>CM050167.1:294208162-295408162 GCA_027410445.1 Discoglossus pictus | reverse complement strand
CTAGCCAACTAGTAGATCAGGGATAATCAGCATTGGTCCTCTAGTTACAAACCTGGGGCCTCATTCAATTAGGGGCTGTAACTTGAACACAAATGTTTAATTTCCTGTGATCCAGTTATGCCCTCTTGTTGCTCTACGTTTACGCTGCTATTCAATTGGCTGGGCCCCCCTTACCTAATGGCAAACCATGCTATGGGCAGTAAACATTTGCAGGCTTCAACATGATCGCGGCCGCAAGGCCGTAACTCGTGTTTTAAGCCCGCAAACTCGGAGCACTGTAAATGCAAATATAAATTAAATCTAGCACTGTAAAGCACTGTAAATGATGAACACAATGGGTAACTCGTGTTTCAGGCCCGCAAACTCAGAGCACTGTAAATGCAGATATAAATTCT
Organism: Discoglossus pictus; assembly: GCA_027410445.1. Lineage (NCBI taxonomy): Eukaryota > Metazoa > Chordata > Amphibia > Anura > Alytidae > Discoglossus > Discoglossus pictus. The sequence continues at coordinate 295,407,767 of CM050167.1, read as the reverse complement.
CAACATTCTCAAGCTTGCACATCACCGAAATCAAATACTTTATTTCATGTATAATTTCCGTCCAAAGTCCTACGGGCTTCAATGACCTCCAAGCCCATAACTCATTATTCTACCTGTAGGACTTCAATGAAATATGGAGATTGGATTCCAAAGTCCTACGGGCTTGGATGTTAAAGCCCGTAGGACTTTATGATGGAAATTGAACATGAAATAAAGTATTTATTTCTGCCGATGAGCGAGCTTGAGAATGTTGTGCAATAAATTCTAAGACCTAAAATTACTTTCACTTTTAATAAAAGTACAGGATTGCTTTTTTATTTGCTTATAAAATGCTACGATTTGTAAGTAAGCCCTTTGCGACACCTCCTTTGTACAACTAATCTATGGTTCGAGCTTAGCCATTTACGGGCTTGAAGGGTAATCGGAGCAATTGAATAGTGATTAGAGATTTTTTTGCGGCCGCAACTCTTGCGGCCATGAAAGATCAAAGGCTTTGGGAGAAGAAAGCTGCAATGGAACAAATTGCTAGGGATCATAGCTCGTAGGATGTAACTCGATTGGAGCAAGAAAACGGAAGGCAATTGAATATCAAAGTAGCTTGCAACCTCCCTGTGCAAGCCCGGATCTAAAAATGTAGCAATTGAATGATGCCCATGGTCTTAGCATTCTGGAATCCACTGCTGTGCATAGGTGACTGATGATGCTTATTATTGTAATAGATTAAGGGGTATCCCCTTACAATATAGTCTCAAATGCTTGACAGTTGAAAGTATTCTGTGGACTGGTTATTTGATTCAGTCTATTTATACCGACAATGGACACTTGTTTCCAGAGCCACAGCTGTGTATATCCCATATCTCTGGGATTCCCTTTAATTTCTTCTACCCCCTATGAGCCTGGGGATTCCCTCCTCAATTTCCGGGGGTCATTTGGCCCCCTTTTTTCACTACTTCTTGTGCTGTGTTATGGTCGGGTCCCTATGAAACCCTGTGGGCCCTCTAACCATAACCACTGTTTTTAAATAAAATAAATCTGTATGTTTATAGAATGATTCATTGTAATGGTTGTTTTTGATATAAGCTGCATGTGTTAGATTAGAGAAAGAGAAAAACGGAAACTTAGATATGCCTTTACAGTGGCTGCTCTTGCATGCAGTAGTATTTTCTTCTGATATTAGCCTGCTTTCCACTCACATAGACAGTCTGTTTGTTTAGCAAAATATATTATATTACTAGCGACTTACCCATCAAAAATAACGGCAATAAAATTGTAAGTGTGGGACTGCTGTTTGCCACACAATGTGAGTCTCTGACACTCTTAACCTTTTTGTTATCTACAATGAAATACAACAATTATTATACATTTTTTTTTTTAACATTCAACTTTTATTACAACAACTGTTAAACCATATTAACCTTTTTAATTGTCAGTTATGCAGTAATAATAAAACAATGGATGAAATTTGAATGAATACGTATTGTGAACCATTACATAAAGCTTTGTAACATGCAACTTATATTTGAAACAGTGGTCAACAAATTATTTTTAACAATACTAAGATTTTTAATTCTGAGCTATGCATGAGTAACATAACAATAGGTCAACTTTGTATGAATGAGTATTTTAAACCATTACAGGATGCTTCTTAACATGCAGCTTATAGCTGAACTAGTGGTAAAGCACATAGGTATTGAATCCAGAGGGAGGCAAACAGCAAAAACCACCATGGAAACTTAGCCAATTGTATCAAAGGGGGAAAAAATAATTCCTCCCTGACCCCAGTAACTGGTGAACGGATTACTCCCTGGATGAATCTTGTCTATTTAATTATACATTTAAATTGTTAACAAATGATTATGCTACTACTGACATAAAGCCTGATAAGATCCAATAATCTAATAACATTTAAAGTACAATTGTCAAAAAATACAGTGATCTTGAATATTGAATCCAGAGGAATGCAAACCAAAAAAAACCTCAGTGAAATTAGGTTAATTGTTTCAAAGTGGGGAAAAAAATGAATTCCTTACTGACCCTATTAAGTGGCGATCAGACTACACCCTGGATCAATACTCTCTGTGTAATTAAACATGTAAATTTAAGAAGAAATGGTCATCATTGTACTAACATGAACTCTTAATTATATATAATGAAACAACTTTCTCCACTGTTTAAATACAATTTTAACATTACAAACAGTAACTTAATGTAGTAACATGTAACCTTGAATTTTAAGAAAATGCAAGGTAACTGTTTTATGGGGCCGATCATGCGAAAAGGCCACTTCCAAGACATTGCAATTTGTTTATTTGTTTGTATGTCCAAGTGGTTCCCTTGAAAAAAGCCCATGAGAATTGTAAGTTTGTCTATGAGATATAAACACTTTTTATTCTAGTTTTAGTATTGTTTTCACTTTTTTTTGTTATTCTTGTAGTTCTGGAAAATGGCATATAGAGATTCCTTATTGAAATAGTGGTCCTCTAAAAAGAGTCCCAGTGACATTCTAGTTCGTCTTGGAAGTAAAATCACTTTTCTCTATGTTTTTTTGCCATTTTATAGAGTTTCTTAGTGAAATAGTGGTCCTCTAAAATGAGCCAGAGTGACATCAACTTTTGTCCTCAAAATAAAACCCCTGTTCTCTATGTTTACAGAACCTCATAGTACACAATGTTTTTTTGTAAAAATGTGTCCATCCTCTAATAAATCACCCTGACTTTGGTTTTCTTCAATATGAACTAATTTCCTCTGGATTGTTGCATCTGGAAAAAGCAACATAGAGTTGTCCATGGGCAAATACAGATTCCTGTAAAGAAATACCCAAAGACTTAAAAGTTTGTCCTTGTGATTTATTAATGGTCATAGCAAATGCCATAATAATGGGAAATTGTCCCCTTTGAAGGACAAAAGATAAACCACTCTCACTTGGAGCCAAATCAATTTGTGGTATAAAAACTTGTTCACCTTTAATGGTACCAGTCATAATTTCTGCATGTATAAAATGATCTTTTAAATGCTGCACAATTAATCTGGTCTCACTACAAAGTCCTTTTTTAGGATTCATATTTCTCAGTAGCATGACAATTGCCCCCTTTTTAAGTTGCAAAACAAGTTGTGGCATTCCAGAGGGAGTTAAAGAATTGATAAATTTGATCGAAAAGTTGGATTCACTGTCTTGGTCATCAGCCAGAACTGAAACTGCACTATAGTACAATGTGTTGGTGCATTGATGAATTTTAAAATTGTCTTATTCAGATTCAAGGCATATATATTTTTTGATGTTAATATCACTTTGTTTGCAATGTCTGAGTAATCGTTGTTATTGATTGTATTCAGAAAGATTGCAGATATTAGTGATTCTTTGCAAATCATTTGTGGTGTAATTTTTACGGTGTCATCAGGTAGATTATATATTTGTGGATGTTTTACTTCTCCAATTTGAATTAGCCAATTATTGAATTCATTTTGGCCTTCAGATCTCATATTTGTTTCTTTAAATATTTTCCACACTTTACTTGTCTTTATACATGTTTCGACGATGTCAGTTCTATTTCCATGTGGCACAACAGGTAATGTTTGCCTAAAATCTCCTCCTAACAACATGAACTTTCCACCAAATTGCAAATCATTATACATCACTTCTTTTAATAATCGATCAATACATTGCAGGGCATGAAATTACATCATTGTAGCCTTGCAATTGTAATGTATTTAAAGTTGCAAGTTTTTCTTGTGTTTTTTCTTGTTGAAGCTCAGTGTCATAGTCATCAAAGTTTATTTAATCTATAAATCCTGGATCAGGGAAATTAAAACTTGCACAATTTAATCCATGAGCCAGAAATATTTCTTGAATTTCCATTAATGGTCTAAATAGTGAAATGGGCTCATTGTAACATTTCAAATGGTCTTCACACACATTTAATTTAAATGTTTCCCCCAAAGCTAATGCATCAAGTACATTGCACACGATGCAAATTAATGCAAATTGTTCTCTCATTTGCTTTGGCATTTGACATAGTGCTACTTCTTCCAAATACCTCTCCCATTCAGTATCATCTGCTATGAAGCTAATTGGAATGTATCATAAACTATGTAATTTACTGTGTGTCAATGTTCTTAACTGTATGCACCAGGAACATGTAAAAGAAGTAATCTTAAACTGAAACGTTCAATGTCTCTTGGACTGACAGTATAAATTCTTGGGATAATTTTATGAGTATGTTTTTTTTGTTGTCGCCATTTGCCATTTAGAAATACATAGTGATATGGAATCTCAATGTATAAAAATTGTCTGGCCTCAGTGTCCTGACAATTTTGTTGAAACCAAGCAGTAAGTGTTGTTGCTCTATGTTCATTTTATTCTAGAGTATTTATTCCATTCCCTGCAGCCAATTAAACAAATTGACCTTGTGGCAAATGTACAGCTAAACGATAGACAGCATGTTACCAATCATGCATCTCAAATTTGAGAAGACGCCACATTGCTTCAAGAGCACTGACATAGCGAGCATCTAAATAATTAGAGTTTGTCATGTAAAATTGGTTTGTCTTCATTCTGTGCATCTTGCACAACAGCAGTTGCTGCATCATATCCTTTGTATATATATTTATACACATATTTTATGGATTTGATAGAAGTACAAGTTTACACATTTAAGTGTGCATTGTACTTCATCAGAAAATGTGGATTGTATGGAACTACATATCTATTATCGACCTTCTGGCCACGATTAATAGCAGTTTGTCCTTCTCTTCTTTTTTACAAAGGGTATTCATCACAATTTGCATAAGTCTGCATTTGAAATTGTTTTGGGAATTCATTTGAGCAATTTTTATTTTCCATACATGGGGCCTCATTCTATTAGCGTCCGTAAATCGGCCGTAAGGCTGCGATTCCTTGCGGGGGTTCAGTTAACTCGCGATTCTATTATACGGCCCCGCAAGGATCTCCTTTTACGGCCGGCCGCATATCTTTGAACCGGCCGTAAGCTGTGAAATATAAAAACTCAAAAATAAATTCAAGCCTGCACTTTACAGCTCTGTAAATGCTAGGGATCATATTGGGGGACATGAGGATTAAAAGGAACCCACTCTCAAGCTTGCACATCAGCCCAAACCCAAGTTCAAATTAACTGTTTATTTTCCGGCTGCGGCGTGGGCGCGTCTGGGGTGCTCCAAGCACTCTGGACTTTTTACATGGATATTTTACGGATATTAAAAATAAAATATTTTACGGATTTGAGTATAGGATAATTATGTGCTATTTTTTCTAACACCTAAAATCCCTTTATAGTCTTCTCAAAGTGCAGGATGGCTTTATTTGAGCTATTTTATGTGCTTAATTGGTGCTAGCGGGACCTCTTTCCTGCAAGTAAGCAGCGGCTTGCTTTTAGCCTTGCAGAGAGGTTTCCCAGAGCAATTGAATTGCAAATAGGAATTTCTTACGGCCGAAACTCTTGCGGCCATTTTAGATCAAAGGATTTGCTCTGGCGCGAGCGGCCGCAAGAGATAGCAAGGCACCGGCCGCAAGCCTGCCGGAGCCTCCGGCCGTAAGGGAATAGAATAGCCGAATAGCTTGCGGCCGGTCCTTGCGGCCCCGCAACGGCTGCGGCCGCTAATAGAATGAGGCCCATGGTGAATTTGGATATCTCAACATGGACCATGAATCATTCTGTGTGTTTCAATGTCATAAAGTTTTGAATATTTTTCTGGATGTGGAAGTTCAGCAGTAATTACTGAATCCACTCTCTCTCTGCAGTATTCAATTTATCTTTTTCTTGCAGGATTAAAAGTATGTGAGCATGTGGCAGGCCACACATTTTCCAAATAACCGTGCTTCAGTTATATCATGTATTAATTAATTGAGTTTTATTTTGAATACTCTAGCCACTAAATCTGGTTGGTCAGAAGTATTTTGGCCAAGTTTTACATTTTCCTTGATCTCTAGCCATTTTGGATAAAATGTGAATGTAATGAATAAATCAGGTTTTCCAGATTTTGTCACAATAGAGCATATTGCAAGGAGATCCTTGGAAAGTGGATGGCAAAATGATTGCTCTTCCAGCTGGAAGGTCTCTGTTGATAGCTAATTCAGCAACATAGTCCATCAATCCACAATATTGTTCTATTTAGAGCTTGTTTTTTTGAAATTTGATAAAATTTAGATTTTTTGCTTCGACTTGTAGATATAAATCAATAATCCATTGTTGTGTGAGTTTACCCTCATATAAAATAGGATTAAAATGATTGCGAATATCAATTTGTGCTACTTTATATTCCAGCCTAGAAATATATATTTTTTTCTATCTTGGAATTAATAAATTAATTTTACATTATTAATAAATTGATTAATGAATAAATGTATGATAAAGAGGTAAGCATAGTACATATATATATAACTGCAGTGTAAAATATATTTTTCTTCCTGCAGTAAACATTTTTTTTATGTTTTTATTAAGTAATTATTAATTATTAATGTACATTATAATTATGTAATAAATTAAGAAATGTATTAGAAAGAGCTAAGCATACAAAATATATATAAATACAGTGGAAAGTATACTTTTTTTTAGTGCAGTGGAAAATATTTGTCATTTTTTAAATTTATATTAATAATTAACTAATAAATAAATTAATATACTTTACCTATTTATAATTAATAGACAGCAGACAATATCCTGAAGAGGTAACAATCTCTTTGAATTTTCCGGCAGCAGAAAATGTCAAGTCAGACTGTCATCACCTGAGGAGAAAGTGTCAGCAAGTGTTTAGTATATATAGGCTACGTGCGCAAGACCAAACTGTTGTTTTAGGCAGGAAAGCCGCTGTTTCAGAATCATAATGTTTTGATTTGCAAGTTAGTGATGTAAAATGGCGGTGGTATTCTATGTCTTACGCGTCTCACAAGCATTTTCTGTCCTTCCTAACACTGTATTTTGTATGCGGTTCGGCCGATAACTTCTATTCTTCTAAGTCTCATGAGACGTATTTTTTTTTCTAAGTCCCGATTTCCTCATCCTGCAGGGTTTTTTTTCTAAGTCCCACGGCTCGTATTTTGTCCCACTTTTCTTGGTTGTTTTTTACTGAGATTGAGGCGTCGTAGAGCCTCCACCTCTGCAAATGCGGACATTCGCTTTGCAAGGTCAGCATTTGCAGCATGCAATGAGCCTTTGGCTCATTGCAGTTTATGTCCACCTCCGCAAATGCGGCCCATAGCTTTGCGAGGTCCGCATTTGCGGCCTGAACTGCGTTCTTCGCTTCGTGGGGGACACAATTCAGCAAGCTTGCCAAATAAGGTTGTGATTAAAAATTCCTGATTGAAGGCAATGATCTCTCTTTTTGTTCTATCTTAATTAAAGACCATACTCCTCTTTTCTGCTTCAGGGAAAGTAGGATGTTCAAAGCCTTCATGAGTGCACACAAGGGCACAAACTGTTTATAAAATTGTATCCTGTATTCCCTTTTCTTATTGGCTCGGCTATTGTCCCTGCACCTGAAGAGAGGAGCATGGGTTTTCAAATGCAAACTAGTTTTTGCCCCATAGAGAGGTCATACATATTTGTGAGTACATTCTAGTACATTGTAGAGGAGAGAGGGCAGAGGTTTATGAAAACTTAATTAAAAATGAGGCCTGCGAAGGCTGATTTGGATGCATGAACGAGGTAAGCCTACGAAGGACGGTGTAGGCCTACGAAGGCTGGTGTAGGAGTTGTAGAGAGTAGGTTGATTTGGACTTATAGTAAGGTTGAAGTAAATTTAACCTGAAATTCACAAAATATGGCTTAAAAGTCCAAAGCATAACCTCAGATACTGATAAAGACAATTTAGTGGATTTGGGGCTGGTATATGAAAAGAAAGCGTAGTGTAGAGCATGAATACTTACCAATAAGAAAGCCTAATGTAGCTCAGGAATACTTACCATGAGGAACCATAGCTCTACAGACAAGGGAAATGAGACAGAGACAGCGTAGCAGAAAATCTGACATATTAACGTTGTAAGGTTAAGGAAAGCAGAGACGTCTAACAGCAATGCCCTTGCAGACAGGAACGGGCAAAAGGCAGCAATAAGCAGAAAGCTTAACCTGGGAAAATGTGATGAGAAGCCAGTGGTAGTAATGCCCTTGTAGACAGAAAAAGGTCCAGAAAGCTGCAATGAGCACAAGCTTACCTTGTAACATAGTAATGTAAGGAGAAAGCCAGTGATAGTAACAACCTTGCAGAAAGGAAAAGGGCCAAAAAAGGCAGTGATAGGCTCGCAGAAATGTCGCAAAGTACATCAGAACCTGTAACAGTGAGAGAGCTGAAAAGCATCCTGCATGCATGAACCCAAAAATGGACTGACAGGAAGTACTTACAAGGCTGCCTCAGGAATAGGTGGGCTGAGCTGCAGAGCCCCACCTCCGAAGGGGTGGGGGGAGAGAGGGACATGGCCACAAATATATATATATGTTCTAGATGTCGTTTAATATTTTAATACTGACGTAATAGTCATAAGGGGTGGGTTGTATGAACTTTGGAGGCCTAGGGCAGCACAGAACCTAAATACACCACTGGAGTAAGTTTTAATGAGACTGTATCAGTATGCAAATATACACAAATCTAAATGTGCATTTTCCCCTCAGCTATCACAAAACAGCATTTAAAGTTCTTCTTAACATGAAGCACTTGCTATATACTGTATCTGATTCTGGTTCATATTAAAATTAATAACGATAACAGTCAATGATTAATCATATCTCAAGCCCAGCATTAGGGATTCTTAAGAAAATAATTTAAGTTGTTGTCTCTCATGACTGGCCAAATCTTGCTTAATTTCCAGATGTGTTGTTGCTTCTTTTAATGTTTGATATTGCATGAAACAATTTTAGTATATACAGAAGTGCCAGATATTGCAACATGTTTTCACTGAAGTGATGCTCCAAGCAGATTATATCTGAATATCTGATAATAATAAACCAAACTATGTGATATTATGCCTGAGCAATAATTTAATGTACATTCATTTATATGCTCCTAACTATCTAGCGTTGTTAGAAACATTAAAAATCATCACAAGGAGTGTACCTGCTATAGCAATTTGTGATTGTAGATGTTGTTTTGTTCTTTTCTCTTTTATGCTTTACCCTAACTTCAAAGGTTTTAACAAGTCCATAATGGCATTTCTTAAAATTCCAAGAAGAAAGTATTCTATGTTCACAGAGCGCAAAGAAAATTTAAGGATAACATTTTAACATTGCCAAATATTTCTATCTGGGCAGAAATTAAAAGTACTGCTATTAAGGCAGAGTATTTGGATGTGAAAGACATATAAAGATCAACAGCCTTATTAAATTGGGATTTGGCCAATTGAATAGGGCTCTATATAAGCACAGAGCATATATTTTTACAGAAGTTTTTAGTTAGTGAAGACCTTGCTTTTGGATGGAAGCTCACTTAATAAAAACTTATCCTATGTGCTTATATAGACTTATTTGATTTATCAGTCAAAACTTCCAAAAGTATTTCAACATGCTTTTAAGAAATCTTGACTTTGATGTGGTCCAAATTGTGTTGAATTAAATGGCCCTTTAAGGACAAAGTCTAATGCATCTCATACAAAACACAGGGAATCTCCTAGTGTTTCCCACTTTTTTTTAAATAAATCAATAAGCATGAGCTATAGTAGCTTACCTTGACCATTGAGGGTATAATCTCTACAAGTGGTTGTTCCTGAAATAGAGTGGACCATATCTGAAGGTGAGAAAAATAAAGATTGATCCATTGGTGTCCTTCACTTTTATCTCTTTAGTTTTTCCACTATCTTTCTTCTTGCCTTCTCTTATCTTACTGTGAGAGCTAAAAGCATGGACATCCTCTTACCCCACCACTACAGACATCCAATATTGTAGAGTGCACATCATTATGTTCATCATTGAGTGAAGACCTTGCTTTTGGATAGAAGTTCACTAACTAAAAACTTCTGTAAAAAATATGCTGTGTGCTTATATAGAGCCCTTTTCAATTGGCCAAATCACATTTTAATGAGGCCCCATGTATGTAATTCCAAATATATTGATATATGTATTGATTACATGATCCTGTCTTGAATGCTCCCCATCAACAACATTTGTTTAGCAAGAGTGAATTCAAGCAAATTAGAAGATAGGATCAGTATCGCAGCCAAGAGATTTATATATGCCTCCAGAAGTGAACTGTGTTTATTCGCTTCCAAACATTATAGAAAAACACAAAAACAACATTCATGAATTGGGAAGGGGATATGTTTGAATTTTGCACCTGGATGCACAAGCACCAATCAGCTGAATAGCTGTACGGCCTGAATTAACATCGTCCAATCAGCATAGTCCTGTGTTCATGGGGACAGAGATGATGTCACAGAATGGGGCTGCCCTCTTCTGGGGGGCTGGTCTGTGTTACCTGAGCTGCCACATGCAGCTATAGAACAAAGAACAGGACTAGTTACAGGTGCCATCTTGTTTGGTCACTGATGATTCAATATTATAAATAGCAGTACAACACACTAATAACCTTTAAACATGACACAGAACACAGTAATATTACATGGGGAATTATATACAGGATGAGGCAGAGGGCATATGCCATAAGAAACATGAAGCATAGTGGCAATATAATTCCCCTAACTATTGTGCAATGGGAAAGTCTTTTCTCTATGGTAGCTCACTGGGCCAAAATCCAGGCTCTGAAAAGGAGTCCGTGACAAATAGTAATAAGGCTTTTATGAGCAATCAGTAGGACTTTGAGAATCCATAGTGGGCGGTCATAATACCAGTTATTTATTTATTTTTGACCATTAAGAGCGGTCGCAAATCTTTGTAGGGAATCGCTAAAGAATACTGAGTTACATGTAATAGCTAGACTTGATATCCATGGTTGTTTATAATAGGGAGATTGTAGGTAGGGGCAGTGTGAAAGTAGAGCCCTTTTTACATGCAATAAGTGATTGCTCAGCTATTTGTTTTTTATGCTCACAAAAATATCAGGAGTCATGTAGTCAAGGCCATAGTAATCTATTTTACATTTACACATTGACTTCTGAAGGTTAAGTAGGTATTGAAAGACTTTGAATGGGAGGCAAAAGCAGTGAAACATCCAAGGTGGAAATGTTTTAAATGTTGTATATACGGTATAAATAGCAATTCCTTATTATGGCATATTCCTAATAAAATTAACATATATAATTAATGATCTTAAACTGACTTTATTGGAAAGGGAAAATATTCAATACCTGTTATAAAAAAATATATACATTTAATACCTATTATAAAAAAATGTTTTGCTAAAATGATTATTTAAGAAAAATGTGTACACCCTTACATAAACATAATGAGCCCTCTATTTTTCTGTTTTCTGAGCGGATAAGTGGAACATATATATGAATAAACAGCTAGAGTTGAATGGTAGTGGTGGTGATACAAACTGACACATTGGAGATTCCTGGAGAATGGATTAAACAGGATAGTTACGAATAGGAATTGAAAAAAACATATAACTAGGTAGATTAATTTCATTAAATTAGATTGATTGTCTGAGTCCAGCACACCTGTCACCTAGATCACATGGTAGCTACCTAAAAAATGTAATGTAATCTATCACTGTAATTCTAGGATATTTGTATTTTTTTTATTAAAGAATGCAGTTATTTGCAAAGAAAGTATATGTGTAAATACATTATCATGGTTAATAAAATTCATACACTGAGTAGCAGTCCATTTGGACTACAGTGAATGGAAAAAACATCAGTGTCCGTATTAATCTTGAATAATTAAATTATATTTGTACTCTAGGAATGAAGTTTCAAGTAGAGCCCAGGTGAGAAGTGGTATGCTATGTATTCAGAGTTTGTTTAAACTTGGGAAGAAAGAAAGTAATATGGTTAAGACAGGGATACATACATAGGGGGGAGTGGGATCATGAGAGGGAGGGGAGGAAGAGATACAATAAGACACTCAAAGCCAACTTTTTTGGTGCAGAGCATCACTTGATAATCTCTTATTTATAAAGAAGTATAACAATAACAACCTGACAAGTTTGTGTTCCTTAATGGGAAGCCTCCTAACATGAAGGCTCAGCAAATCTGATGCTCCAGCACTAACTATTTACCCTATACAGCCTTAAAGAGGAGACATAGAGGTGTGAAAGCCTAAATAAGTCAACTTGGTTCACCCCATATAATTGCCCAAACACCTATAACAACCAACTGTTTACTTCCCCCCACTGGTACACTGAAAATGTAAAAAAAAAAAAACGACTTTAAACATAATCTATCTCTTTAGTGCTATATAAATAAAGGCTCTTTAGTTAGAGAACTAGTGCCTGCATATTAATGCTACTGAATAGCTTGAATTAACAATGCACTACACAGGAGACTTAAAAAAAAGCCTAGCAGCCATTTTACAAGAGTTAAGGTGGCTTTCTCAACGGCAAACACTTAATGGCACGCCGCAGTGTCTAGAGGGTTATTTATACTCTATTTGAACTTGTGACATCAGTACCATGATGCCTGTGATTGGAATGCACCATGAGCAATGATTACAATTTTTACAATATGCAGATTCCTATCAGCACATAGGGAGTTATAATAACTGCAGTTTAACTTTTCAAATGATATTACTGATTGGCATATAGGAATTTAGTATCAGCATTTTTAATACGGGGATACTGTAACTGCAGCATGTATTCATAAATCACTTATGAAATAACATTGCAATTACCATTCAGCTTGTAAAAAGTTACAGCAATTGCAATGAACAGCATATTTCAAATGCTGATCAATGTATAAGGAGTTCCAGTGATAATAGTTTAACAGTATGCAATCCCAATCTGGACTGCAGTTTAACATTTCAAATCGTGCTACAGTTACTGATCTGCATATATGATTTGAATTACCAATCAAATTGAAAAAGTACAGTGGCAATTTGACAATGCATTTCCATTACCCAATGGTATTAAAGGAGTAACAATAACACAAATTACCATGCATATATTTGGAGGGTTACATTAACTCAAATTTGACAGTCATCCACAAATCAGCTGCTGCTGTACTATGTGAAAAAATGACACATTTCAGTTCCTGATCGAATTAGAGAATTACAATTGCATCAGTTTAGCAATGCATTTATATTTCTGATCTGCATTCAAAATGCATCTATAGATCAACTGCTGCCTTCCTGTATAAACTTATAATTTTAAAAATTATAACTATATTTAGAAAATTCCAGTGTCTGCAATTAACATAATAACAGTATGTTTGATAAGCTGGAGCCCCATGTAAATCAGGTGCTCTAATTTAGGGGAATGCAGTAAAAAGTCTGCAGGAGCTTTTTTTCCTCCTAAGATACAACTCTATGCTAAACAATAGCTTCCCTAGATTAGAGCACTCAGCTCTCATCCGTAAACCCTTTCATTGTCAGTAAGAGATTTTAGTGGGGGAGGCACCCAAACCAAGCTTTACGGATGAGAATTATCTCTAGGAGCCAATAGAAAGCCCTAACGTCATGCCTTGGTGATTCCTTCCATTGAAATCCCAGTGGGAAGTAATTAATAGGTAGTGGGGGGTTAATAGTGTAGTGTAGTGCAGGGTGTCCAAATTAATCTTTGCATTTAAAATTTCCGCTGCGCGGGTCCTTAAATTCACCTCTGCCTCTGGGGTAACCCCATCAGTCCCATAAGGGAGTATATAGACCCTTATGGGACAATGAGTAATGATAACATTAACACTAGTACCGACAGTACCGACAGCACTCACTTGAGCAGGAAGAGAGAGGAGAAAGACACCGGGGAGGGAGGGCGGGGAGGATGTGGAAAGAGATTCAGGGGTGAGAGAGAGGGGAAAAGAGATATAGGGGAGGGGATTAAGGGAGGGGGGAGAGAGAGAACGGGAAACAGACACATGGAAGGGAGAGGGGGGAAATAGACACAAGGCTCAGAAAGTGGGAAGAGGCTCATTGCAGACCTTGCGATGAGCGACGAAGGTTCTCATCGCTGGGCTCGCAATGAGCGCTGAAGGCGCTCAGCATGAGGCATGAAAGTGGCGGGTTGGATGACTCCTTCAATGAGCGTTCATTGCAAGGCTGGCGATGAACGCCAATGGCGCTCATCAGGAGGATCGTAAAGTAGTTGGGGGAGAGGCACGCAATGAGCGCCAAAGGCGGATTGTGGTGCTTTGGACCAGGACTGCAATGAAGCAAGGCCCATAAAGTAGACGGTGGGAGAGGCTTGCAATGAGCGCCAAAGGCACTCATTGCAATGCCCGCAAGTTAGAGGGGGGAGAACCTTGCATTGTGTTATAAACAGCATTGCCAGCCTTCAAATTTTATTGTTGTAGTTTTTGACGGGCAAGTTGCTAGTATATATATAATCAGGTGTACACCTAGAATTGTGGGAGGGTCCCTCTCCCCACGCCATCCTATATAAACCCCACTCACCTGCTACCACTCAAGCATGCCACAATCAATTCTCTGGAGAATATCTGCCGGACTGCTCCGCTGATCTCACCGGCTTTCCACATTGAATCTCTGTTCCTCGCCAAACACGTAAGCATCAGAACCATTTAATGGTCCATGCAGGGGAGGGGAGTGACCATAGGCATGCAGCGTATGTATTGCCATGGGACTGCGATACTCTGTTTTTCGCCGCCCTCTCATTTACCCCGCCCTCTCAATTGTTCCGTCGTCTGTCGCACTGCTCTCTCAGTCGCCTGCTCTCAGCCGCCCCGATCTCTGTCGCCCCGCCTGCTCTTTCGGCCGCCTTGCACTCAGCTGGCCAGCCCGGCGCTCTTTCAGCCTGCCTGGCACTCTGTCACTCTCTCAGCCGCCCCCACCTGGCACTCTCTGTCACTCTCTCAGCTGTCCCTGCCTGGTGCTCTCTGTCACTCTCAGCCGCCCCCGCCTGACGCTCTCTTTCACTCTCAGTTGCCCTGCCTGGCGCTCTCTCAGCCGCCCCGCATGGTGCGCTCTCAGCCGCTCTCTCAGCCACCTCGCCTGGCGCTTTCTCAGGCACTCTCTCAACCGCCCCTCCGGGCAGTCTCTCTGTCACTCTCTCAGCCTGGTGCTCTCTCAGCCACCCCTCCTGGCGCTCTTTCAGCCGCCCCGTCTGGCGCTCTCTCAGGTTCTCTCTTACCTGCCCCACCTGGTGTTCTCTAAACTTCCCCGACTGGCGCTCTCTCAGTCACTCTCTCAGCCGCCCTGCCTGGTGCTCTCTCAGCCACTCTCTCAGCCTCCCCACCTGGTGCTCTCTCAGTGCTCTCTTAAGTGCTCTCTCAGCCGCCTCGCCTGGCGTTCTCTCAGCCGCCCTGCCTGGTGCTGTCTCAGCCACTCTATCAGCCGCCCCACCTGGCACTGTCTCAGGCACTCACTCGGCCGCCCTGCCTGGTGCTCTCTCAGGCTCTCACTCGGCCGCCCCACCTGGCGCTTTTTCAGACGCTCACTCAGCCGTCCCATCTGGCGCTCTCTCAGACACTCAGTAGGCCGCACCGCATGGCGTACTCTCAGCCGCTCTCTCAGCCGCCCCGTCTGGCCCTTTCTCAGGCACTCTCTCAACCTCCCCTCCGGGCACTCGCTAAGTCACTCTCTCAGCCGCCACACCTGGCGCTCTCTCAGGCGCCCCCCCCTTGCCCTCTCTCAGTCACTCCGCCTGGCGCACTCCCAGCCACCCCTCCTGGCGCTCTTTCAGCCGCCCCGCCGGTCGCTCTCTCAGGTTCTCTCTTACCTGCCCCAACTGGTGTTCTCTAAGCTTCCCCGCCTGGCGCTCTCTCTGTCGCTCACTCAGCCGCCCTGCCTGGCGCTTTCTCAGGCGCTCACTCGGCCATCCCATCTGGCGCTCTCTCAGACACTCACTCGGCCGCCCTGCTCCATCATCGCCTTCGCTCTGCTTGAAGCTCTTTCAACCATTTTGCCGTCTCTCCATCAGCTGCCATGCCTATCGCTTCGGCCACTACACTCTGCCCTGTCTCTCCTCAGACACTCCTCCCATCTCTATTTCAGCCTCTTTGCTCCGCCGTCACGCTTTCACTCCGCCTGTCACTCCACCTGTCGCTCTACCAGTCACTCTGCCAAAAGCTATTTCAGTCTTGTTACTAGTCGCTCTCTCATTTCTCACTATCCCATTCATCTCAACCTTCTCCAGGGGTCCCACGGAACCAAATGACTTTCGTCATTCAAACGACTCCTCCTCCGCAAGCCTTGCAGCACCTCTAGAACACTCGCTGCTCAGAGCACATCTAGTCACGCCCCCGAGTCAGGCACTGGACTCTGGAAAGACTACGCCTGCGTATGGTCCTACTCACTTCTGATTACTGATTTGTCTGTTCCACGTTCATCACCCACTTTGGTCTTTTCCACTACTACAACTACCTTTATCAGCATCCCTATACAATAAACTTACCTTTCAAGAGCTCAACTTCTTCTCTGCCAATCTCACTTCCAGCAATCTCTCCTATTCTAACGACCAGTTAAACTCGACTTTAACGGCTTCACAAGAATCTCTGAACCCTCTAAACTTTACGTCTCCTACCTCTCTCCTAACCCCTTCAGCAAACATATCTCACCAGCGCAGCCAATACCAAATGGCTACCCCAGATATAAACCTAACCCATATCAGAGCATCACTGTCTAGGTATTTTTGATCCTCTTTTCAGGCTGAGATGTTGTAGCTTTGGCCA
The DNA here is from genome assembly GCA_027410445.1 of Discoglossus pictus. NCBI lineage: Eukaryota > Metazoa > Chordata > Amphibia > Anura > Alytidae > Discoglossus > Discoglossus pictus. The sequence continues at coordinate 295,391,092 of CM050167.1, read as the reverse complement.
CACCCAGCTACCAGGAGAGAGGGTCCTTACCACAAATAATCAGGTGTACACCTGGAATTGTGGGAGGGTCCCTCTCCCCACGCCATCCTATATAAACCCCACTCACCTGCTACCACTCAAGCACGCTGCAATCAACTCACCCACCTCTCCCCTTTTTCTCATCAACTCTACTCACGCCTTGGCCTTCTTTTCAGGCTGAGATGATGTAGCTTTGGCCATACCCTAGCTACCAGGGGAGAGGGTCCTAACCTCAAATGATGTGCGTGTGTATATATATATATATATATATATGTATGAGTGAAGAAGCAGCATTAGAAATATATGCTTAATTAACCACTCAAATTAATATTAATTATGTATAGGCACCCTATAAACTGAATTTATATTAAGAAAAAACACATAGATTTATTCAAATGTATTATTTTTAAAGATAGTCTAGATAGCATGTGGGAGGTTTGAGATGCTTCTCCGACATGCTATTTAAATTATGTTTAATCAGAGAGGGAGGGGTAGAAATAAAGATGGATAGAGAGGGAGGGAGAGTGATAGAAGAAGAGGAATATAATCTATCTCTCTAACTTTCTACAGTATCCCCCTCTCTCTCTAACCCTTCCTCTCTCTCTATCCCTTCATCTCTTCACTCTATCCTTCTATCTCTCTCTCTATCCCTCTCTCTCTTAATATCCCTCTCTATCATTCTCTCTCTATCCTCCTCTCTCACTATCCCCCTGTCTGGCTCTTTATCCCTGTCTCTCTCTATGGGATCATTTTTTTGGGTGGAGTCTGTGTCACTGTGCAGGGTCTATATAGGTAATATTTTGTGAAGAGGAGGTATTTATACTGTTGGTTGTAAGGGGAGAGACCACGGTGCATTCCATTCTGATTGGCTGAAATCTGATTGATAGCTATTTCAGCTGATCAGAAAGCTCCAAAGCATTTTTTTATGTAGGAGACAGCGCAGGAACCTCCATTTGCAATGGGGACCCCCTGCCACCTATTAACCCCTCATAAGTCAGAGAGGCCAAATCAGGACTCCCTGGCACCTATTAACACTCATCTGCAGCATAAGTCCTAAAATTATGCCCCCATGCTGTGGGGTCCTGATCGGGACCCCTGATAGGCCCAACAATTAACCCTTGCCACAGTGGTCCTGATTGTAGGAGCAAGGGGGTTCTTTAAGGACCCCCACTTGCAGGATTTGAGGGTTTAGGCACTTGGGGTGCTTGGCCAGAGACACTGTAGCAAAGGCTTTTAAACCCTTTACGAGTGCTCTTTGATACCCTTAATTATTTCTTCAATCTTTGGGAGTCAGAGGAGTGCTGTAGTTTGTGAGTGAGGGGAGTTTTTTTTTTTAGCATAGGGTTTGAGTGTCAGAATGTCACGTAGAAACTTGTTATTTACTGTCAAGGCAATACTCAATGGGGATTTATGCCTTGCTTTTCGGCTGTGTCGGGAAGTTCACTCGTAGCCGTGACCCTTAGCAGTTTGCTCTCAATCATTTAGGGGAGGGGGATTAACATAGCTAAGTAGAATTGCCTCATTAGATAGGGCACTCACAATTGCTTTTCCAGGTATTTACACGAGGCCCTTGGACGGTTCAATAGTTGGGTAGTTATGTAGCAACAACATTAAAAGAGTAACATTGGGATAACAGTAATTATATCTGCACAATAGTTTAGCAACGATGTAGCAAGTACATTGCAACAGTAGCATTGATGTAACAATTGTTTTTTCAGTAGATCTATGTAAACCCTCAATACTGCTAGGCGTTAGAATGACAACACACTAAAGAAAATGATTGGTACAATATTATGTTATAATGATAATTAAACAGCTATAGTGACATTCAACCAGTCATATTTATGCACTCCAATCATTTAATAGAAAAGACTTGTTGACCACTGATCCTCAATCATATCATAATAGTTCACATTACCATTTCTCTATGGTGGAAGGAAATAAATAAAGCTGTCTCTTAAACCTATTGTAAAAAGCTAATAGCTATCTTTAAAAAAGAGAGAGAACAAGTGATCAATCTAAGGTGTGACTGATAGAATTAGGGCCTCATTCAATTGTGATTTGGCCAATTGAATAGAGCTCTATATAATCACATAGCACATTTTACAGAAGTTTTTAGTTAGTGAACTTCTATCCAAAAACAAGGTCTTCACTAACTAAAAACTTCTGTAAAAAAATTGTGCTTATATAGAGCCCTATTCAATTGGCCAAATCTCAATTGAATGAGGCGCTTAGTCTATATCACACTTAGCTCAATTCGAAAGCAATATCAGTTCCTATGATAATTGAGCTTCCTAGATATTAACAAAGGGGAAATTCCCAATTTAATACACTAGCTCTAAATTGGACCTTCAAATAACTTGGTTCACCACATGAAACTTAGCAGGAGTACCATACTATAACTCTTACAGCCTTATTAAATTGTGATTCAGTAAATTTAAAAGGGCTCTATTTAAGCACACAGCATATTTTTTTTACAGAAGTTTTTAGCTAATGAACTTCTATCCAAAAGCAAGGTCTTCACTAACTAAAAACTTCTGTAAATAAAATACGCTGTGTGCTTAAATAGTGCCCTTTTAAATTTACCGAATTGCAATTTAATAAGGCTGCTGGCTTCTGGATAGAAGATCACTAACTAAAAACTTCTGTAAAAAAAAATATGCTGTGTGCTTAAATAGAGCCCTTCTAAATTTACCGAATCGCAATTTAATAAGGCTGTTAATATATATGACTTAAATAACCAGATAATATTAAGGTCATATTAATTATTTTGACCTCTTTGGACTCTCCTCTCCCCTTACTTACAGCCTTATTAAATTGCAATTCGGCAAATTCTATAGGGCTCTATATAAGCACATAGCATTTTTTTTTTTGCAATTTAATAAGGCTGTTAATCCCTAAAGGAGTTAGGGCCAGTTTTTATTACGGCTTTGTTAAAATGTAATAAAGCTTATTTTTTTAGAAATAAAAGACTGGTACAATAAGTGAAGTGCTGGCAGAGGGGAAAGGAGAAGTTAGTAGGCCAAAGGGAAGATTCATTTTTTAAGTAATATCTTTAGAGTAAACAGTTGTTCTGAAAACAAATTATATGTTACATACATAGGCTCCTATTCTAATCCCCTGTATCACAGATTACACCATGTTTAAAAGTAAAGTAAAACTGCCTAGCTATACTATTCACCCATTCCAGAAACTGCTACAAGTGACTGCTGCAAGCCAGAGCCAAAAATGCCGGCCAACTTTTCTATTGATTTTTGTACTGCTGAAAGATTATGAGTTACCGTATTTATCGGCATATAACACGCACCGGCATATAACATGCACCTCATTTTAAGAAGGGAATTTCAGGAGAAAAAAAAAATTCAAATACATCTAAATCCTCAACCTCAACCTCCCTCCTCATCCTCAACCCCCTCCTGAACCTCCCTCCTTATCCTCCGTCCTCACCCCCCTCCTCAAACCCCCCATCCTCAACCCCCTCCTCCATCCCCCCATCCTCATCCTCCTTCCTCAACCCCCCTCCTCAACCTCAACCCCCCTCCTCAACCTCCCTCCTCATCCTCAACTCCCCTCCTCATCCACCCGGTATATGCTAATGATGTGGCGCGCTGGCGCGCATGTGACGTCACCGGGTCAAGGAGGGGAGGCCGGAGCAGAAGCAGGTAAGTGAGGGGGAGGTATTTAGGGGGGTTTAGGTTGAGGAGGGGGGTTTAGGTTGAGGAGGGGGGTTTAGAATGCGGAGGGGGTTTAGAATGAGGAGGGAGGTTGAGGATGAGGAGGAGGGAGGGAATATCGGCGTATAACACGCACCTATCATTTGCCCCCTATTTTCAGGTAAAAAAAGTGTGTGTTATACGCCGATAAATACGGTACTCTGTTCAAGTTTTACACCAAAACCATATACTAATAAGACTTTACGGGTCACTCACAAATCAGGGCAAAGCCGCAACATCAAAAATATTATGTGTACTAAAGACAACTCACAAATGGTTTTAAAACTATTGCTGAATGCCGAAGGAGCTGTTAAAGAGACAGTATAGCACCAAAAAACAAGATAAATGAATGCTCCTCATGAATGTTCATCCTTATTTGACACGTAACAGTCCAAGATTACACATATGTGTAATTTAAACATATTATATTTTATTATTAAGTCCAGTACTCAAGAGGTAAATACATATAAGGATTCACGAGGACTAGGAACAAGCACACACACACACTTGTGGGCACATTTGCATGTCCCTGCTCAGCTACCCAGAATGCAGTATAATAACAGTTTTTCTCAGAACTCTGAGCTGGAAGCAGGTTTTTTAACTTGTTTTATTCAAATGTGAACACAGATGTACTGTTTATTTACTGTACTACTGTTTGGTGCAGGGCTTCTATCGCTCTTTTTCCCACCATATATTAAATTATTGTTTTGGTGAACTACCTACTCCTAAGGTACAGAACACAAGCAGAGATCCCGCTCCACACTGATGATAGCCAGTAAACTAGAAACAGCTGTACGTGCATAGGATTCTCAGCTTGTGCATAATCCAACCTTGGCTTTGCATAAGCTGTGTAATGCAGCGGGCATAAGCTTAAAGGAAGCCATGTATGAAATGGTTTATGGATTGAAGAGCGAGGCATGTGTGGGCACATTTGCATGTCCCTGCTCAGCTTCCCAGAATGCAGTGTAATAACTGTTTTTCTCAGACTTCTGAGCTTTAAAAGCTTTTGCAAGGGGTCATTGGTACCCATAATATTTTCTTAATGTTTTTCTAGTTAGGGCACTGTCCTGGTTTGCTTGTAGTCCCCAAATTTTTATTAGCATAGCATTTGGGTGTGATATTGGGTGTGGGATTTTTGCCTTGCTTTTCAGCTTTGTTCTGCAGTTCACTCGTAACAGTTCTCTCGCAAAGTTTTATGGATGTGCTTAACATAGCTAGGTGGAATTTTCTGTGCTACTATGGCTTTTTCAATAAATTACAAAATAATGTAAGGTCCTGTTATTGAGTTTAAATCTAAGCATACAAAGTGCCTTCTCTAAAGCACCCAATAAGATTGAAAACTTGTAAACTTACAGTCTATAGGGTATGGGTGAGGTATAGAAAGATGAGGTACAATATATTGAGCATATTAAGGTTGAAGGTGATACGCTTCTTTAAACAGATGCATTTTTGGTGAGGTTTTCAAGGATTTGAGGCAGAAGGATAGTCTGGTGGAGCGAGGCAAGGAGTTCCAAAGAATAGAGGCAGCACAAGAAAAGTCCTGAAGGTAGGAATGAGTGGAGGTGATAAGTGAGCAGGACAGAAGAAGGTTGTTAGCAGACCCAAGAGGACTGATGGGAGAGTATTTACAGACAAAAGGGAAGATATAAGAGGGTGCATTACTGTTGAGGGCTTTATACGTTAGGGCCATGATGTAACATTTTATTCTAGAGGCTATGGGTAGCCAGTGGAGTGACTGACAAAGTGGTGATGCAGACACTGAACATTAAGCATGGTAGACGAGTCTAGCAAAAACTTTCATTATGGACTGAAGTGAAGAGAGACTGGTGATAGGGAGGCCAGCAAGGAGAGAGTTGCAGTGATTGAGGAGGGATATGATAAGATAAATACATTTGTGTTGATTCCTACTAATTATATTTTTGAAATTGACATATTCATCTGTAATATCCCTTATTAACCCTTCTAAAAATATCCCCAGTAAAGAAGTGAGGCCTACAGGTCTGTAGTTCCCTGGAGCTCTTCTTCAATAAAGCTATCACATCTGCTTTTCCCCAGTCATCTGGTACTGACCATGTGGTGAGTGAGTCTTGAAAAAGTTTATGCAATGTTTTTACTATTACATAAGCCAATTCCTTCAGTACCCTTTGGTGTATACCATCCGGAACTGTTTTTTTTTTCTGTGCCTTTTGGACTCCTTTCTACATTAACCAATCGTTTGGTCGTTAGTGTAACTCTTGTTCATATAGGAGAAAATAACTTATTTAGATCATCTGCCATTTCCTGGTTACCATTTATCAGTCTACCATTTTTCACATTGTAAAGTGTCTATAGTCTATAGCTTCTTTCCTAGGCCTCTCCACTCAATATATTAAAAATCAATTTAAGGTTAGGCTTATTCTGCTTTGCCATTAACTTTCTATTTTCTATTTTAACTAATCTAATAGCTAATCTAATAGCCCTTTTGCAAGCCTTGTTACATTCCTTGTACTCAAGTAATGCTGCCTTTATTCCCTCTTTCTTGTATTCCTTACCTTTTTAATTGTTAAGTCACATGGGATGTGATTTACTCCTTCACTATAAATTCACATGATATATGTTAATAAGTATGCATATATAGCAAAGCCTTAAATGCTGTCCATTTAGTTTCAGTATTGTACTTGTCAATTCTTTGTCCTGGTCTGTATGTTATATTGCTGCCCTTAGACTATTAACATTTGTCATTTTAACATTAACAGTTTTTGTTGCCCCATAAACTTTTTTTTTTTTTTTATCTATCTAAAATGAGACTTTGTTGTGATGACTGTTCCCCAAAGCTTTCCCTATTTCAACATTTGATTTTATATCAATATTATTTGTGATAACTAAATCCAAGGTAGCCTCATTTCTAGTAGCTTCTTTTGTAACTTGGACCAGATAATGATCTTTGAGTGTACCTTCTCCCCTTAGCTGAATTACTGGTATCATTAATCCAGTTCAGTTAGCTGCATATCTAAATTGTAGAAATAATTGCAATACCCCACATTCAATTATATTTGGAGGTTTATAGCATATCCCTACCAATATTTTTTGGATTTTTTCCTCCGCTATTTATCTTATCTGACTATAGGCTTTAAATCAGGCTTAACATAAAGACATCCAACCAGGCTATAACCATCCAAACTAACAGTCCAGTCATGAGAGTCATTCCACAATGTTTCAGGAATCAAATCCCATTTCCCATTTACTGTTAATAATATTAGGTCTCTCATGTCCCTGGCAAACTTTTTGCATTAGCAAGCATATACTTTAAGTTGCTATAACTCTGCCGAGTTGAAGTACTTGCCATTCTATTTGAGGTACTTAGCAAGATCTCTCTATTGACTATACTAACTCCACCATCCTTCCTCTCTCCCATGAGTAACTCGTTCATCCCTTCCCCCCTCTACACGTTTTACCCTATTATACTAGACTCTCAGTTATCCGGCACCCATGGGGATTGGTAGATGTCGGATAAATGTAGTTTCTGGTGCTAAAGAGTTGCTATTAAAAGAGACCTAGATTGGCTGCACATAGGATGCTCTACTAAGTATATATATCAGTGAGGTTCTTTTCTAGAGAAATTAGGATGTGCTGGGGTTACTTTATTCCAGCTGCTGCTACAGCACTCCAGGGGCACAGGAAAAAAGTCAGACAGGGATATGTGCATATATGCTACAGGGATGTAGATTCACCCTTCACGAGGTTGAAAAGATATTTGTAGTGAATCAAAGGACTCGTCTTGTAGTATGTTTTAGTGATGTGCTGCTTCCTTGGTACACACCGTTCACAGTTGTGCCCTAGAATAGTAAAAAACAAGCGGGGAGGGAAAAAAGAAGCGCAACTTCTCCTGGTGTGGATCACTCAGATGACAAATGAAACAACCCCAAACGTATATGTAATTGCCCTCACATTAGATTGCCTCATGGGATAAGGATGGCTTAGTGTCTGCAGTGATTCAGTCTGATCTACTGGCTTTTTTTATACTTGCCTTTGTTCAGGACTTAAGGCTTGTTCCCCCCCCCCCCCCCATGTCAGTCGCCTTCCTGTTTCCCTCCCCCTTCTGTCAGTTTATCTCCTGCTTCTTGTTCCCCTCTGTCAGTCCCCCTCCTGTTTCTCTCTCCCCTCCTATCAATCTCCTACAGTCTCTAAACCTCTCTGCCCTTGTCACCCCCTGTCTCCCCACCATTGACTGTCTGTAATCCCCCGCTGTCTCTTTCTTGCCCTTCCCCATGTCTATGTCTCTCTTTCCTCTATCAGTCCCTTCCTGATTCCCTCTCCCCTCTGTCAGTGCCCACTCCAGTCTCTCTTTCCCCTTTATCAGCCCCCTCCCCTTTCTCTCCTCCCTCTACCTCATACTCTCCACCCCTTGTCTGTCTATATACCCCCACTGACTTTCTCTCCCTTCTGGTTTCTCATCTACTCTCTTCTGCCTCTCTCCCCTTCTCTTGCTCTCTTTCTCCCAATATTTCACTTTCTCTTAACTCTTCCCCTATGCTGCCTTTTTTATCTGCTTCTCCCTTGTCATATCGTTATCTCTTCATCGGTCTCTTGCTTTTTCTTCCTTTTCATGCCCTTTTCCCTTCCTCTCTTTTTATTTTCTCTTCTCACTCTCCCTCTTATGTTTCTTTCTTTTTGCCTTTCCTTTTTCCCCTCTTTCTTTTGTGCCCTTTTTTCCCTCACTTTCGTCTCCTCTTATCTTGCCTACCCCCTCTCTACTCTCTTTCTCTCTCTTCTTTACTCTCCTCACTCACTCTCTCCCCTTCCTTGTCTTTCCAATGCTCTTAGTCTTCTCTATCTCTACTCTCATCTTCTCTTTACTATCATCTGCCTACCCTTATACATAGAAATTTCAAGAGGTACCTCCCCTTATCTTAATGTTCTCCCATCTTTCTTATACAGAAACTTGAAATGGGGTCTGCAGAAGTATCAGCATGTAATAGAAGAGGAGAAAAGCCAGGGTACTGGAGAGGAGATGGCAGGTCAAAGCCTGACGTCAGACAGGTGAACAATCAGGGTAATCTGGGAGGGAACTATGGGCCCGATTCAATTGCCCAATTTGTACATTTATACACACTTAAAATCAATCTTAATATTGCTACACATTTGACAAATATTACCTATTGGCACTAATGAATTCTTAGGTCAATAGAATGCATATAAACATTTCTAAAAAAACACCCGAAGCCAAATTAATGAGTTCAAGGCATTTGCAAGTAGCTACTTGAATATTGCCCATTGTTAGGTAAGAACAAGCAAGATGAGTAAGGCATTACATGTTAATTACTTGAGGAAGTGTGTAAAGCAGGGGTGTCCAAACTCGGTCCTGGAGGGCCACACACAGGCCTGGATTTGATGATTTCCTTTCTGTGCACAGGTGAGTCAATCATGATGACTCAAGAAGCAATAGTCTCACTTGCTTGCAGCAAGGATATCCACAAATCCAGGCCTGTGTGCGGCCCAGCAGGACCGGGTTTGGACACCCCTGGTGTAAAGTTAATATATTTGCACATTTCAGCAGCAGGTGTTCTTTATAGACGCACACCACCATTTTTGGGACAAGCCTCTCAGGTCCACCAGCTTTATCCCCCCCATATTCTTTTGGGCTCCTACGCCCCTGGATGAATAGCTACAGATTTACTGGACTTTTAGATCTCTGTTTTGTCCATGGACTGCAGCATTTGGGATATATATGGAATAGTGATTAGGCTCTGTGCGGCTTGGTCTCCAATCCAATCACTGCTCACCCAGAAACCTCTACCATAACTTTTAAAATACCACTGTAATTCCAATTTTCTATCATGCATTTCATAAAGCCCATTTGTATGTTACAAAACTATTTTTTACATACAAAATAAGTTCAGTTCTCTAAATTAGTCTGGGCTTTATTTACTAAAGGATGACATATTTGAGGATTATTTTGAGATCTATGACAAATCTGTGCCCCATAGGATACCACTGGAAAAGAGAAGTCAATTAAGAGATTTGTCTATAAGTAAATCTGTTGTGTTGTCTTGTGAATTTAAACAAATTTGGGATGAAGTGTAATCAAGTGATTCACAGTGCTAATTTAGTACACCTATTTGTCCATGCTTGCTGAGTTACACATTCAAAATAATGAGAATAAGTCACTTTGTGAACATACAGAAGACTTTCAGGGCTGTCTGCTACATGGAAGAATAATAGATGGAGAAAACAATCCCAGCCATATTAACTTTAATGCAACTTTCTTGTACTATGGACAACTATTTTTCTTAAAAAACTCTTCTATTTTTTTAAATGTTTTTATATACATGATAAAATGTGGAACTGCAGTATCCCTTTAAAAATGCTTTTCAACATAAAATATGAAATACTTCAACTGACATTTGAAGAAGTCTGTTTACCACAAGCTAAGTATAACCAAATAGTTTTTCTCTTACAACAAAATGGCAACATTTCATTTAATACCTATAATACTATACATCAAAAACATTTTGATTATATCTCCCAGTATATCCAAGTTTATCTTTCTGTTCATATATTTGAGCTGCAAATAAATTATTTTTGCTTTGCATATTTTTTTGCTGCATTTATCAAAACACTTCTCCTTAATCTTCATAAATGCAACTGTCTTGTATAAAAGAAAATTAGCAGGAGTTCATATTTTCAGCTGAACTTCACGGATCACTTTTCAGTCTTAATCATTGTTTATTTTATAATGACTCTGAAAAAGAGTACTGGGAATTTTCAGAATCCCCCACAGAGAGATAAGTTTCTTTCATCAGGCTGCGGGTTTGAAGATGCAGTCAAATAATTGCATAACCTTTGGGTCAAATGAAAAGAAATCAAGAGCCATGTAACAAGTAGATGTCCTCAGGTGGGGCACACATGGAAACCCTCTCTACCATGGAAAACATGCTTTGAAGATTTCATGCTTATTTGAAAACTCAAAAACACAAAAGACTACTCTAAGAAGCTGATTCTTATGGTGTGTTTTATATCAAGATACCTTTAAATATAGCAATGCAATTATTGCAATAGAGCACGATCCATATGCAAGCACACACCCATAAATTATTTGGCATTGCAGTTTTCTTCCTAAGCATATACCAAACTATATAATTTATTTTTTGGCTATAAAGGTGCCATTTCATCATATAGATGCATTTAATGGACCACTGTGATAAAAAAAAAAATCAGTCTATTGAATAACTAAACTTTATAATGGGCAAATCTTTTAGAGAGCAAACTAATAGTGGTAACCATTACATTTGTAGCTTTTCTATGCAATTATTATTTCCTGTAGTGTTCCATTTGGTTTTCTAAACCGATCCTGCCTACCTTTGTTTCATGTGTGAGTGCCCTTGTAAATTAATCAGTGTTCCATTAGTCCTGTTGAAAGCACTGGATAATGCCACATCCCCAGTATGCAGATAGATACTACTTCTGCATACAAATAAAAATAGTAGAGCCCATCATAGCATAATTGCAAATGAAAGCTAAAAACTTAAAGACTATAATATTTTTTATATTCTAAAAATATTTTACCTTTTTTCAAGTGTAGTTCTTCAAAAGTTTATGTTTGGAACATAAGACAACAGTGGTCCTTTGAATATATAGAAATCAACATAAATTAGCTTAAGATATTAAAGCACTAGTTCAAAACATAGCATTAATTGCTCAATACATAAATCTGGTATCTTTAAAAGAAGTCTACTTAAAATTATCTGGTTTTGCTCCTGTATTTTTGTTGCAAACATGAAAGTAATTTTTATTAAAAACTGAGATAAGCTTATTTAAAATCAAGTTCCAAAGAATTCCGAACATCTGTTAAAAGGGAACCCTTAAGGCTTATTTTATGTTTGCATTAAAATAGGGCATTTTATGTCAACCAGAAAAACTGTGGCTTGTAAAAGACATAAAATAAAATAACCCATCTTAGAAATCATATACGTCTTAAAGAAAAAAGCCAGATGCAAGTGATTTTACGGATGTTTAATGGAAAAAATGTCTGATATTTCAGAATAAAATTGGAAGCATCAGTCTGTTCTGAAATTAAAGTGATCTTGCCTCCTATGCCATATGATCATTTATAAATTCCAGTAGTATAAGTTTTTAAAGTCTGATCACCAGATTTCTGAAAAAGTCATTGTGATCATTAGTGGAAACATCTGTACATCTTGTATTTTAAAGCTATAGCAAATGTATTTCACTCATACTTTGATAAGGCAATTGTTGTATTTTATGCATAATTTTTTACATACTAGTTTCCAACAAGGCATTACAATGCAAATATGACTTGCATTAACATAAGACATAGTTGCATAGTAATTGAGATTGAAACAAGAAACAAGCACATCAAGTTCAACCTTTTAAGATCTCCTCTGATCTGCAATATGCAGATTAGTTGTTAATTGATCCAGAGGAAGGCAAACAGAAAAAAAAACAAGTGAAACGTTGCCATTTTTTCTTAAAAGGGAATACAAAAATAATTCCTTCCTGACCCCAGATAGTGTCGATCAAATTACTCCCTGGATCAAAACTCTCTGTGATTATCCAGGAAAACCATGAATACCCTTTTAAAAAATATATCCAATCCCTTTTTAAAATTGTCTATCGGATCCGCTGTCACCTCCTTGGTAGAGAATTCCACAGATTAACCACCCTTACTGTAAAGAACCCTTTTATTTCTTTACAGTGGAATCTTTTTACTTCTTACCTCAAAGGATGTCCTCTTGTCAGTTGAAAACCTTTTGGCACAAAAAGCTCACTTGACAAATCTGACCCTGGATGTATTTATATAGGATAATCATATCTTCTCTTAGACGCCTTTTTCTAGAGAAAATAAGTTTAATTTGGATAGTCTTTCTTCATAACTTAGCCCCTCTATTCCCCTTATTAGTTTTTTTGTCCTTCTCTATACCTTTTCTAGTTCTAAAATATCCTTTTTATGAAGAGGTGCCCAAAACTGTACTCCATATTCCAAATGAGGGTGTACTAGGGATTTGTATAGTGGCAGAATTATAGTTGCTTCCCTTGCTTCTATACCCTTCTTAATACATGCTAATAGTTTATTTGCCTTTGCAGCTGCTGCTTGGCATTGAGAACCACGTAGGTGATTGTCCACAAGCACTCCCAAATTCCTTTCAATATCTTATACCCCTCGATTTGTTTCATTAAGTTTATAAATTGCATGGTTATTTTTACTTCCCTGATGCATAACTTTACATTTATTCGTATTAAATCTCATCTGCCATTTAATTGCCAATTTCTCTAAATTATGCAAATCCCTTTTGAGGGAAAGTACATCATTTTCTGATTTAATTACCTTGCACAACTTTGTGTCCTCAGCAAAAATGGAGACAATACTTTCCAGTCCTACTTCTAAGTCTTTGATAAATATGTTAAAAAGGAGAGGACCTAATACTGAGCATTGAGGAACCCTACTTACCACATTAGTTCAATCTGAGTAGGTTCCATTTGCAACAACCCTTTGCTTCTTCTCTTTTAGCCAGCTCTCAAGCCATGTGCATATGTTTATTGCAATTCCTGTATTTAGTTTGTAGTAGTTTGCACAATAGTCTCCCGCATGGCACTGTATGAAAAGCCTTTGCAAAATCTAAAAAGACTATATCCACGGAGTTGTCTTGATCATAGCTCCTACTAACCTCCTCATAGAAACTAATTAGATTTGTTTGACATGACCTATCCTTCATAAATCCATGTTGGCTCCTACTAATAATCCTGTTTAAATATTATTATATATTATCCCTTATTAACCCTTCTAAAAGCTTTCCCACTACAGAAGTGTGGCTTATAGGTTTATATGTCCCCGGATTTGCTCTTGCTCCCTTCTTAAATATAGGGATCAGCTCTGCTTCTCTACAGTCATCTGGTAGTGACCCAGTGCTGAGTAAATCTTGAAAAATTAGATATAATGGTTTGGCTATTACAGAACCCAGTTCCCTCACTACCCATGGATTTATTCCATCAGGACCTGGGGCTTTCTTAACATTTATTTTTTCCAACCTCTTTTGGATTTCTTCCTGCATTAAACAATTATCTAGCGAAGGTAGTGTTGCCCCATTATGTTGCAGTGTCCTCCCTTGTATATACAGAAGAAAAGAACCTATTTAGCTCATCTGCCTTTTCCTGGTCACGTTTTAATGCACCTATGACTTCCTTCCCAGCCTTCTTCCCATTTATATATGTCAGAAATATTTTAGGATTAGTCTTACTCTCCTTTGCAACTAATTTTTCATTTTCTTTTTTAGCCAGTTTAATAGCTCTTTTGCAAGCCTTATTGATTTCCTTGTACTCACGTAAAGCAGTCTCTGTCCCCTCTTGTTTGTATAATTGGAATGCCTGTTTTTTACACCGTATCTTGATCTTTAAATCATTGTTAAGCCACGTTGGATGTAATTTACTCTTTTTACTTTTATTCCAACATGGTATATGCCGATGTTTGAGAGCAGCAGCATTACCCTAAATTCGTCCTGGAGAGAAAGTGATCAACTTAAAACCAGGTATGTGCCTTTGATCAGAGAATATCCAATGAAAGTAGGGAGCATATAGTAATGTAATATATATTTTTAAACTAGCAAACGGAGTGTTTATAACACACCCCAATTTAGGTTAGATCAACAGCTGTAACTGGAGGCAAAAGTGGCAAATGTACTGTCTGTTAGTTTTTTTTTAATACATTATAGGAGTAGAATTACTGTGTACATTGTTCATGTGCTGCACTAATGTAATATAAGAATTCTATCATGTAATATTTGTAATCAGCAGTGTCCAATGGTAATTATAATATAGATACACACACATTGCCTCGTGATGGATTGCACATATGATCAATATGTTTATATCAACATGCAAGTCCACGAACATGAAAGCTAAATATTAAAAATATCAGTTGTTTTTTATCTAATACAGATTCACCACATACTAAATGGATAATGGGTATAGGATACAGCTGTGTGTACAACAATAAGTGGATTCAGATACTGTTTAGGATTTTCTGTCCCTTTAAGCCATTCCACCCACACTATACTAGGTGTGGGGGGATACTGGCAATATAAGATATAAACCAATACCTATGTTAACTTCTTTTTGGTATGCGAGGTTAGCATGAGAGTTTTAGTCCCCCCTATACACACTCAGTCAGGCTTTATATAATAAATTAACAGTTGGATACCAGGTTCTTTAAATTTAAATTTATTATATATGTAAGAAGAGCATTAGATCCATTACCAGAGATAGATTGAAAATGTGCAGACAGTATTGTATTTATTTTATTTTATTATATTTTTTATTTCACATTTAAATAATAATATGTATATATATATATATATATATATATGTATACATATATATATATATATATATATATATATATATATATATATATATATATATATATATAAATAATCGATTCATGTGTATAAGCACACATATATGTTTTAACTACAGGAATATTTAGCACTGAATAAGCTGAATCAGTAAGCAGCGAAACACGTTTGATTCATCCACCACACACACATAGATGTTCATAGTGTTCAAAATTTCACTATTTACAACACACACATATACGTTCCATTTTTGACTGTCATATTTTCTTGTACTTGGACAACCAATTTGAGATATGGTTATAGTGCCAATGTTATAATAAACAAATATATTTTTATGAAAATGGTTGTCTTTTTGACTTCATTGTGGGATTGGACTACCATACATATATAGAGGTAGTGTTGTATCGATAAAATTGTCAGGATATCTGACGTGTATGTATATTTAGTACGGATTTAAATGTTGTCCTTTTATGTTCAGTATGTTTACCTGTCAGTTCTTTGTCCCAGTCTATACTTTGTATTGCTGCCCTTAGACTGCCCTTTTAAAATTCTGAGTTTTTGTTGGCCCCTTACAGTTTTTTTTAATTCAATCTCAAATTAGACTGTGTTGTGATCACTAATTCCCAAAGATTGCCCTATTTCAACATTTGATACCATCAATATTATTTGTGATTACTAAATCAAAGATAGCCTCGTTTCTAGTAGGTTCTTGTATAATCTGGGCCAGATAATGATCCCTGAGTGTACTCGAGGAACCTGCTGCCCTTACCCGTACTGCTGGTTTCACTCATCCAGTTTCTTTAAGGGTAGTTAAAATCTCCCATTATTAGAACTTGCCCATGTTTAGCTGCATTCCCAATCTGTAATAATTATTGCATTTCCTCACTTTCAATTATAGTTGGGGGTTTATATTTATAGCATACTCCTACCAATATTCTTTTGGAATTTGCTGCTCCACTATTTAACTCTACCCACAAACATTACATATTATTACTAGTTCCAGCATAAATATCTTCTCTGGCTATAAGCTTAAATTCGGGCTTAACATACAGACAAATCCCTCCTCCCTTTTACCATTGCCCCTATCTTTCCTAAATAGGTTATAACCATCCAGCTTACCTGTCCAGTCATGAGAGTCATGCCACCATACTTCAGTAATACCTATTAAATTAAATTTCTCTCTTTACTGCTAATAATTCTAACTCTCCCATTTTTCTGGGCAAGCTTCTGGCATTAGCAAGCATACACCTTATGTTATGAGTCTGTACTTTTGGAGTGCCTTCCACTATACTTGAGTTACTTAGCAGTACCTCCCTATAGACTATACTAACCCTCCCCCATCTCCTCCCACATGACAAGTTAACTCATTCCTTACCCCCTCTACACTTTCTACCCCATTACTTATATCTAGTCCCTCCCCCCACCTATTAGTTTAAAAACTCCTCCAGCCGTTCTACCATCCTATCCCCTAGCACAGCAGCTCCCTCATCATTAAGGTGCAATCCATCCCTGCTATAGAGATTGTACCCAAGTGAGAAGTCAGCCCAGAGCTCTAAAAACCCAAACCCCTCCTTATTGCCCCACTTTTTTAGCCACGCATTAACCTCCCTAAGCTCCATCTGTCTCCCTGGGCTAGCACGTGGCACTGTAATATCTCAAAAAATGTATCTCCCAATCCACAACATGCCGAACCCGAGAATTTTATTTTGCTAGCTAGATTTAACAGATAATATGTCTTTCCTAAGGGAACATCATTTAAAGGTATATCGGCCATCATCTAATAGCATTGAAGAGGAACTGACATGTATGGCTAGAAAATCCCTTTAATTTCTGAAAAATCCATTTTTAACTTGAAGTATGACAGGTCATCTGCTAAGTTAATACTGGCATTCAGCATCCTCTGCTGAGCTTGGCCAATGCAAGATGTGGTTCTGTTTTTGTTGTTTTGCATGAATGTATTCTACATGTTTATGAACACCAGTCTAGATTTTAATTAAATGATCCCTGGTAAACAGATCTACAGCCAAAAATATTTCCTTGCACGGGTGCTGCCAAGATAAACACCCAAATGAATTCCATATAATCAATGTATTTCTTCCAAATTCTACAACAATTAAATACTGAGCCTGGCTGCAACAGCATGCAGAGACCTTCTAGAGGTTCACAACCATTAAAGCGTTGGGTTTTTTCCTTGGCGGTAATGGCGAAGTAGATACAATCCAACAATGAATTTAATTAATGGACATTGTATTAACAGTTCTTTCAGTAAAGACAATTTAAAAACAAACTATAGAAAATAATACATAATTAAGCCTTTAAATTTTACTGACACCAGATATTGTTGCCAATTTCTTAATGTTTGATTGGATTTAATTAGAATACTAGTTGCTTCCATTGATTTTTAACTTTGTATTTCTAGTATCTGATCTCCTAATACAAAACCTCTGTGTCCAACTCATTCCAAGTTAACCAGAAATTAAGGAAATATCACCCCACCCTCTGCTTCTGATGTCTTAATTATATATTCTCTGGGCCACATGATCGGGATCCTGCAGAATACATAACACTTCCTTCTTTTGCTGCAATGTTGTTCTGTGACAAGTCCTTGGCAATCAGTCTTTAACATGCTTATCCTTCTTCATTTGCAGATTGGTACAGTAAGTCACAGGGAGACCCCCACCTGCACAATAGTATTTTTCCTTCAGGGAATGTACCTTATTGGCATATGTGTACTTGGTACTGCATTCTATCTATCGTAATTCAGATGTCCTAGGTATTCAAGTACTGGACAAGGCTACTAATAACAGGAATTCCTAGAAGATAGCATAATTTGCTTGGCAATAATGGTGTCCATGAAATTCCCCTCAGGAACATTGAAAGGTGTCTTCAAAACTCTTAGCGTATGTTTTATTTGTATTATATAAAATTATTTTCACTCAATGGGGCATTTAACTATCTGACGAAAAAATTAAAAACTGAGGTTTGTTTTGTTGTGCATCAGAGATTTTAAACTTGATGGGATCCCAGTCATTGCCATCATAGATACTGGTAGAATTAAAGTATTTTTGTGTGCTTCCATGGATTATATAGCATGTTTCCTTCTTATATCAATGTATAATTTTATACATAATGGATACACTTGGAGCAATGCAGTAATGCCATTTGTTAGTGAATTACACACGATGTTGAGACATGTGTTTGGTTACCTTGAGATCCACTGTAGCAATGTCACTTTAAAGGCTTATTTTATGGTGCCCTTATTTTCTTAACACATATACAGTGCCTTGCAAAAGTATTTATCGCCCTTGGCATTTTTCGTATTTTTTTTACCTTACAATCTGGAATTAACATGGATTGTGTGAGGATTTTCATAATTTAATTTACAGAGCATGCCCACAACTTTGAAGATGCTTTTTTTTTTTATTATTGTGAAGCAAATAACAAATAGGACAAAATAACACAAAAAGTTTTAACCCCCCTTAAGTCAATACTTTGTAGAGCCACCTTTTGTGGCAATCACAGCTCCAAGTCGCTTTGGATAAGTCTCTATGAGCTTGCCACAACTTACCACTGGAATTATTGCCCATTCCTCCTTGCAAAACTGTTCCAGCTCCTTCAAGTTGGATGGTTTGCGCTTGTGAACAGCAATCTTTAAGTCTGACCGCAGATTTTCTATTGTATTGAGGTCTGGGCTTTGACTAGGCCATTCCAATACATTTACATGTTTCCCCTTAAACCACTCAAGTGTTGCTTTAGCATTGTGTTTGCGGTCATTGTCCTGCGGGAAGGATATCGCTGTATTTAGCACCATTGATCTTTCCCTCAACTCTGACCAGATTCCCAATTCCCGGCTGACGAAAAACATCCCCACAGCATGATGCTGCTACCACCATGTTTCACTGTGGGGATGGTGTTCTTTGGGTGAAGTGATGTGCTGGGTTTGCGCCAGACCTTGCGTTTTCTTTAAAGGCTGAAAAGTTCAATTTCAGTCTCATCAGACCAGAGCAGCTTCCTCCATACATTTTGGAAGTCTCCCACATGCATTTTCGCAAACTCAAAACGTGCCATTTTGTTTTTTAGCTGAAAGTAATGGCTTTCTTCTGGCCACTCTGCCATAAAGCCCAACTCTATGGAGCGTACGGCTTATTGTCTTCCTATGTACAGATACTCCAGTCTGTGGAACTCTGCAGCAAATCCAGGGTTACCTTAGGTCTCTGTGTTGCCTCTCTGATTAGTGCCCTTCTTGCGCAGTCCATCAGTTTTGGTGGGCGGCCGTCTCTTGGCAGGTTTGCTGTTCTTTCCATTTGGTTATGATAGATTTGATGGTGCTTTCCATTTGGTTATGATAGATTTGATGGTGCTCCGGGGTTAGATTGTCAGACTCCAGGGGGACGCCGGAAGTGATGTGCACGCCAGAGTGAGACTGCCGTGTCAGTTTGCAGGGGAACAGATTCCAGAGAGACACGCTTTTCTCCTGCTAGGAGAAATTATGCTAGTGACTGAATAATGCCTGGCAGCCAGCGAGCCCGGAGCAGCCTGATGTGCGAATAGCCATCTAAGTAAGAGGCCTAGGACACCCCCTCCCAGGACAGACTCCCCAGGAGCAAAGTGGTAACTAACTCCGGGTGGGCTGTAACAAAGATTGACGCGGTATAGCATCGTGGAGGGAAAACCCTGCGAAATAGGCACCGTCAGCTGGAGCAGAGACGCTGTGAAACCGCCTATACCCAGCCCGATATAGTAAGGCTTAAAAACAGCTACCCGGTAAGGTTACACTAATTTTGAATAGCTAGCACAGCTGGCATAAAATCAATACTCACCTTCCACTTCGCATCGTAAGAGTCCCTATCGGAGTCAGGACTGCAGGTGTGGTAAGGTGGAACTGAAAGAAGTGCGTGGAGTGCTGTGTGCTGGGTCTGTCCTGTCCTGGAGGAAGTGTAAGTGCCTTAGCTGTGGCTGATACAGCTTTCTCTTTCTTTATATGATGGTGCATAGATAATATACGTGGACAAAGAGGAGAAGAGAAGGAAAGAAGAGGGAAGGGAAGGAGAGGGGAAGGAAAAAAGGAAAAGAAGAAATATAATAAGTGGAGCTAACATATTAAATATTCCCTGGCTGAGGATTAAGAGGAAGGGTGGTTTAAGAACCCCTCCTAAAGACAGCTATTATATTAACTACAAGTTGAAGACTCTGGAGAATTAGAACTGGCTCATCAACTTTAAGGAATAGTGAAACAACTGTCTATGAAATCTGATAAATATGATGTTAAAGTAATAGACAGATTCATCAGCTAACATATAAGTATAATACCCTCTGAAAACAAGTAAGAAAACTCAACTCTCCTTAAAGACATATCCCCCATAGATAAACAAGTATAAAAGAAAAGATCTCCTTGCCCCTGCTTGAAAATATACAACCACAAGCGAAGATAAAAGTGAAGATAAAAAGGAAAAAAGAGAGGGGAGAAGGAGAAAGGAAAGAGAGGAAAGGAAGGAGAGGAAGAAGGGGAAGGAGAGGAGAGGAGAGGGGAAGAAAGGGGAAGAAATAAGGAAAGGGGAGAAAATAAGAAAGGGGTTCCCCAAGAAAGTCTTAAAGGAAAAACAAGGAAGATTATAAAAGGTCTAACAATGTCAAATAAAAAAAGTAATACAGTTAATAAAACAAGACTAAAGGAGAAAATAAAAGATTCAACAAAACAAACAAACTTTTTTTCTCCTAGAAATAAAGGAACTAGTGCAGATTCCTCTCATGTAGACACTAGTTTAGACCTCATAGAAAATCAGACCCCGGAAAAGTCTCCTCAGGGAAATCTGGAAGATAATTCCATTCAAGAAGAGGAAGTACTTACATGCTCTATGTTAAAGTCCATTTTAAAAGAATTTCAAGTTAACTTGACAAAAGATCTTTCAAAACAAATGTCTGAAATTACCGAATCTATTAATAATATAACTCAAAGAATTGAAGCTAATGAAAATGTTTGTGATAAAATTATAACGGACAATAATGCTATTTTCAACTATTTAACTGCCCTAGAAAACAAAAATGAGGAACTTTCCATCAAAATTAATAATTTTGAAAATAGATCCAGAAAGAATAATTTGCGTCTAAGGGGGATACCAGAAGTAATCCAAGGAGAAGACTTGGAGTCATATGTCAAAGGACTGTTTAACTACCTGGTACCGGAGATGCAGAAAGATCAATGGAAAATGGATGAATTACACAGACTCCCCTTGGCTAAAGTAATGGACAAATCCACCCCCAGAGACATTATAATAAGACTACATTACTTATCCTCAAAAAAAATGGTCTTAAAAAATGCTTTCTTAAAGAAACAGCTAGACCATCCATATGAAAATATAAAAATATTTCAAGATTTATCGGCATATACGCTGGGGAAAAGAAGGGAATTTACACAAATAACCAGAACACTTAGGCTAAAAGAAATTAGATACAAATGGGCTCAGCCTGTAGGCTTATTAATCTATAAAGATCTAAAATGGGTTAAAATAAACTCAGTTCAAGAGGCTATAGAAAGACTAAAAGAATGGGATATACATATAGAGAGTAATATAGTCGCTGCAAAAAAATTGGAACTGACAGCAGGAAATCTAGACTGGAAAAAATATAAGAAATAATCTCTGGAAACTGTAGAATAGGGACATGGGTACTTGATAAGTTTGGGAGTAATGAGGTAAAGTGAAACGGATAGAGAAAAGTTTAGTACTCCTAGATTAGTAGCAAGGTGAAGGGGGACAGGTAAATACTCACTAACACAAAGATTTTTATAAGATGATTATAGTAAGATGGTCATAATGATAATAGAAGTATGTTTTGCACAAGTGTTTTGTTCTTCTCTTGTAAAGAATTACGATTATGTGGGTGTAAGATAAAATTAGAAATGTTAGCATATTATATATGAAGAATTGAACTCCAAATTAGCTGCAAGGTGAAAGGGGACAGGTAGATATTTATTAACACAAAACTGATTATAAAGATGACTATAATTAAATGGTCATAATTACACAAGTGGATTTTTTTTTTTTATTCAAACGTAAAGAATTACGACTATGTGGGTTTAAGACTAAAATTAGAAATATTAGTATATCACCTAAAATATAATAGATAGATAGGGTAAACAAGTACACTTTTTACTCTCATGAAAGTAAAATAATTGGAGTAGTAGAGCGTAGTAATAAGATTAGGGTTAGACACACTCACTAGGTTAGAACCCCCGTAAGCAATTGCCTCTAGAATGGAAATTATAATTAACACTATACAAAATATCAGAAAAGATAATCAAGGTGAAAAATAGAGTTATATATGGAAAATTTTAGCTGCATTTATAAAATATACTACCCGTTGGATCCTTTTCTCCTCGGACAGTTAGAAGGTAATAAAGATAGATTTGCTATTAGCTGGAAGGTCAACATTTTGAATAAGTTAGATATGACTATATAAAGGGGGAGCTATGCTCAAGTATAAACCGGCAAATCTAAAGCTCGTAGCTGAGGAGATTTCCCTTCTTGACTGTCCGAGGAACAAAGACATCCATTTTAAGGGTGGTGTGCAGCGAATGTACCATATTTTCACATATTTTTATATATTCTCCTGAAAACCTTATTTATAATATCTGTACCCTAGACCTTATCCCCTCGCTCAGAAATAGAGCGACATATTTTCACTTCCTAATATCTAATGCGTCTTGTAAAATATCAGCTGACATTTTTTCTTAATTTGCAGCTGGTTTTTAAGATTATTCTGACGGTTTTGTGGGTCTATCCCTTATTATATGTGTTTCTTTCCTTTTTTTTTTTTTTTTTTTTTTTTTTCTTTCGAGTCATGGAGACAACCAAGGAATATCATACATATCTACTCTGGTATTTTTTTTTTAATAAAGTAAAATGCAAATAAAAATAATTTCACATAATGTTAATGGTCTTAACTCTCCAACAAAAAGAAAAACGGCCTTTTTAGAGTACAACAAATTAAATGCTGAAATCTTATGTCTGCAAGAAACACATCTAAAACAGGAAAATCTAAAATATATGAAAAATACAAAATTTACAACTAGAATAGATTCTACCTTTAAGAAAAAATCAAAAGGGGTTTCTATCTTATTTAAAAATAGCCTGAAAATATTAGAAGAAGGCAGTAAGATCGACCCAGAGGGTAGATATATAATATGGACCGGACGGATTGATGGGTTCCTAACAACACTGGTCAATGCTTATTTGCCAAATAAAGGTCAAATAGGGTTCCTTAAAAATCTTCTTAAAGAGATTAACAGAATTAAAGGAGGTTGGTTAATAATTTGTGGTGACTTCAACATGATATTGGATGACAATCTAGATAAACAAATAGTTGGAGCTAACAAATTAGTATCCCAAACAAATTGCACCTCAAAAGCATTCCGCAAAATTAAAGAGGATAATAACTTGATTGACCCATGGAGGATCTTACACCCAGGGGTACGCGAATATACCCACTTTTCTTACCGACATAACTCATTTTCTAGAATTGACTATATATTGACCGATCTTTCAACCTTAAAAGTAATTAAAAAGATAAACATCCGATCTACCCCGTGGTCAGACCACTCTCTAAATGAATTAATTATACAAGACCTAAATACAAATAATCAAAGGAAAAAGAGTAGTTGGAAGATGGATTCCTGGTTCCTGAAAGATGAAGAATTTGTTACATATCTGAAAAAAGAAACTTTGGAATTTCTTAAAATTAATAAGCCATCTGTTAATTCAGATATAACCCTGTGGTGTACGTATAAAGCATACATGAGGGGTATATTTATTGCAAAAGCAGCTGAAGTGCAAAGGCTAAGAGGTAAGTCCTTAAGGACCCTCTATTTGGAACTAAATAGGAGGAAGGATATCTTTAGGGTGACACCAAATAATGAAAACAGTAAAGCAATAAAAGACATAAACACTCAAATACAAAAAATTCTTCAGCTTCAATCAGATAAAATTTTATGGAAATTTCAGCGGACACAATTTTTCGAAGGGGGCAAATCAGGCAAATTCCTGGCTAACAAATTGAAGAAACAGTACATCAAAAATAATATTGAAAATTTTTTAGATCAAAACAACATCCCTCAATTTCACCCAGATAAGATAGGAAATATATTCCAGGATTATTATAGTAATTTATATAATCTAGAGAAAGACCATCAAGTAGCTAAGCCAGGAATAGAAGAGATTAAACAATACCTAGATAAGATAAAGTTCCCCAAAGTATCGGAAGAACAGCTTAGTTTTCTGAATAAACAAATAGAAAGTATAGAGATAACCGAAATTGTGTCCAAAAGTAAAAAAAAAAAAACACCCGGGGTAGACGGGTTTAATAATTTATTTTATCGATACCTTAGCAAAGAATTGAATAGTACCTTATGTAATCTCTTTAACGAGATAAAACGGGAAGGAGTGATACCATCAGAACTAACGGAAATAAAAATAGTTAATATATTGAAACAAGGAAAAAACCCTGAAGAGTATAAAAACTACCGCCCAATCTCTTTAATCAACGTTGATATTAAAATTTACTCTAAAATTTTGGCAAATAGATTAAGCAAGATCATATCTACCTTAATAGAACCGGATCAAACAGGATTTATTCCGAATAGACAAGCGTCGGATAATACCAGACGTTTGTTGGACATCTTGACTTATGTAAAGAAAAAGAGGATCTCCTCCCTGACCCTGTCATTAGATGCAGAGAAAGCTTTTGACAGGGTCAGGTGGGACTTCCTGGAGGGCGTTCTGGAGAATTTTGGCCTGGAAAGCTTTGCCTCATCAGCAGTAAAAGCCCTCTATTTAAATACCATAGCACATATCTCATCTCCACAATTCAGTTCGGGCAAATTTCTAATAACTAATGGTACTCGTCAGGGCTGTCCATTATCTCCCTTGCTTTTTATTTTATTCCTCGATACCCTTACTGATAACTATTAGAGAATCTTTAGAAATTAAAGGTATTGAAATAGGACAAGAGGAATATAAGATAATGGCATATGCAGATGACATTATAATAACGATAACAAACCCTGAACATTCCTGTAGAGCTCTGCAGACCGTTCTTGAGGAATTTGGCAAATTCTCTTATTTTAAAATTAACCAACAGAAAACGGAAGTACTGACCTGTAATATATCATTAGAGGAAAAAAATAGGTTAGTGAATTCATACTCTTATTGTTGGAACTCTTTCCATATAGTACACCTGGGGGTAAGATTCCCAGGTCATATAAAAAATATCTTTAAAGATAATTATAATGAAATATTGAAACAAATTAGAAAATTGTTGAATGACTGGAGACCTCTGCAGTTATCATGGTTATCCAGAATAAATGCAGTCAATATGAGTTTAATCCCTAAAATCACTTATATAATGAGGTGTCTCCCGGGTAAAATACCGGCTTATTATATAAAAATCATTCAAGAAACACTAGATGATTTTATATATCAGGGGAAAAAACCAAGGGTTAACAAATCTATAATATGCAAGAAACTTGAGAAAGGGGGATTAAGCTCTCCTTCTGTTAAAGAGCTAAATAAAAAAATTATACTTACACAAGCAGCTGGATATAACTACATACAAAATATTCCAAGATGGTTAACAATAGAGGAATCCCTATTGGGTAGATCACCCATAAAAAATATACTATGGATCGCTATGTATAAACAGAAGTGGAGCTCAGAATTACCTCCTAACATTAAATATATTATTAACGCATGGCACAAAAATAAAATAAAATTTTCACTGGTTCAGTCTCCTTCTCTGGCAGCACCAATAGAGTTTCTTAATAATAACTCGAATGGATTATTTATATCCTTACTAAAATCACATAATATTAGAATTGTGGGGGATCTATACGAAAAAGGAAATCTATTGGAATTGAAAAGAATTAAAGAGAAATTTAATTTAGATAAAATAACGTGGTTAGAGTATGAAGGATTACAAAGGTACCTTAGTTTATTGGGATATAAGATTACTAACATGAACAAAATGTGGAAAATGGAAGAATATTTAATCAAAGGTGAATCGTCACATATAATTTCCAAATTCAGTAATATAATCGACGAAAATACTCCCTTTGATAAAAGCTTGGGAATATTAGCCTGGGAAGCTGACTTGAAAATTACAATATTAGAGGAAGACTGGACTAAAAATTTTAGTACAGTTAAGAACTCATCAATCAACTCCTCATATAATGAAATGATGGTAAAATTAATCCACAGATGGTACTATGTTCCCAATAAATTAAAAAAAATATACAGTAATTTAGATGGTCTATGTTGGAAACAATGTGGACTACCAGGTACAACCCTCCATATGTGGTGGGACTGTAAAAAAATTAAAATATTCTGGATGAGAGTAAGCAAAGAACTGTCGGCTCTTACTGGTAAACAAATTTCTTGTAATCCGTTAATATTTATTCTACATTCGCAAATGAAAATTTTCCCATTAGGGGAAATATATTTAATATCACACATATGCCTAGTTGCCAAATGGTTACTCTTGAAATATTGGAAACAACCTCAGGTACCTTCTTGGAAAGAACTAGAGAACACCATCTCAAACAACAGGGAAATGATGAGAACAGGAATGTCCGATAACGCACGGGATAATATTCCTAAGGCCACTGGTCTAATAAAATGGCAGCTCTGGGACCAACATCTGGCATTAAGCTAGAGAGTTGGTGGAGATGGAAGTTCCCTTGGTAGTGTCTCCTTGACGGCAAAAGATTTGATGGTGCTCCTGGGGATCATCATTATTATCATTATTATTACTATCTTTATTTATATTGCGCCAACATATTCCGTAGCGCTGTAAAGGGGTTTAGTACATGATAAAACATTTTTTTAACACCTTATAAAAAATGGAGGACTCTATTTTTGAGCTTAGAATCAAATGTACATAGAGCTTGTTTCCAAGGCACGGACACAAGACTGAAAACTCGCAAACTTAAAATCTACATTTTTAGGTGTGATACAAGAGGGTGACAAATGCAAGATGGCAACGTGAAAGCAATTTGTTTAGTCAAGTGGAGGCGTCTCTGTGTTGTAATGTAGATTGTGGGTGTAAGTGTTATTAGGCTGTGGAGTGTGCAGTTGTACATATTAAGGCTGAAGGTGATAAGATTTTTTAAACAGGTGTGTTTTTAGTAATTTTTTTAAGGTTTTGAGGCAGGAAGATAATCTAATGGAGCGGGGGAAGGAGTTCCAAATAGTAGGGGCAGAATGAGAAAAGTCTTGAAGACGGGAGTGAGAGGAGGTGATGAGAGAGGAGGAAAGAAGAAGGTTGTTAGCAGAATGAAGGGGGCGGTTGGGAGAGTATTTTGAAACAAGAGCAAGTATACAAGGGGGTGCATTGTTGTTAAGGGCTCATTAAAGATTTGGATTTTTTTTATAACTTAACCCTGTACTTCTCAACAACATTGTCCCTTACTTGTTTGGAGAGTTCCTTGGTCTTCATTGCAGTGTTTGGTTAGTGGTGCCTCTTGCCTAGGTGTTGCATCCTCTGGGGCTTTCAAAAAAGGTGTATATATGTAATGACAGATCATGTGACACTTAGATTGCACACAGGTGGAGATCATTTCACTTTATTATGTGCCCTCTGAAGGTAATTGGTTGCACCAGAGCTTTTTATGGGCTTCATAACAAAGGGGGTAAATACATGCACACATGCCAATTTTCTGTTTTTTATTTCAAAAAAATAGTTTTATGTATATATTTTTCTCATTTCACTTCACCAACTTAGACTATTGTGTTCTGATCCATCACATAAAATTCAGATTAACAAAACATTGAACTTAAGGCTGCAATGTAACAAAATAGGTAAAAAAAGTCAAGGGGGGTGAATACTTTTGCAAGGCACTGTATATCTGTCCTTTAATATTACCGTTTCTTTCTATGAGGCTGGGATAATCAATCTAAAGTCCAATAAACTGGTGCATTAACTTAGAGATTTGTGCTAGTAGCCTTGAAGAAGGCTATTAGATTTTGGGTATTGAATTTGTAGAAGCATGCCTTTAGAAAAGGTCTACTGTAAATTGAGTAAAGTTCAAGGAACATGTTTTACAAATACTGACATTTCATGTAAATATTTACTGTTCCTATATATATTCATATTGCAATATTATCCTACATTGACCACTATTATTGTGTTGTCTATAGCATATGTTTTGGTTTGACAACAACAATGAGAATATATTGTGATAAAATAATGTCACAAAACTACATGCACATAACTACTACACAGTTGTTTTATTAATATGTCTGCCATCACTTGTCCTCAATATTGCATCTTTATGGCAAAAACCAACCATGCAGTGAATATCCAGGTGAGCTAAAATAGTTATATTTCAATCCCAATGGGTATCCCATTTGCTTCATTCAACTCAGAAAGGAAAAAGGTCAGAATAAGAATAAATTACATTTATCTTTTATATTTATTTTAAAGCTAAATTGGTCTGGAAGAATATCATCTACAGTTTCTAAATATGACATGTGTCTGTCATAATAGCATGGAAAATAGATAATTACTGTATATTTTCTGCCTCCTAAGAAAATTTCTGATGCGAAGATGGTTTTAATATACAGCAGAAGAAAATAATAATCTGCTGGCAGTTTTACTACATAAAGTAAACTTTAATATACAATACTGTATAAAATGAAAATAAAATATTTATGGAATATTGTTTTTCTGATTGATATTTTTTCTTCAGAGCTGTACATTTGCCAACAAACTGACATACCATAAGCTCATTAAATAGTTTGGAATTGACTAGACTTGTAGATCATGCTCAAATATTTGGCATCACAACAATACACAGTGGACATTATTTATCCAACAGTCAGTTTGACATTTGCCATTATTTGAGACAAAATTAGCAAGTTTGCAACATTAAATGTGTAAACTTTTACCACTTTATCATTGACCATTTGCCAGTAGAAAATCTAACCTAATCTTCTATTTTTCCTGAAAGAAAATTATGGGCAAAAATAGTTTTCACATAAATTATAGCAGTATGCAGTGTCTGTGAACGGTTTATTTTAATTCAATGTGGAAAATCGAGTAAAATATAATCGCATGTGTAAAGTGCAGCTGATGTCACAAGTACTCAGATAGAATAAAAGGCATGTGGAAAAACAGTTTCCATTTTTAAATTGCTGCTTAATTAATGGAATTAAAGTCATGCTCTGGCCTTCAGGCACTGAATATATAGCTTTGCAAATGGAGTTTTAGCTATGTAGAAAGAGAATTTAGTGGTGGAGTCCATGCTTGTATGATTATACAGTGCCTTGCAAAAGTATTCACCCCTCTTGAATTTTTACCTAGTTTGTTACATTACAGCCTTCAATGCAATGTTTTGTTAATCTGAACTTTATGTGATGGATTAGAACACAATAGTCTAAGTTGGTGAAGTGAAATGAGAAAAATATATACATAAAACTATTTTTTAGAAATAGAAAACAGAAAATTGACATGTGCGTATGTATTCACCCCCTTTGTTATGAAGCCCATAAAAAGCTCTGGTGCAACCAATTACCTTCAGAAGTCATATCATTAGTGAAATGATGTCCACTTGTGTGCAATCTAAGTGTCACATGATCTGTCATTACATATACACACCTTTTTTGAAAGGTTGAAACACCTAAGCAAGAGGCCCCACTAACCAAACACTGCCATGAAGACAAAGGAACTCTCCAAACAAGTAAGGGATAATGTTGTTAAGAAGTACAAGTCAGGGTTAGGTTATAAAAAAATATCAAAATCTTTGATGATCCCCAGGAGCACCATCAAATCTATCATAACCAAATGGAAACCTACAATGATGATGGAGTATAGAGAATCCTAGTCCTCTTATCTCCTGTAGGTTTTAGACCTAAGATTTGGGTGACTCAGACCAATGGACATTCTTTGTAGATGCAAGAGCATAAGTCCCAGCTTTTGGTAGTGTGCCTGGGAAACCTGGAAGGGAGTCAGAAACGATCTCCTCTACCAGCATATGCCCCTGGGTCAATAATACACCTGCACACAAAGTCTTGATGAAAATTATGAATAACTTTATTTGGAAAACCACATCTTTTAAACAGGCATACAACATTACCAGGAGGGGCTACCTTTAGTCAGCCCCTAACTGCCTCTGGCCAATCAGGCAGGGTCCCTACATGGGAACCATGAGACTCCTCCCCAGGTCCACCCACGAGGCGAGGCGAACTAATTCATTTGGGCTCTGAATCTCCCAAGAGAGAGACATCTCTGCCCTGGCCTATGGCCCTAGTATTGAGGCTGGAAGACCCTGTACTATACCATTGTCCTACGGTGCCTGGCAGTCTGGCACATCTCTTTGTTCTGCTATCTCCTTTGTTTACACAAAGGAACATATGGCCAACTCCTGACTGAGAGTTTATACAATGGGGGAGGGTTGACTAATTAAAACATAGCTATCACTCCATAATACAATATACAATATAATACTAACATATTAGTATCAGGGTTGGGCAGGTTTTCCACGTCAATCCATTTTATGCAGTAATGCTGACTTTATTTAATGGTGACAGTGGAACCCCCTACTCATTCCCCTATCCCATACCATTCACAAGCAGTGGCTCTGTAAGCCCAAACCTTTTGTTCTTCCACATGGCAACAGCATGTGGAAGATAACCCAGCCGCAAAATGGCCACTGCTGCCAGTCACAAAATGGCCCCAGCATAGTTCATGCCAAATCCAATATGGCCCCTGGCTGATTCATGACACATGGCACAACAGCAAACCTGCCAAGAGATGGCTGCCCACCAAAGCTCATGGACCGGGCAAGGAGGGCATTAATCAGAGAGTTAGCACAGAGACCTAAGGTAACCCTGGAGGAGCTGCAGAGTTCCACAGCAGCGACTGGAGTATCTGTACATAGGATGACAATAAGCTGTATGCTCCATAGAGTTGGGCTTTATGACAGAGTGGCCAGAAGAAAGCCATTACTTTCAGCAAAAAACTAAATGGCATGTTTTGAGTTTGCGAAAAGGCATGTGTGAGACTCCCAAAATGTATGGAGGAAGGTGCTCTAATGAGTCTACAATTGAAATTTTTGCCCATCAAAGAAAACGCTATGTCTGACGCAAACCCAACACATCACATCACCCAAAGAACACCATCCCCACAGTGAAACATGGTGGTGGCAGCATCATGATGCGGAGATGTTTTTCAGCAGCCGGGACTGGGAAACTGGTCAGAGTTGAGGGAAGATTGAGCAAAACCTTTACCACTCTGTGCGTGTTTGAGGCTAGGACGGAGGTTCACCCTCTAGCAGGACAATGACCCCAAACATACTGCTAAAGCAACACTTCAGTAGTTTAAAGGGGAAACATGTAAATGTGTTGGAATGGCCTAGTCAAAGCCCAGACCTCAATCCAATAGAAAATCTGCGGTCAGACTTAAAGATTGCTGTTCACAAGCGCAAACCATCAACTTGAAGGAGCTGGAATAGTTTTGCAAGGAGGAATGGCCAAAAAATCCCAGTGGTAAGATGTGGCAAGCTTATAAAGACTTATCCAAAGCAACTTGGAGCTGTGATTGCCGCAAAAGGTGGCTCTACAAAGTATTGACTTTTTGGGGTAAATAGTTATGCACATTGACTTTTTCTGTTATTTTGTCCTATTTGTTGTTTGCTTCACAATAATAAAAAAACATCTTCAAAGTTATGGGCATGTTCTGGAAATTAAATGATGCAAATCCTCAAACAATCCATGTTAATTCCGGGTTGTGAGGCAACAAAACACGAAAAATGCTAAGGGGGTAAATACTGAAGGTCTTGGGATCAAATACCAATGTTCTCATTTTCCTTTTTTTAAAGTTTTTATTTAGTTCACAGGATAAAACAAATAGACAATGCCCCCATTTAATTGCAAGTTGTAATTACAATAGCTGTGGCTGTAAGTCTGCAGGTTAAAAAATTGTTAAAATTCTGGATGGATCCAATTGACTCAAGCACGAAATTACAGGGCTAAAGCCTAAAATTGTAACGCTTCCCGCCGCCATAAGTTGTTATTGGGTTGGAATACATGAAGTCCACAGTTATATTGATTTCTATTTCCTAAATACCTATTTTACACTTAATCCCTGAAAACACATAATAACTGATAACACACAATAAACATACACATATAAATATTACACATAGATACACATATACTTTTGTTGATTTATTCTTCTATTATTTTTGGGATTATGATGGAGGGTGAAAAGAGGAGGGGGGCAGTGGGGAGGAGACGAGGAGGAGTATAGAGGAGGAGAAAGAGAAGAGGGAGTTGGCTCTGGGGAGTGGGGGAGAGAGGAGTAGTGGGGAGAGTAGTGGTGGGGAGAGTAATGGTGGTTAGAGGAGTGGAGGAGAGAGGAGGAGGAGGAGAGAGGAGTGGAGGAGTGGAGGGGAGAGGAGTGGTGTGGAGAGGAGTGGTGGGGAGAGAAGTGGACAAGATAGGAATTGTGGGGAGAGCAATGGTGGAGAGGGAGAGGGGGTATGCAGTTGCCCATATTTATAGGAACATCAAGTTCAGGGTCCGAGGGGGAGGGACCTGATCCCCCGGGAGGTGGTAGAGCGGAGGAAGGACAGGCCTCAGGGTCAGAGGAGGGAGTGTAGGATCCCCATCTACAGTCAAGAGGGCAAGAGGCTCAGAGCAGACTCAGGGCCCTTAACTTCATTCACAAGGAGATGGTGGTCCGCCTCTGAGTCACCCATAAGCATAGTGCCATCCTTTCGGTGGGGGGGGGGGGGGAGCTGGACGAAATGGATAGATCCATGGAAGTAACGGAGCCCCTTACATCTGTCAGCGAGGACTATGTAATTACTGGTATTGTACAGCGGAGATTATCCTTGTATCCAGAAACGTCCGTGGAACTAATAAACCAGCTGCTCCGGGAAACAAGGGGAGGAGATAGAAACTAAGAGGAGACAAGAAACTGAACTAGTAAGAGCTAGACAGCCTATTACACATGCAGTTCCTACCCCCCCACCCACTGCTACAGTAAAGAAAATACCGTTCACTGCATTTAAAGCTTTTGTAGAAAGTGAGGAGGAAATAGATGGATATTTGGCTGACTTTGAGAGGCAGTGCTCACTACACCCGGTACCACCAGACCAATGGGTCGCTATTTTGTCTGGGAAATTGTCAGGCAAAGCCAATGAAGCCTTTCGGGCTCTTGCTCCAGAGGATAATTTACAATATCAGCAAGTTAAAAAGGTGCTGCTAACCCGATATGCCGTAACCCCAGAAGCATACCGCCGTCGCTTCCGGGAGTCCAAGAAGAAGGCTGTGGACTCCCACATGGAATGGGCAAACACAATACAAAGGGTGGCATCACATTTAGTGCGAGGGTGCAATGCCAACACCGGAGAAGAAGTGTTACAGTTGTTCTTGATGGAACATTTCTTTCAAGATCTGGCTGCGGATATACAGGACTGGGTGAGAGATCACCGCCCTGCCAACTTAACTGAGGCAGCGCGACTAGCAGACGAATATGCAGAAACAAGGAAGGTGAGCCAAGGTACCACACGACCAGCACCTAGAACAGAGGCACGCACCCCAACCTACGCTGCACGCACAGAATTTTGGGCTCCAGTACCCCAGGACCTCCACGCCTTCAGGGGTCTTACAACCAGCCCCGGGAATCTTACAATGTAACATGTCATCACTGCAGCAACACAGGGCATATTGCCCGTTATTGCCCTTTGAGATCAGCCAATAACAAATGGAGGCGCACAACACCCCACACAGAGACCCGCCATCACGTCCCTCTGCTGCTCACTGCCTGGAAATCAAAGGGAGCCCTGAGGAGTGTTTGGGAATCTTGTATGAGGCCAGCCCCGTACAGGCTGCCTCCCCGGATAACCGCCAGCATCACCGCCAAGAGGTGCATGCAAATCGACATATAGCACAAGGCTTAAGAGACACTGGTGCTACCATCACTTTGGTGCAGAAACATCTTGTGAAACCAGAACATGTATCTAATCGTACCGTTGCTGTTCGTGTCGCAAGGGGGGGCTGTTTTTCGCTTACCCAACGCCCGGGTACACTTGGATTGGGGAGTCGGGTCGGGAAAGACCACAGTAGGCATCACGGACAATTTACCTGCTGAGGTCATGCTGGGCAACGACATTGGCCCTCTAGCCTCAGCCTTTTTACCCACGACTGCTGCTGCTTGTCCCGTGACCACCCGCTCACAGACCCGTACCGAGGACGATCCTACAACAGGTCGGGAGACCCAGGTAAGCCACAAGCAGACACTTAGCACTAACGCCACAGAGAGACCCATAGGGTGGGACACCCCCGAAGAGTTTGGGAGGGAAACTAGACAGGACCCCACCCTCCAAAAGTACCGAGCATTAGCCGACAGTAGAGGGGATGAGCGGGAACGTTTTATATGGAAAGGGGTTTCTATGGCACAGAGATTGTGGTCCACCTTTTGGACCCTGGGATAATAAAGGATAATAATAATAATAATAATAGTTGTAAGTGCTATGCACATTACAGGTTACTTCGATTAGATGGAGTGATTTCTGATGATCCTTTTTGTCATCAGATGATATGTATTGTTGTGTAGTGACCACATGTGATCCTAGTAGATGCTTTGCATCATCATTATGCAGTATTACATTTCCCCCTTTAGGTAACCCCTATTTCCCAAAAAGCCTCTTGGCCTCTTGCCCTTCCGGGATCCGGCCACACGACACCCATAATATTAATGCATAGTCTCTTGTAAACTAATCAGACGGCACTATTGCCTTCAGCCAATCAGAATGGGATACACCCCCATGGGGTATATCCCATTGTGATTGGCTGAAGGCATCTGAGCCTTCTAAATGGCTGCAATCATCAGTGACAACATCCAATCAAAAGGCTATATTCCCTTCAGCCAATCAGAATAAGATACACCCCATGGGGTGTATCCCATTGTGATTGGCTCCTGGCATCTGCGTCTTCTGGCTGTTTTAACTGTCAATCAGATTGCAGCCAATCAGAAGGCGCAGAGGACTTCAGCCAATCACAATGGGATATACCCCGTGGGTGTGTATCCCGTTCTCATTGGCTGAAGGCAATAGTGCCATCTGATTGGTTTACAAGAGATTGACAGGTCCATCAGCTAATCAGAATGGGATATAGGGGTGTATTCCATTCTGATTGGCTCACACCTTACCTCCTTCTGATTTCATTGACAGTGTTTTGTAGCCAATCAGAAGGCACCATTTCCATTTTTCAACTGGAAGAAGAGCTAGAAGCCTCATTTGCAGCGGGGAGCTCCTCCAAGTAGGAGCTCAGTTAGATCTTCTTCTTTTTTTAGTGCAACAGTTTTTTTTCTTCAATTGCCCAGCCGGAGAAGACTTCCAGAAGGACGGGGACATCGCGGAAAGGTAAGTTTAATAATTATAATGTTTATAATGTTATGTTGTGTTTAATTGTGTACTCATTTAATGTTTCTTTTTTCCTAGGGGTGCGACCTGCGGCAGAAAACTTGTTGTCACTAAAGGGGCATTTGGGCAAGGTAAGTGGTCTTATTTATTCAATTTTAGGTGAGTTTAGGGTTTTTAATGTATGTAGTTAGAGTATTGATGTATGTAGTCAGGGGTTACGTGTATGTAGGTAGGGGGTTTATGTATGTAGATAGGGGCTAATAGTGTGTAGATAGGGGTTAATAGTATGTAGTTAGGGGTTACTTGAATGTAGTTAGGGGGTTAATGTAATGTAGTTAGGGGGTTAAGCTAATGTATCTAGGGGTTAATGGGATGTAGTTAGGGGTGTCATGTATGTAGTTAGGGGTATATTTGAACTGTATATTATTGATGGGTATGATTTTTGATGTATCATAATGTGATGTATTTATTTCTTCAGGTATTTTCTTTTTAGGTGAGTAATTATTTCTTGTTTTTTATAGTGGTAGGGTGTTTTTATTTTGTGTAATGTAACTTTTTTATATTTTGTAATGGTGCTCTTTTTATTTTGTTGTGTAATTTATGTTTTATTATTTTGTGTAATGGTTTTATGTTTTGTTTTTTGTAGCTTTTTTTTAATTTTTTTAAATTTGTGGAGTGGGGTGTTAATAGAGGGTTAGGTAGATAGTGAAGGTGTTAATAGGTTAGGGTAGGTGTTAGGTAGGTAGCGGTTAATAGGTTAGGGTAGAGGGGGGTTATAGGATAGGGAGGCGGGGGATTCATTAGTTAGAGGGGGTTAGTTTAGATTTAGGAGTTTATTGGGGGAATAGTGTAGTGTAGGTTAGTGTTTGTACTTAGTGTCATTAGGGTCCTAGAGGACCATCATGGCACTTATGGGGTTAATGTTAGGGTTCTTATTGACCCATTAGGGTCTTTATAGACCCTTATGTGACTGATGGGTTTAAATAGGCCTAGATAAGTTTAAAGAGGCCTAAATTGGGTTGAATAGGCCTTGATGGGGTTAATTAGTAAAAGTTAGGGTTAAAGGGAGACAGTTATGGTTAATGGAGTTTAGTTAGGGCTAATGGGTATAATGGGGTATGGTTAGGGTTAATAGTGTAGTGTAGTGCTTAGACTTGATGTCATGAGGGCCCTGGAGGACCCTCGTGGCAATTATAGGGTTAGCATAGGGGTTAATAGTGTCCTAAAGGGGTTTATATATACCCCTATTGGACTGAGTGGGTAAATTTTAGTCTCATGGGGGTCTATATTGATATATAGCTGTAAAGACCCCCATAAGTGATGGGGTTACATAGAGGCTCATGGGGCTATGTATAGAGGGTTAATGTAGGCAAACTGCGGGGGTCCCAATGGGGATTCCCAGCATTGGGGGGGTTTAATGTTAGGTACCGCAGGGGTACTTGCGGCTTGGGGTAACTATTTGTTTGCCACAAGCACTTTAAGGACCCATTGCGAAGAATTTAACATTTTGAGGTGCTGCAGGGTCCCGATCGGGACCCCCACAGCAAGGGGTTAATGTGGGGACACTGCAGGGGTCACGATCTGGACCCCTGCAGCAAGGGGGCTTGATTGGGAGCAGTGGGGAGCTATGGAAAGGCTTAACATGCCCTTGCAACTGCTCCAAGGTGTGCATAAGCTGCGGCTTGATTTGAGCCATTTCTGGACTTGCCGGAAGGTTAATCTTAGCATTTGAATAGCCTTTTAGACTTTCTTGTGGTCGCAACTCTTGTGGCCAAGCAAGATCAAAGGCTTTGATGCAAGGGGCTGCAGCTTGACTGCCGTGAGCCGCTAGAATCTGCTAATTGAATAGCAAAGTATCTTGCAGCCACCGCTTGCGGCTACTTATTTCAAAATCGTAGGATTAGATTGAGGCCTTAGGTAATGAGTTGGATAACTAGCTCTTGGTTCACATTCACATCTAAGGATGTCCTCGGCTATGTTTATACCCTAAACAGAGGTCAGTTTCTTCCAGGTGATTGTCTTCAGCTGTTCAAATTTAAAAACATTTCCCAAGCTTCTTCCTTCTTAAGGCCATGTTTGTACTATAAATAATGACCAGTTGTGATCTAGTATTTGTGGAAATTAGGGCACAACTCTTAAACCTGATCTCCAAAGAGAATGATTGTTAAACCATAACTTTTAATTCAAAAATTATAAATATAGAAATCTCTAAATAAAACCAGAATAAAAACTTCTAGCACTTAGGATCAAAAAGATATTAAGGCAGATGTAAATTAACTACTAGAATTTATTATAATCTCTCCCACACTATAATAAAATATGGAGTGAAACATAATAGGAAAATAAATAAATAAAGTGATATAATAATTAAAAATTAACAAAATTGACAAAAGTACTTAAGACCGAATATTTTATATAGGGAGGGTAAATAGAAGTCTCCAAAAAATCATGAGACTACTGAAAATACTGAAAATAGAGCTATTAAAAAAAAATAACCATTGCTTTTATAGCAAATAATACAAACTTATCACCTTGAGTGTTGCTGCCTTGGGTTAAGTGTTACTGCCTTAGGTTAAATGTTACTGGCTTGTATTAAGTGTTACAGGTACTTTCGTCCTTCAGCCTTGTTTTACGTCCTTCGGCCTCGTTTTTGTCCTGTATACAATTTTTCGGCAGCCATTTTTTTTCGAACATGAAAAAACAGCAAATATGCCTCAAATTAACTTGTAGCCTCACTCACAGGCTCCCTGGTCATCCCAATGTGCTGTGTGTGAGTGTGTAATTTAATTTGAGGCATATTTGTATGCTTTTGAAGGTCTTTCCATTCAGCCATTAAAGTCTTAATTTTGCGAGCCCCACAGTCCATCTACGTGCTTCGAGTCCAAAGTCCTACGGGGCCCAGCGTGTCTCAGGGGTTAACACGCTGTAATGTTCTGTGTCAGAGCTACTTGATAGAGAAAAAACATTAAGCTAAAAGCACAGGAAACATTTTATTAATGCTTGTTTGCTTTTCAGAGGCTTTTTTTTATGCCTGTATAGCTAAGTCTTGGTACATGGAAATTCTTGTGTCCTACTTCTGGTAGGACTGATTTTTGGGGGGATTGGAATAGCTAGGTAGTGATTTAAAAGTTAGCTTAACTTGTAAATCATCACCTTTAAAGATTGGAATCGAACCCTTGGTCAGGGGGAAAAAAACCTAATAGCAGTCCAGTGAATTGTACTTGCACGGACACCAATCAATTCTGACAAAATGTATATTCTGCTTCATATTAAGTATCAACATTTAAGACATGACATGCTTATACCTGGACATATGCAGCTTCAAGTTACAAGGACATTTTGAAATCATTATTAGCCATTTAGTGGCTTGCATTGGAAGGACAGTCATTTACAATGTACTACTTATGTCTACATTGTATACATGGGGAATGGGAGTTTAAAATTGAAGGAGCTTAGCATGGGGATGTCCGATGGAGAATAGAGAATGCAAAAGAGTTAAAAAAAAACACATTTCCTTCTGCTTCATAGACTAATCTAAAGCCTTTGGCTGTGTGGATCACAACAAAATGTGGCATGTCCTTAAAGAGATGGGAGTACCAGATCATCTCATCCTCCTCCTAAAGAATCTGCATGTCGACCAAGAATGGTCAGAACTAAACATGGGACAACAGAATGGTTCAAGATCGGAAAAAGGAGTGCAACAAGGTTGAATATTGTCACCATGTTTATTCAACTTATATGCAGAGTACATCATGCGTAAGGCTGGACTGGATGAATCCAAAGCCAGAATCAATATTGCTGGAAGGAATATCAACAACCTCAGATATGCCGATGATACTACTCTGCAGCCTTATTCAATTTTGATTCGGCAAATTTAAAAGGGCTCTATTTAAGCACACAGCATATTTTTTTTACAGAAGTTTTTAGTTAGTGAACTTCTATCCAAAAGCAAGGTATTCACTAACTAAAATTTTCTGTAAAAAAAATATGCTGTGTGCTTAAATAGAGCCCTTCTAAATTTGAAGAATAACAATTTAATAAGGCTTCTGATGTCTGAAAGTAAGAAGGAACTAAATGGCTATTTGGTGAGGGTAAAAGAAAAGAGTGCAAAAGTTGGCCTGCTGCTCAACATTAAAAAGATGAAGATCATAGCAAACGGCAATCTCACTTCCTGGCAAATAGACAGGCAAGATTTATGCAGATGTTGACTGTAGTCATGAAATTAAAAGACATTTGCTTCTGGGGAGGAAAGCTATGGCAAACTTAGGCAAGCTAGTAAAAAGAAAATATATTAAACTATCAACAAATGTTTGCATAGTTTGAACTATGGTTTCCCAGTAGTAACATACGGATGTGAGAGCTGGACCATAAAGAAGTCTGAGTGCCTTTGAATTGACACCTTTGAATTGTGGTGTTGGAAAAGACTGCTTAGAGTCCCTTCGACTGCAAGAAGATCCAATAAATCAATACTTCAGGAAATAAATAAAAACTGTTCACTAGAAGGTATGATCATGACGCTGATTCTCAAATGTGGCCATATTATGAGACAACAGGATTCCTTAGAAAAGACTCTAATGCTGGGAAAGATTGCAGGCATGTGAAGAAGGGTTCAACAGAGGCGGAGATGGATAGATGAGGTCACTGAAGCAATTAACATGAACTTGATGGAGCTCAGAGAGCCAGTGACTGAGCGATGCACCTGGCGTGCTGTGGTCCATCGAGTCACGGAGAGTCGGACAACAACAAACAACAAAGCATAGGAAAACAAGAGCTAAAATACGTAACTAATATATCAGCTACCACTTTTATTATTTTACGGATTATGCCTAACCATTTAAAAAGATCATTTAGGACAAAGTGTGTTTTAAAAATCAATTGATCTAGAAAATGTGAGAAGATTATTTTAAATCACTAAACATCCCTTTTCACATGTGGGAAAATTGATATTAAACTTGAAAAACTATTAAGTTAACAAACTATTTAACTTAGTATTTAATGCACATTATTATTATTATTATTATTAATAATAATAATAATAAATAAACAATAATGATTTTTGTTCTGTGATTATTTTAGTTAATAATCACAATTTCTTAAGGCTGTGTCTCTAGTCTAGTCTCTTCCTACTGATGTTCCTTATGCAGCTGTAGACATCAGAAAGCTCAGGACAAGCACGAATCCTTTAATGTCACCAATACAACTAATTTATCCTTGCTATTTCTTATATAGTAACATTTTAATCCAAGTGTTCATTTATCTCTCTGTGGTGTGTAATGTATAAATCAAAAAAAATTACTATTTAAAAAAGTAATTGTCAAAACTTATCCGTCAACAACTGGATCTAACAGTCTTCGCACAATGCATTCTCTTTGTTTATTTACTCACTCAAACATTTAGAGCCTTATTCAATTGGTAGGCCATAACTTCTGGGAAGTAGGCTGTATGTCTTTGGGCCTACTGCGCGCCTGCAGCGTCCGCGACTTATGATGCTATTCAATTGGCCAACCCCTCAAGTCCCGGCCCGATAGCGCACATCTTAAACCATGCTATCGCATTTCGCATTTGCCAGCTTGAACATGATCAACTAAGCAAGGCCATAACTCCTGAGTTAGAAACAGCCATTGGAAACACAGAGCTTCATCATAACGTCAATGAAAAATGGTGATTGGATTTCAAAGTCCTACGGGCTTCAATTACGAGTTACGATCAGACCCACATTCATGAAATATTGCAATATTGACAAAGCCGTAAATATGATATTCTATTAAATGCAAGTTCCATTATATGTATTAACACATTGATTGCCGGGATCGATATAACACGTAAACTGAACATGAAATAAAGTATTTTTTTTGATGATCTGTGAGCTTGAGTCTTTCGTGCTATTAATTCTAAGACCTAACATCGCTTTTCCTTTTAATAAAAGTACAGTAGTGTGTGTATATGTACATTTAAAGTGCTCCAGACATGTCTTTAAACCATTTGCAAGTCCTCCGTGGAACTCGTACCTTGGAGTTCAAATTTTGCCATTTGCGGCCTTGACAGGCTGGCTAGCAAGGGGGGCTCAGAGCAATTGAATAGCGATTTGAGCAATCGTAACTCTAGCGCCCGTGAAAGATCAAAGGCTTGGAGGGGCATTAATTTGCAATGTTAACTATCGCAAGGAATCAGAGGCCAGAGCCCGTAACCCGATCGGAGCCTGCAAAAAGATGACAATTGAATAGCAAACTAACTTACAGCCTCCATTTCCGAAGCCCGGATCCCCCGATGCCTTAATTGAATGAGGCTCTTAATGTGCATATCAAGAACCTCACTTGAATACATTAATGAATCAACCACTGTATTTGTTATCCACTGCATGAATTTGAATAGAATATATATAATTTAATTTTTGTATTATAGTATAATTTATGTAAATGCTAATAAATAATATGCATTTGCAGGTTTAGTGTAATCAATGAAAATCTTGATTTGCTGAGCTTGATCGGTTGCATTCAGTTGTTGTCCACCACTCATGTTTATTTTTAAAGCACACACACAGCAAATTTTTAGAACAGATATAGAGGAAAAGAAAGCCTCCTAGCTGAATATGGTAAAGGCTATTGTCTAGTTTGACTAGAAATTATTGCATCCTTTCACTGCAAAAGTTGTATGCAAAGCGTTATCTAAATATCCTGGATTATGAATGCATCTGTAAATGTTAATTTTTGTATTTTTTCATGCAAAAAATATTTGCATACACTACTGATTCTCCTCTATCAAACTCACCCTTTTGTTTGCGTTTTTTTTTTCAGTTTGCAAGCTGCAGCTTTTGTTAGTTGAAAATCCCTGCTAAGACTAGCATAGCATAATTAGGTTTTACTAATCAGGAGAAAGCAGAGGTTAGCTGATACATTTGTATCATATTCTGGGGTTCCTGTGTTGCAAAGCAGCCTGGGATATGTAGTATCTCTATATCTCTCTCACTCTCTCATTGTGCTCTGATTCAGCTGTGAGCTCAGACCCCTACCAACCATGTTATTCCACCCTGTAGTAGTACTTCATGTGGTCTCTACCAAAAATGTCAAACTTTATACCTGGCTGCTCTCTTCAGTGTACTTATGTAAGCTTCCTGTAGGTGTTTAGAGCTGGATTTTACTCTCCTGCATTTAACTTTGTAACTACACTGAAATTATCTATATAACACATATTTTTCTCATAATCACTACCTGTTTCTTACCAAACATTTGAAATTCAGGAAACTATATATACCTTTAACTGAAAAAAAAACCCGGAGTAATCAGTATAGTAATTAGTAGTAAAAGTTTAATTATAAAGTTTGATACCATGAAGTTTAGAAATATAACAAGCATGTTTAATCTAAAATCATATTATTTGAACATTTTTGTTTGCTTATTATTGTCTGTCTTAAGGGAAACACAACAATTATAAATAAAAAAAAACTATATTCATTTTAGTTTTCAATAGATTTTCTGCTGGGTTTGGAATATAACTCATATGCACATGTTATTATACTGCCTAATCATTAACACTGCTTGTCATTGTAGTGTGAAACAATTCTTTTAAAATAAAGTACAATGTTTTTTTTCCAAAACGGTGCAAGTCATGACATTGAATGTGTTTAATATATTTCTACAGATTTGCTTGAAATTTAAATGTACCAAGGTGTAATTCCCTGTTGCTTTTGTTAACAGGAAAATTATGCTGCCACATTTACATCAAATATATGAAATATATTCTCTTTTATGAATGATAAAATTGAATACAATGTTTAATATATTTCATAAAAATTAATCATAAAACTGAAGGATTTATGAAATTACAAACTATCAAGAACATTCTGTCTTTGCTGCTATAAATACGGTTTTAAGATGAACTCAACAGTTCATATTAAATATGAACATATAAACTGGCATAATGAAGCATGAAGCATATGTAATACATGGCCACTTCTAAAAGAAACAAATATATATTATTTTAAATTTTATTGTAAGCATGTTTAGGCAGGCAGAAAATTAAATACAAAATAAAAATTAAAAAGATTTGTTAAAGAATCACTGTGGTTATAAATTTAAAACATCCTCTTTTGAATAATACTTGAAAATTGGTAACACAAAATGTAAAAAAATAATACAGCCTCTAATGTATTCAAAAATATTTTTTCATTGCATATTTGTGCATTTAAGACTGTTTTGCCTGTAATTCTAATGTATTTCTATTCTTCCCCACATTTTTAAAGTACAGTATTGTGTGTTTATTAGCTATTAGGGCTCTAATAATTGATTGTGGGTTAGACTTTATTTGCAAGCTAGAGCTACAAGTCTAATAGTATATGGATTTTGTGTAACTTCAATTATTTAACTATTCTAAAGGTGATCTAGTTTAAATTAAAATGTT
Organism: Discoglossus pictus; assembly: GCA_027410445.1. Lineage (NCBI taxonomy): Eukaryota > Metazoa > Chordata > Amphibia > Anura > Alytidae > Discoglossus > Discoglossus pictus. The sequence goes on along the minus strand of CM050167.1, from coordinate 295,347,197 downwards.
GTAAGCTTGTGGTGTTTGCTGTTTACTTAATGTTGCTGCTTAGCTTTCACTTCCTTCTCAGGGGTCGGCACCAGGAGTCCCAGTCCTCTTATTGTTGTCTCATTGCCTATTGGGTATTCTTTAAAGTAAGTCCATCCTTTATATTGAAATACTGTTTGGGGAGTTTTTCCAAGGTTACCATTTTTGGAAAAGATTGGGTAAGAGTGTAATATCGTTTGTGTCATATTTTTGTTTATCAAAATGTAAATCATCTTATTGATGACCTCCTGTATGTTAAGGTTTGGGGACTTCCTATTTTTCGCTATGTGGTTTTTCGTAGCCAGAGCGAGAAATGTAAAAAGCCTGTTCTGGAAAGAGGACAAGCTGTCAATGTTGTCAAGTAAAGGGACTATTGTTGTATTTAACATAGTTGAGGATAATTGGGTAACTTGTTCCCATAGGTTTTGGGCTACTGGACAAGTCCATCAAATATGAATAAAATTTCCCCTGGACTGGCATCCCCTAAAACAGTTTGCACTCTCTTGGGGTTTAATTTTATGGAGCCGCTCTGGGGTGTAGTACATTGTGTGGAGAACTTTTATTGATGATTCTAAAAGATTATAACTGAGAGTGCCCCTTGAGAGAGGGGTGCAGGATTCTGTCCATTTATTGGTATACCATTCAAGGCCTATGTCTTCTTCCCATTTAGTCCTAAAGCATGGGTTCTGTTCTGTCATGGGAGCGTTAAGAAATGTATATAAAGTGCCTATTATTCCCCTAGCTAGGGAGTGCTTTTGCATGTTGATGAGAGCCAGGTTGTCTTATGAGGGCCTAGGGTCTTGACTATTGAGTTAATGGAGTGTCTAAGTGAATATATATATACTAGCGACTTGCCCGTCAAAAAATGACGGCAATGTGATGTATATGTTTGTCAAGTTGTTTAGTTATTAACATATATTTTTGACACTTGTAAGTATTTTAATATGAACGTGTATTTTTGTAAAATGTTGATGTAATGGTTTTTTAAAATGTAATTTGTATCTGAAGAATTGTTAACTTTAATATACATTGAATGAATAGGAAAGCAAAAAGTAAAAAGCCTTCTTGAAACGTTGCAAATTTGAACATGAAGTTTAAAATATATGTAAGCAATAACCTTCCAAGTATATATTTTGAAACTTTAACTTTATTTTTTATGTAAGTTTAGAAGTTGACAAAACATTTGTATATTTTTGAACATTATAAACAGGAACATAGTGAATACATTTTGTAACCTAATTTTTTATTAAAAGTCTTAACATTTGAATGTAAAAACAATTGACCTTTAAATTAATCAGTATTAACATGCAATTTGTATCACAATAATTGTTAACTTGAATATACATTGAATGTAGAGGAAGGCATACAGTAAAACTCTGCTTAAAACGTACGTAATTAAAGTAATTCATTACTGATCACATAAACTGGCGATAAACATTAATGTAGTTAGTAATCTTAAGATAACAGACAATATTTACATTGTGACTTAAAAGGTGCTTGACCTCTTAACATCCACTTTGTAATCTGTTGAATGAAATAACTTTCAAATATATTTTTTAAACTTGTAACATTAGAAACATTAACATAGTGACTTAACATTTTAACATAATTTTTACTAACAATGCAAGGCAAGTATTTTGTGAGGCGAATCATTCCTAAACAGTACTTTCATTAATTATGACTGAATTAAACAACCAATTGTTATGTATTTTGGAATGCTTTTAAAAAATGTTGTCATCTTGAATTTGTATCCTGCAAAGTTATAGTACTTCATAGTAGACAATGTTTTTAGTAAAAATACGTCCATCTTCTAATAAATCACCTTGACTTTCATTGTTTTCAATGTAAACTTTAATAGCCTGTGGATTTTTGCACCGTGACAACGCAACGTACAATTGACCATGTGCAAAAACTGGTTCTTCCAAGTAAATACCCACAGATTTGAAAGTTTGACCTTGTGATTTATTAATGGTCATGGCAAATGCCATAATAATGGGAAATTGTCTTCTTTGAAGTATAAAAGGGAGACTACTTTCACTTGGTGCTAAATCTATTCTTGGTATGAAAACTCTCTCTCCTTTATGGGTTCCAGTTAAAATTTCAGCATCTATAAAATGGTCCTTTAATTGTTGAACAATTAATCTTGTGCCATTGCATAGGCCTTTTTTGGGGTTCATATTTCGCAGTAACATGATAATTGCACCTTTCTTTAGCTGCAAAATATGTGGTGGCATTCCAGAAGGAGTTAAAGAGTTAATGAATTCAGTTGAAAAGTTTGCCTGACTTTCATTGTCATCAGCAAGTACAGAATCAGCACTGTGATAATTTCTTTGTGGTGCATTAATTTTTTTTAAGATTTCATTATTGAGTATTAATGCATCTTTATTTTTACACGTCAGTATGACTTGGTTGGCAAGCTCAGAATATTCTTCGTTATTTATGCTACCTTCAAATATAGCCGATATAATATCTTGTTGACAAATCATATGAGGTGGTATCTCTACAGTGTCGTCAGGTAAATGTAGTATTTTTTCTGTTCTTCCTTCTCCAATTTTAATAAGCCAATCATTGAAATCAGTTTGGCCTTCTGATCTCATATTTTGTTGCAGTTGAAGATGGGTAAAATGTTTCCATACTGTACTTGACTTTATACATGTTTCAATAATGTCTGTTCGATTTCCATGTACAACGACAGGTAATGTTTGTCTAAAATCGCCACCCAACAAAATTACCTTTCCACCAAATGGAAAAATATTATCCATGACTTCACGAAGCAAACGGTCAATACATTGTAGGGCATAGCATGACATCATTGTGGCCTCATCTATTATAATTAATTTACATTTCTTCAATTTCTTTGCTTGTAAGGATGTCATGCGAATATCTGACACTGAATTTTCCAAAATAGGCACTGGCAGTTTGAATCCACTATGAACAGTTCTTCCACCTTCTAATAAAAGTGCAGCAATTCCAGTAGTGGCAAACGCCATTGCTATTTGTCCTTGTGCTCGTACTGAACTCATTAATAAATTGTACAAATATGTTTTCCCTGATCCGCTAGGTCCATCAAGATAGAAATAACGCTCTGTCACCATGTCATCATCTATAGCATTTTTAATGGCATGAAATGCTTGCAATTGTAGTGTATTTAAAGTTGCAAGTCTTTCTTGTGTTCTTTCTGCTTGTAGTTGAATGTCATAGTCTTCAAAGTTAATGTCATCTATTAGACCTGGATCAGGCAAATTAAAACTTGCACAACTTAATCCATGAGTTAAAAATACTTCTTGAATTTCCATTAAGGCTTTTAAGTGTGCAATGGGTTCATTGTATCGTCGCATAAAGTCTTCAGCCATATTACTTTTAAAAGTCTCCCACAAAGCTAATGCATTTGGTGCATTTGAGAAGATACAAATAAAAGCAAATTGTTCTCTCATCTGTCGTGGCATTTGACATTGTGCTGCTTCTTCTAAACATCTTTCCCACTCTGTATCATCAGCGAGTAAGTTTCTATTTCTTGCAGCTAAATGGAAGGATTCATATACAATGTCATTAACAGTTCTTAATTGTTCAAAACTTTGTGCTCCTGGAACATTTAAAAGTAATATCCGTAAGCAAAATCGTTCAACATCTCTTGGACTGACTGTGTAAATTCGTGGAATTATTTTATTGCCTCTGGTTTTTCTTGCTCTCCATAATCCATTCACAAAAACATAGTGATATGGAATTTCAATATATAAGTATTGTGTTGCTTGAGCATCAGTGGAATTTAATGCAAACCATGCAGTTAGTGTAGTGTGACGATCTTCACTTTGGGCCAATGCATTCATTTCATTTCCAGAATGGAAATAGACTAAATGTCGTTGTGGCAAATGTACTGCTAACCTATATACTGCATGTGATCTATCATGCATTTCAAATTTTAAAAGCCGCCACATAGCTTCTGGCGCACTGACATAGCGAGCATCTACATGAGATGCAAGTTCATCATGTACTAACTCACTACTTTCAGGGTTGTCTGCACTTTTGACGACTACAGTAGCTGCATCGTAACCTTTGTAAATATATTTGTAGACATATTTAATGGATTTGATGGAAGTGCAGGCTTCTACGTTGATGTGGGCGTTGTACTTCATGAGTAAATGTGGATTGTAGGGTACTACATATCTATTGTCCACTTTTTTTCCACGAATAATGGCACTATCTCCTTCTCTTCTTTTATAAAGTGGATATCCATCACAATTGGCATATGTTTTGTCTCTATAATCTTTTGGAAAATCTTTTGAACATTGATTATTTTCCATACATGGTGATTGTGGATTAAGGTCTCCACAGGGTCCATGAATCATGCGATGAGTAACAATCTCATATAGTCTACCATATAGTTCTGGATCCGGTAGTTCAGCAACTATGACTGCATCCACTTTGTCCGAAGTATCTAATTTATCTTTCTCTTGAAGTATTATGAGAAGATGTGCATGTGGAAGGCCTCTTTTTTGAAATTCAATGGTATATACATAAGCAAGACATTTGCCAAATAACTGATTTATAGTAAAGTCACGTATTAATTCATTTAATTTTATCTTAAAAACTCTGGCTACTAAATCTGGTCGATCTGAAGCACTTTGTCCAAGAAGTAGATTTTGATTAATTTCTGGCCATTGTGGATTACATGTAAATGTCACAAATAAATCTGTTTTTCCAAATTTTGTCACAATAGCCATAGCATCATTGTATCTTTCTCTCATATTTCGAGGAGATCCTTGAAAGGAAGATGGTAAAATGATGGCTTTGCCAGCTGTCATGTCTCTGCTTGTAGCCACGTCAGCAACATAGTCCATGAGTCCACAATATTGTTCTACACGTAGTTTATCTTGTTGATATTTTATAAAGTTTAAATTATTTGCCTCAACTTGCAAATATGAATCAATAATCCATTGTTGTGTTAGTTTTCCACCACATAAAATGGGATTAAATTCATCTCTAATGGCAATTTGAGCAACTTTAAATTCAAGCATAGAAACATTATTTCGGATTCTGGCTTTAGCATTTGGGTAACTGAGAAGGGTTAATTTTGGTTGCCAACCTGCTTCTCCGTGTGGGAAAAAGATGGGATATGTCATTGGATCTAAATTTGGACTTAAGATATTAATATTAATAAATGGTTGGTCCTCATTTCTGGGATATACTCTAATGTCTCTTTGAAATGGTGGTTCTCCTTCATCATTGTGAAAGACCATTGCAACCTCATTTGATGTTGGCAAGTTATAACAACGTTTATCAGTATGTCTGTCTCTTTTAAGCACCATATTAACCTTTGGCATGGGTAATTGATGTCTTTGTGCATGAAGTAGTTGTTCATTTTCTACTTCTGCCAATTTTTTGTAAGCTTTACTGTAGGGATTGTTGTCCATAATGTTATTTAGCTCTATAAAAACACTGGGTAAGCATTTTTTATTTTCTTCCATCTGCATACGTTGGTCAACAGCTTCCATTGTATCTAGGACATATAGTTGAGCGAATTTTCTTTGCTCTCCTTCCTCTGGATGTAAATGTGAAGTCCGATGATAAATTTGTCCTTGGACTTTAAAACAGTAAGGACCATGTCCTGGTACATTAGCAGCCAATGTTGCCCCCATAGATGCAAATGATATGGCACTATTGTAGGATCTTATGTTTGTCTTAAAATTGTTGTAATTTGGAAAAGTAGGTTCAGTCATAATATTTAGTAAATAGGTTGGAAATTGTTTTCTTTGTGGAAGTTTGAACTTTCCTTTTTGACAACAACTAATAAATTGTCCATCTCGGGGTCTCTCCTGTTTAAAATAATAAGCCTCACAAAATTGACATTGAGTAGTCATGTCCCCACAACTATGAACCTCTACTGCTAAAGACTTCAGTAAAGGACAATTTGCAACGCATATTGGATGTTGACTTTGATATTCATCAGATGAAAAGTCATGAAATGTTTCAACAACAGGTTCTAAATGTTTAGTTTTTTTCGTAGATTTTCTTGGTATATGTTGGACTTGTTCGGTTGAAATTTCCTGTAAGTTTTTAGTAAGAGTTTGTAAATGCTTTTTTTTTGTAGTTGTTTTTTTTGGTCTGTCTTGACTGGTATGTTGTAAAATGTCATCTGATGTTTTAGGAACAGTTTGTAAATGCTTTATTATTTTTTTATTTTTTTTGGTTGTATCTTTCATTTTTGCAGCTGATATTCTTTTATTTGCAAGTCTTTTGCGTTCTTTTTCTCTTCGAATTTCTTTCTCCTCCGGTGTCTGCTGGGCGGCCCATCTCTCTTGTCTTTCTCTAGTTTGACGTCTTTTCTTCTCTTCTTTGGTCTCGTTATCAGCCATATTAATCTGTAAACGGAAACAAATAAATGTAATTGTGTATATTTAAATTTGTAATTCCTGTTAAAGATTATTGTGCACAATTGGTGAAATAAAAGGCAAATCATGAATGTATCATTGATATTTAGTTAAATTTATAATTCCTGTCTTCAGTGGCTCAGAATTTGGCCAATGGAATACTGCTGTAAATAAGCATGTAACATATTTATTTAAAATAATGGTTTTATTTATTAAAAACTTTGTTTGTGGATAGATATTTACCACTGCAAAACTTCTTTGCTGAACAAAAAAGTGATGTGGTTATTGAGCTATGTATTGCATAGTAGCAATTTAAATAAAATAAGGCAGATAGTAAATTAATTATTGTATTTTTCTGTTGACACGGATGCAACTGAAAGCAGTTTCTTTAGTTTTATACTTTAGTACTTATTATAGTTTACCTTGGTTGAAGTGTGATTTAAATCCGAATGTTTGTTGGTCCTCGTTTCAAAATCGTTGTCCAATGGTGTGGTCCTCTGTTGGAAGTCCTCGTCCGATGGTGTGGTCCTGTGGCGATAGCCCCCGTCCGATATTGTGGTCCTGTGGCGATATCCCTCGTCCGATGTTGTGGTCCGTCGGTGAAAGTCCTCGTCCGATGGTCTGGTCCTGTGTTGAAATTCCTCGTCTGCTGGTCTGGTCCTGTGTTGAAATTCCTCGTCTGCTGGTCTGGTCCGAGTTCTCGTCCGATGGTCCGGTCCTGTGGAAAAAGTCCTCGTCCGATTGTCTTCACGCAGTATCTGTTGTAATGTAAAATAGAAAATGTTGTTTGAGTGAAATGTCTTTTAAATAAGTAAAAAATGTATGAATTTGGCTGTATTGTATCATTTATGGTTATTTTTTGTAAAATATTTTTTTTGTAACTTTCTGTACAATCCCACGACTTTTGTTATTCTTATTTAAGGTTCTTAGTAAGGCTTGTGGGTTGTGATATATTAAATAAGAATATGAATTTATTTTGCTATGTGTTTATGTTAGTTTTTGTACAATCCTATTTGTGCGCACCACTTGTGGTATACTTATTTAACCTTTATTGGGATGGTTATAGTTAGTGAAACATGAAATAATATAATTAATGTAGTTTGCTATGTGTTTGTGTTAGTTTTTGACAATCCTGTTTGGTGCGCATCACTTGTGCAAAACTTATTTCTTCTTGATTGTACAGGTTATAGGTTGTTAAACATTAAAGAAGAATGTTAATATAGTTTGCTATGAGTTTGTGTGCTTTTTTATACAATGCTATTAGGTGCACAACACTTTTGTTATTCTTATTTTTGCTTCTTTGTAAGACTTATAGGTTGTTAAACATTTAATAAGAAATTCTGTTTTGTGTGTAGCAGTTTGTGTGTCATTGATTTGCGATTTGGCTAATTGAATTGTGCCCTAAATAAGCACATAGCATATTATTGAAAATAATTTTGTAGTCATTGAAAAACTGTATTTTTGATATATTTTTATTAACTAAAACCTTAGTTTTAAGCAATTGTTATGTTGTTATTTAGAGCCCTATTCAATTGGGCAAATTGCAATTGAATGAGGGCCTTTGTGTGTACCATATGTTGCATAGTTTGGCCCTCATTCAATTGCAATTTTTACAATGTAATAGTACTGTAAGGCCGTAATTGAATTGCAATGTATAAATTTGAATAGGGTTGTAAATAAGCACATCACATATATTTGTTAAAATAGAGTAAGGGCCTAAAAGTTCTTATTTATAGCCATATTTAATTTTCCAAAATAGCAATTGAATGAGGGCCTTTGGTTACTGCATTTGGGCCCTCATTCAATTGCGATTTGGCCAATTGAATAGGGGTCTAAATAAGCACATAACATATATTTTTTAAAGAAGTTTTTAGTTAGTGAAAACCTTGATTTTGGATAGATGTTTACTAACTAAACTCCTCTTTAAAAAATATATGTTATGTGCTTATTTAGACCCCTATTCAATTGGCCAAATCGCAATTGAATGAGGCCCTTGTTATATTGTGAGCTCCTCATTCAATTGTGTTTTGGCCAATGCAATAGAGCTCAATATCAGCAGAGAGCATATTTTTTTACGGAATTTTGTATTTAGTGAACTTGTATCCAAAAGGAAGGTGTTCACAAAAGAAAAATTTCCTTTAAAAAATATGCTCTGTGCTTATATACAGCGCTATTGAAATGGGCAAATCACATTTGAGTGAGGCCCTTGGCCATTAAAGATATATAGGTCCTCATTGAATTGCAATTTTGCCAATTGAAGAGGGCTCTATATAATCACATAACATATTTATTGAGCAAAGTTTTTAGTTATTGAAAACCTTGATTGTGGTTAGAAGTTCAGTAACTAAAAAGTTCTGTATAAAAAAAATGTTATGTGCTTATATAGAGCTCTATTCAATTGAGAAAGTTGCAATTGAATAAGGCTCATGGTTATTTCTTGTTTATACTTAATACTTTACCTTGATAGAAGTTTTGAATGACAGACGGTGCCTTCCTGCCAATCTTAATCCGCCGGTCTTCTTGTAGTGTCTGTTTGAAAAAGAAAGTGAAATAGTTATTTGTATATTTATAATTTTTCATCTAGCAAAGCATGGCCTTTTGAGCATGTAATGTCTTGTTGTATCTTACCTCTTCAAATTTGTTGGTGTTCTTTAAAAGGGATTGTGCTTCACAGTGCACGGTGCAAATTGTTGAGAGACGCTGTTGATGCAGAGTCTGTTTGAATATTAAAAGAAATAGAAAGATTCAGCTTTATATGATCTATTGAATTGCAGTAAATTAATTCAATTAACCTTATTTTTTGTTGGGGGCTACACACATATGTCACATACATGAAGCACATTACATAGTTTAATGTAATTATTTTGTGTACGTGTGACATATCAGTATACATGAGTCAAATTTAAATGGTTAAATTAACCTTATTTTTTATTTTTTTCCAACACACATAAATGTGTGTGTGTGAGATGTAACTATAGATGATACACATATATGTGCGTGTGACATATCAGTATACATGAGATATAATGTCATTTAAATGTAGTTGTTTACTGATTTTGTTGTAAGCTAATTTTGTTGCATTGGCAATACACATAAATGTGCGTGTCACATGTCACTGTACATTATAGACATATATGTCGGTGTCAGATGTCACTATGAAGGGGCAATACACAGAAATGTGCGTGTCAGATGTGACTATACATTATAGACATATATGTGCGTGTCACATGTCAGTATACATTATACACATATACGTGCGTGTCACATGTCACTATGAAGGGGCAATACACAGAAATGTGTGTGTCAAATGTCACTATACATTATAGACATATATGTGCGTGTCACATGTGACTATACATTATAGACATATATGTGCGTGTCAGATGTCACTATACATAAAGCTCTGTTTATTTTTTTTTGTGAGCCTATACACATAAATGTGCCATACATGATGACTACATAAATCCTAGTTTATTTTTTTATTTGTTTGACCTGACCTGATAATAAAATGTAATATATTATAGCTTACCTGTCAGTTGTAATTTGCACAATGTAAAGTAGTAAATTAGTAAAGAATTGTCTTCTCAAGTAAAAGCAGCAGTTATCTCAGAAGTCACTCCGTTGATCACCTGAGGAGAAATGTATTTTTTAGTTGGAAATAGGCAGTATTTATAAACTTGTAGAAAGTTCTGGAAAGTGAGACCGTTAGAACGCAATACGCATGCGCTATTTGCGTTCCAGCTTACAATTTGCGTTCCATCCGCCATTTTAGGCGTATTACTGTTCAAAATGGTGTTTAATATGATTGTGATACGTTCCGCATAGTATGTGTTTCATTATTGCGAGTAAGTGTAGTGTAGTTACGTCTGAAGCCTCGTTTTCGTTTTGTTCGTCGGCCATTTTTTCTCTCGCTTAGCGATGGTATTAGTGTCTAAAGTGTTTATTTTGATTTAAATGTAGGTGTAACTTGTTTTTTTGAGGTGCTGGCTGGTTCCTCTTGCTGTAGGTAAGCTTTTTATGTGTTTGTTGTGTGTCTTTGTTAAGTTTTAAATGTTTGTATGTCGGCGTGTTGCGTCCGATGTTTGCGAAGTCGTAATGTGTGGTAACGTGTCTCGTATGGTGTTTGCGTGTGTAGCCTCGTTTTCGTTTTATTCGTCGGCCATTTTTTGTGTCGCTTAACAAACTATTTAGTGTCTAAACTCTTTTATTTTGAGTGCAATTAAGTTGTAAGTTGCATTTTTGAGGTCCTGGGTGCTTCCTGTTTGTGTAGGTAAGGTTTTTATGTATGTGCTGTGTGTATGTATTGTGTTTGTAATTTTGTAATGTTCGCGAGTTGCGTCCGAGTGTTGCGAGGCCGTAATGTGTGCGAACGTGTGTCGTATGTTGTTTGCGAGTGTCGTAATGTGTGTGAACGTGTGTCGTATGTTGTTTGTGAGTGTCGTAATGTGTTGCGACGTAAACTTTTTTTTGCAAGGGTCACAGTTGCTGCAACTGAAGACCTCGCTTTGCGAGGTCCTCAGGTGCTGGCATGGAGCGCCTGCGGCGCTCCAAGCCAGCAACTGAGAACCTGGCACAGTGCCCTCGCTACGCGAGGCCCGCGACTCGCTGCGCGAGTCGCGGCCCTTGCTTCGCGAGGCCCGCGACTCGCTGCGCGAGCCCGCAGCGTTAGCAACAACTCGTACGCTCACAACTATATATGTGATATATTAAATTTTTCAAATAAGTCACTAAGAAAGCTCAATATACCTAATAATATACACAGACATGTTATTTTGTGCAGAGTAAAGGATTTTGAGGTAGTTGGTTAAGCCACAATACAAAACAGTGTAGCTTTGGAATTAAGTGGTATAAAATGTTCGCCCACCACCTGTTTCTCTTAGAGAGAGTCATGGCCACTAAATTATTCCGTTTTCTGTTTTAGGTTTTTGGCACATCTACAGCTTATATATTAAATAAAAAAGAAAACTGACCAAAGCGGTTTAACTAAAGAAAATCTTCTATTACTAAGAATTCCCTGTGATATTTGCAGGATATGTTACATTTTGGAAATGTTTCAGTAACTGCCATAATGGTATTGACTCAAATAATTCTGTGTAAATCCTGTTTCTTGCTCACATTACTCTTTCATCTGGTGATTTAGCATACAGTAACCATAAGTCAAAAAGACTGGGACATTGCTATTTCAATTTAATATGACATACCGTATATACTCGAGTATAAGACGACCCAAGTATAAGTCGAGGCACCTATTTTACCACAAAATACTGGGAAAACTTATTGACTCGAGTATAAGCCTAGGGTGGGAAATGTGCTGCCCCCTGTCTCCCTCTTGCTCCCTCTGTGTCCCCCTCTTGTGTGCCCTCTGTGCCTCTTTCTTGTGTCCCCCCTCTCTCTCCCCTGTGTCTCTTCCCCCCTCGCTATCCCCTGTGTCTCTTCTCCCCTCTCCCTTCCCTGTGTCTTTTCCCCCCTCTCCCTCGTGTCTCTTTCCCTCCCCCTCCCTTATGATCCCCTTCATCCTCCCTCCTCACCCCTCCTTCCCATACTCAACCCCCCTGCTCCTCCTCCCTCCTCATCCTCCCTCCTCATCCTCCCTCCTCAACCCCCCTCCTCAAACCCCTCCTCAACCCCCCCTCCTCAACCCCCCTCCTCACTTTACCCCTCTCTAATTACCTCCCCCTCTCCCTTTCCCCTCACTTACCTACCATCAGCTGCTCCTCTGCTCCTTCGTGCAGACTTCTGTTGGTGTCGGGACCCGGCCAATGCTAATTATGTGACGTGCATGTGACATCGCGTCATTAGCAGATGCCGGGTCCCGACACAGCTGGAAGATGCACCGCGGAGCGGAGGAGCAGCTTATGAAGGGAAGGGAGGTGAAAGGGAGAGGGGGGGTAATTAGAGAGGGGTAAAGTGAAGAGGGGGGTTGAGGAGGGGGAGGAGGTTTGAGGATGAGGAGGGTGTTTGATGATGAGGAGGGGGGTTGAGGATGAGGAGGGGGGTTGAGGAGTGAGGATGAGGAGGATGATAAGAGAGGGGAGGGAAAGAGACATGAGGGAGTGGGGGAAAGAGACACAGGGTGACTCGAGTATAAGCCGAGAAGGCCCTTTTCAGCCTTAAAAAAGGGCTGAAAAACTTGGCTTATACTTGAGTATATATGGTACATTTATTAAAATTATGTTTTAGGTTTAGTAACTTAAGGGGACATTAAAAACATTTGTTTTTGTTGCTTATGAAATATGGTATTTAGTAACTTACCACTGTGTGCTTTCTTTTTTCAAATTTCTCTCAAAGCAGAAAAAAAATGTATCAATGATTGAGCGGTAATATAAACGTAACAGTGTTCTGCATACTTCCTGTTAGTTTCAATAACGTTTATACAGGTTTAACTTAATAATTAATCATTAATTTGCAATGCAATAACAACTGGAAAAGTCCATCAAATATGAATAAAATTACAGGATTCCCTATAAAAGACTGATGCTGGGAAAGATTGAAGTCACATGAAGAAGCAGATGACAAAGGCAGAGATGGATGGATGAGGTAATTGAAGCAATGGACCTGAGCTTGGCGTACTGTGGTCCATAGTGTCATGGGGAATCACAACTGAAAGACTAAACAATGGCAAAATTCCATGATAGTCCTTATGAACCCCTATGGTATACAATACTATGCCCATGGTGCCTAAATGTAACCCCTTTACCATGTGGGCCCTTATGGACGCCCATACTACCTAAATGTATCCACTATGCCATGGTGGTACTTATGGAATGCAATTGTACTTAAATATAACCACTATATAGGGGTTCTTAGCCAGTCAGCTTTCAGCCATTCATATGGCTCTATTGTCCTCTATTCTGATAGATTGAAATTTAGCCTTCTCTGGCTATAGAAGCAGCCAATGCTAGCTAACATTCTCTTCTATGATTGACTGATTCTATTGCAAATCAGAGAAGGGTAACATTAGAATTAAACCCTATTCTGATTGGCTGAGTTTCACCTAGGTTTTTTTCTTAAGGATCCATGGAATAGACCCCTGTGTTTGCAAAATGAGGATGTGGTGGTATTAATGAACTTTGAATGTCTTGGATAATAATCTGGATGTCGGTGACCCCTCTTAGGATTCCTCTGCATAGCCATAATTGATCTTGAATGTTGCTTAATTTCTGAGAGTTTTCTTGTTCCTGTCTGCATGTGTGGATGCTACTAAATGAGATTTACATGACTATGTGAGATTTAAAAGAGCCATCATCTTTCCATCTGGCTTGTTAAATTGGAGTAATTGTTACCTGGGGATATATAAACATGCCATGCCCTAGTCTCCCTGCCTTTTGCCTGTGTATGCTGGCCCTGCATGAAACTCTACATTTTCCATTGCTGTGTTTTTAGCTACCATGAAACCTGTTCTGCTATCTGGCTACTTGCATAGTTTACCATCAACCCAGCTGTTGGTCTGTATTTGCTGTATTAACTATTCTAAGGAATGGTCATTTGAACTGTTTAGTTCCTGTTTACAGTTAACTGAATAGTTTTCCATTAGGCCTACTGCCAGTTTTCATCATTATTGCAGTTAATAGTAATAATCTATTTTTAATAACCTAATTATTAATAGCAGTCACCAGGTTCATCCCTTGCTGTCCCTTCTGTTTACAATGCTATGCATTTAGTACTGTTCAAGTGGAGTAAAGTTTTGGGTTATATAATTGATTAATGTTCTATTTGTTAACCTGCCCCATGTTTTATGATTCCTTCATTACTTAGTTAAAAATATTAACCTTCCAGAGTTTGACTATTGACATCCATGTTCTCTGATCTGAACCACAGTCTAACTGGTGGGATTTCTTTAGCAGCTGCTGTCTGGCAGAGGCCTGATCCACTGGATTGGGACCTTGGGAGATGATCTGATGCTGGAACAACAGATAGGCTCATAAAAATGATCATTTCCTAAATCCTACATTTCCAACAACACAAAGTTCTAAACTACAGTGGGATGAGACTGCCTTTCTCTAGCTTCAAAAAATTGAATTACGCATCAGGGGACATTGATGGCTACCTGAAGGGCTTTGAGTAGCAATCGGAAAGTGCATCGTATCAACCAGCAGCATTGGGTGCGGATCCTGGTAGGGCAGCTGAGTGGCCATGTCAGTGTGGAGTACTGGGCCATACTTCAGGACAACGCTGTGGACAACGCTGTGGACTATGAAAAAAGTAAAGCAAGTCCTCTCAGCCAGTTATGGCATTGCCCAGAGACATTGCAGGTTAGAAGGCATGAGTGTGCCAGCTCAAAGAGTATTATTCTAGCAGTGCCAGGAAGTGAGTCATATCCAGACTTTGCATTATAATAACCCAGGAAATATATAATTTAAAGTGACAATTACTTAAGTAGTTACTGCCAGTTACCTCCAGACTAGGGTCAGGTGATTTATATTTAAGTAACTGTCACTTTAAATTATATATTTTATGGGTTATTATTACATTGAGCACCATTGCACAACATAGACTGTTAAATAATATAATCCTTTTTTGTCATGTATGACATAATTTGGTCCCCACATAAGTTTATTTTATTGCTTATCGCTTTTATTTCCCCTGCAAATTTGGTCTGTTTTAGTAGTATCATTAAAGGTTATGTTTTAAGCTGTAAATCGTTTGTGAGTAGAGTACTTAGGGCCTCATTCTATTAGCGGCCGCAGTCGTTGCGGGGCCGCAAGGAACGGCCGCAAGCTACTTTGCTATTCTATTCCACTCCGGCCGGGGATTCCGGCAGGCTTGCGGCCGGTGCCTTGCTATCCCTTGCGGCCGCTCGCGCCGGAGGAAAGCCTTTGATCTAAAACGGCCGCAAGGAAATCGGCCGTAAGAAAATACTATTTGCAATTCTATTGCTCCGGGAACCCTCTCTTCAAGGCTAAAAGCGAGCCGCAGCTTACTTGCAGGAAAGAGGTCTCGCTAGCACCAATTAAGCACGAAATATAGCCCAAATAAAGCCATCCTGCACTTTGAGAAGACTATAAAGTGATTTTAAGTGTTAGCAAAAATAGCACAAATTTCCCCTATACTCAAATCCGTAAAATATATATTTTTTAATATATGTCAAATATCCATGTAAAAAGTCCAGAGTGCTTGGAGCACCTCAGACCCGGCCACACTGCGGCCGGAAAATAAACAGTTAATGTAAACTCGTATTTGGGCTGATGTGCAGGCTTGAGAGGGGGGTTACTATTAATCCTCATGTCCCCCAATATGTTCCCTAGCATTTACAGAGCTGTACAGTGCTGTCTTGAATTTATTTTTGACTTTAAAAATGTTGGAGCTTACGGCCGGTTCCAAGATATGCGGCCGGCCGTAAGGGGAGATCCTTGCGGGGCCGTATAATTGAATTGCGAGGTAACAGAACCCACGCAAGGAATCGCAGCCTTACGGACGATTTACGGCCGATAATAGAATGAGGCCCTTTGTGAGGTACTGGGTGATATTATTTTACTCAGCACCCCATAATTATTGTGTAGGCTTTAAATCAGGTTTAACAAAAATACTCCTCCTCTTCTCCTTCCATTGCCCTAAATAGCCTATAACCCTCCAAAATAACTGTCCAGTGATGAGAAAAATCATGTTTCAGGAATACCTTTCAAAACAAATTTCTCATTTACTATTAATAAGTCTAGCTCTCCCATTTTCTGTGGCAAGCTTTTTGCATTAGGAAGCATACACATTGTGTTGTTTTGTCTAAGCAGGTATGAAGTACTTGTAGCTGTATTTGATTTACTTCCCATGAACTAACTACCTGTTGACTATACTAACCTTCCCCCTTACCCTCTCCCATCAATACTTAACTCATCACTTACCCCATTACTTGTATCTAATCCCTCACCCCCAACTTCTACTTCTACCTTCCACCCTATGCAATGCTCAGTGAGCACCAACTCCCATTCAAGATGAGCAATATAACTAAATGCTGCTGTTCTTATCTAAACTTTTACAATTCGTCCTTCAAGGGATGCTTACACCTGAAACAGCTGCTGGACAAGTGCATACATGTGGAAACATGTACATTAAGTGAGGTCGTCACTGGACCGATGCATGATTCAATGTACAAAAAATACAGTGAAAAAGTCAATATATTTTTAATAAATAGTTTTTCTATATTGTAATGTACTAAAAATACTTATTTACTATATACATTCTAACTCCTTTTCTTTTAAACCCCCACACTTACACTATAACTGCCTTAAACTAGAACTGTTTGCAGAATTTCAAGTTTGCTCCTTCTCTTGTTTAAGTGAGATTATTCTGCTGACTCGCCTACATCAGTCACAGGCTATCAAGAAAGAGTGCTCAGCAATGGTGTGGCCCCTAAAGAATCTGCAAGTAATCAGAATTCTGATGTACTGTCAGGTCTTGTAAGGGTCCAACCCAGGTGTCTTTGACCTAGAAGATAAGCAATGCAGCTGTGTTGGGGCCCCTGCCCATCATAGCAAAGGTGAACATTCAGACAGATGTCCACCCTGGCAGGTTATTTGAACATATATATAGGGCTACAATCAAGGAGCCCTGGCAGATATGCCACATCACCTGGTGCCTGGCAACCTGTTGCTACATTTGTATGTGACTGAGGTCATCATGTTCTCCTTTTACACCCCAAGGCACAGTCCTCATGCCATTCGCTCTGTTCAACATGCCAGGCTTTTTGGAAAGGAAGTTTTGGTTATGTATTTGTGTCATTATTGTTTGCTACCCCAACCTGTTTTGTGAATATAAATATGTTGTAATCTCCAAAATAAAGACAGAGTGCATTTGGAAACAAGTGACAGAGCTGTTTTCCAAATCTTGTGTTCCAATTCTTCATTGTAGGTTTAGATTGCTTCATTATCACTCTCAGACTTCGATAGTCCAATTGCCAGTATACATCTCCTCAGATTAAAAAACTTTGCCTAACCAGTGGGATTTATCTAGCGGATGGTCCAGCTGTTGGTTCTGTTGGGCGTGTCCCAAATGCACTAGCTCTGCCACTGGTTGAATGGTATAAGTGTAATATTAATATGCCCTACATTGTATATTGGTCTTAATAGCTTAACTCTGTAATGTGAGGTTGAATTGTTTATTAAGCATATCCATTTTTTATTAACAGAGTTGACTCCAATTAACTCCAATATGTTTGTCGGTCAGGTTTTTTGTAGATTTGAAATGTTTTATTTTGTTTATTTATGGTTGTTTTGATGGGAATATGTGTCTTACTGAAGCTATATTGTTAGTAATCCTGTTTATAGTTGTTGGGTGGCAATATATAGATAGATCCAAATCCTGCTAAAAAAAATGATAATTCCCTTTACTAACTGTGTGAACAGAAAAAACAATTCATAAATGAGGTGTAACAGGGCGCCCCCTTCTGGCGGGGTTTGCATCCTGCACTTTCTTATCTCTTTTATACAGGGAGGAAGACACAGCAGGCTTGTCCAAAGTTGAGTTTTACTGCTATTTTATTTGTTAGCACAAAAACAACAAAAACAGTGCTTGTATTCAGCCATAAAATAAATCCTACATAAACGTGCTTACTATACTCAGGAACGCCCTGACTATATCCTGTGCAGCTTATCTGTGACAGGGAGTGCCGCCTTGTGGCCAGGAAACAAACAGTCTCTTATCTTTGTTATATCGCCACCTTGTGGCCAGGAAACAAACAGTCTCTTATCTTTGTTATATCGCCACCTTGTGGCCAGGAACCAAACAGTCTCTTATTTGCCTTTTCCTCTACAGCTTCTATCAATCGTGTGTGAAGCATAGGGCCCTTGTCACCCTCTTGTAATGAGGAACTCTTACTCTCACTCTCAATGCACTCTTCTTCTCCCTTGGACCTTTGTAATCCTTCTCTGGATACAATGAGAATAACATGCATTGGCACCAACCTTTTATCCCTTATTGCATCCGGCTTCTCATGGATGGGGTCTTTAGTTTCTTGCAAAGTGTATATTTAAGTTGATTAAGGGCTTCATTTGACTTTAATGTTTATACTAAAGCTTATACTAAATGATATGTGTCAACCATTGTACATGTTCAGATTTGTTTTAATTGTGACTGAAATATCATCCAAAAGTACTATGACTAATTGGAAAAATAATCTAGTTATTGATCAATGAAATGCTGCATATTTCCCTTATAGTCTTCTGCTTTCTTATTTGACAACTGTGTAATTCTCGCTACCTAATTTCCTTTGCGAGTTTGTAACGTGGTCCGCTGAAATATAAATACCTTCCTTCACATTGCAATGACACAGTGCTCACACAGTGAAAACAGTCATGGTGAAAGCTAAAACAAAGGGTTACTTCTAATGACTTATACCCTTATACTTCTCACCACAATGCAATGAGTATGTGCAAAATCATATGCTTTTGTGGCAAATTAGACATCTGTAAAGGCCCTTTCTTTCAGCATGTCTAACTGTGCATGTAATTAATTGGATCAGTTTTCACAAAAATATACCATGTTCTCTGAAGACAGGAGGTTTTTCATTGCCACTAAAGGATTCAATACACAGACCACCTAAACGATCTATACAGGTAGATTAGACTAATGATAAGGTACTTACTGTTACTATATTGTAAGACATTATCATTATTGAGAGCTACACGTGTAGATCTGCCAGCTGGACATGCTCATGTGGTTTATTTTTCTATCATTCTGAGATATAAGTAATAATTTGAGCTTTTTATATATACACTAGCGAATTGCCCGTCAAAAATTTTGAAGGCTGGCAATGCTGTTTGCCACACAATGCAAGGTTTTGCCCCCTCTGAGCACCTGCCGCACTTATTGTGAGCCACTCCTCCCATCTACTCTACTCCCATCTACCGCTCATTACAGGCCTCGGCAACTTGCAACTTGCTATGTGTCTCTTTCCACCATCTCCCCTTGCAGCCTAAGTCCTGCGTTCCTCAACTGCTTCCAGCCTAAGTCCTGCGTGCCTCAACTGCTCGCCTCGCTTTGCGAGGTTTGCAAACGTGACGACAACTCACAGTTTGACAACTATTATATGTGATATCTATAACAAATTGTCCTTCAATGATTGTTTAGCAGGTCTTTTAAAAGTTGAACCCTAATAAAACAGATGTACTCTTAGCGGGAGGACACCATTTAATAACATAAAAACTGAGCCAGGGTCAGGTCATCGGCTTAGAACATTATTCAGAACATGTACAAAATATTTGTTGGGAGCTTGATTTTGAATGATCACTTTTGGTCAAAATCAAATCCCCTTCATTCCCCCTAAATTATATAGCATTGGTCCATGCTTTTGTTACTACCTCCCTTGACTGATGTAATGTAATAATTTTGGGACTACAAGAAAAGCAGTTACACCTCCTGCAAATGGTAGAGAATGCTGGGGCAATAATGCTGACAAGCAAGGCTCACTATTGTGACACACCACTAATCCAGTGTATTGTCTGCACTGGGTGCCTAAAAAATGGCAAACTTATTTAAACTGCTTCATTCTGACTTTTTAAGCTCTAAACAGTAAGGATTTCAGCTATTTGAAGGAACTCTTGGTCTTTCACACCCCTACCCATACTCTATACCCTATCACAAGATGTAAAGCAATTTGAGCCTGTCTAGAAGAAATTAACTATATAAATTATTATTAATATTATTATTGCTATTATTATCTTTGTCTGCTTTACATATTTTTATCCATAGTGTTGTCATGCTTTAAACGTAACCTATGTTTGACATTCCGGAAACTGTTATTGTAATTGTAATATTAAATGTTAAAGCTTAAATACAAAAACTAACATTGTATGTCATGTTTAAATATTGGTATTTCATGCTAGCAAAATTGAGATTTCCATATTCATTGAAGTCAATTTTCTGCTGAATGGGAAAACTTTCTGTAAAAATATAGTTCCCAAAATGCTTCTTCTATTATTCAGTGAAGTGACAAGTAATCCATTTCACTTGAAGGACCAAAAAATGACCCCTGAAACCTAAAATGAGTCACTCATTTCATTGAACCCATTTTGTTGGTACACTCTTGGTCAGTTGGGTTCACAGAAAAACTGGAAAATTACTGCGTGATACAGAGATGATCAGGGAAACACACATCAGTGCTCTTTAGTTTTATTTTGGCATCACCTAATTAAATATTTTAGTGATTTTACAAATCATTATATCAACTAGTGCAATACAAAAATGGATCATCATTATGTGCGATTCCAGTCTGAATAACAACCACAACAATTTCACAAAATGCACACTACATTTCTAAATTAACTATTGACTAAAAATTCTTTGTTACATAATATGTGTTGGATCAAAACACATTCAAATAATCTAGATGATCTTTTTTCAATATTACAATTAGTATTATGTAAAGGTCATATTTTAGATGATAAGCCAAATATGCGCATACTGTAAGTTTTAGATATACAGAAGGATTTGCATATGTGCTCTGCTTTATTCTTTTAGCACAATGTCATGGAAATGTGAAGTAATGATGTACATGTCTCTTTCACCGCTCATTTTGAATGGCAACAGCTTTCTTGACCTTTCTGTGACCACTAATTTTGTTTCTTGCCATTTTGCACTACCCTTTCCAATCTCGTTAACCTTTTAAAAGGAGAAACAATTATCAAATGAAAATATCAAATTCTCAAAAGGTTAAAGTAGTATTATTCTGTTGAAGGATGACGTTTGGGTGTTACATGTAGGAGATATGTTGGACAAAATGGAGAAGAATGCTTTAAAAAAATAAGCTATTTCCCTTATCTTATTAATACAGATTTAGAGGTGAACCCTATATATATATCTTTCTATAATTTTAATCAGTATTACAAAATTGGTAGGTTTATGGGTTTACGTATTTCTAATAATGAATATTCCACAACATCAATTTAGTATATGGTGAGCATAAGAGTAAGAGAAGCTCTCCACCGTATAGTGTACAGACAGCAAATACATTTTTAAGCTCATCTGTATGTCTAAAGGGCGGTGACATAAACATATGAAGAGGGGTTAAGGGAAGCAATGTATAAAATTGCTATTTTTTGGAACAAAGAGTAAGGTACATTGTCTTCTCATTTGCATGTCCCCGCCTTTTAGACATGCAGATGAGCTGTATTTGTTGTCTGTACTCTAATAATGAACACAGGAATACAGTTAAAGCTACATGAAACTCCATAGGCTTATCTAGCATTTTACGAAATGTTTTTGGGCATTCAAAAAAAGAGCATTGCAAAGGTAAACAACTTACTGCAGATGCAGCTTTGCAGCATTTTTAGTACTTCACTGACAACTTTTGATTTAGGAATCTCATCTGAGCCAATAAAGTAAAATATTTCTTCATATACCCTAATACCTCTGCTAGTATGGTGCATTGACACATTGTCACACCCTAGCTAATAAATGCAGCCTTCAGAGGTAATCAAAGATTTTGTTTAGAAGTTCTTCCTGCAAAAAGTAATTGTTAAAAACATTACCATTTGTAATGTAAAGTGAGCGCCACATGTCAGCTTCCCAGCCAATCATGTCATTTCTTGAGATTTGTTTCTCCATGTGCTTGGCTAAGAACTAGTAGAGGGA
Source organism: Discoglossus pictus (assembly GCA_027410445.1). NCBI lineage: Eukaryota > Metazoa > Chordata > Amphibia > Anura > Alytidae > Discoglossus > Discoglossus pictus. Next base: position 295,325,250 of record CM050167.1, on the reverse strand, counting down.
GGAGGCAAAATGTTTTCATTACTAACATGGGAAGGTCTTAAAGAAAGTGATAGAGTTGCCCATGGTCAAGTTAATCAATCAAATGATGTTTTAATTGTTTTAACACACTAAATACATTTTTCCGGTATCTCTTCAAGGTTTTTCAAAAACATGCGCTGCAAACATGTGATGCATGATAGTTGAGTTTGTTTTAACCAGAATTTGTTACTTTTCAGATTGGTGTTTTAATTAAGTTAGTTGTAAGTAAAGAATGTATTTCTTTAAACCACAAATGTAAAGAGCCACCGGGGGCAAACCAGAGATTTATTACAATGAGTGCATAGCAAGATCAATAATAGAGATTAAAGAATAACATACAAAGTTCATTATCATAGGGATTCAGGAAAACATGTTCATAATGATTAAAATAAATGGATTCTGTTAATCACTTGTTGAAAAATGAAGGTTTTCTTCCATATCTAAACACTGAATTACTACATTGGTATTGACAAACATGACACAAATGTATATACTGATAAAGAAAGTGTAGAGGGCTCTGCTCTCATAATCTAAGAAATATATAAGAATAACGTTATGGCTAAATGTAAAGGCAGGCAGTAGAAATACAATACAGATGTAGCAGTAATTGGTATAGTCAAAGTGAAAGCGCGCTGATATGTATGAAAACAATACTGAGAAGAATAAGTGTTAAAGTCTAACTCATTCCAAGTCAAGTGCATCTAAAAACTGACACATATACGGCACATGAATTATTATGTCCGACTTTGAATTCAACCCTTTTATTCATAAAATTAAGTTTATACTTAAAAACCACATATCACAAAATTCCATATATATTTCTCATGAGTGCCACATATTCTACTGTGGAAATTTTCTATTTTTAAAACCATTTCTTCCTTTCATTTTAACAAACATCAATAATTCACAATGTATTTATAGTGTACTCTACAAGCTGTGCAATTTCCTACCAATAATTCCTACCTTTAAACTTTTATCAAGTTTATCTTCACTGTAACCCATTGAGAAGAAAGCTTTGATAAGCACCAGTCTCATTTACCACTGAGATACAATTGGGGCAAAGTGCACCTAAAAGATTTGGGGCAGAAATATATTTCACCATAAGACAACCTCACATAAGGAAATACAAAGTACATGATGTTACAACAACATTATGATAATCATTGTCTGAGCAATGATAAATAGTCCTGATTATGTAACGCACAAACATGTCCTGTAATATGTCTATCTGGACATAAATGTTTTCATCTGTTCGAGAAGCGCCATATAATGAGTCGCGTTACAGGATTTGTATTGTATAATGCAACATTTTGTCCCTTTCTCTTTAAGAGACTTATACAATCGTTATATTCCATTTCCTATAATGAGCTGACTTTGTTCTTAACACTATGTCCTACATTTTATAATTTTTAATCAACGCTTTTTGTTTTTTAATAATATAAATAAAATAGAATTTTAATATGGGTCAAAGACCTAGGCCCTCATTCAATTGTAATTTGGCCAATTGAATAGGGGTCTAAATAAGCACATAACATATTTTTGTAAAGAAGTTTTTAGTTAGTAAGCATCTATCCAAAAGCAATGTATTCACTAACTAAAAACTTCTTAAAAAAAATATGCTACGTGCTTATTTAGAGTCCTATTCAATTGGCCAAATCGCAATTGAATGAGGGCCCTAGTTGGTTAGTGCATATACCATAATTTATAAATATGGTTTAAGGTTCACTCTTTGTATCATGTTATATTAATATATGTATATTGACTTGTAAAGATCCTGGATTTATTCCTCAATGATTCCCCTAAATTTACTGGACTTATCTTTGAATAAATGAGTTTCTCTTTTTTTTCTTTCTCTTTACTTTATTTGAAAATATAATAGATCTTACTGCTGATGAAAACCTAATATAACATAAGCCATTACAGAAATTCCATCTTTATTTCGATGCAATTTTTAAGAATATTTTGCAGTACACAGTGTTTGCTGTACTCTTATAATCACAATTTAGATTGTTCTGTAAATTTCAAAGTAAATGGTAGTGGCACGCAATCACTATAGGATTAGTTAACCCATGCTAAGAAATCCATACAAATTATTAACTTATTAGCATAGTTCTTAAAAAGAAGTTTCTAGGTAAACACAGACATACTGCAAAAATGCTCATATTCAAAGAGCATTTTCTGTATGACAACAGTCTGTGCAATATTCTCTATATTCACTAATACTGCATTATTATAGTGAGCTCTGCAAAGAGCTACCACAAGTATATACAAATTAATTTGCTCAGAAATGGCGGCCAAGTACAATAGTAAATGATGCCAACTAGAAAAAATATTCTTCAAATCTATTTATACACATAATCAATTATGAATAAAATATCTTGACTACAAAAAAGAAAAAAATATTGTATGAACAGAAACATAGTATTTGCAACCAGTGTTTTAAGATTGACATTAAAAGTAGTAATTTAAAATGACATAGGGCCTCATTCTATTAACGGCCGTAAATCGGCCGCAAAGCTGCGATTCCTTGCGGGGCTCCCGTTACCTTGCATTTCAATTATACGGCGCCGCAAGGCTATCCCCTTACGACCAGCCGTATATCTTGCAACCGGCCGTAAGCTCAGAAATCTTAAAATGCTAAAATAAATTCAAGACGGCACTGTAAAGCTCTGTAAATGCTAGGGATCATAATGGGGGACATGAGGATTAATAGCAACCCCCTCTCAGGCTTGCACATCAGCCCAAATCCGAGATTACATTAACTGTTTATTTTCCGCCGCAGCGTGGGCGGGTCTGAGGTGCTCCAAGCCCTCTGGACTTTTTACATGGATATGTGACATAAATTAAAAAAATATATATTTACGGATTGGAGTGTAGGGGAATGTTGTGCTATTTTTGCTAACACCTACAATCACTTTATATTTTCCTCAGAGTGCAGGATGGCTTTATTATGGCTTTAAAATGTGCTTAATTGTGTGTCTGCGGGACCTTTTTGCTGCAAGTAAGCTGCGGCTCGGTTTTAGCCTTGCAGAGAGGGTTCCCGGAGCAATTGAATAGCAACCAGGATTTTCTTGCGGCTGAATCTCTTGCGGCCGTTTAAGATCAAAGGCTTTCCTCCGGCGCGTACGGTCGCAAGGGATAGCAAGGCGCCGGCTGCAAGCCTGCCGGAATCCCCAGCCGGAAAGGAATAGAATAGGCAAATAGCTTCCGGCCGGTCCTTGCGGCCCCGCATCTCCTACGGCCGATAATAGAATGAGGCCCATAGTCCCTGGATAAAATATTAAACATTCTAGTAATATCTTAGAAAGATGATTATAGATTACTCCAACACTATATAGTTTACAGATATAATTGCCAATTAATCTTTTTGAAAATAAACAAAATATCAATTGTGTATCAAACTGACAAAAAAATAATAATTTATGTACAAGTTAACAAGTTGTGTAGTTATAACATGATATGGCAGCTAGGCAGAAAAAAATATGTGGTCCATAAAATGTCAAGTAATACATACAACAATTTGATGTCAAGTATTGGCTAATCAATAGCAACTGTTGGAGTTTAATTATTTTGAATTATATATGTTTAATGTGTAAAATATATGACAATGCTGCCGGCACTGGGGAGCTACAGTTCATTGAGGGAACCATGAATGCCAACATGTACTGTGACATACTGAAGCAGAGCATGATCCCCTCCTTTCGGAGTCTGGGCCACAGGGCAGTATTCAAACATGACAACAACCCCAAACACACCTCCAAGATGACGACTGCCTTGCTAAAGAAGCTGAAGGTAAAGGTGATGGACTGGCCAAGCATGTCACCGGACCTTAACCCTATTGGATGTTCTCATTTTTGTTGCCAAGGGTTTAGACATTAATGGCTGTGTGTTGAGTTATTTTGAGGGGACAGCAAATTTACACTGTTATACAGGCTGTACACTTACTACTTTGCATTGTAGCAGAGTGTCATTTCTTCAGTGTTGTCACATGAAAAGACATAATAAAATATTTACAAAAATGTGAGGTGTTTACTCATTTTTGTGAGAGACTGTATATAATAATATGGGATGATCACATATATAGTTGTGAGCATGCGGGCCGTTGCTCACGCTTGCGGGCTCACACAGCGAGCCCACAAGAACTGCGTCCCTCGCAAAGCGAGGGACGCAGTTCGCCGCAAATGCAGGTCCTCGCAAAGCGAGGGGCCGCATTTGCGGTGGTGGAGCATCCCAACGTCCCCGCAAATGCGGATCCTCGCGAAGCGAAGGTCCGCATTTGCGGAGGTGGAGGCTCAACGTCGGCTGTGTTAACACAGACACACACGAGTTTTTAACAAAAAACCCCCAACCTGTCAGCCAAAAAAAAAACAACGTATCGTGGAGGTGGAGGCTCCAACGTCGGCTGTGTTAACACACACACACGACTTTGAAACAAAAAAAATCTCAAAGGCGCCTCACAACGGTTACACACACCGCGGACGAGGGCCTCAGTTGCTGGCATGGAGCGCTGAAGGCCGAAGGCGCTCCATGACAGCAACTGAGGCCCTCGCTTCCGCAAATGCGGGTCCACGCGAAGCGAGGGGCCGCATTTGCAATGCGGGTCCTCGAAAGCACTTAGGGAATGATGCAACCTTAACGTAACAGACACCGACACGCACTAAGAATCCCACTATAACGGCCGACCCGCGCCCCACTACAAACAGTGAAAACACACCAAATACTCACAAAAACAACATAAAAAGCTTACCCATAGCAAGGGGGGCACCCAGGACCCCTGAAAGTGAAGTTACACCTGCATTTAAGTACAAATTCCCAAGTTCACACACACGAAAATCCCCTAAGAGAGAGAAAAAATGGCTGCAGAAAAAATGAAAACGAGGCTCAAAGACCCAGGACCGCTCAGCCACCTACAACTTACCCAAGAAGGGATCCGAGATAAGATCGGAAACCCGGATTAACCGCAGGGGATCCGAGATAAGCTCCGAGCCCTGCATTAACCCCACATTAAACATCGTAGTGGGGGTCCCGATTGCACACAATCGGGGACCCCCGCTGCAATCAAAATTCAAAATTCCTGCGTTACAGGTCCTTAAGGACCGTAAAGGTCCTTAAAGGACCCGTTGTAAAATAATAAAAAAATACACTGTCCCCCTGTCAATCATGGGGGTCAATACAGACCCCCATAAAAACCCTCATTAACCCTGTCACTCATGCTGGTTAATAGAGACCTCCATAAGCCCTTCATTAAGCCTGTCACTCAGGGGGTCAATACAGACCCCCATAAGCCCTTCATTAACCCTGTCACTTATGTGGGTCAATACAGACCCCCATAAGCCTCTATTTAACCCCATCAGTCCCATAAGGGTATATTAACACCATTATGGGCCTATTACAAAACTACATTAACCAGATAAGTGCCAAGATGGTCCTCAAGGACCATCATGACACTAAGTATTAACTCTATACTGCACTAGACCCCCCAAAAAAACATTACAGATCAACTAAACACCCTCTACACTAACCTATTAACATCTACACTACCTACCCCCTATTAACCCCCACCACTCTAATTACAGAAAATAAAAAAGCCTAAAGTCACACACAAAAAAATCTACATTACATGAACTAAAAAACTAACTCACAAAAAAAATAAACTACATTACACAAAATAAAAAAAACCTAAGTCACAAAAAATAAAAAAAGGAACATTACAGAAAAAAAAAAACATTACAACCCCTCCCACTACAGAAAAAAAAAATACACACCTGAAAAGGAAATACATATAATACAAATACATTCAATACAAATAGATACAATACAAATACATACAATTACAATACAATTACATACAATTACAATACAATACCCCACTATCTAATATACATTACACAATCTATCTAAATAAATAGCATAATCTAATATACATCCTATCTATATAATAATACATTCCCAATCTATCTAAATAAATACCATAATCTAATATACATCCTATCTATATAATAATACATACCCAATCTAGCTAAATAAATAGCATAATATAATATACATCCTATCTATATAATAATACATTCCCAATCTAAATAAATAACACAATTTAATATACAATACATCCTATGCTACCTATATAAAACACCTAGCTAACATACAATAAATGCTATCTATATATTAACTAATCTAAGTCTAAGCTAAAATAAAAAAAATTAAGACCACTTACCTTTGCAGATGTCCATTGCGATCAGCCACCTACGAAAAATTTACAAAAAATTAGTGCAACACGTTTACACTTATAAAATAAACATTATAGACATTCTATACATTCTATACATTCTATACATTATAAATATTCTACTTTCCGGCATGTCACGTCCGGCATTCTTTAAATCCTTCTCCGGCGCGACACCTGTTAAAAAAAACTAAACATTAATACACATACATCAAAATAAAATAAACATAATCTATATTATACTTACCTCCCTGCGATGTCTCCGGCCTCCTCCGGATCCTCTTCTGCCACGCCCTGTAAAAAAAAAAAATATATATATATATATATATACTTACATCCGCACTCCCGGACATCCCCGACGCTAATGAGGCTCCAGGAGAATTTTCCGGAAGAAAATAAGCAATGGCGCCTTCTGATTGGTTGAAAACGCTGTCTATCAAATTCACCCAATCAGGATGCGCCAATGTGTGAGTCAATCAGAAAGGGATACACCCTAAAATCCCACTCTGATTGGATAATGCACCTATCAATCTTTATTTAAACCAATCACAAGGCGCAGATGCCTTCAGCCAATCACAATGGAATACACCCCCACAGGGTGATTGGTTGGAGCCTCTGCACATCTGATTGGTTGCACTGACAATAGCCAATCACAATTGAATACACCCTCATGTACTGATTGGTGAAGGATTTGCGCATTCTCATTGGCTACTGATAAAATCAATCAATATTACAGCCAATAGGAAGGCGCAGATGTCTTCACCAATCAGTAGGTGGGGGTATATTCCATTCTGATTGGCTGATGTCAATAAAGCTTTAGGATTGGTTCAAATAAAGATTGAAAGGTGTGTTATCCAATAAGCGTTGTATTTTGGGGTGTATACTTTTTTCTTTGGTTCACAAATGGGGTCTTCGCATTGGCTGAATTTGATAGACAGCCTTTTCAGCCAATCAGAAGCCGCCATTTCCAATTTTACTCTGGAACACTCCATAGGAAGGTCATTAGCGTCGGAGACATCCGCCAGGGCGGATGTGTGTCATTTTTTTTTTTTTTTTTTTAAAGGTGCGGATGCTTCCTGAGAAGACGAGGAGGCCGGAGATATCGCGGAAAGGTAAGTATAATGTAGATCGTGTTTATTTTACTTTGCTTTATGTTTACTAATGTAATGTTTTTTTTTTTACAGGACTACCGCTGGACAACACGCAAAGATGGCCATGGAACATGGACGACGTGACATGCTGGAACGGGACATGCTGGAAAGGTGAGTATAATATTTACAATATTTAGAATATTTAGAATGTTTAGAATGTTTACAATGTTTAGAATATTTAGGTATTTTATTTAAACGTGTTGTATTATATTTTGGAATATTTTTTTACTGTAGGTTGCTGATATGAAGAAAAATCTCAAAGGTAAGTGGTTTTTATTATTTTATTGTACCTTACAATTAGGGTAGCTATATATATATATAGATAGCATGTATTGTATATTACATAGATAGGGGGATGTATTATTAGATAGTATTGTATATTGTATATTGTATATTACATAGTGGGATGTATATTACATAGTGGGATGTATATTACATAGTGGCATTTATATTATATAGTGGCATGTATAGTAGATAGTGGCATGTATATTACATAGGGTTGTATTGTATTTTATTTAATTGTATTGTATTTAATTTAATTGTGTTGTATTATATGTATGTATTATATGTATTTCATTTTCAGGTGAGTAATTTAAAAAAAATTTTTTGTAGTGACAGGAGGTTATAATGTCTTTTTTTATTTTCTGTAATGTTCCTTTTTTATTTTTGGTTACTTAGGTTTCTTTTTTTGGTTCTGTAATGTAAATTTTTTATTTTTGGTGATTTTACTTTTTCTTATTTTATGTCATGTAGATTTCTGCTTTTTGAGGAATTTAGTTACTTGAGGCACACAGTACACTCACATTGTGTGACAAACAGCATTTCAACACTTTCTTTTATTGACTGTCATTTTTTAGAAACGGTTTCTGAAATGTCAAATACTGATATTAATAATTAAACAACTTTCCAACATACACATCTCATTGCCGTCATTTTTTGACGGGCAAGTCGCTAGTATATATATAAACCCTTATTTCCATAACATTTCAACATACATTTTAAATCAACTATGACGTAAATTATAAGTACTTCAATAAAATTATCAATAAAATCGAATATTTCACTTTGCATATAAAAAAATATTATTTCTCTTTTATCATACCCCAAGGTTGTGCAATTTCAGTTTGAAATCATTATCAGGTTATCACGGTATAGTATTAGTTTGTATGACATGCTATATACTATTGGTTTATCCGAATGTATTATTTGAAAAGAATAATAAGTTACAATACCATAATTCAACCAGTGTATTTGACATATTTTCCAGTAGCTGATCATTTGTAATGGCTACTCTTATTGTATTAAAAAATAAAGGTTCATTTTAAACATTTCTAGGAAAATCCTCCTATTTATACCATGTGAGTGCCCATATTTTGGACTTTTTCTCTTATGTTATATCAATATTTGTATCAAACATCAGCAAATAATATTTTACACATCACGCTAAAAATATATATTTTCCTATATTATTATACAAACCATTTGCAAATATATATTAAGTAAATACATTCATCATATGCCACATATATGTGATCCACTGCAAAATCACCATCGTGGCACAATCTAATCCCGGACTGAGCACATTTTCAAGGTCAAGATAGCAAATAGGAAGGTTTAGAATAACTGGGAAGAAGCAGTCTTTTTTAGCAAGGCGTGGGCATATTACTTTCCTCCCACTGCTAATTCAGTTGCATTCCCCGGTTCTCTCCCTCCAGTTCTTTTCTTTCAAAGTTCACACTATCCATTTCCTCTCACCCTTTTCTCTCTGAGAGTTGCTGTCATCTATCGCCAGTCTGGACCAGTCTCTCAAATTCCAGATAATTTTGCTGCCTGGCTCCCTCACTTTCTTTCCTCCAACATACCTTCACTCATACTTGCTGATTTTAACATTGCCACTGACACTCCCACTACACTGACAGCTGCAAAATTACTTGCTTTTATGTCTTCACTTGGCCTTTCTTAATGAACAGAATCCTCTACCCACCATGCTTGACACTCGCTTGACCTCATTTTCACCAATCACTGCACAATCTCCAAACATCATCTTCCCACTCCCTATTTCTGACCATCATCTACTAACCTACAACCTCACAACTCCTTCCAATCTCCGCCCTTCTACACCCCGGCTACCAAAACTCATAGAAACCTGCAGGCACTTAACTCACAACATCTTTCCAATTTACTACAACCCCTTCTCAGTCCCCTCACTACCCTCTCTTGCCCTTATATTGCTACCACACATTACAGATTGACTCTAACTTCCATTCTTGACAGTCTAGACCCCATAACTACAAGCAGACGCCCTTGCTCTCACCTACAACCATGCCACACTACACAAACACGCTACATCCAGAGGTGCTTCTGCACCACTGAACAATTATGAAGAAAATTTCACACCTCAGCTGACTTCCTCCACTACAAGTTTATCCTACACTCCTATCACTATGCCCTCAATCTTGCAAAACAGTGCTGAATCTCCACATTAATATCAAATTTGGCCTCCAAACCCAAACCTTTATTCACCACATTCAACACTCTCCGCGACCATCCCCCACCTCCTTTCCCTTCCTGTCTCATGGCTGAAGATTTTGCTAACTTGTTTAATAATAAAATTTAAAATATTCATAATGAACACTCCTCTGAATTGGGCCATATCCCACATACCCCTCTATAAACCAATAGCATCCTGCCTTCACCCTTCCCCAAACGTATATCCATTGTGAACTCTGTCAACTTTGTAACTGAGGATGAAGTTTTTAGTCTTCTATCAACCTCTCATCTTACTACTTCTACACACGATCCAATTCCATCACAGCTGATCCCTCCCTTGTCTTCCACCCTTATCCCAACTCTCACACATCTATTCAACCTTTCCCTAAACACTGGCAAGTTTCCTTCACCTTTAAAACATGCCATAGTTACAACAATTCTGAAGAAACCCTCATCTGATCCATCTTCTTCATCTATCTAGTGCCCTATCTCTCTACTTCCCCCCTTTCTAAACTGCTTAAGAGTGTCGTCTACAATCACCATACCCAATTTATTTCCTTAAACTCCCTCCTTCCCCTTTCCAATCTGGCTTCCGGCCCCAACACTCCACAGAGACAGCTCTCACAAAACTTACTAATGACTCGCTCTCCGCTATTTCTCTATCCTAATTCTCCTTGAGCTCTCTGTTGCCTTTGACATAGTTGCTCGCCCTCTTCTTATCCGAACTCTCCGCTCTCTTGGCATCCGTGACACTGCTTATCTATAAATATCTAGAAAGTCGAAACATTTTGTATCTCCTTCTCTGGCCCTCTTCTTCGCCTTGCCCTCTTACTGTCAGCGTCCATTAAAGTTCAGTCCTAAGGCCCTCCTTTTCCTAATCTATACATCCTTCCTTGGTGCCCTAATAAAATATTTTGAAATGCAGTATATTCTAAATGCAGATGACACTCAAATCAACCTATCTGCAACTGAACTATACACCTCTCTACTAGCACAAGTTGCCAACTGCCTCTCTAGCATATCCTCCTGGATGTCTGCCCATCAACTCAAACATAACATGTCTAAGACAGAGCTCCTTATCTTTCCACCCTCTTCCTCAGTTTCCAATCTCTCACTGTCAACAACGCCATCATCACTCCGACCGCCCAGGCCCGACCTGTCTTGGAATTCAATTGAATCCTGTTCTCTGTTTTATTCCTTACATTCATTCAATAACTAAATCTTGTCCTTTTCACCTAAAAAATATCTCCAAAATACGTCACTACACAAGACACAACTAAGATTCTAATTCAATCTCTCATCAAAACTGGCCTCAACCACTCTCCTTGCTGGCCTTCCCATCACTCGGCTGTCTCCACTCCAATCCATAAAGAACTAAATAGGCTAGACTCATATACCACTATGAACAAACAGTGTCCGCAGCACCTCACTGTCAGGCACTCCACTGACTTCCCAAAGCCTCTAGAATAAAATTCTAAATCATGACCCTAACATATAAAGCCCTCAACAATAATTCACCCTCTTACATCTCTGCTCTGGTCTCAAAATATGCCCCCACCTCGCTCCATTAGACTATCTTCCTTCCTCAAATCTTTCAAAACCTCATTCAAAATGCATCTGTTCAAAGATACCTATAATCTCTAGCCTCTATATGCACAAGGCATCTATCACTCTCCTGTACCTCACCCATAGTCTTTAGAATGATGTGAAGTGTGCAAGTTTTCAATCTTGTTAGGTGCTTTAGGGAAAGCACAATGTATGTTTGATTGAAAGCTCAATAACAGGGCCCTCCATTCTTTTGCCTGGTATTCAAATTGTCTTTGACTAACTGTACTTAACCACTGTACAGCGCTACGTAATATGTTGATGCGTTACAAATAAATGATAATAATAATGAACATAAAACATGATCAAAGATCATGATAGGTCTCTGTTTTTGTTCATAATTTTAGGTTAAAAGATTTCACTAGTTACTAATGAACTGATATTTTGTTCGGTGTTTGTCATATCATTCTAATTCATATTCATTGGCAAAAACAATTTTAACAAATTATACACAAAGTTACAATTATGATGTTGTTTGAAATGTTGTGCAAGTGTGGTTATTGTTTTTTCTGCTTGTATAATGTTCCTTTTATGTTCTTGTATTCTTGTTCTTAGGGCTCTAGTGGTCATCTCCATGTATTATTTTTTCCAAAGATTTAGAGTCCTATTAAATTCAGACTACGTGTTACGCTGTAGCTTGTAACATAGAAAGTGAGATCTACGGCTATTAAATTAGCCCCGTAAAGCAGGCCACTACCGATCAGCGAAAAAAGCCTACAGGATGAGCAACGTTGAAATTTGCGGCCGTAATTCTTTTGATCTGTCAAGCCCATAACCGCTACAATTCCAATTATGCTATTAAATTGCAACAAAGTCACGCGCTAGCAAGCCCATAACTCGCAAATGTAGCCCTAAGCCCAACGAGTGCTGGAGAGGACTCACAAGGGGGGTAAAGTCCAACCCGTGGCACTTTAACTGCAAATAAAAACACACTACTGTACAAATATTAAAAGGGAAAGTGATGTTAGGTCTTAGAATTAATAGCACAATATTCTCAAGTCCGCAAATCGGACCAGAAAAATACTTTATTTCATGTATAATTTATGTGTTATATCGATCCTGTCAATCAATGTGTTAATACATACGATGTAACTCGCATGTAATAGAATAGCATATATACGGCTTTATTAATATTGCATCATAACTGGAATGTAGGTTTAATCATAATTCGTAATAGAACCCCGTAAGCCTTTGAAATCCAACCTCCATTTTCCTGTGACACAATGCTGACAATCTCTGTTTCCATTGGCTGCATCTAAACCCATATCTACGGGCTTGCTTAATTGATCACCTACAATGTAGCAGATCCGATGGCCGACAAATAGTTTACGGGTTTGCGTCTCAAGCTCGTAGCTCGCAGCACGCTCTAATTTAATAGCACTGTACCTAGGCCAAATTTCAAGCCCGAAGCCGTTGCTAGCTTCTCGTTGGACTTCCGGTCCTCGAATTAAATAGGGCTGATAATAGATTAACTTCTCCTTTGTTCTTCAAAATTAAACTCCTCCCCCTATTGAATGCAAACTGTTGATGAGATGTTAGAAATATCTTTAAATACTTCATCTGTTAATAGAATATGCCAGTGCTTTGCCACAATCTGTTTTTGTTTCTATGTTTGAGATGAAAAAGTTGTGAGTATATGTAATTCAGAATGAAAATGTTTTTTGTTTTTTTGGTGTTAATAATTCTGTTCGCTCTTAATTTCTTTCTGATAGGATTGACATAGTATTTCACGTTTCCTAAGCTCTCTGTCTCATTCCTCTTGCTTCCTGTTATTTCTGTCCCTCACGCCATGTTGAACAAACCAACCATGTAATTAATCTATCTAACTGGTATTGCTGTGCCAGTCCTAAATAATCCCAAACTAGGGGCCTCATTCTATTATCGGCCGCAGCCGCTGCGGGGCCGCAAGGACCGGCCGCAAGCTATTCTGCTATTCTATTCCCTTACGGCCGGGGACTCCGGCAGGCTTGCGGCCGGTGCCTTGCTATCTCTTGCGGCCGATCGCGCCGGAGGAAAGCCTTTGATCTAAAACGGCCGCAAGAGATTTGCAATTCAATTGCTCCGGGAAACCTCTCTGCAAGGCTAAAAGCGAGCCGCAGTTACTTGCAGGAAAAAGGTCTCGCTAGCACAAATTAAGCACATAAAATAGCTCAAATAAAGCCATCCTGCACTTTGAGAAGACTATAAAGGGATTTTAGGTGTTAGAAAAAATAGCACATAATTATCCTGTACTCAAATCCGTAAAATATTTCATTTTTAATATCCGTAAAATATACATGTAAAAAGTCCAGAGTGCTTGGAGCACCTCAGACACACCCCCGCCGCAGCCGGCAAATAAACAGTTAATTTGAACTCGGGTTTGGGCAGATGTGCAAGCTTGAGAGTGGGTTCCTTTTATTCCTCATGTCCCCCAATATGATCCCTAGCATTTACAGAGCTGTACAGTGCAGGCTTGAATTTATTTTTGAGTTTTTATATTTCACAGTTTACGGCCGGTTCCAAGATATGCGGCCGGCCGTAAGGGGAGATCCTTGCGGGGCCGTATAATAGAATCGCGAGTTAACTGAACCCTCGCAAGGAATCGCAGCCTTACGGCCGATTTACGGCCGATAATAGAATGAGGCCCTAGATGTCTTAATATCTCTTCAATGTATGGAACTAATCTTAATGTATAGTCATTCGAATAGGAGATGACTTGCCCTGAATGGGCAGTGTAGACATAATTTTTTGTTTTAATCCACTTGACAGCTATTTCAATGCACTAAAAGGGACCTTTCAAACTTGAGGTTTGAGTTAAAGGCATATCCAAGTTTCATGGTTAAATACATTTCTGCACTGCTTAGGCAAAAAGTAGGCTTTATGTATGCAGCACATCTCATAAAACATTTTTTTTTATTAATATCTAAAATCCCTCTAATGATTATGTTGACACCTCCAGGGGTGTCTAAGCATCTGATCCCCCCAATCAGCATGCAGCATCAGGGGATCAATGTTAACCCACTATTTACTTGCTGTTGCTTGCTCAGCCAATCTACTTGCAGCTTCATGTCTGTATGTCAGCAGCAATACATAATATATATCAGGAATACACTACATGTCACAGGCTGCTTTACAGCACAAACAGTAACCCCAGATAACATTTTAAATGTAAAGCTAATTTAGCCTGGATTTTGAGAGTGTTAACCCTAATTTGCAACTGTCAGAAATTACAAGACATTTTGCTGACTTCAATGTAAGTGTTTAAATGTTTAGCTTGAGAGATTTTTTCAAAAAATGTTTGCATACACTACTAATTCTCTATCAGATGCATGATCCAGCAAACTTAAGTATGCCTTTAAGAAAAACACTGCAGTAAAGTAGAAGTATTTTTTTACATCATTTTTTGTACCTTCTTTCTGGCCAATTACCTTGCAGTCACGAGGAAAGGAGCATCGTGGAACATCAGAATTACCTTATTATCTGCACATTTTCTGCATGCAAGGTGTAAGACTGGCATTCAACATGATTGTGCACTAGTGATGTCGCGAACATTAAATTTAGGGTTCGCGAACAGCGGACGCGAACTTCAATCTAATGTTCGTGAACGGGCGAACATCGGCGAACCCCATAGACTTCAATGGGCAGGCGAATTTCAAAACCCACAGTGACTCTTTCTGGCCACAATAGTGATGGGAAAGTTGTTTCAAGGGGACTAACACCTGGACTGTGGCATGCCGGAGGGGGATTCATGGCAAAACTCCCACGGAAAATTACATAGTTGATGCAGAGACTGGTTTTAAGCCATAAAGGGCATAAATCACCTAACATTCCTAAATTGTTTGGAATAACATGCTTTAAAACATCAGTATGATGTTGTATCGATCAGGTAGTGTAAGGGTTACACCCGCTTCACAGTAACAGACCAATCTCCTCATTTAATGCACCGCAAACAACCGCAAACAGTCCCTTTGCACAACGGCAAATTCCCCATTTGCACAAGGTTGGATACCAAGCTAGCCATGTCCCGTTCCTTGTCCTCACTGATGTCATTGAAGGTCTCTTCCTCCACCCAGCCACCAAGGGTCTCCGAAAGGTGACAACAAGCCCCCTGGGACGCCTGCTGTGTTTGGTCTTTCACCTCCTCATAGCCACCTTCCTCCTCTGACTCCTCTTCTTCCGACTCCCAGAGTCTGGGGGCTTCCACTGCCCGCATGGAAGATTATACACAGGTCAGAGTCTGGGGGCTTCCACTGCACAGCATGGAAGATTATACGCGTTGCCTCTGTCTGCGTTATTATAAGGTGTGTACTGTTAAGTAGTACTATTCCTATCGGTTTAATCCCTGTTATGTCCACTTTCAGGGGACGTGTATATGGCATGTATTTTTGGAAGCGGGAGATGGAAAAAGATGCTTGGTCGGTCCTCCCACTTCAAATGTGGGGCACTGAGCGTGCAATCTAATGTGCCACCAGATATGAGTGTCACTGTGCACTTCCAAAAGTTGGCAGAGTAGATGCAATAGGCTTCCCACAAACGCCTGTAGGCAGGCAACTGATATTCAATTGATTACAGTCAAAAAAGTGTTGTTTTATGTCACTGTACACTACGGTTGCACCAGATATGACGTATCACTGTGCACTGGCAAAAGTTGGCAGAGTAGATGCAATAGGCTTCACACACACGCCTGTCTATTTCAGTCAAAAAAGTGTTGTTTTATGTCACTGAGCACAATATAAGCTGTAAGCCTGACACAGGCAGGCAACTGAAATTAGATTACAGGAAAAAAATGGTTGTTACACCAAAAAAAATGATTAAATAAAATAAAAGATGTTCAAAGTTTCCTCAATGATAAAGTATAGGGGCGAACCCGAAAAGCGCATGTGTTCGCCGTTCGAGGAGAACGCGAACATGCGAAAATCGCTGCGAATAGTTCTCCAGCGAACTGTTCGGGACATCACTATTCCTAACACAATTTTTTTTTATGATGCAATGACAACCTGTTTCATACCAAAACTTCAATCTAACATGTATATCTGGAGCAAAACACATCTTTCTTATTCACCACTCCTCCACTGCAATTCTCTGTTAATCTTTTTATTGGCTTCCGGAGCCATAATTAAAAAACTCAATAACCTGCATCCCCCATATACTGTACCTGCTACCATTCAAGTGAACGGTCAACAGTCAACTGTCCACCTGGCTCAATCTTCACCATGACACATAGCCACATCCTCCAACTCACTACTGATTATGCATCTCCAACGCCTCTTTTGTATCACATTTCAAGTCAGGTACTTCTACTCCTTCTGTATCAACATGTTTAAACTGTACTGCTAGGTTTCATGTACAATATAGGGTTTATTCTGAATATTTACCCCTTGTATAATCTCAGCATTTCATAAATGTATGATAATAATAATAATAATAATAATAATAATAATAATAATAATGGTAATAGCATTCATATAGCATGAGAACGCATTAGAAAAATATTGAAGAAATGCCTAACCCTGTTTTCACTATGAATTACTTTTAACAGAAACATTAATATAAAAACAGCACATTTTATATATATTTTTCTATGAAAATCAACCCGGTAATAGCAAATATTACTGCATATAGATGAGTTCTGATCTATGCTTGATTTCCAACATGCTACAAAATGAAAAGATAATTTGATTTGCAGAATAAATTCCTCTGAGATAAAAGGAATAAGTAGACACAATTAACGGGATTTTACATAACAATTGCAAACAGCAGATGGATTCTTCATATATCTTATTGATATTCATGTATGTACTAGTCCAGCTGTAATTGCAACTCAAACTTTCACAAAGCCAACTGTGATATTTTGCTTGTGTGATGTCAACGGAATAGGTATTGCCTTGGCAGTCATTAAAATGGAAGACACATTCACAAACTCTGTCTGGAAAAGAAATTGGATTTTCTTGGTCTGTTTACTTTATTTCACAACAAAATAAACACAGATTGCATTACCAAGACTCTGCGAGAAAAAATAAAAAAGTTGTTAATAGTGTTATAGAGTTATTAACAATGATAAGTTTGTTTTTTACGATATGTACAAGCTATCGGCAAATGTGAGAAATCATAACATATTTTCAGAGGCTTGTGGTTCAGTGATTCAGATTTTTTTAATTTTGTGCAATGCATACCTATTTAAATATCTAGATAT
The DNA here is from genome assembly GCA_027410445.1 of Discoglossus pictus. Taxonomy (NCBI): domain Eukaryota; kingdom Metazoa; phylum Chordata; class Amphibia; order Anura; family Alytidae; genus Discoglossus; species Discoglossus pictus. The sequence goes on along the minus strand of CM050167.1, from coordinate 295,307,591 downwards.
TCCTCAAAAATGCTTGACATTTCTGGTATTGTTCCAAATGTATTGGGGAGTGGAGGTGTATGGATGGTGTGGCCTAACTATAAGTGTATCTATGTATATAATTATCCTATGTGTGAGTATATTATGTGATTTCAGTAATTGTGTGTATTTTAAAATTAAGTGTAAAATAGTATTTCATTATCTATAATAAGTAAAAGAATATAAACCTGCACTTCAATACAAGTCTCTCCTGCATTCTGTAGACCGAAACCTCCAAATCCAGCGTTGGGAGGGCAGCATACAAATATATACAGCCTGTCAATCACTGTTCTGTTGGCATTTTTCTATTGGCTGCTATGGCTCAGCAATAATATCCGTAAAATGTACTTGCTTGGTGTAATTTGAGCTGGTGCCATAAGTCAGACCTTTCAGTGCTAAGGACAAGAGCATGGTTTGTGGATGATGGGTTGGATCCATAATATTGTGAGTGAAATCCTTTGAATATCCTCATAAGTAGAGAAAATCCGCTGCCGTAGCTGATTTTACATAGCAACACAATTAGCGTTGCTCGTATAGACTAGGGCTCTAAGTTTATATCATGTAGCTATTCATTTTTTTTAACAAAAACTCATTTCAGACTTATCAAACATATACATTTTTTCATTGTACAGTGGCCTTTTAATGGGTAAGAATCCATTTGACAAGTCCAGATGGAATTTCGAAGAGTAATTTTTACTGGATTGCTGAATTCACTTTGAAAACATTTCTAATGCAAAAATGTATTTTGGTTGTATATGTTACACCTCTGAAATCGTTATATAATTAAAACATTTTCAACTTGTTTGCACACAATAAAGATATGCTTGTTATTTTAAATTGTGGTCAAGTAGTTGAAGGCATAGTTCATTTCTATTTCTCTCCATTAAAAATATACTTTCTTACATTTCATGAATATATAAACAAATTAAAATATACCAAATAGGCTGCTTGCTTGTCATTCATTAGTATGGAGTTATGTCAACATGTTTGGCAGCTTATACAAATAGAATGTTCTTATTAAAGCTTCATAAATTACTATGTTGCTATAACCTTTTGATTATGCATAATCTTCAATGGTTTTACACTAGTTATTCCACTTTAATAAAATTAAATCCTTTATTCAATTAAAAGGTAGTCTGGTGGAAAACTTTTTTTTCTAACTGCCCGAAAGCTCTTTCTTCCCAGGAACGCAAGAGTAATGGATATAGCTTAATATAACACTTTCTTGTCACCCTGTGGAGAAATGTAAAATACAGCAGCAGATACTTGCATATGTTGAAGCAGACACACTGAAGTAAAACATTCACCCTTATGGAAAATGTCTAGACATCTCTAGTTTTGCACAGATTTTTTATTTTCAAGGCTTAGACCATAAACTATATAAAGTACCATATGCAGCATGACTGATATTACAAGTGATGACTAATCTGTAGCCAAGTAAAAACAACATTTTTCGAAAAATGATAATAATTTATCTGTAAATCTTATTTATGTAGTAAAATAAAATGAAAACAGGCTACGGTAATTATTATGGAGGTACTGTATGTAAAATACCATGCTTGGATGAAGAAATATATATTAGCATGTGCCTCTTCAAAATGGGAGCAACATATATTAATTGCTATACAAGGATTATGCAATACTATACAGTGCAATATGTACTATGATAGTTTTCAAGATCTCTAACAGATTATGGTGTTGGAATCCTACTAAAACTGAAAGGTATTTTCATAAAGCTATTTTAATTGATGGTTATGAGCACTTACAATCATAGCAAACATCTTACATTTGGTAAATGTGTTGTAGTTTCATGATATTTATTACATTTCATGATATACAGCTGGTGATTATGGGAAAAAAAGTCGCATTACAGTGGTTATGGATGCTCTATGGTTAGGCCAAACAGAAATTAGTTTGAATATTAAAATGAAATATGAAAAAGAAGAAAACCTTGGACTAAATGAGGAGGTTATGGTAAAGAATGTAGTTCAGAGTGAAATAATCTAGTCTGCCTGGATTTGAGCATTAATTAGCATAGCATATAGTGCCTCATGTACCTAGACGGAATAATGGCAATAAGTTTATATGCATATTTATATTTATTGGCAAACTGCATAAAAGTATAGTTACATATGCAGCACATGGCACACTTACAATTGAAAAAATGCAGGAAATTGTAAAGTTCCAATTTTCATGTAAAGGTTTTTCTGATGACATAATTCCTGACATCATATATGACATTAGATGACATAATTTATGACATCACATATGATATAAATATTGACATCACCTGTGAAATCACTCATGACATTGCATATAGTATGAAAAATGACATCATCCATTATAATGAGCATGCACATTACATTATCTTTTTCAACTATGTTATCTTGAAAAGGGCTTAAGCCAAAAAATATATAAATAAATTCAAAATAGGCATCCACAAATTCTTATGGGAAAACCTAATTTGATCACACATAATTCAACATTCAATTTGTGGAGAAAGCCCATGTGCACTGTGACTGAGAAAGGTTTCTGATGGGGAGAAGAGCTGGCATTTGAAAATGGATTTGTGTAGCTCAACATTAGGGCAACTTTACACATTTTAAAAGTGTTTCCTTTAAGGTATAAATAGTAATTTTAATTCAACTATGCATCTCATTCTGTACTGTATTCTCACAGCAAAATAAAGATGAAAAAAACATATGTGATGATATCAAAAACCCAACCGTTCTCCTTCAAAATGGAAACATTGTTAGAAAAGTAAAACTGTGTTTTTTTTATTTTGTTTTGCTTTTGGTTTGAATCTCAAAATATTTCAAATAAAATACACAATGTTACTTCATTATTGAAATACAACCAATATTAGTTAATTAAATATAACTATGGAAATATTTTAAACAGCAAATCCTTGTCAGATAATTTGTTGTGTATAGAAAATCCACACAGATTATTATTATTATTATTTCCTTAATTTGTAATGCGCCAACATATTCTGTAGAGCTATACAGGGGTCAGAACAATATTAACAAAATGAAGAAAAAAGAAGAAAAGAATGAAAGGCCCTGTCTTTGAATTTACAATCAAGTGTACACCGTGATTTCACTAAAGCACATAAGATTGAAGACTTCCAATCTAAAGGGATATTTCTTATTAAACAATCTAAATATAATAAATCATGCACTATTGTTTATATGCAGGTAAAGTAGTATTACTACTATTCTGATTTTCACAGTTTAATCAATTCATGCAATATTGCTTGTGCTACAAAAAACACTAACATAAAATGTATATTATTAAATAACAGAAATTATGTTTTTTTGAATGTTAACCAAATGGATGAATATAATAGCAAGCAATGGTGGAGCTAGAGCATGGAGAGCCCCAATGCATTTTTTTGCACTAGGCCCTCTAGGTACCAACTCACTTAGAGCTCTTCCCCAAGGCCCCTTCCCATAACATCCCCCTTCCTAAGACCCCTTCCCATAACAGCATCCTTCTCCAAGACCCTTTCTCATAGCTACTCCCCCCAAGACCCATTTCATAGCTGCTCCTCTTCACTTACCTCCTGCCTACATGAAGCACACCCACATCACCCTCAGCAGCCATCTTCACATAGCACCCAGTCACTTTCAACAGAACACCCATGCCGATCAGGATCCATCCTCACAAAGCACATAAACCCTCTCAGCACCCACCTCACAGAACCCATCCACCCTGTTCTTTGCATTCATCTAGTCCCCAGTGCGCTGAACTGCTCCACACTGCCACCTCTAGGAGTTTCAGTAGAATGCTCTACGGAAAAGAAAATTACATACAAAAAAATTACTTACTTTTTCGGCCCCCCAGAGAAGAACCCTGGTGCACTGCACCACCTGCACCACTGGTAGATCTGCCCCTGATTACAAGAGATAATTATGAAATATATACAATACAAATATGTAGTTCATCAGTTTTTGTATCTGTATTTTGGCATTAATTTGTTTCAGATGTTACCAGCTGTACTACACTAATAATACACCAGAAACCATCCCAAATATATTTTGGACGCATCATTGTCGTAGATTACAATACCCCTTACATCCCTTCTCTGGTTAAATGTTTGTTTAGTTATTTAATTTTTTATATATTAACCTAAAAGGATCCTGTTTTTTATTCCATCATGAATGTCTGGACATAATATAAATAGCCAGAAGTGAGATATAATGCTTGCAATATTTCTGCTTTAGATCACATTTTGTGAGATAACCTGCATATTGCATTACACAAAATACATACAAAGCGACCTCGTTTAGAGCTAAATCGCTTATAGAGCTGTTTTTCCTGCCAGACCCCTAAACTCCTCTATAATGGATGATCCAGAAGCTTCCACATCAATCATTTAAAGTTAATATTTCTGCTAATGTTTAGTTTGTGTTAGTGTTAGGTTTCCTGTTTCTTTGGAGTTCATATAAAACCCCAAAAGTTTAAATTTACATTGAAATTGTTTTTTTTTTTCATGAGTTCCCCTATCCCTATGTTCCCCATGTTAAACGGCCCTGTTTAGAGCTGTTTCGCTTACGACTCCTATTGCCTGGAACCTAACTACAGCGTTAAACAAGGTATTCCTGTACCGAGTACCTTTATTTAGCTGAATTTGCAAATCACATCATTTATGCAAGTTAAAAATGTTGTTTATAAGTCATGTATGGACATGCAAATGTGCCCACAAATGCCTCGCTCTCCAATCCATAAACCATTTCAAACATGGCTTCCTTTAAGCTTATGCCCGCTCCATTAAACAGCTTTTATTCAAAGCCAAGGTTGGATTATACACAAGCTGGGAACCCACAGACAGCAATTTCAAGGTTACTGCCTATCATCAGCGTGGAGCGGGATCCCAGCTTGTGTTGTGGACCTTATGAGTAGGTAGTTCACCACAACATCATTTACTATATGGTGGGCAAAAGAGCGATAGAATCCCTCCACCATACAGTAGTACAGTAAATAAATAGTACATTTGTGTTCACATTTGAACTTCTAAAACAAATTAAAAAAACTGTTTCCAGCTCAGAATTCTAAGAAATACAGTTATTACACTGCATTCTGGGAAGCTGTGTTAATACACAGTCAACTTATAAAACATAACAAAAGACATTGGATTATAACCAGTTAAAACATTTTATGAAACAACACACTTAGCACTATAACAACACATTCTGCTTTAAAAAGAGTATAAAAGTGAAACGATAAAATTGAATATAAAAGTGAAACTAATTTCATTATTTGAAGTATATATATATTGAATAGTATTCGCTAGGGGAATTTGAACCCAAGACCTTCCCTATACAGCATTCAGCCTTAGCTACTGTGCTATCTGTTCTTATTCTTACTGCTAGAATATATATAACAAAAAAAGTGGGCAATAGTAAAATGTAAACTTTATTGGTTGGAAAAACCGACGATTAAAACTTTAAAAAGGGAAAGAATAAAAACTGTACAAATACCTTTGAACAGAAAAACTGCAAACCTAATGACCACTGGACAACTGTCACTCATTAAGTGGGGTTTGAGCAGTATTATAAATGAGACACAGAGAGTGTCTATGTATAAGCTTGTAGTACTATGCAACAAAAGGTGTAAATCATTAGAATAGTGGGCCAAACCTTCCTAAATTACCTTGTGCTATAACTATATATCTATCCCCAGTAACGGTTGTGAAACCTAGTATAACAACATAAGGAAGATATAGGTAGCTTGGTAGTATGCTTCTAAACAACAGATTTCTTTGCATACAAAAAATCCTCAGTTTGGCTCTTAGATCACCAGGTACTTCATTGCCTCTTATTAGGGTACAATGCCCCTATTATTTGAATGATATAGGTATAAATCAACCATTCAAACAATATGGCTCTTAAATGTCCAGATATTGCATTACCTCTTGTTAGAGTATCACACCACACCTATTTTGGTGGTGTAAGCATAATTTGGGCCATTCTGAACAAGCTCACTCTCTGTATACTCGCTTATAGTATAACAGCGTCTCCCTGTGCTGGGGAGATTCGCGCTGTCTAGTTGCGTCGTGCGTAATAACCTCACGTTACGCTAGCCTACATCCTTATTATATATATTCAATTAGTTACAAACCACATAGCCACAGCCTGATTCAAAGCTTTGATTCTAATTAATATTAATTACATACCATTGTTCAGAGCTCAATACTCATTCAGGCAGAGGCAACACACTGAAATAACCCGACTTCTATTGATCTTAACTCTATGAATTCAGCAGCAATTTTAAAAAGGAAATTCTTTTTCCCTGTGCTATTTTAATCTAATGGTGCAGAGCACTTATGGCATATTTTGCTGTTCTTTAAATCTTCAACTGTACTGTAGCACTAAGTACAGGGGTTGCAAATCAAAATAACATAAGCATACATCATGGTATAGAAGTATTTAAGGAGTGTATATTTATGAGGACAGAGAAATTGGAGGAGGCAGAATCCACAAAAGGAGACGTTTACCAATTGTTAAAGACGTTTACTAATTAATATTATCATATTGTGATAGAGAGGTTCTGTAGACACTGAGCATTGAGGATGGTAGATGGTAGAGAGTGGAGACAGATAAGTGATGATGAGGCAAGCATGGAGTGAGTTGCAGTAGTTGAGATGAGATATACTGTAATGAGAGAATAGATTAGAATTTTAGTTGTGTCTTGTGTAAGATAGCGATGTATTTTGGAGATGTTTTTAGGATTTGGTTATTGATTGTATGTGAGGAATGAAAGAAAGGCCAGGGTCCTGCAGAACCAAGAGACAATGGGCCTGAAATGTAGGAGTGGTGATGGCATTGTCAAAAGTGATGTTTGTAGGGAGTGTGGTTGTATGGAGAGGAGAAACATGTTTGGGTATAATCTGCAGAAGGGACAAAAAAACAATGAAACAGAGAGACAGCAAGGCAGAGTTTAGAGAGAATAGATTGTTTGATAAACTGTCTGAAGACATAGATTGTATATATCATACATAAATATAAAAACATATGTCTGAATTGATTGTGTAAATAAAAGGCAGAATCTACCTGTTTTATAAACTGTTATTTAAATTTCAGAAGTCTTAAACTTTCTACTGTAAGGCTGAGCAAAATTTAAAAAACTGCTGTTCAGTTCTGATGAAAGGGATAGGCGACGCTGTCGTGATCACCTCACCACCTTGCCTCTTCGGACTTATGTGGTTGTGGGTCTGGGCTCAGTAGTTTTACAGTATGTTTTATAGTTATTAGATATGCTAGATTAGGTTGATTACCCTATGTATGAGAGTTACTGTATGTTATGTTGCTTCTCTAAGTCTGTTTGACGTATAGATTCTGCATGTTGCATCTTTGGTTCATGAAGAGTAAATTGATTTAGAATGGGATGATGTAATCTGTAACTGTCCTGTGGTGATTCAGTTTTGTAATCTGTCAATTATCTAATCCTGCTAGTGTAAAGTCTGCTCTGACTGTAGTGTGTGTATGCTCCTGGCTGGATTAATATATATATGAAATACGATATCTGGAACATATGTATGTGTCAGAATCCCTACAGAAGATTATAATAGATATCACTGTCTGACTGGATTAATATTTATATTGTCCCTACCACCCTACCCCTCAACCCACCCACCCCTGTTTGCTCTAAATTTATTGAATCACACAAATTTGTGTTCAGCTGATCACTTAGGAGCACCTGCTAACTATTCCTAATGTAACCTCTACACAATGTTTCCTCCTGCCTTCTTCGTCTTAACCTGCTGCCTTTTGCTCAGGCTCTTCCTCTCAACTTATCCACATCATGTCTCCAGCATAACTATCTCACCTTCCATGCTCTCCTCTCCTCCTATATGCTGCCATGAGCTACACTCCTTCCTCCAATCACTATCTCCTCCCCCATCTCAAGCATAAGCAGAAACACTTCTGTGAGTCCCATTTGCATCTCCCTTCCTTCTCTCTCCTTCTGGCTTCTGCAGACACATTTCCTAACCCAGGCCTGACCGGACATTTCCACTAGCAGTTACATTATCTGACCACTAGGGACAGATAACATATTACACACCTGAGACATTCACCTCACAATGTCACATACCTTCCTACCTAAGTAAACTTTCACTTTCTTCCTCACCCTTGCTATCCCCTATCTGCTCTACCCAAAGTTTCAGCCACTTCCATCCCCTTTAAATTGTAAGTAGCGAGTTTCCAATCTTGTAGGGTGCTTTGGAAAAAAAGCACTTCCTGCAAAGATTCTAGGCTCAAAACAGGGCCCTCCATTTTTCTGCAGTTTGTTAACATTGTATTCTTCCTTGTCCTTATCCCCTGTACAGTGCTACGGAATATGTTGGCGCAATACAAATAAATGTTTATAATAATAATAATAATAATAATAATAATAATAATAATAATAATATATGGAATAAGATATCTGGAAGATATATATGTGTCAGGATCACTATAGAAATAACATCTATCACTGTTGGACTGTATTAATATATTTTTATAAATATATATATATATATATATATATATATATATATATATATATATATATATATATATATATATATATATATATATGAAAAAAGATATCTGGAAGATATATGTGTCAGAATACATAGTGAAGATAATAGCTGCTAATCCTGTACAACTAGTGAAATGGATGTTATGACGCCTTGCATATGAAACATTGTCAATGACTTTATTAGCAATTTATGCAAAACCCAAAAGACTCACAGACTGGTACAGAATTTTATAAGTTCAAGTTTAAATATACATCTGTTTAACCTGCTATGAATTTCAAAAGGAATAAAAGCAGTTCCTGATTCTTTTTTATATGCTGGTCCTATGTTCAAATTTTTAAATGCTGTATTAATGCAAGGGGATTTTAGCGACATCAGCTGCCTTGGTGAAGGGATCAAAAGAACTGCAAAGTACTGCTGGGTAGGTTTGGCCATAACACATAACAGCCTTATCAAGCCTGACTGAAGAAAACAGATCTAAACAGACATCAACACTAGCTGGTGGGAGTAAGAAGCTTCTTTTTGATATCAGGGAGGAAGATGTATGTGTTGTATGACAAGTGTTTTTAGAACACTTGTGGGGCTTACCTAAAATACCCATACTGGAAACAAAACAAACAAGACAACAATGTTAATACTCCTTCTGAAGGTATGTTTTTCTTTTCAGCCTGCTGTTTATGTGAACACTGCAATTGCTTTCTTCAATCAGGAGCATATTCTTGCACTGTCTTCAATAATTCCAACCACAAATTGGTGTAGTCTTGCTTTCGCTTTGGTGTAAGAGGCACATTTAAGCATTTTCTCTTAAATTTGAATATAAATTATTATTTTGGGATTCAAACAATCATCTGCCCAAATTGCCCAGATCAAACAAGCATACATTTGATCAGTGCACTCTAAACCAAAAAAGATCATTGATAGAATACACATGATAAGGAAACAAGAAAGAAGAGGAAAGAGCTAAGCAAAAGAGGAAAGTTACCTGCCACAGAATATCCTTCCCACCATCCAGTTCTACAAACAAAATAAAAAATTTAAATAACACAGCGTGCTTGCTTGGTACTGACTTACTAGTGACCCTAAGAGAAGGACTCCAAAGCTGCTAGTTACCTAGACAGTCTCATGAAACACACATTCATGGAGTAACCTGTATCAAAAGGGAAGTTAGGTCCCCAAAAATCACTTAAATCAAATTACCATTCATCGCTGACAGTGCTGCGACATAGATAAGAAGGAGCAAAAATATGGCACTGCCAAATGTGAAATAGCCAACCTGCTCAAAGAATTACTGTAGCTTCCTTCAAACCACCACACATCCTCCCTTGCTTTTAACTCCTCCAGTCCTGGTAAACTGCTCTTTCCTCTACTTCTCCTTCTGGGCTCATCCCATGACTTCCTTTACATACTTTTTCATAACATGAGCAACAATGGTAAATATACATAAATCAGGCTTATTTTGCTTTTACATCCTACACAGCAAAGTACCTACATTCTTATGAATCAAATAAATTCAATAGCTCATTTGTTTTCTGTTAGAGGTTTTAAAAATGTGTTGATTGTGGTTCAGTCTTTATATTAATATTTAATTTGTCTTGACTCGCTGTGAATTGAAGGAACAGGATAACATCCTTAGTGGCTTGCTGCTTTTCATTGTTTGCAGAAATCTTGAGCACATGTTTTTTAAGCCTTTGGGTAAATTTTTAATATTTAATATTTTGAGAGAACATCCTGTATTAGAAAAAAAAACATTCAGTGTTCATTTAGTTATGCACATCTTCTCAGTAGGGTTTTATATCATGTTTTTCCTATTTCAATTTATGGAAACACATTTAACTAGTCAAGAATCACTTTCTCCCTCTGTTTTTTGTCAATGTAGAGGACAAGACCTTTAACAAGTCATAGGGAGAAATACCCTGAAATCTGATATTTTAGAACTGAATCTTACTTTCCGTGCTTCATTGTTGAACTGACATCAATAGAGCCAGAGGCACACAGATGTTAACAATAGACAACGATCAACACATCTGCCTTAAATCTTACTTCAGTTCAATTCACTCATGCCTGTGCAGAAAACATATTGCAGGTCAGTGCTTAAAATAGCCAAGTGTCATGGTATGTAGTGCATATACTTATGAAAATACACTTTAAAAAAGTACAAGATTGTCCTAGTAGTTAAAAATAAAAAAATGGATTCACATAGATTTACTATTACGGTAATTATAATTTGTAAATAAAACTACCATACTCCTTCAATAAAAACTGTATTCAATAAATACTACTTTATATTTTATTATATTACAAGCGCTCTTGATAAATATATTGTACTATAAATGATAAATGATAGTTGAAAAAAGTTTGGCATTATATAATTTAAAAGATTCAGTTCTCAAATATCAGCAAACATGACATAGATTCAGTGTGAACATACATTTCTTCTACCGTATGCCTGTTATAACTGTTTATGAGATAAAAATAATTTCTAGCTAAATACCAATCCCTCACTAAATGTTGTAACGTCTGTATAACAACCATACTGTATCTGTCTTTCCTCAACATCCCCAGCCCCTGTTTTATTACTTGCATAACTTACCTCCTCCTTCTTATGTCTCTTATTTCTTGTGCATCACTTCTCTGTTCTCCCTTTCACTCCTTTCTTTTTCTGTTCTATCACTCTTTCAATTTCTCTGTGTCACTCAAATCACTTCTCATTCTTCTTTCAGATCCCTTTTTTAATCACTAGCATCTCCTACTTTAGAGACTTAAGGAAGTCTGAGAGCACTTCCCTCCGTCACTGCCCCTCAACCACCTGCCCCTGTTTAGTCTTTAGTTATAAAGATATGCAAGTTACTTGCACCTGAACAATCAGCAGCATTTACTATCACACCATTGCCATCCAGATTACCTTCCAGCATTCTGTCCTGTGCTTTGACACAGAACATCCACTAGGTGAAGATAATAAACTGCATTCTAGTGCCACTTTATTATTATTATCTTTATTTATATTGCGCCAACATATTCCGTAGTGCTGTACAGGGGTTGAGTACATGGCAAAAAACAAACTTAACACCTTGTAGAGAATGGACGGCCCTATATTTGAGCATAAAATCAAATGTACATAGAGCTTGTTTCCAAGGCACTGACACAAGATTGAAAACTCACACTTTTTCACAATGTCTTCCTACTAAATGAAAACATCTTTCCAGCTTTGCATATTTTCTACTCAGGTAAACTTTATTCCTGTCTTAAAGGAAAATAATTGTTTTATCTTCTATTTCATCCTCTATCATTCTCAGCTTACTGGACTTTCCTATTCCTTACGCGTTACTCTTGCCCGTTACTCTTTCTGCCTCTCCCACTCAATTAAATTGTGAGTTTGAAAGTATTCAGTCTTGTAAGGAGCCTTGTGAAAAAGCACTATGTACATAATATTTTAAGCTCAAATATAGGGCTCTCCATTTTTTGCCATGTTTTCATATTATATTTTCTTTGTACTTAACCCCTTTATAGCTATATGGCATATCTTATATATAAAGGATAATAATAATAAATAATATTAATGTTTGCATAGACAAAACAACATTTAGCTTCATGAGTTTTATTTAATGTTTGGAGGTTATCCTCTTTACCCCTCTTTAGATACAGTATACAGGAGGGCTAATTTGACTGCATGAAGAGCTGACCAGACCATTATTTCCTTTCTTAATCAAGACAAATTAAACCTGAAATAAACCATATCAATTAACAATTAATAATTAAACTGAATTCTGCAGATCAGAACAGATCTTGAAAGGTTGAACCTGATGGGCTAAAATTATTTGGTCAACCTCAATTAATATGTAATTGTGTAACTACTGTATATCAAAATTCATCACATCAAAAATAAGAATGGAATTAAATGAGAAGGATGAGCAAAATTAAGTCTTGATAAGGGAACTAGGCAGAGCACCCACCAATAGCCCATTGGGAGCTAAATATTTGCATATGGACTGTGCCCAGAAGAAGGCCTCAAATGGCAGTGGAATCTCTCCAGACAAGAACTACTTGATTTGCAAATAGCCTCTACCAGGAACAGGTTTACTTGGAGATCCTATTTTCCATGGATACTACATATCCAGATCACATATATAGTTGTGAGCATACGAGCCGTTGCTCAAGCTAAGCGAGGGACGCGAGGGACGCAGTTCCCCGCAAATGCGGGTCCTCTCGAAGCGAGGGACCACATTTGCGGTGGAGGAGCATCCCAACGTCCCTGCAAATGCGGATCCTCGCGGGGGTCCGCATTTGCGGAGTGGAGGCTCCAACGTCAGCTGTGTTAACACACACACACGACATTTTAACAAAAAAAAAACAACCTCCCCTCCAAAAAAAAACAATGTCCCCGCAAATGCGGATCCTCGCGAAGCGAGGGGCTGCATATGCGGAGGTGGAAACTCCAACGTCGGCTCTGTTAACACACACACACGACTTTAAAAAAAAAAAATCTCAAAGGCGCCTCACACCCGGTTACACACACACACACCGCGGCCGAGGGCCTCAGTTGCTGGCATGGAGCGCCGAAGGCGCTCCATGCGAGCAACTGAGGCCCTCGCTTCCGCAAATGCGGGTCCTCGCGAAGCGAGGGGCCGCATTTGCAATGCGGGTCCTTGCAAAGCACTTAGGGAATGAGGCAACCTTAACGTAACACAGACACCCACACGCACTAAGAATCCCACTATAACGGCCTTACCCGTGCGCAACTAAAAACAGTGAAAACACACCAAATACTCACAAAAACTACATAAAAAGCTTACCCATAGCAAGGGGGGGCACCCAGGACCTCTGAAAGTGAAGTTACACCTCCATTTAAGTCCAAATTCCCGAGTCCAGACACACGAAAATCCCCTAAGCGAGAGAAAAAATTGCAGCTGAAAAAAAAGAAAGCGAGGCTCACCTCGGAAACCTGCATTAACCTCAGAACCAACCTTAACGTAACAAACACCGACACGCACGAAAAATGGCGGAACTGCGCGCACCTAAAAACAGTCAAAACACACCAAATACAAAAACAACATAAAAAGCTTACCCATAGCAAGGGGGGGGGGGGGCACCCATGACCTCTGAAAGTGAAGTTACACCTCCATTTAAGTACAAATTCCCGAGTTCACACACACGAAAATCCCCGAAGCGAGAGAAAAAATGGCTGCCGAAAAAAATGAAAACAAGGCTCAAAGACCCAGGACCGCTCAGCCACCTACAACTTACCCAAGAAGGGATCCGAGATAAGATCGGAAACCCAGATTAACTACAGGGGATCTGAGATAAGCTCTGAGCCCTGCATTAACCCCATATTAACCATCGCAGTGAGGGTCCCGATTGCACGCGATCGGGGACCCTCGCTGCAATCAAAATTCCTTCGTTACAGGTCCTTAAAGGACCATAAAGGTCCTAAAAGGACCCATTGTAAAAGAAAAAAAAATAACACTGTCACCCTGTCAATCATGGGGGTCAATACGGACCCCCATAAAACCCTCCTTAACCCTGTCACTCATGGGGGTTAATAAACACCCCCATAAGCCCTTCATTAAGCCTGTCACTCATGGGGGTCAATACAGACCCCCATAAGCCCTTCATTAACCCTGTCACTTATGTGGGTCAATACAGACCCCCATAAGCCTCTATTTAACCCCATCAGTCCCATAAGGGTATATTAACACCATTATGGGCCTGTTACAACACTACATTAACCACATAACCGCCTTTGAGATTCTTTATATAAACCAATCACAAGGCGCAGATGCCTTCAGCCAATCACAATGGAATGCACCCCCACAGGGTGATTGGTTGGAGCCTCTGCGCATTCTGATTGGTTGCACTGACAATAGCCAATCACAATGGAATACACCCTCATTGGCTATTGTTAATATCAAGCAATATTACAGCCAATGGGAAGGCGCAGATGTCTTCACCAATCAGTACGTGGGGGTATATTCCATTGTGATTGGCTGATGGCAATAAAGCCTTAGGATTGGTTCAAATAAAGATGGACAGGTGTGTTATCCAATCACCGTTGTATTTTGTGGTGTATACTTTTTTCATTGGTTCACAAATGGGGTCTTTTCATTGGCTGAATTTGATAGACAGCCTTTTCAGCCAATCAGAAGCCGCCATTGCCAATTTTATTCTGGAACACTCCATAGGAAGGTCATTAGCGTCGGTGACATCCGCCAGGGTGGATGTGTGTCGTTTTTTTTTTTTTTTCATGCGACGAGGCCGGAGACATTGCGGAAAGGTAAGTATAATGTAGATTGTGTTTATTTAAATTTGGTTTATGTTTACTAATGTAATGTTTTTTTTTACAGGAGTATCGCTGGACAAGCAAAGATGGACGACGGAACATGGAGGACGTGACATGCTGGGACGTGACATGCTGGAACGGGACATGCTGGAAAGGTGAGAATAATATTTAGAATATTTAGAATGTTTAGAATGTTTAGAATATTGAGAATGTTTAGAATGTTTAGGTATTTCATCTAAACGTGTTGTATTAATTTTTTGAATCTTTTTTACCGTAGGTTGCTGATCTGAAGAAACATCTCAAAGGTAAGTGGTCTTAATTATTTTATTGTAGCTTACAATTAGGGTAGCTATATATATATATATATATAGATAGCATGTATTGTATATTACATAGATAGATAGGGGGATGTATTATTAGATTGTATTGTATATTAGATAGTGGGATGTATTTTACATTATATAGTGGCATGTATATTAGATAGTGGCATGTATATTAGATAGTGGCATGTATATTACATAGGGGTGTATTGTATTTTATTTAATTGTATTGTATTGTATTTTATTTAATTGTGTTGTATTGTATTATATGTATGTATTATATGTATTTCATTTTCAGGTGTGTCATTTTTTTCCAAAAATTGTAGTGACCGGGAGGTTGGAATGTATTTTTTTATTTTCTGTAATGTTCCTTTTTTTATTTTTGCTCACTTAGGTTTTTTTTTTGTTCTGTAATGTACATTTTTTATTTTTGGTGATTTTAGTTTTCCTTATTTTATGTCATGTAGATTTCTGCTTTTTGAGTAATTTAGTTACTTGAGGCACACAGTACACTCACATTGTGTGACAAACAGCATTTCAACACTTTCTTTTATTGACCGTCATTTTTTGACGGGCAAGTCGCTAGTATAATATAAAGGGTAAATTATTTCTACAGATACAAAATTCAACATCTTTACTCACGGCGTAAAAGACCTCCCCTCCCTATATGTGTGTTAATATTTTTTAAAATATGAATGGATCTTGGATACGAAGAGCAGTTCATTCTGCATTTTAACTTACTGTACTTCTATGTATCTTATCACGGAGATATGTTACTCTGTTTTGTACAGCAGGAACAAGCCTAGGAATTTGAACAGTCAGACTTAATGTTGGATGACAGGAGTGTATATATCTGAATATGAACATTTTTGCCTGTCTAAAAAGATTTTGCCCATTAATAATTATAATTCTTTAAAAAAAAACAGTTGTTAACATGAGACTTAATTGTAATTTAAATAGAATAACTGAATGATGACAAAATTATATGTTTGAAAAATCTCTGACTAATAGTTTTAATTAGCAGGAAAAGTGTTTTTAAATTAGATTTTAATTTTCCCATGAACGGGCTTTTAATATTTGTCTGCCTTTGAGCATGAATGAGAAAAGTGGTAGGTGTCAAGTTCAATTTAACAAATCCCCCTCCTATTCATATGCCTCCGACACCATTCAATAGATTAGTGTATACCACCATCAGGCTTCAAGAACTGACAAGGTGAGACAAGATGGCAACTTACTATACACAAACATGTGAGTTTTTTTTAGAATACATTATTTAAAATTCTATATCTGTACAATTTGAACTCAAGAAACTTGAATAACATAATTTTACAAATTTTGATTGGGATACATTAATGGTTAAGAGATTTTCTTTGTTGTAAGCTAACAATAGCCTTGGACAGGTTAATGATCTATGGTGCTCTTATATGTGCCTGCAAGTTTTCTGAACATGTAACTGCAAATTTGTAGCTAGCGCAAGATACTGTGATCTAGTTATTATTTAAATCCTTCTTAATAGGATAAAATAATGCTAATTACATACAGTTGCATAGTAAATCTAAATGTGTACAGAAGGACACTTTAGCAAAAGCTGTTTAATATGGTAAGTATATTTCCATACATTATATTTTAGAAAAGCACTTATGTCTCCAAGCTCTTTGAAGAGACACTATACAAAAAGGAGGCATAAATACATACAGGTATTCTAATTATTCCATGATTTTGTCCCCCAGTGCTGTCACAGAGTGAGACAGAGATGCCAAGTTCCATTGTGTGAGCTTCATTATGCCGGCATCATGTTAAATATCCATTTACTGAATTCTTCTGTTGTTTTCAAAAGTATCTACATTTCAAAACAAAACATCAAAGCAAAATGATCAAAAAGAAATATGATTTTACTTTCAAAATTAAACATAAAGTTCAAGACTTTCGGTTGATTTTCTTGCCTTTTCACTGCCGTGACTATCAGTTCATAGTTTTGAGTATTTGTCTATATGAGCTCACAGGGTCAACATAAGATGCCTTTTAACAAGAAATTGTATTTATGATTTACTGTATGTATAGGCAAATCCATCATATGTTGCTTTTTTGTTAAAATAAAATTAATCATGCAAAGATAAATGTTTACTAGGCTTATACACATGCCTCTATGAAAATACATAATGTACGACATATATGACCCTGAAAGTTGACAACTAACAGTATGCTAAAGCATAATAAACCGAACATCCACGAAATGTTACAATATAGTAGGGTAGAATAGGATAGTAATAATGAATTTCTGGGAATCTCAGTTCCTTTCTCAGGAGGAGTACCTGGGGTGGTAGGCCACAGAGAAATCATGAACCTGGGCTTTTGGAACCTTAGCCTTGCCTGACACACATGCTGGGTAGGCTGTGGGTCAGGCCTAGGGTCATGCCTAGGTAGGGTGTGTCTGTATCTTCCCCTGCACACAGTGAGCTGCTTCCAGGTCCTTCCACATCCCTGTGATGCGGGTGTTCTGGCAGGTCTACTCCTGCTGCATGTTTGGTGCTGTTCAGGTCTTACTTCCTGGAGTTTGCTTCATATGTTATTACTTCTCCCTTTATCAGCTACAAGTCATGTGCTCAGCCAATCAATGAGTTCCAATGCCTTTATATTCTGTGCATTGCCTGTTGTTTCAGTGCTGCTTTAGAGGTAAATTGCTTACACACCTAGTATCTCAAGGACACTTAAAGTGTCATCCTGCAACCAAGCCTGTGAAGGGGCACAGAAGATGCCTGTCTGCAACCAAAAGACACAGAAAGTGATCACAAATCAATAAGGGAAGCAGAAAGTGCCTGTCTATGATCAAGACATGCCAAGGGACACAGATGTGTCATCACCAATTTCAGTGCCATCGCCAATTCAAATTCCTACAGTCAAGTCTTGTACGCCTTGGCCTCTGTGGTCAGACCCTAGAGCTTCATCACTGAGCATCCTCTGGCTAACCCATGAATCTGGGTTAAGTTACTTTTATGTCCCTGTCAGAGAAGATTCTTCGGTTGCTTACATCCTTCATATGAAGCAGGATACTCACTCAGCAGTCAAACTTTCTAGGGATCTGGCTGATCTTTATTACATTTAATAGCGACTTGCCCGTCAAAAAAATACGGCAATAAGATTGTAAGGACGGTAATGTTGTTTGTGTGCGACATAAATTTTGTTGGTGTTCCAAGATCCTTTGGTGCTCATTGCGAGACTCGCGCTGAGTGCCTTTGATGCTCATTGCAAGACTCGCGCTGAGCGCCTTCGGCGCTCATTCCGAGGCTCTTGGTTGTTTGTGTGCTATGAGCAGCTTTGTGGTTTTTTTTTGGTATGGCAATGACTAATTAATAAAATAAGAAATGAATATACTTTACCTATTGTGAAGTAATATATGCAGTATTGTGTTGAAGAGCTGGCAATCTGTTTTCATGTTGCTGCAGCATCAGTGCTGTGGAGGTGCTGTGTAAGTGTCATGAATGTGTGCAGTGTGTAGTGTAAATAGTGTGCGTGCGCGAGCCAAATCCGTTAGGGTAGCTGTGTACTTCCGGATTGTGTAAGTTAGTGTTCTAAAATGGCGCCTAATGTGTGGTACGCGGCTGTGGCTGATTTTGCATCCTTGTTTTTGGATGTCATCCGACTTTTTCGTCCTGCATGCTCACAACTATATATGTGATCATAGTGGCCTGTCTCGCTTCGCGAGGGCCACAGTTGCTGGCAAGGAGCGTCTTTGTGCGGTAAGGTCATATTATTGCGAGGTCGTAATGGGTCGTAACGCGTCTCGTATTTGTTTGTCGTAAGTCCGTAAATTTTGCGTGGTCCGCAGTTGCTGGCAAGGAGCGCCTTTGGCGCTCCATGCCATTAACTGAGGCCCTCGCTTTGCGAGGGCCACAGGCTCGCTACAAGAGCCCCCAGCGTTAGCAAAGTACCACATGCTCACAACTATATATGTGATCATAGTGGCCTGTCTGAAGGCTGAAACCCTTTCCAGGACCTTCAAGCAGGAACTCCGCCTAGAGAGTCAACCTAACAAAATCCTGCCATCTACCTGTTTCCTCACTACTCTAACCACATTCCTGTTGCAGCAAATCCACAAGGCTCAGGTGTCTTTTCTTGAAGATCTACCAGTGCCTCCTTTAAAGCTGTACATGCCTCTGTATATTTGAGCAGATGTTGTCTGATATGCCTGCGAGATTAAGAGATTTGTAACCGCATGTGTGGTCTGTGCCCAGGCGAAGACACCTCAAGCCATACCTTTTGTTTTGCTGCAACCCTTGAATATCACACATAATCCTTGTTGTCATCTGTCCATGGATTTAATTACTGAGTTACCTCACTTCAAGGGCAGTACTGGGTTATGGGTCATTGTTGAGCAGTTCATCCTCCAGACTTACTTCATTATGCTGCCTTAACTACCTACTGCTTCTAAGTTGGTTAATCATTTTCTGCGAGACACCTACCACCATCATGGTATCCCTGAAAAGATTCTCTCAGATTGTGGGGTCCAATTTGTTTCCAAATTGTTCAGGGCCTCTCAACATGGTTGGGGATTTTTCTCTCATTCTCTTCCAGTACTACTTGTAGACCAATGGGGAAATCAAAAGAGTCAACAAAGAACTGAGGAAGTATCTACAATGTTTTGTGACAACTGAACAGAATGACTGGGCTGGTCGACTTCCACTAACAGAGTTCTATTATAATAACACCATGAATGACTTATCCCAAACAACCCCTTCCTTCCTAGTTCTTAGTTACCACTCAGCTAATAAGATACTGACCCATTTGCCCTCAGGGAATTCAGCAGCCGATAGTCACGTGGAGGATCAATTTGATCTGTGGGCTACTGTCTGTAAACTGCTATCAAAAACAGTTACACAACAGAAGAAGGGGGCACATGAGAAGAGAAGATCTTCACAGAGATTAAAGAAGTTGACATGAAGTGGCTTGCTTTTAAGTACCCAAGGTTGTAGCAACCCTCCAATAAGTTTGGTCCCAGGTACCTAGGTCCTTTCTAAGTGGAATTCACAGTTGGACCTGTGACGGCCAAACAGATGTTTTCTCCTTAATTTTGTATCCATCCTGTATTCCACATCTCTTCTCAAACCATGGGGCCAGAATCAGTTCTCCTCTCAAAGCTTCATTACTCAATAGTGAATGGTATTGAGGAATTTGAAGTAAAAAGGGTCTTCGCTTCTTTAGCTTGTGACACCAGTATCACCTAAGGAGAGCATGTGGGACACCGAAACTTTCTGTCTGTGACCAAAGCACGTCAAGGGACACAGAAAGTGTCTGTCTGTGACTAAGTCATGCTAAGGGACACAGATGTGCCATTGCCAATATAGGTGCCATCGCCAAGTCCAGTGCCATTAACAGCGCTTCACCCCTGAACATCCCCTGGGTGGTCATCCCTGACATCTTTATCTTAATGTTGAAGAGCTCAGGTATTCAACAAAGAGACAATCAGCACAATAGATCCCCTGAAAATCACTTGAGCTGAAACTTTGATATACAGAACACAACTTTACCCCAACTAAGATTCAATAAATACTAAAATAATAACATTAGGTCAGTGTTCCTTAAATATTTCAGACAAGCAAACATTCCTAGGTTCCAAAAAATATTAACAGAACCCCAAGACTCCAAATGGCTCCCGTGTAGGCAAAGCTTCCCAGGGCCTAATATGGTATTTTCAGGACCCTAAAAAGGTTTCCAAAGTTCACAAAGCTTTAAAGTCATAAAGCTAGCTTTTAATTAGACAAAGAAAATCATGACTCTGCTGGAGAGTGGAGATAACTATGATATTTGGTGGACGTTATGTGTGTGAGAGGGGCATTTACATTTCTAGAAAGCAATGCTTGTATCTATTTCTGCACAGTTTGTTTCTGGCCCTATGAGGGGGAATGTGTGTTTTAAAAAAACAAAGTCAGAGGTACTTAATCTGAGAACGAACAACACCTAAATAGCACTCTTTTAGTTTACTTGTGCCCTTCACAGGGATAAATATCCTGTAGTATTTCTGTCTGGTCTTACTCAAAAGAGTGATTCAACTCTAAAACACCAGGTGATTCTATACTGTACAGAAGAAACAGAAACCCCCAGTTGCATGTTTTGGCCTGTCTTGGGCCTCATCAGTGAGATTTAGCTAAACTCCATAAGACACAGTGAGCAAGGAGTCCATGTCTGCAGCCCCTATTACCATTGGGGTGACGAAACCCCTAGGAGTGATTTGGATAAGCAATAAAAAAGTCAGAGGCACTCAATCAAACAATAACTAAGTATTTTTTTTCTGTTGGCCTACTCACCTACTGAGAGTAATGCTTGCAACAGCTTGTTTCTGGTAGTATGAGGGGGGAAGGGAGGTATTCAAAAACAAAGTCAGAGGTGTTTAATCTGAGAATGAACAACACCGAAATAGCACTCTTAGCTCACTTATACCCTTCACAGAGAGGAATATCCTGTAGTATATCAATCTGGTCTCACTTAAAAGAGTGAGCCAGCGACATCAATGAGATTTAGCTAAACTCCCAAAGGCAAAGTGAGCAAGGAGTCCATGAGCCTCATTTAATTTAGCAATTTTAAGTTACTGGAGCCTGTAATGGAGCCCGTAAGCTAATTTGCTATTACATTGGATTTTTTTTTGCAAGCCTCAAACGGCCTACGGACTTGAAATCCTTGCTGTTGTTAAAACCGGTACTTACAGCCCATCTAAGCCTTGGATCTTACAAGTCTGCAAGAGTTACAATCGCTAAAATCGCAAATCGCTGTTCAATTGCTGCAATTCCCTAAGACAGCAAATGCAGTCAAGCCTGCAAATGGCAAATGGCGGACAGAATCTTACGGACCCACAAGGGTTTACAGACTAGTTTGTAACACTGCAAAACACAATAAAAACACACCAATGTACTGAAAAAATATGGGGCAAGCAATGGAAGGCATTATAATTCATTTCACAACAATTCCCAAATAACAAATGGGCCTTAAAATGTTTTTTTGTTTTCATATGTTGGAATGGTCATGCATATGCCAATATGCAAAGTCATGCTGCATGATGCTGGAAGTTAATTACCAAATGAAAGGGAGTACAAAAAACACTAATTAACAAAGATTCCCAGGGAAGATCAATAATAAAAAAGACCACCCCAAAGAACTCCAAAGGAGCTATATTGTCTATTGTTGCAACTCAAAAAAACTAAAATATAATATTAATAATCTTTATTGAAAAAACACATATGCCTCCAAATAGGGAATTGGCCAAAATAAAAAAAAACATATATAGATAAAAATATATACAAAAAGGCGGGCCAATAATAGCTTCTCCAGCCCTTCGCTATAGAGAGTCGCTATATGCAACCCTATCACACCTATGCTCCTTAAGAATAAGGGGAGGTGGGTACACGATGTGTCGGCTATATAATGGAGAAACGTTGTATATGTTTGTGCTACAAAAAGCGATTATGCTCAAAGAACTACCCAACACTAAAAGTTTTCTCTATTGGTGCCATAGACTGCAGTGTAAAATCCACTGGCCGTTGCACCAGAGTTGTTATTTGATACATTCACCTTACTACCGTGTTGGTTACAGATTTACTGCATCCCTACCTCGTTTGGGTGAGCAGCACAGGAGATCAACGCTGTATTCATGAGCAAGTCTTACTTCTCCGTTCCTCCTGATAATAACAACTGATAGCAGGCTCAATGCTACTTGGCTGGGCACTAAGGGCCATCTAGTGACAGCACCGATGCACATTTCACTTTGGCTCCTCGCAGATTCTTCATGGACGCTTATTCTCGTTAATTTGCGCCAAAGACATTTAAAGACATAGGCTCCACCCTATCTATGTTGTTTCACCAACGTAATTGATTACTAGTAATCGGGAGAATCCTTAGGTATAATAATAGGAAGTCAATGAGTGCAATGCTTTAAAAAGGCAGGAATAGTGAATATGATAATCAATCTAAACTTAGAAAATAATAACAATCTAGTATTATAGAGATACATGAAAAATTGATAAAGAATAATGATAATGAGGTTCAAACTAATAAGAATAAATATAAAGTTATATCCTATCAGAAAACAGTATCTCAATTTATGCTATAATGTAACCCAAATGAGATGAAACCACATAAATGTTAATAGGGTTACACTTCATGGGGAATGAGGGTTATTTACCATATTAAATGTAAATATGTAATTACATACTAGTAAATGAGAGAATCCTTAAGTATAACAATAGGAAGTCAATGAGTGCAATGCTTTAGAAAGGCATAATTAGTGAATCTGTTAATCAGTCTATACTCAAAAAATTGAAAAGCAATATGATATTATAGAAATCCATGCAAAATATATAAAAAGTAAATGAAATCCAAACAAATAGAGATAAAAGTAAAGTTATATCTGATCAATAAACAGCGTCTCAATTTTGCTATAATGTAATTCAAATTGAATGATACCACATAGATGTTAATAAAATTGCCCTTCCTAAGGAATGAGGATTCTCAAAAAAGAAAAGTAGCTAGGTATGAACATTGACTAAGATAGGAATATCAGCCAACACTCAATACACATACTATTCAATTAGTGTGAAAGATTATTATCTCAACGTAAAACCTGCTGATGATACCAACGATGTCAAAAGCTTGTGGAGAGCTGATACAACTTATATGTCGATCAAATAAATGCAGTATACGTGAAGCCCTCATTCAGACCCCAGGGGGACAAGCTGTTCAGAAAGAAGATCCACTTAGCCTCTATTTTCAGTAGTAATTGATCTATATCCCCTCTGTGCTTGGAAAGCTTCATTATCTCGATACCACAAAATTGTAAGCACATAATATCACCATCATGTAGTTGATTAACGTGTCTCACCACTGGTACCTAAAGATGCTTACTTATGGAATTAATGTGATCCAGTACGTGACGTCTCAACTGACGACAGAAACCAATTTTTTTCGGATGCCTTGGGCACCAAGGAGTATGACATTCGTGATTTCATTAACTGCCGTACCACAGAAGTCATTTACCTTATAAAATGTAAATGTGGACTCCAGTAGGTAGGAAAAGAGAAGTTGCATACTGGAGCACATCAATTATATAGCCGACACATTGTGTACCCACCTCCCCTTATTCTTAAGGAGCATAGGTGTGATAGGGTTGCATATAGCGGCTCTCTGCTACAATACAAATTTGTTTCTCTTTGGGCTGGAGAAGCTGTTATTGGCCCGCCTTTTTGTATATATGTATATATGTATTTTTATATTTTGGCCAATTCCCCATTTGGAGGCATATGTGTTTTTTCAATAAAGATTATTAATATTATATTTTTGTTTTTTTGAGTGGCAACAATACACAATAGAGCTCCTTTGGAGTTCTTTGGGATGGTCGTTTTATTATTAAACTTCACTGGGAATCCTTGTTAACTAAGATGCTGAAAGCAATTAAAGCGACACTACCTGATTAAATTGCAACACAAATACATGAAAATGGCTGACATTTTATCCCTTTCTCACTCACAGAGGCTCTAATGTGGACCATAAAAATACAAAGATCATCTTATATACACCTCACTGATTACATCTACATTGGGACAACAAATAGTGGCCAAATTACACCGCCACATCACATATATCAAGTACCAGGGGAACATTTTAGATTTGGTTGTTAAGTCCCTCAATTGTGTCTGACTCTCTGTGACTCTATGGACTGCAGCACACTTACTTATGTCTCTGTCTGTGAATATCCAAAATGTTTCCATGGAAAACATACTGGAGTTGGTTGCCAATGCCTTCTCCAGTGGATTGTAATTTGTCTGACCTCTCTGCTATGACCTGCCAACCTAGAGTGGCCCTACATGGTATAGCTCACAGCTTCATTCACGTACACAAGCCACCTCACCACCACCACAACTTAGCAATCCGCAAAGGGACCATACACCACACTAATCTACTTTAACCCATTAGGAAGCGCCGCAAACACACATGGAGGATGTGCAGAGGCTCGTGGAGCAACAGCCAACTCACCTCCATCAGGGATAATCTCTGCTATGCCCATTCCTGGAAAAAAAAACTCCATGTGCCAAGATGTATACCCATTATCATTTGGGGAAATCACATCAAGTGTTTTGCAATCAATCAATTGACATGTTCACTTCAGGGGAATGTTGATACTCCACAGTATCACAAATTAGACCTTGCATGTGTATTAACCCTTTAGTATTATATATATATATATATATATATATATATATATATATAATATGATAACTCATGATATTAATATTATAATTATTATTATGTGGATGTCCCAAAACCCCAACCATTGAAAACACACTGACACATGAGAACGGTATAACAAAGCTTTATTTCATACACAGATCACAATCAGAAATGTACATGACTGTGCATTAATATCATGGGTCTGGTGTGGGCAGATCTCGGAAGGGCAAGAGGTTCTTTTTTTAAGGAAAAAAAGGATCATCAGAAATCCCTCCATTTAATTGAAGAAACCATTAATGTGCATAGCGCTTACAACTTGTCTATATCTGCTCAATGAGACTGTGTAATACAAACCAGTTTCACACATCCAGTGTGTACCCAAAACAAAAATCTGAAAAGAAGTGGTGAAAAAAAAGGCAGAGGAGGGTAAAAAAAACAAAACCATGCATGTAAAGAACAATGCCAAATACTGTAACAATATACCAACTCACCTGATTTCCATCTGCAAGCATTACTAACCATTAGCTAGTTCTAGTACTATCACCTTCACAATATGATATTGTTCATCAACATTGATATCACATCCATCAGCAATATAGGCACATGTTAAAGGATACTCATGATATCAGCATTAGGGAAAAATGCCCATTAATACGGAAAGGACACAAAGCTCAGCAGCCAGTTTCAATGTTACTTACATCAGACCCAAGGATCTGTTCTCAGACTGATATTGAGGTCAGGATCACATGCTTCACTAGTGCATATATTAATGCTGGCTGGCATTAACATGGGGCTGTCATTGAAGGAATGTCTACCTGAGAGGCACTGTGAAAATCTTACACTTAATACATTTCCTTCACAATGCTTGCAGATGCAGAAGATTCATGAAGCCTTCATGGACCTGAATTGCACCTAAAACAAAACAAAAAAATAACACCTGCAAAATAAGGCCTTGATAAATATAGGGAATGCAGCATCTCTTCTCAACAGCATTCCTCAGTGACCATCAATTGGTGATATGTTAAACAGAACCCTATGTGTCCACAGAGAAGAGGACCATGGACTATGTGATGGGAGGTAGCCATCTGGTAACAAAATATCACTATCACATAAGCCATGATCCTATACTGTGTAGCCAGGCTAGATTACGTTAACATTTGGACCAATAGATTGTCACTGAGGAGTGCTGTTGAGAAGGCACAACACATATGTGCAGCCCCTACATCCTCCTCCGCCTAGCATCAGGGCCCTAATCCCTTATGGCTGGCTGTCGTATATTTGGTGGTGGTGGGGCAGTAGGAGGCATCCCCCCTGGAGGTAGCAGTACGAGTAGTGGTGTTGCTGGTGGTGATAAGGGGAGGAGAGAAATGGCCAGGCCCCTGGGGTGGAGGAGGCAGGGCAGGGGACCAGTGCGGGCGCATGTCGTCTGCAGTCACTTGCTGGATTTGGGTCTATTCCGCCCCCATCCTGAGCAAGGTATGATTCTGTCATTAGGTGGTGCCTCCTCTCCTCCCTAATGCACCTGGCCAGGCTGTTCATGACCTCCACATGATTGGCAGAGATGCTGGCCTGGATACCCTGAGGACACTCCAGTTGCTGGCGCATGATGGCTAGCATGTCTGCCTGCGCAGCCTGGTTTGGTGGTGGTGGTGGTGGCTTGGGAATGGAGGTCCGTGGGGCATTGCTGGGTGACGGGGTGGCGGTGGTGTCGGTGGTGGCCCAGTAAGAAGGGTCTGGGGCTCGGCTGAAGCCTCACTCCATAAGGATGGTGGTGGTATTGCTGGGCCTGGTGGTGGTGGTGGCCTGTCTGCCGCATTGTTGAGAGGAGGAGGACATGGGGTTAAGCCATGCTGGTCCCTCCAGTAGGAGGGCCCTTGTGATATGACATCTTCCTCCTCGGAACTAGGGCCCTCGTCTTGGCTTCCTGCGCCGTTTCCTTCCAAGAGATCACTCGCTCCCCAACGTCCCTCTGCAATGGAGCCGATGCACCCAACTCTGGCTCACCAGTGGACCCAGACCTCCTTGATGCTAAAAGAAAGAATAGAAATGTATATACAGCCAGGACATATAGCCTGGTCAGAGGCTCTCAATATGAGCATGGTAAGTCAGAGGCTCTCAATATGAGCACGAACAACAAGTAGGTTTGTTCTATAGGATGGGGTGTTGTGTCAATTTCAGTCAGATACAAATATATAACAAATCCTCCTGACCAGGGTGTAGGAGCCAGAATAATTCTGGGTGGGATACAGCTTAATGTATACACAAGCAGTAAAATAGCTTATACATACATACAACAGAGAAAAATTATAGTTTCGGTTTTCATTTAGGACTACTCTAAACCAGAGGGATGCCTCAAACCCTTGATCCTCCCACAACCAGGCCCATCTAAGCCTGAATAGAGGAAGGAAACCTTTTTGTCACTGATGAAGCTGCAGATTACAGCAGCGTCTGTCACTTTTACTTGGTTTTATTGTTCTTATCAAAGGATTTTACTTACCCGAATTGTATTTGAATTTTACCAATAAAGATACTTCTATTTATGAAAATGGTCTGAAGTACTTGTACTTTGGGACACCTCTTCACGCACACGTGGATAGTACACAACATCAGACTCAGCGGTTACACGCAACACAAGTCGTCATCACACTATATGTACATTATACCGTGGATTAGCACACCATAGATGGCATATATGTCTTAGAACCAAAAGACTGAGGACACCGACCAGGTACGTCGTGTTAGACACACTCAAGATTGTGCGCTTTGCAAAGATTCCCTCTCCACACCTCCTCCAGCAGCTATATACAATATCTCATTGACAACATGGACAACATTCTCAACAAACTCAATCTGAATAAAGACCTACATGCCAACACCCTACTTCTCACCATAGTTTTGGATTCTCTGTATAGTAACATTTCACACAAAGATGGTATTGAGGCATGTATTGACTTTCTCTCAGCATACACATACATTCTATTGTCACACTATTATAAATCACTTTCATCAAGGATACCTACCTACAAACAATGGGCACTGCAATGGGTACTAGATGGCATTACACTATGCCAGATTTACATTCACATATATTCATAAGCATTACATATACTACTGCTACATAGATCATCATATGAACAGAAGGAGAAAAATACCCCAGAGACTTCAACAATTTGTTAAATGTCTTCCATCCAGCTATTAATCTTAAAATTAATTTCTCTGAAAAACAGGTGAACTTTCTGGTCACTACCATAACCATTATCAATGGCACATTACACTCATCCATATATATGAAATTCACAGACTGATGCAGGTACATTCACAGCTCCAGTTTTCACCCCTCCCACACTAAGCAAGCCATCAACCATAGTTATGCCATGAAATACCATCCCATATGCTCTAACTCCAGGGACCGTGACAAACTTGTAAATACACTCTCTGAATCATAAAAAAAGATAAGGTTTGCAAATATGTATCATTACATGCAAATAACCTCTACCCTAAAAACACCCTATGTACATTTGTTGCAGTACAAAAGAAATATATACAAAATAATCAGATATTTACAGCAACTGGTTATAGGATGCAGCATGAAAAAAAATACATATTCCCTAAATCTCCCATCTTTGCAATTAGTCAGCCACCAAACCTGAAACAAAAACTGGTAAGTTGAAGATTTGAAAAATGGTACCAAGCCATGCAACAGAACTCTCTGTAAACTATGGGCTCCATTACATGGGGTTTGTAGAAACACCTGTTTGTAAATATTCCATGTACGTATCTACAGTGGTATTAGATTATCTTCACACCAAATTACAACCTTTACAAGTGATGTCTACAGAATGAATAGTGCCAACTGTAACTTGAGATTTGTTCTAAACTGCAATTACATGGCTCCTGAAAAAGAGAATCAATATGTTGTGTGTTTCTCGAGGACTCTGCTCCTACTTTTCACTTTATAAGTTAATTTATAACGTTCACGTAAGAGATATTAACATGCTTACATGTACTTTGAAGGCTCTGTGTGTGATCTCAGGAATAAATCCTTACAAGTAAATTCAACCTCCTGTAAGAGCAGAGAAAATTCTTACGTGACACTTAAGGAGCTATGGATGTCACAGTAGGAAAAATAAAATAGTTTAAAGAAGAATTTGTCATAACTGTAATAAAAATAAAATTAGACCTACACATGATCAAGCACACATCTTTGTAATGGCTAACCCTGCCATATACAATAATTAGGAGCAATCAAATGTATCACAATGCCAATTATTAATACCTGATCAAACAAGTAAATACTGACACTCAAGTAACGTGAACCTTGTTAATGTAGAACCCCATGGTTTAATATCTACCCATCAGCCCTGCAAATACATTTACAGTCCTCATTAGCAATAATCCTCTCTCCCCCTTCAGTGTAGTATCCATATTGTATGCCTATTGTTTTGTGACCTTTTTAACCAGTCATACCAGTAGCCACATTCTGATATGTATTCCTAAATTTTTACTATGTAGTACTGTCTCATGTTGAATGTGTTCTTGTATTATTATTGTTTATTATCCTTTATTTGTAATGTTCCAACATATTCTATAGTTCTATATATGGGTTAAGTACAAGGCAAAAACAATATTTACACATCAAAAGAGAATGGAGGGCCCGGTCTTTAAGCTTACAATCAAACATACATGGTTCTTGTTTCCAAAGCACCTTACAAGATTGAAAACTCTCAAACTTAAAATCTAAAAGGTTTGGGTGTGAGGGTGATAGATGCAAGGTGGCAGTGTGTATGGCATTAGGCTCAAGCGAGTGAATGTGGTTTTGTGTTGCACTGTACATTGTGGGAGCGAGTGATATAATAATATAGAGTGTACAACTGTGCATAGTATGGCTGAAAGTGATAAGCAGCATGAGAAAAGTCATGGAAGTGAGAGGAGGTGATAAGAGAAGAGGAAAGAAGGTCATTACCTGAGCAAAGTGAGCAGCAGGGGGATTTGTTTGAGATAGGAACAGAAATATAATATATAATAATTTTATTCTGAGGGCTATTGGTAGCCAGTGGAGAGACTGACAGAAAGACGCTACAGACATTGACCACTGAGTAAGGTAGAGGAGTCTTGCAGATGATTTCAATATAGAGTGGAGACCAGTGAAGTAGCTAGAGTTTTTGCTGCCCGGGCTACCCCTGAGCTTGCCCCCCACCCCACAGACATGCCCCCACACACGCCCCCCCACAGACACACATGCCCCCCCACACACACACACACGCCCCCACACAGACACACGTTCTCGTGGAAATACACTTTTTTAACAAAACCTATCAAAACACAAAAATAGAACAATAGGACAGACACATTTACTCTTTAGTTACCAAATTTCAAACAAATCTGTTGAACTGTATAGTTACAATGAATGAAATTATGTGCAACTGTACATTCATGGTAATTTCAGAATCTGCAAAGATGAGGGAAGGATAAATAAAGGTAGTACAACATGTGATAAAAAAAAAGCAGCTGAGATTTGTAGATTCACATATTAGTGGAAGAACCTAGTTTGTGACTTATGGTGCTTTCAGGACCTGCAGGGCCTGTAGATAGATAGATAGAAACATATAGATAGATAGTTATAGATAGATACAGCCAGCCAGCCAGCCAGACAGATACATTTGTAGAAGCATATATTGGTGTTAGTACCTAATTTGTGACGTATGGTGCTTTCAGGACCTGCAGGCGTGAAGGCTGCTGTCCTTGGCTGCCGGTAGGAGGGTTAGGGGAGAGGCCCGAGCTGGGTGTGTGGTATGGTCAGTATGTGTATCATGGTGGTGTGTGCTGGGCAGCCGAAGGTGCTCATCGCCTGCGAGCCTTGCATAGCGAAGCAAGCCTTTCAGGCGTGAAGGCTGCTGTCCTTGGCTGCCGGTAGGAGGGTTAGGGGAGAGGCCCGAGCTGGGTGTGTGGTATGGTCAGTATGTGTATCATGGGTGTGTGTGCTGGGCAGCCGAAGGTGCTCTTCGCCTGCGAGCCTTGCATAGCGAAGCAAGCCTTTATCTTTGAGCACTTAGGCTATGAGCGCCAAAGGCGATCATCGCCTGCGAGCCTCGTGTAGTGAGGAGAACTGTTAAGCCAGTAACACACACAGCACTTGGGCGATGAGCAGCACTTGTAGCGAGGCGAGCCGTTAAGGCACTACAACTCCCAGCACTTGATCGATGAACGCCGAAGGTGCGAGCCACGTAAAGAGAGGCGAGCAGTGGAGGCAATGAAACATGTGGGACTTAGCCTACAAACACTTGGAAATGCAGTATCGCCTTACAGACTTATTAAATTGCCAGGGCTCTATATAAGCACATAGCATCTTTTTTTAAATAAGTTTTTAGTTACTGAAGACCTTGCTTTTGCATAGAAAATCATTAACTAAATACTTCGGTAAAAAATAAGTTATGCTATGTGCTTATATAGAGCCCTATTCAATTGCCCGATTCACAAATTAATACGGCTGTTAGGCTGCTGACGAATGCCCGACTTCAAAAAAATAAAATACGAGACGCAGGGTAGGTAGGAAAAATATGAAGTAAATGGCTGAACCGCGAAAATCAGAATATATGAAAAATTCAAAAAACAAAAGAAAAACAACAAAAACATCACACACAGCATGGGGGAACAGGCAGGATGTCTGGAAGTGAGGTGGAACGCCAATTTAAGTCGATTTTCAA
Source organism: Discoglossus pictus (assembly GCA_027410445.1). NCBI lineage: Eukaryota > Metazoa > Chordata > Amphibia > Anura > Alytidae > Discoglossus > Discoglossus pictus. Next base: position 295,275,539 of record CM050167.1, on the reverse strand, counting down.
GGAGTTTCGGCACTCGAAAATCGGGTAAGCGAGAAAAAAAATGTCAAAGAAAATGAAAACGAGGCTACACAACCCTTGACTACACAACACACCGCCAACCGCGTACCACTTTCACACAGGAATGTACGAGGTACAAAATACACTACCACAAAGGACGCCAAATACTTGCGAACCGCGTAGCACAAACGACGGTACTTTACACTCCAAACTTGCAAATCACAACATTACGCGTATTCAGTAGCGCTTTAATATTATTATCTTTATTTATATCCCACCAACATATTCTGTAGGGCACTAGAGGGGTTTAGTACATGGCAAAAAAACAAACTTAACACCTTATAAAGAATGGAGGGCCCTGTTTTTGAGCATATAATCAAATGCACATAGTGCTTGTTTCCAAGACACGGACACACAATTGAAAACTCACAAACTTACAATCTAAGGGTTTAGATGGGATACAAGAGGGTGACAAATACAAAATGGCAACGTGAATGCAATTTGTTTAGTCAATTGGAGGGGTCTGTGTGTTGTACTGTAGATTGTGGGTGGGAGTGTTATTAAGCTGTGGAGTGTGCAGTTGTAATTAAGGTGATATGATTTTTTTGAATAGATTGTTTGGTATTGAAGATGAGTCTAGCGGAGGCATTCATTATGGATTGGAGGGGAGACAGACAAGAGATGGTTAGGCCAGCAAGGAGTGAATTGCAGTAGTCGAGTTGAGATATGATGAGAGACTGTATTAGAATTTTAGCTGTGTCTTGTGTAAGATAATGACGAATTTTGGAGATGTTTTTAGGTGAAACTGACAAGATTTTGTTATCGATTGGATGTGAGGAATAAAAGAGAGGGCGGGATCCAATAGAACCCTAAGACAACGGGCCTGGGAGGTGGGAGTGATGAAGGTGTTGTCAACAGTGAGAAATATTTGAGGAGTGGAAGCTGTAGTAGAGGGTGGAAAGATTAGGAGTTCAGTCTTAGACATGTTGAATTTGAGTTGATGGGTAGACATCCAGGAGGATATGCTAGAGAGGCAGTTGGAAACATGAGCTAGAAGAGAGGGGGATAGATTGGGTGCAGAGAGGTAGATTTGAGTGTCATCTGCATAGAGATGATACTGAAATCCAAAGGATTTTATGAGGGTGCCGAGGGAGGAGGTGTAGATGGAGAAGAGGATGGGGCCTAGGACAGAACCTTGGGGAAAGCCAACAGACAGAGGGAGAGGTGAAGAAGAGGTGCCAGAGAAGGAGACGCTAAATATACAATCTTTTAGATAGGATGTGAATCATGAAAGAGCTGTGCCCTGGATGCCAAATGAGCAGATAATTTGGATTAGAAGAGGGTGGTCAACTGTGTCAAAGGCAGCAAAGAGATCCAAGAGAATTAGAATGGAAAAGTGACCCTTTGATTTGGCAGTTAGCAAGTCATTGGTGACTTTTGTGAGGACTGTTTCTGTTGAGTGTTGGGCACAGAAAACCAGAATGGAAGGGGTCAAGAAGGGAATTGGAAGAAATATATTGAGTGAGGCGATTGTAAACAAGCCGCTCAAGCAGTTTAGAAGCCAGGGGAAGTAGTGAGATAGGGGGGTAGTTGGAGGCAGAAGCTGGGTCAGATGAGGGCTTCTTGAGAATGGGTGTAATTATGGCGTGTTTTAAGGAGGATGGAAACCTGCCAGTGTTTAGGGAGAGGTTGAATAGATGTGTGAGAGCTGGGATAAGTGCGGTGGATAGGGGAGAGATTAGCTGTGAAGGAATAGGATCATGAGGACATGTTGTAAGGTGAGAGGTTGATAGTAAAGTAGATACTTCATCCTCGGTTACAGGGTCAAAGGAATCCATAGTGGAGGAGGGATTGGGGAAGGGTAAGGGTTGGGTGTTGTCGGCTTGTGGAAAGGATGGTGGGATAGAGCCAAGCTGGGAGGAGAGCTCATTTCGGATGGTTTCACTTTTAGTTTTAAAGTGGCTGGCAAAGTCATCAGCAGTGAGGGAGGAAGGGGCAGGAAGTGGGGATGGGCACAGCCGGGTGTTGAATGTAGCAAATAAACGTTTACGGTTGGAGGACAGGTTTGATATTAGTGATGAGAAGTAGTGTTGTTTGTAAAGATTGAGGGCAGACAAGTAGGAGCGCAAGGTAAACTTGTTGTGGAGAAAGTCTGCTGAAGTGCGAGATTTCCTCCATAGTCGTTCTGCAGTGCGTGAGCATCTCTGTAGATAGGGTGTTTGTGCAGTGTGCCATGGTTATGGATGAGAGCGAGGGCATTTGCTTGTGATTATGAGGGCAAGAGTGTCAGGGGTGGAGGTTAGAGTAGCGTTGTACTGTGAAGTGGCGATGTCAGGGCAGGCAAGGGTGGTGAGGGGGCTGAGAAGGGGTTTTAGTACATTTAAAAATTGTTGTGGGTTGAGTGCTTGCAGGTTTCTGCGGGTTCTGGTGGCAGGAATTGAAGAAGATTGGTGAGCGGAAGAAGAGGTGAGGTTGCAAGTTAGCAGGTGGTGGTCAGATAGGGGAAGTGAGGAGATGTCAAGGTTGGAGTGCAGAGATTAGTAAAAATTACGGTCAATGGAGTTTCCACCACTGTGAGTTGTGGAATCTGTCCATTGTAAGAGGCTAAGGGAAGAGGTAAGTGCAAGTAATTTTGCAGTTGGTGGGGAGGTGGGTGTGTCAGTGGCTATGTTGAAATTGCCGAGAATGAGTGAAGGTATATTGGAGGAGAGAAAGTGAGGGAGCCAGACTGCAAAGTTGTCCAGAAATTGAGAGGGTGATCCAGGCGGGCGATAGATCACAGCTACTCGCAGAGGGATGGGAGAGAAGATGCGGATAGTGTGGACTTCAAAAGATGAAAATTGAAGGAAGGGAACAGGGGGTATGCAGTGAAACGTGCAGCGAGAGGATAGTAGTATGCCCACACCTCCACCTTGTTTGTTCCCAGGTCTAGGAGTGTGGCTGAAGTGTAGACCACCATAAGAGAGTGCGGCAGGGGAGGCAGAGTCAGATAGTGTGAGCCAGGTTTCCGTGATAGCCAGTAAATTGAGGGAGTTGGAGATGAAGAGGTCATGAATGAAGGTAAGTTTATTGCAAACAGACCTTGCATTCCAGGAGATGGAAATAGGACTTACATTTCTGCTTTCCAGCTTTAGGGGAGGGATGAGATAGTGACTGGAGGAAGGAGAAGAGCTCATGGGAGCAGAGAAGAGGAGAGGAAAGCAGGGAAGGTGAGATAGTTATATTATCGGAGACATGATGTGTAGAGACAGTAAAAGAGAGTCTGAGAAAGAGGCAGGAGGTTATAATAAGGAAGGTGGTGTGTCAGCAAGTATTCTTGAAGGGGGTGGTTACAGGGGATAATCAGATGTCACTGATTGAACATGTGCAGGTAATTAGTATGCCTCAATATATTAAGTGTAAACAAGGGTGGGAGGGGACTGCATTCAGGTGGACTTCTATGGGATATGTTGGTCTGCAGTATGCTTTAAAAGTATCTATAAGACAAAACAAGGAGATATTTCAGGGGTGGAGATTTTGGAGCTGTAAAATGATCAGTGAACACAGAGCATTTCTGGTTTACAGATAAGCAACAGTATATCATGTATATCCTGACAATAGCAGAACAATCTAACAGTAAAAAGTCTATCTCAACAATTATCATAACACAGATATTAATAATAATAAATAGTCCTTTGTAAACGTAGATATGGGTCTGGTGAGAAGCTGTTCTTCGGAAATTACCTTAGATTGCTTTAAGCTGCATTCAGGTGGACTTCTATGGGATATGTTGGTCTGCAGTATGCTTTAAAAGTATCTTTTTTTTTTTTTTTTTACTTTATTTTTTTTTAATAAACATATTTGTAATTACACCATACAAGAGAGAATAATAGGCAATACACGATATAAACATATCCTCTCAACAGCTTTGATATCTCTCAAGTTTTACATATAATTTTATAATCAGCAAAAAACAGAGGCGGGGGAAAAGGGAGGAGAAAAAAAAATAAAAAAGAAAAAAAAGTTCACTCTCTCTCTCCTTACCTCTCCCTTAATATTCGTCGCGGGAGCGTTATCAGTAAATATTTCATCGCCCCCATTTTTCTAGCTTGATGTTAGATATTGGTCCCAGAGCTGCCATTTTATTATACGAGTGGCCTTGGGGATATTATCTCGGGAATTAACCAACGGATCTAATTTCATCATTTCTCTATTTTTTGAGATAGTGTTCTCTAATTCTTTCCAGGAGGGTACTTGTGGTTGTTTCCAATATTTCAATAATAACCATTTAGCAACTAGACATATGTGTGATATTAATAATCTTTCCCCTATTGGGAAGATTTCCATTTGCGAGTGTAAAATAAATATTAACGGAATACAAGGAATTTGTTTACCAGTGAGAGCCGAAAGTTCTTTACTTACTTTCGTCCAGAATATTTTAATTTTTTTGCAATCCCACCACATATGAATGGTTGTGCCTGGTAGTCCGCATTGTTTCCAGCATAGGCCATCTAGGTTATTATATATTGTTTTTAGTCTATAGGGGACATAGTACCATCTGTGGATTAACTTGACCATCATTTCATTATATGAAGAGTTAATTGATGATTTCTTAATGATACTAAAAATTTTAATCCAGTCTTCCTCTAATGTTATAATTTTCAAGTCATCTTCCCAGGCTAATATACCCAAACTCTTTTCAAAGGGAGTGTTTTCATCGATTATATTACTAAATTTAGAAATTATGTGTGACGATTCACCTTTGATTAAATATTCTTCCATTTGCAGATTTTGTTCATATTAATAATTTTGTATCCTAGGAGAGTAAGATGTCTTTGTAGACCTTCATAATCTAACCAAGTAATTTTATCTACATTAAATTTCTCTTTGAGTCTTTTCAATTCCATTAAATTCCCTTTTTCAAATAGATCTCCCACCTTTCTAATATTATGTAGTTTTAGTAAAGACAAAAGTGATGCATTCGAATTGTTTTTAAGAGAATCTATTGGTGCTGCCAAAGATGGGGACTGCACTATTGATAGTTTTGTTTTATTTTTATGCCATATGTTGATAATATATTTAATATTAGGGGGCAATTCTAAATTCCCTTTCTGTTTATACTCGGTGATCCATAATATATTATCTATTGGGATTCTACCCGATAGGGAGTCCTCTATTGTTAGCCATCTTGGGCTATTTTGTTTATAGTTATATCCGGCTGCTTGTGTGAGTATAATTTTTTTATTTAACTCTTTAATAGAGGGAGCATTTAGTCCCCCTTTCTCCAATTTCTTGCACATTGTAGATTTTTTAATTCTTGTTTTTTCCCCCAGATAAATATAGTCGTCTAATGTGTCTTGAATGATCTTTATGCAATAAGCCGGTAATTTACCTGGGAGACATCTCATTATATATGTAACTTTAGGAATTAAACTCATGTTAACTGCATTTATTCTAGATAACCATGATAACTGTAAAGATCTCCAATCATTCACCTGTTTTCTTATTTGTTTCAATATATCATTATAATTATCTTTAAAGATATTTTTTATATGGTCTAGGAATTTTACCCCCAGGTGTACTATATGAGAGGACTTCCAGCAGTAAGAGTATGAGTTCACTAACCTATTTTTTTCTTCTAGTGGTATATTATAGGTCAGGACTTCGGTTTTCTGTTGATTAATTTTAAAATAGGAAAATTTACCAAATTCCTCCAGACTGGTCTGTAGTGCTCTACAGGAGTATTCAGGATTTGTTATTGTTATGATAATATCGTCCGCATATGCCATTATTTTATATTCCTCTTGTCCTATTTCAATCCCTCTGATTTCTGCCGAGTCTCTAATTTTAATCAATAAAGGTTCGAGGAATAAGACAAAGAGCAATGGTGACAGTGGACAACCCTGACGAGTACCGTTTGATATTAAAAATTTACCCGAGCTAAATTGTGAAGATGAAATATGTGCTATAGTATTTAAATAGAGGGGTTTTATTGCTGTTGAAGCAAAGCTTTTCAAACCAAAACTCTCCAGAACACTCTCTAGGAAGTCCCACCTGACCCTGTCAAAGGCTTTCTCTGCATCTAGTGACAGGGTCAGGGAGGAGATCCTCTTTTTTTTTATATAGTACAGGATGTCTAACAGACGCCTAGTATTATCCGACGCTTGTCTATTCGAGATAAATCCTGTTTGGTCTGGATGAATTAGGGAGGGTATAATCTTGCTTAGTCTATTAGCCAACATTTTAGAATAGATTTTAATATCAACGTTAATTAAGGAGATTGGGCGATAGTTTTTATAATCTTCAGGATTTTTTCCTTGTTTTAGTATATTAATTATTCTTATTTCCGTTAATTCTGATGGAATCATTTCTTCTTGTTTTATCTCGTTAAAGAGGTTACATAAAGTACTATTTAATTCTGTACTTAGATATCGATAAAATAGGTTATTAAATCCGTCTACCCCAGGAGTTTTATTTTTTTTATTTTTGGACACAATTTCAGTTATCTCAATACTTTCTATTTGCTTATTCAGGAAGGTAAGTTGGGCTTCCGATACTTTGGGGAACTTTATATTATCTAGATACTGTTTAATCTCTTCTATTCCTGGCTTAACTAATTGATGATCTTTCTCTAGATTATATAAATTACTATAGTAATCCTGAAATACTAATCCTATTTTGTCTGGATGCGATTGAGGGATGTTATTAAAATCTAGAATTTTTTCGATATTATTTTTAGTGTACTGTTTCTTCAATTTGTTAGCCAGGAATTTACCTGATTTGCCCCCTTCAAAAAATTGTGTCTGCTGAAATTTCCATAGTATTTTATCTGATTGGAGCTGGAGAATCTTTTGTATTTGACTATTTATATCTTTTATTGCTTTACTATTTTCACTATTTGGTGTCTCCCTAAAGATATCTTTCATCTTATTTAAATCCAGATAGAGAGTCCTTAGAGACTTACCTCTTGACCTATTCACTTCAGCTGCTTTAGCGATAAATATACCCCTCATATATGCTTTATACGTACACCACAAGGTTATATCTGAATTAACAGATGGCTTATTAATTTTTCGAAATTCCAGTGTTTCTTTTTTCAAGTATGCAACAAATTCTTCATCCTTCAGGAGCCAAGAGTCCATCTTCCAACTACTCTTTTTTCTTTGGGTGTTTGTATTTAGGTCTTGTATGATTAATTCGTTTAAAGAGTGGTCTGACCATGGTGTAGGACGGATATTTATCTTTTTAATTACTTTTAAAGTTGGAAGGTCAGTTAATATATAATCTATTTTGGAAAATTAGTTATGTCTGTATGAGAAGTGAGTATATTCTCGTACACCTGGATGTAAGATCCTCCATGAGTCTATCAGATTATTATCTTCCTTAATTTTACGAAATGCTTTTGAGATACAATTTATTTGTGACATCAGTTTCTTAGGTCCAACTATTTGTTTATCTAAATTATCGTCAAATGTCATATTGAAATCACCACATATTATTAACAAACCTCCTTTAATTCTATTAATTTCTTTAAGAAGTTTCCTAAGGAAGCCTATTTGACCTTTATTTGGTAGGTAGGTATTAACCAGTGTTATTAAACGCCCGTCAATCTGACCGGTCCATATTATGTATCTACCCTCTGGGTCTATCTTACTGCCTTCTTCTACTAATTTCAAGCTATTTTTAAATAAGATAGAGACCCCTTTTGATTTTTTCTTAAAGGTAGAGTCTATTCTATTTGTATATTTTGTATTATTCATATATGCTTTAAAAGTATCTTAGATTGCTTTAAACTGTGATAAAGAAGCTCAGTCTCCTGGATAAGTTATAGTAGTCACAGAAATATTTCATTATTAAAGCCTGTGCCATTGTACATATTTACATCAACAGAGCATATTTATTCTCCCTATCACCCCCACTGTGAGAGTTGGGTCCCCAGATTAGGAAATCCTGTATAGACAACATATGCTTAAAATACCTTTTAAGTAACTTTTTCACCCAATATATTTTTAATAACAAACAATTGAAATCACATTCACCTAAATGTGTACTTTTAATTTCTGCAATGATTTTTTGGTATCTGTACTGTGCCACTTTAAAAAATAGTTATGTTTTATCCTCTGCTTTGATTTTTGTTTTTAAATAATGTATTCAAATATAAATTAGATCCAGAATCTAGGATTCTCAGATTTGCCATGTTTGCCTGAAATTCTTTTCTCCAAAACACAAAACTTAATTTACCATTTTATTCCACCACTAATTTCTTAAGATTTATGTATTTGGAAGTGCATCATTTTAATCTTATGCTGGTCTTCTAAAAAAAACACATTTTAAAGTATCTATTTTTACAATACTCTAGCAGCAAATCTAAAGCAAAAAAAGCACTATATTTTCCAAGTATAAGTATGCAAATTAAACAGACATATTTTCTTCTTTTTTATACTTGGTGCCTTTGTGCCAGTAAATTTGCAGGAAAACAAAATTAACCTAAATGGCAAGATATGTCTTATTGCTAAAATTGGAGACCTGTCTGTGTATAGCACTGCACTGGAGTACTATAAAATAATGTCAGTGTATTTATTATATGATTTTGTATTGTAATTAGGGACATTTACAGCCTTATTAAATTGCGATTCGGTAAATTTAAAAGGGCTCTATTTAAACACACAGCATATTTTATTTACAGAAGTTTTTAGTTAGTGAAGACCTTGCTTTTGGATAGAAGTTCACTAACTAAAAACTTCTGTAATTTTGTTTGGGTTTCCCTATTTTTATCTGATTGAGTCCAGGCAATATCTTATTTTGCGATAAAAATTTGGTAACACTATGATATTGACATTCCCCCCTACCCCAGATGTCTTTTCAGACCTGCAGGGTCATTTCCCTAAGTTCTGTTCAGTTAGCACTTCTTAGAGGGATATAGTCAATTAAGCAAGTGAGAGCAAATGCCCTGTTCAGTAGTCCCCAAGCCGTGTTAGATAGTCCTTTGTGGGGCAGGATATTGTTTACAGCTTCTAGATGGTTTGGTTGTCCGTGAGTTTTGGTGGGCGGCCGTCTCATGGCAGCCTTGCTGCTGTGCCATGTTCTTTCCATTTGGTTATGATAGATTTGATGGTGCTCCTGGGGATCATCAAAGATTTTGATATCTTTTTATAACCTTACCCTGACTTCTCAACAACATTGTCCCTTACTTGTTTTAAGAGTTCCTTGGACTTCATGGCAGTGTTTGGTTAGTTGTGCCTCTTGCTTAGGTTTTGCAGCCCCTGGGGCCTTTCAAAAAAGGTGTGTATATTTAATGACAGATCATGTGACACTTAGATTGCACACAGGTGGACATCATTTCACTAAATATGTGACTTCTGAAGGTAATTGGTTGCACCAGAGCTTTTTATGGTCTTCATAACAAAGGGGGGGAATACATAGGCACATGCCAATTTTCTGTTTTCCATTTCTAAACAAATAGTTTTATGTATATATTTTTCTCATTTCACTTTACCAACTTAGACTATTGTGCTCTGATCCATCACATAAAATTCATATTAACAAAACATTGAATTTAAGGTTGTAATGTAACAAAATAGGTAAACAGTCAAGGGGGTGAATACTTTTGCAAGGCACTGTAACTTCATAATGTTCCAGCTGAATTACTTTTTTTTTGGAAGGGAGTATTTTATTAGGTGCGGAAATTTATTATTGTTGGTGGGGATTGCACATGTGCTATTTGGTCTCCACCTGTGATGATTCCAGCTCTGTTAAATAATTGCCTTCTCTCACCCCTAGAGTGTGCTAGTTTCTGGTGTGTTACTGGACAGATTACAGTTTAACCTGTTCCTGGATTTCCAGCAGGTGGTTTTGTGCTCCTCTGTAGTGCTGAGAAGCCGGTATAAATCAGATCATTTGTTTCACCTGAAGCTCTTAATTTAGATAGAGATGTTTGGAACAAATAGTTGAAACCTAAATCACATTCCCATGCACCCAGTTGCACATAAAAACAATCTCTGTCTTATTTTTTAGGCTGTCTTTGGAATATAAATGTCTTTTAGGAAGAAGGCTCCATCCCCAGCCTAACTTAGCCTGTCCAGGTTTCGGTGTGTGGCTACTGCTGTTGTTGTTGTTGGAGACCTCCAGGGGCCAGGCTCCTTACCCAGGCTGGGAGTAGAACAACTCCCGTCCAGGGCTCAGCCTTGTCGTTGGTTAAGCTTATCAGACCCCTTACTATTTGCTATCTTTGTGCTCGGCGTGAGCTGCTGCATACTGGTCTTTATTATTTGGGGGGGGGGGGGGGTGCCAAATTTGGGGCTATAATCCTTATTTTCAGAAGTAAGGCTGGAGAGCTTTCCTCAGGCACATCTGCTCTCTAGTGATACTGTGGCACGGTTTTAAGGCAGGAGAAAAGATCACACATATTGGAAATACACAGGTTATTATTACAGTGCTTGTTTCTATAGAAATGTTTATTTTATAACTTCTTGTTGTGCGACACATATATATAAGTGCACATTCTGTCATGATTTTCACTGATTTCCATTCCAGCTCAATATCCCTGTGACCACATCATTTATTACTGTATTAAACAGGAAAAATGCTATGCACATCGCGACTGAGTAATAAGTGATGTGGTCACAGGGATATTGAGCTGGAATGGAAATCAGTGAAAATCATGACCGAAAGTGCACTTAAATATATGTGTGCACAATAAGAAGATATAAAATACATGTTTGCATATTTATTTATTTCTTAAATTTGGGCTCCAAAAATAGGGGTTGTCTTATACATGAGGGCGTCTTATACACAGAAAAATACGGTATTTGTTTTTGTGACCCACTTGACCGGTCATACATGTAACCATATATATTTGTATTGTGCTGCATATTTCTTATTTCTTAACTATAACCATAAAGGATTTCCTCATGTTGACTATTGTATTGTAACTAATCCAACCATCCTGCATACATATCATTCTGATCCCCCTTGTCACCATGAGGTCCTATTTGCATTCCTGTACTGTAACATTATTTCCCTTTCCTCCATCTACAATGACCCTGTGTTAGCCAACTCTGGCATATGAGATATGTTCATATAAAATATTTGTAATCAAACTATCTTGTGTGTGGAATTAATATGAAAAAAGACATTGAAAACGTAATTAGATGTATACTGTGAGTGTAAGTATGTTAAAGGACCACTGTTTTAAAGAGCCATTCTAAACACTTTTCATGCTAAATCTATATTTTTACTTCTCCATTATTTTACATCAAAAATACATGTGCTAACATCACCAAAGCTGCAGTCTGCAATTAACTTAAAAACACTTATTGCCTTATTTCAGCAGTGCTTAGGTCAATAATAGAGGTGGTGAAGCGTAGAGCAGCAGCCATTAATGAGGTAAAAAAAAATATACATGTTATGATCAACATACAGGTTTGGTGCTGTCAGCTTGTGTATTTGTAATGTTAAATAATAGAGTTATAAAATGTACATAAGATTTAACATGAAAAATGCTTACTCTTGCTGTTACAAAAATAAGCATGACAGGTGCAGTATGATAGGCATACTACCAGTGAATGTAATACTTAAGGGGATGCAGTCCCTATCTCCTCCCCCTCTTGGCCACAGGGTCCCCACTCCTGTGCCACCATATCATCTCCTGGTCTGCTGTATGGCAGGGCTTCTGGGGGAGGTGGAGGCTGTCCAGCAGAATTTATTGCAGCAGAGGACTTTGTTTAGGTGACCACTCCTCCAGTTGGTGGACTGGAAGGCAGTCTGTCTCGGGGAGTTTTAAATGAATACCACAATGAGTTCCTCATTCTGCCTAAGTTCCTGTTCAGGCTGAAGAGCTGCCCCTCTATGTTCCAGGCAATATGTTGCTGTTGGAGGCATTGTCCTTGAAAATCTAGTTCTGTTTCCTATGGTGCCTCTGATTTTTCATGGCCATTCCTCTGAGATTCAGGAGCAGCTCTCTCTGTAGGCCCTCCATATTCTGAAAATATCTGCCCATCTTCACTTGGTGCAGCTGGATTTCTCTGTCCATTCTTCCTCCATCTGAGGCCATGGTTTATGCTAATAGAAGCAGGTAAAAGAAGCAGTCTGTGGGAACAAATTCCACCATAGTATTGGATGGGCCAGGTTCCATAGCTCACATGTAATCCTCCCTACACTCCTTCACCTCCTGCTGTGGTGATAGGTTCTGCAGTGTTGACAGTTACGTAGAAGGACAATAGCATATATTTAATAAACCAGTCAAATATGATGTTATACATCTGGAAAAATTACATAATGCCCAACCATTGCAGGACCACCTCCAGTGTCTCTTTTGCTGAGTGCTTTCCTCTGCCATCTTCCTTTAAGCAATAGCCAGGCAGTCATTGTGTTGGCCCCTGACATGTACTAACCTGCCACACTCTGTTGCCACCTTTCTACACATCCTTGCACTCTAACCAGCTCTGACCTCTCACCCTACATATATGATATAGGACATATGGGAGCATAAATTCCTCCAAGGAGTAATTAGGATCCCCTCCTCTTCCCCTCTATCCTCCTTTCCCTGCTTTCTTTCCTATTTTTCTCTCTTCTCTGCCTGCCCCCACTCCGCTCACCCTCTTTCACCTTCCCCTTGCTTCTCTGAATGCCTCCACTTTTCTACTTCTCTCCTCTCCCCTCCTCTACTCATGTCGATTCATGAGTGTTTTTTTTTTCAAACTAAAAATGTATGTGTCATGTGTTTATTTTATGTGTCTACTAATTATGTAGGGTACATGGGTAATAGGGTAATTGTATGGGGTATGTAGCAACGGGTATGCAGGGTGCTTATATAATATGCAACAGGGGTTTGTGTGTTGTATATGGAAAGAAGTATGCAGAGGTATGGCACCATGTAGTTGGAGGGATCCATGGGACTGTGCTTTCAGTGTGCTGTTTAGAGCTCTTTTAGCCCATAATTGTGTTGGTCATAAGTGATCAAGCCTTATATCTGACCAGTGGCGACTGGTAAACTTTCAAGTTTGAGGGGCGCCAGGGCAAAACGTAGCCCCTCCCCTTTTTCAAACCACACCCATTTTATGACCCCTCCCCCTGACATAATAATGACCTTTATAAGCCCCACCCAATGACCTTACACTTGCAACGCCCATTGAAATACATGATCAGCAATGCAGCAATGTCAAGAAGTAAAGTAACAATGTGTTAAATTCATTGGTATACAATATAGATTGAAAAAACCCATGTGACAAGACTACAGCAATATCATAATTGCACTTATACACATTAACAGAAAAATTAAAGCAGTGACACTTACCATTAGTCGGCTCTTCTTCTCAGGGTATTCACGTTCAGTAAGTTGACCAACGAGTACAAACAAATCTGCTGCCACAGAGGGTTTTGCACCTGGGGTTGAAAAAAAACAAGCAAATCAATCAGACCATTCAAGAAAAAAAAACATACTTTAAAAACCTTAAAAGACCAAGTGGAACCATATAGGCCCCAAACATACCTTAAAAGACCAAGTGTGACCATATAGACCCCAACCGCACCTTAAAAACCTTAAATAACCAAGTGTGACCAAATAGGCCCCAACCGCACCTTAAAAACCTTTAATAACCAAGTGTGACCATATAGGCCCCAACCGCACCTTAAAAACATTAAATAACCAAGTGTGACCATATAGGCCCCAACCACACCTTAAAAACCTTAAAAGTCCAAGTGTGACCATATAGGCCCCAACCGCACCTTAAAAACCTTAAATAACCAAGTGTGACCAACTAGGCCCCAACCGCACAATAAAAACCTTAAATAACCAAGTGTGACCATATAGGCCCCAACCACACCTTAAAAACCTTAAAAGACCAAGTGTGACCATATAGGCCCCAACCGCACCTTAAAAACCTTAAATAACCAAGTGTGACCAACTAGACCCCAACCGCACAATAAAAACCTTAAATAACCAAGTGTGACCATATAGGCCCCAACCGCACCTTAAAAACATTAAATAACCAAGTGTGACCATATAGGCCCCAACCACACCTTAGAAACCTTAAAAGACCAAGTGTGACCATATAGGCCCCAACCGCACCTTAAAAAACCTTAAATAACCAAGTGTGACCACATAGGCCCCAACCGCACCTTAAAAACCTTAAATAACCAAGTGTGACCATATAGGCCCCAACCGCACCTTAAAAACATTAAATAACCAAGTGTGACCATATAGGCCCCAACCGCACCTTAAAAACATTAAATAACCAAGTGTGACCATTTAGGCCCCAAACACACCTTAAAAACCTTAAAAGACCAAGTGTGACCATATAGGCCCCAACCGCACCTTAAAAACCTTAAATAACCAAGTGTGACCAACTAGGCCCCAACCGCACAATAAATACCTTAAATAACCAAGTGTGACCATATAGGCCCCAACCAAACCTTAAAAACCTTAAAAGATTTCAAGTCCTGCACTGAAAAGTTTGCACAGATCACAATTGGTGGGACTCTGATAAGTACACAACCCAGATCTGCTGGGGGCACTGAACTGCGGGGCATATCAGCCTAAGGAGATGTAGCTGAAGGAGCCGAGCACAGTTCCCGCCGGCAGGGCCTGAGAGATGCCAAGATCTCAGTACAGAATCTAGATATGAACAGACAAGACAGACTACAACAGACCTAAATACTTGAGAGGTAAAAGCTAATACCGAGTGACCCCCCCAGTGGCATCCATCCGTTGTCTGGACACTCAATGGCTACCCCGGGTAGAAGCAGCTCCATAAAAATGGGGAAAAAACAAAAAGTCATTAACATCCAAAAAAATTGACGAACATTTCAAGGCTTCAGCAACACAGGTGGCACTGATGAAGGACCCTGTCTCGGAGCAATCTGACACCTCTGACCTGGATCCCCTGGAGGGGGCCCCACAGCCTGAAGTCTCCATCAACAGCGATTCAATGGCAAGAATTGAGGCTCTCCTGGCCTCTCACATAGACAGGGCGGTCATATCTTTGCAGAAAGACATACATGAGATTGGCCAAAGGACCCATCAACTTGAAGAGACCGTTGACCAAGTGGTAGAGGCCCAGGAGAGAGACAGGGCCACCATTGCGGATAACACCTCCCGTATTTGTGGCATAGAAGATAAACTGGAGGATTTGGAGAATAGATCCAGGCGATTCAACCTGAGGATCAGAGGCGTGCCTACGGCAATAGTCGACCTTCCTCGCTACCTTAAGGCCACGATCGACGAGATCCTCTCAGGTCATCCAGACCACGAATGGGAAGTGGAGCGTGCCCATAGAGCCCTTGGGGGAAGTCGTAACCTAGACCTTCCCAAAGACATCATTGTAAGGCTACTACGCCAACAATCAAGGGATCTAATCCTGGCAACTACCCGCAAGAAGGCTGTGATCACAGGCCCAGACGGGGCCAAACTTCAATTTTTTGCGGATCTCTCCCCTTCCACACTTCAAAAACGGAGGCTGATGAGGCCAGCCCTGGAAGTTCTTCTCCACCACGGCATCAGGTACCGTTGGGGATTCCCATTTGCCCTTATTTTTTCAGTAGGGAGCACCCAGTATACAACACGTTCTCTAGAAGACTGCCAAGAACTTCTGAAGAGTCTGGATCTCTCTGGGGGGGACCCGACCTCGACATCACTTGCATCAACAGCTTTATCTCTCCCGAAAAGGCAATGGTCTGAAGTGACCAGGCACAAGAGGCCCACTGACCAAGCCTCAAAGACCACTCATAGACGACCCTCCCAGATCATGGACTCGTAAATGCAATAATTCTGCTGCTGCCAACTCCAGTGACTTTCAAATAGGCTGGTCCGCTTGAAAAGACAACTGGCTAGCAAAGACTTATTTCGGCATCCTAAGGATTTACAAGGGCTTAAAAACACCATATCAAAATTCCCTGGTAGAGACTAACATGGAAGCCACCTGGAACTGACCTGGCCTTTTCCCAGGACGTGTTATTTTTCTTACTTTTTTTACTTAGGTCCTCAAAGGAGCCTGGGGCCCTTAGCGGGGCCATGTTTACCAAAGACTTTTGGAATGTTACTAATCCATGTTTTGCTTTTCCTCCCCTCTTCAGCAGTTGTTAGCTGACTGAAAAAGCTATAAGTTTTAATACACATGCAGATAGTATAGCCAGTCCGTCAAGATCTTTCTTTACTGGACCGGGTCTAAAGGTTTACTCTGCTTTAGTCAAGATAAAAAATTATGTTGTTAAACGTTTAAATAAGCTATTCATGGTTCTGTCTGTATTCTGTTTTCTTAATACTTTTCTCGGTTACTTTTGCTTGGCCTTGCCGGCGGGAATTGGAACAGAGGCTCTAGGGTTCCAAGAGGGTAGAATGTTTAAGACAAGACGGGTGGTCTTGGGACATTCAGACCTTTTGGCAGCAACTGTTCTCTCTTCCCTCTGTGTTTTCTTCATTGCTGCTCTTCTCCTTGTCACCTATCAGCATGGGCTCTCTTGCCCCTGTACTCCCCCCTACTGCCTAAACGAAACTTGCCACTTGGTGCCTCCTAGTTCTTGTTTTCTCTTTCTCTATGGCTGTTTAGGGGATTTTGAGCCAAATCAGGGTTTGCTCTACATAGCTGGGCTTAAGGCGGCGGCCTGTCTGCTGGACAGTGGGCCAAGTTGCCTGGCCTCAGAGAGTGGAGGACCCCTGGTACTATTGGAACGGATCTCATTTCAGCCTATTGAGTTGGGTTCTAGTAGTTCTGAGATACTGCCAGACTTGTCCGGTATAATCCTGCCTCCCTTAGACTTCTTGGGACCGCCTCTGCACTACTTATACTCATGCCTCTTTTCCCCCCACAGAGCTAATCATACTGGACCTCTTCTTGGCCGGGCTCAACCACTCCTATCCCCCAGAGGGGGAAATCCGCTCTGCACTCCCTCCTCGGCGCTCCTCCGGAAGGGTAAGGCTACATTAATGCACCAGAAATATACACCTCAAGTCTATCCATGACCGCACCAATGACACTACTTACCCATAATGTGAAAGGTTTCAACTCCCCTTTCAAGCGAAGGAAGGCTTTCCTATACTATAAGACCCTTAACCCCATGGTGATCTTCTTACAGGAGACACATTTCGCCAGCAATAAAGCCCCAACCTACCTCGACAAAAATTATCCTCATTTTTACTACTCTACCCAGGTCTCCAAAAAAGAAGGAGTGGCGATTTTGCTCCACAAGAGCCTCCAATTTCAAATGACAACCAAGATAGTGGACCGGGAGGGCTATTACATCATTTTAAAGGGTACGATTCTGGGTTCTCCAGTTTCACTAGCCTCCTTCTATGCCCCCACGAAAGCACCACATAAGACCCTGATCAGATTTTTAAGGGTCCTGGAGGGGGGAGAATGGGGCAAACTAATTATAGGAGGGGACTTTAATCTGGTATTAGACCCAGTGGCAGATAGATCTAAAACTTCACAAGAAGTTCGCTTCTCCAAAAAAAACAGGCAAATCTTAAAACTTCTGCACTCCTTAGATCTGGTTGACGCCTGGAGAGGTCTGCACCCCAGAGGAAGGGACTATACTTTTTATTCCCCCACACACGGGACTTATTCCCGTATAGACACAATATATATATGTAATTCGCTTCTAGACAGCTCAAACAAAGCGGCTATTGTTCCGTGCACCTGGTCGGACCACGCGGCGGTCACACTAGAGGTAGACCTGGGAGCTCAATTTCGGATGCCCTATACCTGGAGACTTAATGAATACTTAGTTTCGCAATCCAGATTCCAGGAGCAAACTGAGAGGGAGTTGGTGGAATTTTTTGAGTCCAATGCGGGTGGGGAGACAGGGGCGGGTTGGGTCTGGATGGCGCACAAAGCCTACATAAGGGGGGTGTTTATCAAGCTAGCCTCCCAATTCAGAAAACAGAACAGGCTAAAAGAAAAGGAGCTATCAGGGAAACTATCTCAATTGGAGCGGCAACATCAGCTTTCTCCCTCGATAGCTTTAAGGAAACAGATAGATAAGGCCAGGCTAGAGCTGGATAGTATTTTGACCATAAAAACGGATAAGGCATTAAGGAGGACTCAACATTTGTTTTATGCTAAGGCGAATAAACCTGACAAGCTACTAGCAAGGAGCTTAAAAGCTAAATATGCTCAAGCCAGGGTATCCCAAATCAAAAATAGGAAAGGCGATCTCACCTACAGCCAAAATGAAATCCAGGAGGTCTTTAGGGACTTTTATCAAAATATTTACTCCACTCAGAAATTGGCCTCAGAAAATGTTATTCATTCCTACCTAAACTCCCTTGATTTGCCCCAAATTTCACCCCTGGATTTACAAAATTTGAATAAAGATGTGACGGTCAAAGAAATTTTAGATGCCATTAAAGAACTGAAGCTAGGGAAGTCCCTCCGGTCCGGACGGGTTCACTAACATCTATTACAAAAAGTTCTCGGACATACTGGCCCCCCATTTATGTAGTCTCTTCAATTCAATTCTAAGAGGAGAGACAACTCCCCCAGAGCTGAATCATGCAGACTTGACGCTCTTCCCCAAGGAGGGCCGGGATCCAAAGGAAGCTAAAAATTATAGACCAATCTCGCTTCTTAATGGGGATGTCAAACTGCTGGCCAAAATTTTCTCCCAGAGGATCTCGATCTTCCTACCCGCCTTAATACATAAGGACCAATCAGGCTTTATTCCAAACAGGCAGACTAGTGATAACATCAGGAGGACTTTAAACGTCATTCATTTGGCCAGGGCTAGGGGTCTCCCTGTGTGCCTACTCGCATTGGACATCAAAAAGGCGTTCGATACCCTGGAATGGCCCTTCCTATTTGCCACTTTGGATAAGTTTGGGTTCAGAGGAAACTACTTAAACCTGCTGCGTACTTATTATACACTCCCCAGGGCCACACTAAAATTGCCTGGTTCTCATACGGCCTTTATTAAAATCGAGAGAGGTACGAGACAGGGCTGCCCATTGTCTCCTCTTCTCTTTGCTCTGGCCATTGAGCCTTTGGCTCAGGCGATCAGAGTTAACTCCTCTATAGAGGGGGTGCGGGTGGGACACCAGCAACTAAAATGCTCCTTGTTTGCTGATGACCTGCTTTGCACCCTTTCGAACCCTAGCTCTTCTGTAGGCGCCCTGATGGACACGATAGGAGTCTTTAGCAATGTGTCAGGCCTGAGGTTAAACCAGGACAAGACAGAAGCTTTGAGTGTTGGGATCACTTTGGATATTTTGAATCACCTGAAGGGAGTACACAAATTTATATGGCCCCCTCACACATCAAATATCTAGGGATTAATTTGACCAACTCATTAACTAATTTGTATAAAGCTAACTACCCACCTCTCTATAGGGCTCTGCGGCGAGACCTGGAAAATTGGACAAACCGACATATCTCATGGACGGGTAGAGTAGTCACGGTTAAAATGAATATTTTGCCGAGGCTGCTCTATCTTGCCAGGACGCTGCCAATCCAGATAAAAAATACAGAATTGGCCCGCTTCCAGACCCAAGTGTTTAAGTTCATATGGAGAAATAGACCCCCTAAGATAGCGAGAAAAACGATGTACGTACATAAATCCAAGGGGGGCCTATCTTGCCCTAATTTCCTGAGTTACTTCAGAGCAGCCCAGCTTGCCTCTATCCCACTAGCTCACTCCATTCCACTTCAACCAAACTGGGTCTTTGTAGAGGAGTTGCAGATGGCCCCGCTAACGTGGGGTATTATCCTGTGGGCTCCAGGTGCAAGCGCTTTTTACTCTAGAATACAGAACCCCATAACTAAGTTTACACTGAGAGTTTGGATCTGGGCTAGGAGGAAATACAAACTGACTTACCCGGTTTCTCCCCTCACATCGATCTTTACATCGCCCTCCTTATTAACCACCATCACTGCAGAGTCCAAGGAATATTGGACTTCGCATGGTCTGGATAAGCTGGGGGCTTGGTTTGAGGGAGGGATTATGAGAACTTCAGAATCCATGATTAGGAACTTCGAGGTTCCACACCGGGAACACTTTAATTACATTAAAATAAGGAGCTGGATTGATGAGATACAAAGAACCCAATGACCCCCGAGGGAAACTT
Organism: Discoglossus pictus; assembly: GCA_027410445.1. Taxonomy (NCBI): domain Eukaryota; kingdom Metazoa; phylum Chordata; class Amphibia; order Anura; family Alytidae; genus Discoglossus; species Discoglossus pictus. Next base: position 295,255,507 of record CM050167.1, on the reverse strand, counting down.
GGATGTCGGTGGTGTGTAAGAGTGAGGCCCTGTCCAAAGGAATCTTGGGGTCAATATACCAAATCTTCAATAGTCCACTAAGCACTTGGAGGCCTTCCTTTGTATCGAGGTGGGAGTTGGACCTAGGGCAAATTTGGGATGGGAATAAATGGGCTGAATCCTTAACGAACCTATCTAAGGGTTCACTTAATTATAGTTTATTAGAAACCTCCCTTAAGATTTTACATCGGGCATATACAACTCCAGTTCGACTAAATAAGATATCCCAAACAAACTCAGATAGATGTTTTAGGGGGTGTCACGGAAGGGGAGACTTCATTCATACTTGGTGGAGTTGTCCTAAGGTATTTAAAATTTGGTCTGAGACGACCAATCTAATTTCGCTAATACTCAAAACCCCACTCCAACCATCAATAGCAGTCTGTCTCCTGGGAGCACGCTTCTCAAAATTGGGTAGGGAGGGGAATAAACTGGCCCAACTGATATTTCTAGCAGCTAAGAACACCATCGCAAGACGATGGAAGAGTAGGGATATTAATTTCCATGATGTAACAAACAAAATAAACTTTATTTGCATTAATGAGCGGATGACCCATATCATATCAGATACACATCACTGCTTCCTGGAGGTTTGGGAACCTTGGATTCTATTCACAGACAGTAATATATAATAAATAAGTTAAGGGAACACATTAAAGAAGCCATTCCTGATGTGCGGCTGGGGAGTGGAGTGTGGAGCGGACGGGGAGAAGTGGTGAGAGGTCCCGGAGAGATATTTCTTCAGTACGCCAAAGGTACAGGGGGGGAGGATGGCTACCTTAAGATTGGCTGAGCAGGGAATTAATGGGGGATGACACCCCACCATAGGTGTTATATAATGTCACTTGTTTTTGTTTTTTTGTTTTTTTTCTATTTTATCTTCTTTTAACATATCTCCTGCTGCTCAGGTTCATCCATGGAAATGTGAATTACTGCAATTTGAGCAATGTGACTTTATAAGCTGTATATATTGCTGAGTATTAAGAAACTAGTGTGAATATTTTTGGACAGCATCACAAAAAAAAGAAAAAGAGTTGGAATGGAGTTTTTATTTAAATGGAATGGTTTTAATATATTAGCAATATGATGTTAGTTATAAGACAACATGTGGACTATGTTTTTCATTATTCTTTTTGTTTTGTCATTGCAATTCCAGAACTTCTCAATAAAATTTATGTTATAAAAAAAAAAAACCTTAAAAGACCAAGTGTGACCATATAGGCCCCAACCGCACCTTAAAAACCTTAAATAACCAAGTGTGACCAACTAGACCCCAACCGCACAATAAAAACCTTAAATAACCAAGTGTGACCATATAGGCCCCAACCGCACCTTAAAAACCTTAAATAACCAAGTGTGACCATATAGGCCCCAACCACACCTTAAAAACCTTAAAAGACCAAGTGTGACCATATAGGCCCCAACCGCACCTTAAAAAACCTTAAATAACCAAGTGTGACCAAATAGGCCCCAACCGCACCTTAAAAACCTTAAATAACCAAGTGTGACCATATAGGCCCCAACCGCACCTTAAAAACATTAAATAACCAAGTGTGACCATATAGGCCCCAACCACACCTTAAAAACCTTAAAAGACCAAGTGTGACCAAATAGGCCCCAACCGCACCTTAAAAACCTTAAAAGACCAAGTGTGGCCATATAGGCCCCAACCGCACCATAAAAACATTAAATAACCAAGTGTGACCATATAGGCCCCAACCACACCTTAAAAACCTTAAAAGACCAAGTGTGACCATATCGGCCCCAACCGCACCTTAAAAACCTTAAATAACCAAGTGTGACCAAATAGGCCCCAACCGTACCTTAAAAACCTTAAATAACCATGTGTGACCATATAGGCCCCAACTGCACCTTAAAAACATTAAATAACCAAGTGTGACCATATAGGCCCCAACTACACCTTAAAAACCTTAAAAGACCAAGTGTGACCATAAAGGCCCCAACCATACCTTAAAAACCTTAAATAACCAAGTGTGACCATATAGGCCCCAACCGCACCTTAAAAACATTAAATAACCAAGTGTGACCATATAGGCCCCAACCGCACCTTAAAAACCTTAAAAGACCAAGTGTGACCATATAGGCCCCAACCGCACCTTAAAAACCTTAAATAACCAAGTGTGACAAAATAGGCCCCAACCGCACCTTAAAAACCTTAAATAACCAAGTGTGACCATATAGGCCCCAACCGCACCTTAAAAACATTAAATAACCAAGTGTGACCATATAGGCCCCAACCACACCTTAAAAACCTTAAAAGACCAAGTGTGACCATAAAGGCCCCAACCGCACCTTAAAAACCTTAAATAACCAAGTGTGACCAAATAGGCCCCAACCGCACCTTAAAAACCTTCAATAACCAAGTGTGATCGAATAGGCCCCAACTGCACCTTAAAAACGTTAAATAACCAAGTGTGACCATATCGGTCCCAACCGCACCATAAAAACCTTAAAAGACCAAGTGTGACCATAAAGGCCCCAACCGCACCTTAAAAACCTTAAAAGACCAAGTGTGACCATATAGGCCCCAACCACACCTTAAAAACCTTAAAAGACCAAGTGTGACCATATAGGCCCCAACCGCACCTTAAAAAACCTTAAATAACCAAGTGTGACCAAATAGGCCCCAACCGCACCTTAAAAACATTAAATAACCAAGTGTGACCATATAGGCCCCAACCGCACCTTAAAAACATTAAATAACCAAGTGTGACCATATAGGCCCCAACCACACCTTAAAAACCTGGGGGAGGTTAAAAGACCAAGTGTGACCATATCGGCCCCAAACGCACCTTAAATACCTTAAATAACCAAGTGTGACCAAATAGGCCCCAACCGTACCTTAAAAACCTTAAATAACCAAGTGTGACCATATAGGCCCCAACTGTACCTTAAAAACATTAAATAACCAAGTGTGACCATATAGGCCCCAACCACACCTTAAAAACCTTAAAAGACCAAGTGTGACCATAAAGGCCCCAACCACACCTTAAAAACCTTAAATAACCAAGTGTGACCAAATAGGCCCCAACCGCACCTTAAAAACCTTAAATAACCAAGTGTGACCAAATAGGCCCCAACCGCACCTTAAAAACCTTAAATAACCAAGTGTGACCAAATAGGCCCCAACCGCACCTCAAAAACCTTAAATAACCAAGTGTGACCATATAGGCCCCAACTGCACCTTAAAAACCTTAAAAGACCAAGTGTGACCATAAAGGCCCCAACCGCACCTTAAAAACCTTAAATAACCAAGTGTGATCAAATAGGCCCCAACCACACCTTAAAAACCTTAAATAACCAAGTGTGACCAAATAGGCCCCAACCGCACCTTAAAAACCTTAAATAACCAAGTGTGACCATATAGGCCCCAACCGCACCTTAAAAACATTAAATAACCAAGTGTGACCATATGAGCCCCAACTGCACCTTAAAAACCTTAAAAGACCAAGTGTGACCATATAGGCCCCAACCGCACCTTAAAAACCTTAAATAACCAAGTGTGACAAAATAGGCCCCAACCGCACCTTAAAAACCTTAAATAACCAAGTGTGACCATATAGGCCCCAACCGCACCTTAAAAACATTAAATAACCAAGTGTGACCATATAGGCCCCAACCACACCTTAAAAACCTTAAAAGAATAAGTGTGACCATAAAGGCCCCAACCGCACCTTAAAAACCTTAAATAACCAAGTGTGACCAAATAGGCCCCAACCGCACCTTAAAAACCTTCAATAACCAAGTGCGACCGAATAGGCCCCAACCGCACCTTAAAAACCTTAAATAACCAAGTGTGACCATAAAGGCCCCAACCGCACCTTAAAAACCTTAAATAACCAAGTGTGATCAAATAGGCCCCAACCACACCTTAAAAACCTTAAATAACCAAGTGTGACCAAATAGGCCCCAACCGCACCTTAAAAACCTTAAATAACCAAGTGTGACCATATAGGCCCCAACCGCACCTTAAAAACATTAAATTACCAAGTGTGACCATATGAGCCCCAACCGCACCTTAAAAACCTTAAAAGACCAAGTGTGACCATATAGGCCCCAACCGCACCTTAAAAACCTTAAATAACCAAGTGTGACAAAATAGGCCCCAACCGCACCTTAAAAACATTAAATAACCAAGTGTGACCAAATAGGCCCCAACCACACCTTAAAAACCTTAAAAGACCAAGTGTGACCATAAAGCCCCAACCGCACCTTAAAAACCTTAAATAACCAAGTGTGACCAAATAGGCCCCAACCGCACCTTAAAAACCATCAATAACCAAGTGCGACCGAATAGGCCCAAACCGCACCTTAAAAAACTTAAAAGACCAAGTGTGACCATATAGGCCCGAACCGCATCTTAAAAACCTTAAAATAACCATATAGGCCCCAACCGCACCTTAAAAACCTTAAAAGACCAAGTGTGACCATATAGACCCCAACCGCACCTTAAAAACCTTAAATAACCAAGTGTGACCAAATAGGCCCCAACCGCACCTTAAAAACCTTAAATAACCAAGTGTGACCATATAGGCCCCAACCGCACCTTAAAAACATTAAATAACCAAGTGTGACCATTTAGGCCCCAACCACACCTTAAAAACCTTAAAAGACGAAGTGTGACCAACTAGGCCCCAACCGCACAATAAAAACCTTAAATAACCAAGTGTGACCATATAGGCCCCAACCACACCTTAAAAACCTTAAAAGACCAAGTGTGACCATATAGGCCCCAACCGCACCTTAAAAACCTTAAATAACCAAGTGTGACCAACTAGACCCCAACCGCACAATAAAAACCTTAAATAACCAAGTGTGACCATATAGGCCCCAACCGCACCTTAAAAAGATTAAATAACCAAGTGTGACCATATAGGCCCCAACCACACCTTAGAAACCTTAAAAGACCAAGTGTGACCATATAGGCCCCAACCGCACCTTCAAAAAACCTTAAATAACCAAGTGTGACCACATAGGCCCCAACCGCACCTTAAAAACCTTAAATAACCAAGTGTGACCATATAGGCCCCAACCGCACCTTAAAAACATTAAATAACCAAGTGTGACCATATAGGCCCCAACCGCACCTTAAAAACATTAAATAACCAAGTGTGACCATTTAGGCCCCAAACACACCTTAAAAACCTTAAAAGACCAAGTGTGACCATATAGGCCCCAACCGCACCTTAAAAACCTTAAATAACCAAGTGTGACCAACTAGGCCCCAACCGCACAATAAATACCTTAAATAACCAAGTGTGACCATATAGGCCCCAACCAAACCTTAAAAACCTTAAAAGACCAAGTGTGACCATATAGGCCCCAACCGCACCTTAAAAACCTTAAATAACCAAGTGTGACCAACTAGACCCCAACCGCACAATAAAAACCTTAAATAACCAAGTGTGACCATATAGGCCCCAACCGCACCTTAAAAACATTAAATAACCAATTGTGACCATATAGGCCCCAACCACACCTTAAAAACCTTAAAAGACCAAGTGTGACCATATAGGCCCCAACCACACCTTAAAAAACCTTAAATAACCAAGTGTGACCAAATAGGCCCCAACCGCACCTTAAAAACCTTAAATAACTAAGTGTGACCATATAGGCCCCAACCGCACCTTAAAAACATTAAATAACCAAGTGTGACCATATAGGCCCCAACCACACCTTAAAAACCTTAAAAGACCAAGTGTGACCAAATAGGCCCCAACCGCACCTTAAAAACCTTAAAAGACCAAGTGTGACCATATAGGCCCCAACCGCACCATAAAAACATTAAATAACCAAGTGTGACCATATAGGCCCCAACCACACCTTAAAAACCTTAAAAGACCAAGTGTGACCATATCGGCCCCAACCGCACCTTAAAAACCTTAAATAACCAAGTGTGACCAAATAGGCCCCAACCGTACCTTAAAAACCTTAAATAACCAAGTGTGACCATATAGGCCCCAACTACACCTTAAAAACCTTAAAAGACCAAGTGTGACCATAAAGGCCCCAACCATACCTTAAAAACCTTAAATAACCAAGTGTGACCATATAGGCCCCAACCGCACCTTAAAAACATTAAATAAACAAGTGTGACCATATAGGCCCCAACCGCACCTTAAAAACCTTAAAAGACCAAGTGTGACCATATAGGCCCCAACCGCACCTTAAAAACCTTAAATAACCAAGTGTGACCATATAGGCCCCAACCACACCTTAAAAACCTTAAAAGACCAAGTGTGACCATATCGGCCCCAACCGCACCTTAAAAACCTTAAATAACCAAGTGTGACCAAATAGGCCCCAACCGTACCTTAAAAACCTTAAATAACCAAGTGTGACCATATAGGCCCCAACTACACCTTAAAAACCTTAAAAGACCAAGTGTGACCATAAAGGCCCCAACCATACCTTAAAAACCTTAAATAACCAAGTGTGACCATATAGGCCCCAACCGCACCTTAAAAACATTAAATAAACAAGTGTGACCATATAGGCCCCAACCGCACCTTAAAAACCTTAAAAGACCAAGTGTGACCATATAGGCCCCAACCGCACCTTAAAAACCTTAAATAACCAAGTGTGACCATATAGGCCCCAACCGCACCTTAAAAACATTAAATAACCAAGTGTGACCATATAGGCCCCAACCAAACCTTAAAAACCCTAAAAGACCAAGTGTGACCATATAGGCCCCAACCGCACCTTAAAAAACCTTAAAAGACCAAGTGTGACCATATAGGCCCCAACCACACCTTAAAAACCTTAAAAGACCAAGTGTGACCATATAGGCCCCAACCGCACCTTAAAAAACCTTAAATAACCAAGTGTGACCAAATAGGCCCCAACCGCACCTTAAAAACCTTAAATAACCAAGTGTGACCATAAAGGCCCCAACCGCACCTTAAAAACCTTAAATAACCAAGTGTGACCAAATAGGCCCCAACCGCACCTTAAAAACCTTCAATAACCAAGTGTGACCGAATAGGCCCCAACTGCACCTTAAAAACCTTAAATTACCAAGTGTGACCATATAGGCCCCAACCGCACCTTAAAAACATTAAATAACCAAGTGTGACCATATCGGTCCCAACCGCACCATAAAAACCTTAAAAGACCAAGTGTGACCATAAAGGCCCCAACCGCACCTTAAAAACCTTAAAAGACCAAGTGTGACCATATAGGCCCCAACCACACCTTAAAAACCTTAAAAGACCAAGTGTGACCATATAGGCCCCAACCGCACCTTAAAAAAACTTAAATAACCAAGTGTGACCAAATAGGCCCCAACCGCACCTTAAAAACCTTAAATAACCAAGTGTGACCATATAGGCCCCAACCGCACCTTAAAAACATTAAATAACCAAGTGTGACCATATAGGCCCCAACCACACCTTAAAAACCTGGGGGAGGTTAAAAGACCAAGTGTGACCATATCGGCCCCAACCGCACCTTAAAAACCTTAAATAACCAAGTGTGACCAAATAGGCCCCAACCGTACCTTAAAAACCTTAAATAACCAAGTGTGACCATATAGGCCCCAACTGTACCTTAAAAACATTAAATAGCCAAGTGTGACCATATAGGCCCCAACCACACCTTAAAAACCTTAAAAGACCAAGTGTGACCATAAAGGCCCCAACCACACCTTAAAAACCTTAAATAACCAAGTGTGACCAAATAGGCCCCAACCGCACCTTAAAAACCTTAAATAACCAAGTGTGACCAAATAGGCCCCAACCGCACCTTAAAAACCTTAAATAACCAAGTGTGACCAAATAGGCCCCAACCGCACCTCAAAAACCTTAAATAACCAAGTGTGACCATATAGGCCCCAACTGCACCTTAAAAACCTTAAAAGACCAAGTGTGACCATAAAGGCCCCAACCGCACCTTAAAAACCTTAAATAACCAAGTGTGATCAAATAGGCCCCAACCACACCTTAAAAACCTTAAATAACCAAGTGTGACCAAATAGGCCCCAACCGCACCTTAAAAACCTTAAATAACCAAGTGTGACCATATAGGCCCCAACCGCACCTTAAAAACATTAAATAACCAAGTGTGACCATATGAGCCCCAACTGCACCTTAAAAACCTTAAAAGACCAAGTGTGACCATATAGGCCCCAACCACACCTTAAAAACCTTAAATAACCAAGTGTGACAAAATAGGCCCCAACCGCACCTTAAAAACCTTAAATAACCAAGTGTGACCATATCGGCCCCAACCGCACCTTAAAAACATTAAATAACCAAGTGTGACCATATAGGCCCCAACCACACCTTAAAAACCTTAAAAGAACAAGTGTGACCATAAAGGCCCCAACCGCACCTTAAAAACCTTAAATAACCAAGTGTGACCATAAAGACCCCAACCGCACCTTAAAAACCTTAAATAACCAAGTGTGATCAAATAGGCCCCAACCACACCTTAAAAACCTTAAATAACCAAGTGTGACCAAATAGGCCCCAACCGCACCTTAAAAACCTTAAATAACCAAGTGTGACCATATAGGCCCCAACCGCACCTTAAAAACATTAAATAACCAAGTGTGACCATATGAGCCCCAACCACACCTTAAAAACCTTAAAAGACCAAGTGTGACCATATAGGCCCCAACCGCACCTTAAAAACCTTAAATAACCAAGTGTGACAAAATAGGCCCCAACCGCACCTTAAAAACCTTAAATAACCAAGTGTGACCATATAGGCCTCAACCGCACCTTAAAAACATTAAATAACCAAGTGTGACCATATAGGCCCCAACCACACCTTAAAAACCTTAAAAGACCAAGTGTGACCATAAAGCCCCAACCGCACCTTAAAAACCTTAAATAACCAAGTGTGACCAAATAGGCCCCAACCGCACCTTAAAAACCTTCAATAACCAAGTGCGACCGAATAGGCCCCAACCGCACCTTAAAAACCTTAAATAACCAAGTGTAATCATATAGGCCCCAACCGCACCTTAAAAACATTAAATAACCAAGTGTGACCATATCGGCCCCAACCGCACCTTAAAAAACCTAAAAGACCAAGTGTGACCATATAGGCCCGAACCGCATCTTAAAAACCTTTAAATAACCAATCAAAACCATATAGGCCCAAACTGTACATAAAAAATATATATATATATATATATATATATATATATATATACATATATCAATATATATATATATATATATATCTCAATATATATATATATATATATATATATATATATATATCAATATATCTATCCATCAATATATATCAATCAATATATAAATCAATCAATATATCTATCAATCAATATATAAATCAATCAATATATATATATATATATATATATATATATATACATATATATATATATACATATATACACACACATAAAGCAATATACATAAAACAAAAAAATATATTAATTGATATTTATTAATTGATTAATTGATGTACTTTATTAATTATTTGATTATTGCTCATGTATTTTTATTAGACATTATTTATTATACATATTACAGTGCTATTTATTTGCTATACATGTTACAGGATATTATCCTGTAACATGTATATCACATAAATAGCCCTGTAATATGTATAATACATACAGGGTCACACAAGTTCACACTAACCTTTTTTGCCCTTACAGGCTTCCATACCTGCTTTGCTAATTTTTTAAAGACTCTGATTGGTTGAAATCAATGTCAATCAAAATTTCTGCCAATCAGCGTCTTTCAAAAAATAGAATAAAAGGAGGAGCGTTGGAAAAAATCAATTAGTCCCCGGGGGAGCTCCTTGTAGGAGGAGCTTCATTAGATTGTTTTTTTGTTTTTTTTTAGAGCGTCAGGTTTTTTAGTTGGAGGTCTCTTGCAATGGGCCAGAATGGATGGACAATGGCTTCAATCAAGATGAGGACAAGGGCTTCTATCAAGATTGAAGGACATGGGCTTCAATCAAAATTGATTGGAATGCCCGACTATCCACGGCAGAAGGCCAGCGCTGGAGGGGTCAATTTGACAGGTAAGTATGTGCTGTTGTTTACTTTATTATTATTTTTTTTCCCTTCCCTTATTTTTTTTTTATCTTTAAAAGTGACAGGCAATGTATTATTTTTATTTTAACTGCAATGTTAAAGATACATTGCCTGTTACTTTTAAAAATGGAATAAAAATATGGGGGGGGGGCTGTATTGTTGTTGTGTTTTTTTGCTGTTTTTTTTTTTTGCTGTAAGGTAGGTGGGTTGCTAGTTGAGCCAGGGTGGGGTGTGGGTCACTGGGTCAGGGTTGTAGGTAGGTGGCTTGGCTTGGTACTACCAAGCCACCTACCTATCACCCTGACCCAGTGACCACACCCCACCCTGGCCCAACTACGAAGTTGGTAGTTAGGTCAGGGTGGGGTTCATTAGGTCAGGCAGGCTGTTAGGTGGATTGCTAGTTGGGCCATGGTGGGGTGTGGGTCACTGAGTCAGTGTTGTAGGTAGGTGGCTTGGCTCGGTACTACCAAGCCACCTACCTATCACCCTGACACAGTGACCACACATCACACCCTGTCCCAACTACCAAGTTGGTAGTTAGGTCAGGGTGGGGTCATTAGGTCAGGCAGGCTGTTAGGTGGATTGCTAGTTGGGCTGGGGTGTGGTGTGTGGTCACTGGGTCAGGGTTGTAGGTCGGTGGCTTGGCTTGGTACTACCAAGCCACCTACCTATCACCCTGACACAGTGACCACACACCACACCCTGGCCCAACTACCAAGCTGGTAGTTAGGTCAGGGTGGGGGTCATTAGGTCAGGCTGGTAGGTGGGTTGCTAGTTGGGCCATGGTGGGGTGTGGTCACTGGGTCAGGGTTGCAAGACCAAGTGACCTCAGCTGATAGTAGCTAGGTGAGACTTAGGTCAGGGTGGTTAGTGGGGTCACATCAGGGTTGGCACGGGGCCCCATGGGCCTCCTGTCCTTAGGGGGAGTGATGAACGGGTCCGTCAGGCTTATGCTGGGTGGGTGACCACATGGTCCGTCGGCGACTGAGGTGGCCAGATGGGCCTCCTGGGGGGGTGGTGACCGGGGTGACGGGGTCATCACCGGGCTTGGCACGAGGCCACATGGGTAATTGTGTGGCAGGCAGGCAGGCATAGTGGGGTACTACTAGGGTAGCCCTAAGTTTATTAGGGGGGCTAGGGTTTTGGCCAGGGCAGTTAGGACTTACTGTAGTAGGTTGGGTCAGTGACGTCAGTCTGAGTCGTTTCAGCCAGGGAGGTCTCAGTCTCAGTGGTAGCAGGAAACGAAAAGAGGGCTGGCTTATGGTAGTTTATATTAACAGGGAAGCTGTCAATCAAAATTAAACTCGAGGCTCTATTAGCTGGTGGGCACCCTGGGCTAACGGTCTGGGTGGGCTTAGGTGGTTCTCCTGACAACTTTACAGCCTTCCATCATTGATTGGTCAATGATGGAAGACTGTCAGTCATTGAAATGGATACATTTTCACTGCCCATGCATAGCTTCTCCCTGGTTGGTGGGCGGAATCCATTAACGGTCATAACTCATTCATAGAGTCTAAAGGTTAGTGTAAGTGCTTTGTAATCTGATCACACAGCGTGCAGGGGAAAGATAGATACAATAGATAGTGTAGCACACAGCAGTTAATGCATACACACAAGGGGTTATCTTAAAGTGACAGTGTCCCAGGGAATAGTTTGCTTCATTCCTTACTTTAAAACACTTGAATGCTGATGTACACATTATATTTAATTGTTATTTATGTTTTACTAATAAAATATTGTGTTTTTTTTATTGCAGGTCACAAAAATATTTTGGGGGGGCTTGCCCCGACGCCCCTATGGACGAGCCGCACTGTATCTGACTCTATTGAAGGCTTATGGTGTTTTTAGCATCAGATCTGACGCTCAATTAATTTTCAGAGGCATATTTTGCCTGTATTGGTCTGATTATGTGCAAGTTTAGCTTGTGAAAAAGAGGTTACGCATAGTAAGTGAATTGCGTACAGCCACGTTAAAAAGTGATTTTGATCACTTGGTGGGAAATTTGAATGTGACTTCTCATCGCAGCTTGTTAAAACAGAGAATTTTCGCCGGTTCAGCCCTGCTTTCGCTCATTGAAGAAGAAAATATAAAGTATTAAACGGGGCATTAATCGTGATCGTAACTCATTCAAAAAAGATTTAAAAATGGACAATATTAATTTATATATATTAACTAGCTACTTGCCCGTCAAAAATTTAAATTTGAAGCCATGGCAATGCTGTTTTCCACACAATGTAAAACTTTTTGTACTCTGAGGACCTTTGGCGTTCATTGCGAACCTCTCCACTCGTGTACTTTTGCTCCTCTGAGCACCTTCGGCAGTCATCACAAAGCCAGATATATATTTATCTATATTTTGTTAACTAATAATGAATTAATTAGTTACTTAATAAATTAATAATATTTAGCTATTTCTAATTAATATATCCAGCAATCAATAGCGTGAAGAGCTAACAATCTGTTTTTATTTTCCAGTAGCATACAATGTACAGTTTGAGTGTTGGTGCCCTGAGGAGAAAGTGTAATGAATGTCCCAAGTCTACATTAGAAATAGGCTTTGTGGGGCATGGCCTAACGGGAGACGCAGCAAGACGTGCCTGACATCAGCTCCATCCCAATACCCACTCAATCCAGGGTAATCTGCCCTAATCCCCCACAAAAAAAACCTTTAAACACCAGCACGAGTGTAAGGGGGTGCAGGGGAAGAGGAGGAAAGAAGAATTGCGAAAGTCGGGGCTAATTAACACGCTGCATGGTCGAGGCCTGGTGCATCCGGCCTCCCCGGCGATCAGCAGCAGCAGCAGCAGCAGCTACACAGCAGAGCAGTGCTGCAGGGGCGACCCAAGCAGCCCAGAAGCCCACTTTTAACCCCCAACGAGCATCACCTACCACTGGATCAAAGTAAGTGGTTGAGGCCTCCACCACCTGGTCCCCCACTGAGCTTGTGCCAGAGACTGAAAGAGGTGCCAGACCCAGTCTTGCCAAGATGTGGCAAGTATCGGCCAAAAAAACAAAAACAGCAGCCTTCAGTAGGGGGCCTCTCATGGAGCAAGCTACAGGAGGAGGTCTGGACACCGCTCCGTCAGCCGACTGCGAGGATCCTGATGCTGATCATTGAGAGAGTATTGAACACTTTTTTTTCCCCATGAGCAGGTTGAGCCGAAGAAATTGCAGCAAATAGCTAAAATGTTTAAGTTATGTTAGAGACAGATAGATTGTTATATACAGATATGCAGATCTAGATGTAGCGGAGCTCTTGAGGTGACTTAAATGATTTGGAGGGATGAAGATTAAGGGGAGTTTTGAGCCCTTAACAACTCCCCAGGTAGAAGAGAAGGAGATTTAAGAGGACGTAGTTGACTGGCTAACACAGGACACCCAATCTTCTACAGCTTCTGCTTGGAACATTGACGCACCATCCTCCTCCAGCTTAACTTCGGGCACCTCTCAAGTTACCACTCACCCGCCTGACGCCACCACCAACACTAGTACCACAGCCAATTCAATTGATCAGTCAGAAGAGTTATTTACACATCAGTTTGAAGAAATGACCCATTATTGCCAGAGAATGTAGATAACAGGGATATGTCTCAGTCAGGCAGCATTACACACATGTACGTACGATGTGATGATGATGATGATGATGTACCCGCTGCTGCTTCCTTTGTTCAGTTGTCATATACAAGTGAGGCGGGTGATGATGATGATGATGCATCCGTGGATGTCACGTGGGTGCCCGCTAGAAGAGAAGAAGAACAGGGGGAAAGTTCAGATGGGGAGACAGAGAGGAGGAGGAGGAGAGGAGTTGGAAGTAGAGGGAAGTCATCGCAATGAGCTAGTGGCACAGTCAGACAGCATGCATCAGCACCCGGGGTCAGCCAGACAGCACGCCAATCAACGCATGCTGTTGCCACCACCAGAATGCCGTCACCGCCGAGCTCAGCAGTGTGGCTTTTTTTTTTGTGTGTCTGCCTCTGACAACAGCGATGCCATTTGCAACCTGTGCCAAAAGAAACTGAGTCGTGGGAAGTCCAACACCCACCTAGGTACAACTGCTTTGCGAAGGCACATGATGTCACATCACAAACGCCAATGGGATCAACACATGAGTACAAGCAGCACACAAACTCAAAGCCGCCATCCTCCTCCTGGTCCAGCATCTTCATCCACATCAACCGCTGCTGTCCTCCTTGCCCCCTCTCAACTATCCACCACTCCGTCTCTCGCCTCTTGCTGTTCCTGCTCATCTCCCCACAGTCAGGTGTCTGTCAAGGGCATGTTTGAGCGTAAGAAGCCAATGCCACAAAGTCACCCCCTTGCCCGGCGTCTGACAGCTGGCTTGTCTGAACTCTTGGCCCGCCAGCTTTTACCATACAAGCTGGTGGAGTCTGAGGCGTTCAAAAAGTTTTTAGCGATTGGGATACCGCACTGGAAGGTACCCGGCCGAAATTTCTTTGCCCAAAAGGCAATCCCCAACCTGTACTCAATTGTGCAAAAGGAAGTAATGGCATCTCTGGCACACAGTGTTGGGGCAAGGGTCCATCTGACCACTGATACCTGGTCTGCAAAGCATGGTCAGGGCAGGTATATCACCTACACTGCGCATTGGGCAAACCTGCTGACGCCTGCCATGCATGGAATGCGTGGCTCTGCAGAGGAGTTGGTGACACCGCCACGACTTGCAGGCAGGCCTGCTGCCACCTCCTCTACTCCTCCTACTCCATCCTCTTCCATAACCTCCTCAGCTGAGTCCTCTTCTGCTGCTGCGTCTTGCTCCACATCAACGGGGAGCTGGGGGGTGCCCCCCCAGCTCCCCAGATACTATTCCACATCCCGGATACGGCAGTGTCATGCCGTCTTGGGGTTGACTTGCCTCAAAGCAGAGAGTCACACCGGCCCAGCACTCCTGTCCGCCCTGAATGCACAGGTGGATCAATGGCTGACTCCGCACCAACTAGAGATTGGCAAAGTGTTTTGTGTCAATGGAAGAAATTTGTTGGCGGCATTGAATTTGGGCAAGTTGACGCATGTGCCGTGCATGGCACATGTGTGTAATCTGATCGTACAACGCTTTGTCCATAAGTATCCAGGCTTACAGGACATCCTGAAGCAGGCCAGAAAGGTGTGTGGCCATTTCAGGCGTTCCTACATGGCCATGGCGCACTTTTCAGATATCCAGCGGCGAAACAACATGCCATTGAGGCGCTTGATTTGTGACAGCCCCACACATTGGAATTCAACACTCCTAATGTTCGACCGCCTGCTCCAACAACAAAAAGCCATTAACGAGTATTTGTATGACCGGTGTGCTAGGACAGCCTCTGCAGAGCTGGGGATTTTTTTGCCACGTTACTGGACGCTCATGCGCAATGCCTGTAGGCTCATGCGTCCTTTTGAGGAGGTGAAAAACCTTGTCAGTTGCACCGAAGGCACCATCAGCGACATCATACCATTTGTTTTATTCCTGGAGCGTGCCCTGCGAAGAGTGCTGGATCAGGCCGTAGATGAGCTTGACGAGGAAGAGGAAGAGTTGTGGTCACCATCACCACCAGAAACAGCCTTATCAGCATCACTTGCTGGACCTGCGGCGGAATGTGGCTTTGAGGGGGAGGAGGAAGACCAATCACAACAGGCATCCCAGGGTGCTCGTTGTCACCTATCTGGTACCCGTGGTGTTGTACGTGGCTGGGGGGAAGAACATATCTTCAGCGAGATCACTGAGGACGAGGAACGGGACATGACTAGCTCGGCATCTAACCTTGTGCAAATGGGGTCTTTCATGCTGTCGTGCCTGTCGCAGGACCCTCGTATAAAAAGGCTGAAGGGGAACGACCTGTACTGGGTGTGCACGCTACTAGACCCCCGGTATAAGCAGAAAGTGCTTGATTTGTTACCAAATTACCGCAAGTCAGAAAGGATGCAGCAGATCCAAAACAAATTAACAAGTATGCTTTACACAGCATATAAGGGTGATGTCACAGCACAAGGGCAATATACCAGGGGAAGAGGTGAAAGTAATCCACCTCCCACGACCAGGCCGGCAAGGACAGGACGTTTAAAATACGTGTTGTTGATGGAGGACATGCAGACTTTTTTCAGTCCTACGCATCGCATCAGCCCTTCGGGATCCACCCTCAGAGAACTACTTGACCGACAGGTAGCAGACTATCTCGCCTTAACTGCAGATATCAACACTCTGAGGAGCGATGAACCCCTTGACTTCTGGGTATGCAGGCTAGACCTGTGGCCTGAGCTATCCCAATTTGCAATTGAACTTCTGGCCTGCCCCGCTTCAAGTGTCCTGTCAGAAAGGACCTTCAGTGCAGCAGGAGGTTTTGTCACCGAGAAGAGAAGTCGCCTAGGGCAAAAAAGTCTAGATTGCCTCACCTTTATAAAGAAGAATGAGGGATGGATCCCGAAGGGACTGACACTGGGCGATACATTCGACTGAAAAAGGCCTGATGAGATGAGCTGCCTTCGGCTAAAAATGGTCCACACGCTGCTGTATGTTATCTGTGAATGCCGGATGAGTTGGGTGAATTATCCGCCACCAACTAGGGTTCAAGAAGACGCAATGTTTTATGGCACTTTCTGCCTGGGGAACAAAGGTCAATTTTTCTGGCCGCTGCAACAGCAGCGGCTGCAACAATACCTAATTTTTGAATTTCAATTTTTATGTCAGAAGGCGTACGGCATGTAATGAAAAAGAAAGCATATTAAACAGTCTTGCATAACACAACAGTTGTGCAAAAATACATATTTACAATGAAGACATTTTGTTAAAATTAGATGGCTAGGCCTTCTTTTTTTTACTTTTTTGGTTAATACATTTTCTTTTTTTTTACTGTGATTGCAATTTTTAAGACATGGTAAAACAGACAATAGTAAAGAGTATATCAGCAGTTAACACCAAAGTCCTATTATCTATCATCACTCCAGCAGTAGCTTATTATTTACAATATCTAACCTGCTCAATCGCCCTTGGGTTACCCTAGGGCAGGCTTCAGTAGGCGACCTCTCCTTTCCTCGGATGATTTTGCCGCCGGTTGCTTCTGAAGGGTCTCCTCCAGGGCTCCCCCACTCCGGTCCTTCCCCCCGAGTCGCTTCAACCATTAACAAATGTTTTATTATATTAGGGGGGCACTAAATGGGGATGTTATCCAGGGATCCCAAATTGTCTGGAACTGGGTGATTCTATCCAAGACTACATGGTTAAATCTCTCGTTGAGCAGTAAATAATTTATTTTTTTATTAATTCCTGAAAGTTTTAATTTGGGGTTTTCCAACTACTAGCTATGTGTATTTTTCTTTCAAAAAATATTTTATTAGGTCAATCTTAAACATTTTAGAAGCTAGTAAGCATGTTTCTTCCCATAGTCTTATGACTGCCGAACACCCCCACCAGACATGAATAAATGTAGCCTCATTACCACTGTTCCTAAAACATGAGCTGCTCCATTTTGGATCCCATTTATTAGCTTAAAAGGAGTAAAATGTGTCCTGTGTAGGACCTTTATTGAAGTCTCAAGCAGACTATAATTTAAAGATCCCCTACTTAAGCCTTGCCAACTTTTATCCCATGTGCTGGCTGCCAACTCGGTGCCCAAATCCCTTTCCCCGGCTTTGGTATAGTCTGGTTTGTTTGCCCATGATTTTTCATTAAATAGTTCATACATGAGGCTAATAATACCAGGCTGAAAGGGGGAATCCCTATATTTTTTGAGTAGCCAGGTGTTTCTTTGGGGGGTTCCCCTACCACTTATCGTATATATAAAATGATGTATCCTGCAAAAATTATAGTGTTCAGCCAGGGGTAAATTGTATCTATCTCTCACCCACTCAAAGGTCATTATTTTGTCATCATGCCACCATGGACCAACCCTTAGTAGGTTCTGAGACTTCCACCAACTGAGAGAGCTTTCCGGAAGATGTATCTTAAAGTGGGGATTGGGTACGATAGGGGTAAGATCTGATACCCGAGTGTACAGTTTTTGTGTCCAGTTCATCTCTGTCCATATTTTTAATGAGTGCTTAATCAACGGGTTTTTCAAGTTTCTCAAAAAAGTATACAGGCCTGGAATCCATATTACTGTATCCCATGTATAAGGTGACATGCTTACATTTTCCATAAATACCCAGAGCGGCTGATGTGTTTTGGAGAATGCGCCAGAGGAATGAAAGCCAGCTACGCTGCCTTGTAATACAGTTTGAGATTCGGGTCCCTACCCTCTTTTGGAAAGACTATGAGGTCGGCCTGATTCAATTAAGGGGGCATAGGTTCTCCGTTTAGAATAGCGTTAAACAAAGATGTTAGGTGCGGGAGTAAGCAAGGGCTCAAATTTCTTATAGTACAGATGAGTAAAACCGTCTGGCCCTGGGGACTTGCCAAATTTAAGATCTTGGATTGTAGATTTACCTTCCTCTTGGGATATGTCTAGGTTCAAGCTGTCCAATTGAGGTACAGGTATTTTGTGGACTTCTTGCTGTAGTAGGAAGGACTCTATGTCAGACCGCTGCAGCGGGATTGGGATGAATATATGGTCTGATTGAAGTTTTGAAATGTTTCTTGGATAGCATTGGGGCTAAAGGAGGTTTGGCCATCAGGTAGTCTAAAGATACCGTATATTATGTCCTCTCTTGGGGGGTAAAGACACTAATAATTCCTCCAATAAAATTCTGCTTTTTTTTTTGTGGGCAAGGTCCCTGGTTAGCCTCCTTGTCCCCGTGTGGCCGTTTAGAATCCCTGCTGCTGCATGTTTCAGCTTTATTAAGGTGTAATTGTACAGCGTTTGACTCAAGTAGCTGCCTGTGCTGGGTCAGCTTGGCTTAATTGCTGGGCTCTTTTCCTGCCAAGATGGCGACCGTCAGTCCATGGGCCTCTATGTCCCCTTCACTACCTTTGTCCCCGCTTGTGTGCTTATTTGGGATGGCCCCCCTTTATATCTCCGGCCCGTGGCCTTGTAAGGGTCGCCCCCTCAATCTCTGAGTGTACATGCCTAATTTTTCTGGCCTCTAATGCTGCACTGTGGCTTCAACAACCAAACCCCCAAAAAAGGCACACAACAGGGATTAAACTGATAGGAGTAGTACTACTTAACACACCACTCATATGTGTACATTTAAAAAATAAAATAAAAATTGTACTGCAATAGATTGCATAGCAGTTAGTTGTCTGCAAGCGTGTGTGTCAGACCTACAGCGTCTACTCTACCAACTTCTGCAAGTGCACAGTGCCACTCATATCTGTTGTCACAGTAGCTTGCACGCATAGTACCGATCTGTCAAAACCTGTAATGATGAATGAGGTCTAGAGTAGCCTGGTTCCCTTATCCTCTACAGGTTGAGACCTAATGTTTGGGTGACTCCATACCAACACATGAGTACAAGCAGCACACAAACTCAAAGCCGCCATCCTCCTTCTGGAGCAGCATCATAAGCCACATCAACCACTGCTGTCCTCCTTGCCCCCTCTCAACCATCCGCCACTCCGTCTCTCGCCTTGAGCAGTTCCTGCTCATCTGCCCATAGTCAGGTGCCTGTAAAGGACATGTTTGAGCGTAAGAAGCTAATGTCACAAAGTGCCCCAAAATTAAAGTGATACGACCAACAAAGCATCTTTTTCCATCTCCTGGTTCTAAAAATCCAGGCCTTATACACGCCCCCTGATAGGTGACGTAACAAGTATTAAACTGATAAGAGTAGTACTTACAAACACGCCACTCCTATCTGGTGGCACCTTTGACTGCACGTGCCGTGCCCCAAAATTGAAGTGATACGACCAACAAAGCATCTTTTTCCATCTCCTGGTTCTAAAAATCCAGGCCTTATACACGCCCCCTGATAGGTGACGTAACAAGTATTAAACTGATAAGAGTAGTACTTACAAACACGCCACTCCCATCTGGTGGCACCTTTGACTGCACGTGCCGTGCCCCAAAATTGAAGTGATACGACCAACAAAGCATCTTTTTCCATCTCCTGGTTCTAAAAATCCAGGCCTTATACACGCCCACTGATAGGTGATGTAACAAGTATTAAACTGATAAGAGTAGTACTACTTATAATAATGCAGAGAGAGGCAACGCAGTGAGAGGAGTCTGAAGAAGAGGAGTCAGAGGAGGAAGGTGCTTTGAGGAGGTGGAAGACCAAACACAGCAGGCGTCCCAGGGGGCTTGCTGTCACCCTTCGGGGACCCTTGGTGGCTGAGTGGAGGAAGAGACCTTCAATGACATCAGTGAGGACAAAGAACGGGACATGGCTAGCTTGGTATCCAACCTTGTGCAAATGGGGAGTTTGCGGTTGTGCAAATGGACTGTTTGCGTTTTTTTTTGCAGTGCGTTAAACTGGGAGTTTGGTCTGTCACTGTGAAGCGGGCCTAACCCTTACACTACCTGATCGATACAACATCATACCTGATGTTTTAAAGCACGTTATTCCAAACAATTTAGGAATGTTAGGTAATTTATGCCTTTTATGGCTTAAAAAAAGACTCTGCATCAACTATGTAATTTTCCATGGGAGTTTTGCCATGGATCCCCCTCCGGCATGCCACAGTCCAGGTGTTAGTCCCGTTGAAAAAACTTTCCCATCACTATTGTGGCCAGAAAGATTCCCTGTGGGTTTTAAAATTCGCCTGCCCATTGAAGTCTATGGCGGTTCGCTGATGTTCGCCGGTTCGCGAACATTTGCAGCGGTAAGACAGGGAGATATTACAGCTTTAACAAGATATGCCACAGGGTCCAAGAACTGGTCAAATCCTGGGGTCCCCCACAGGACACCTGGTTTGCGAAAGTATGTGCGCAGAATCCCCTAGCCAGAGGCATAATTGGTACCCTTTACTCGCTTGCCAACAAGCCACTTAAAGAACAAAAGCCTAAACATGTCCTACAATGGGAACAGGAAATGGAAGTAGAATGGGAAACCCAGAGATGGGGAAAAATACACAAGGCACTGACTAAAGGCTCCCTCTTCTTTAGCTATTTAGAAACAGCAACTAAAGTACTACACAGGGTATACATGACACCTGACAGGCTAAATAAGATAAATCCGCTTTCCCCTCCTGAGTGCTTTAGGAACTGCTCAGATAGAGGAACCTTTGGCCACATCTGGTGGGACTGCCCAAAAGTACAGGCCCTATGGCGAAGGGTAACTGCAATGATCACTGAGGGAAATACACCCCTCTAGGGAGACATGCTTACTGGGAATGCCAGTACTGAACGTTAATAAGAACCATAACAAGTGGATACAAATGGTCATGCTGGCAACCAAAAGTCACATTGCAAAGAATTGGAAATCACCCCATTTAGACGCCCAAGAGGTTATAAAAAAATTAAACCACATCATGATTTATGAAAAAATGACGCATTCAATAAACAACTCCCTCTCCACTCTTAAGTCAAATTTGGGACAGATTGGTGGAGTCGGACAAAGCTATTTTAATTTAACAAAAACTTGATTTAGAGTGGAAATTAGTACACTAGGAAGGGAAGGCGTAATCGGATGAGGCGGAGACTCCAGGCCGGGGTGACGGGTGTCTTGGGCGTTGACAACTATTGGCAAATTGAGTAAACTGAAGAAGATAGACAGGAAGAATTAGGAAAAAAAAAAAGAAGCAAGGAAGATACAGGTAATAATTTCATTGACTTGTTTATTCATTGTTTGTTCGATGTTATACTTCCCATATACTAGGTGAATAATGTAATTCTCGAGCTATGCAAAATTGAACATCTATATATATCTACATGGAAAGACAACAAGTTAGCTCACATGTAAGAATTTGACAAGTTTAGTATTGAGAAGTCAATTGCTAGGGAAGGAATAGCTAGCAGGCGTTTCCTGCAAAGTTGAGAAAACGAAAAAAGGTTATGGTGGACACATAAAGCAGACACCCAATATTGTCAGGACAGGGTAATCATTATTGACAACAAAGTTGTACAAGTTATCTAAAATGTTGTTAAAAAATCCTGTTTATGCAAAATTGTGTTGGACCTGTGAGTCCAACAATATTGTGTTATTGAACACTGCTTAAGTGTCAATAAAAAGATTTAAAAAAAAAAAAGAAATAGGCTTTGTGCTCAAGGGCTCGCGAGTATTTTCCGTCATTTGTAATAGTGTATATTGAACCTCCAACGTTCCTGTGTGAAAGTGCTACGTGTTTTGCAGTGTTTTGCGCGGTCCGAGGTCGTGTA
Organism: Discoglossus pictus; assembly: GCA_027410445.1. Lineage (NCBI taxonomy): Eukaryota > Metazoa > Chordata > Amphibia > Anura > Alytidae > Discoglossus > Discoglossus pictus. The sequence continues at coordinate 295,233,238 of CM050167.1, read as the reverse complement.
GCCACGTTTTCGTTTTTTTGGCGGCCATTTTTTTCTCACTTAGCCAATTTTTGAGTGTCCAAATCGACTTAAATTCGCATTCCACCTCAGTCCCAGATATCCTGGCTGTTCCCCCATGCTGTGTGTGATGTTTTTGTTGTATATTTATTTATTTATTTTGTGTTTTTTGGATGTTTGCGGTTCGGCCGTTAATTTCATATTTTTCGTATCTCGTATTTTTTTTTTCCGGTGTAATAGTGAATTTTGTACCTCGTACGTTCCTGTATGAAAGTGCTAAGTGGTTGGCCGTATTTTGCGTGTTTGACATGTAGCCTCGTTTTTATTTTGTTTAGCGCTAGAAATTCGAACCAAGGTGTCTACCACCTATAATGAAATCATTTGCTAAATACAAACTGGGAAAATTATAACACAAATCTTTAATATAAATATATCACAACGGCGAGAGTAAAAACTGGTTAAAAAATCCAGGATTAAACACACAAGTTAAAAGAGGACAGGATAATATGGGAAAAGTGATAACCTTTCACTTATCAGTGAAACTAATGTTATTATAATAAACCCTTTAATAAGGGGGTAATCTTTATCCCACTTTGCAGTGTTGTGTCTTTTTTGGTATGTGGGTAAAATTACTCCATTGCACGTGTGCCCCAAACCTTATTATAGTCCTAAAACAAGTCTCAATTGTGTTACTTGTTTATAAGCAATAGAGATGGAGCTTTATTGCTAATGGAAAGATTTATATATCCAACCAGAAAAGCAGATATATTTATTGCATAGTAAATCCCCCTCACAAGTATGTAGAGAGTCACAATAGGATTGCAAGTTGGGGTTAAGTAATAATTGTTCACTATCAGCTGCCAAGAGCTGATAAGCTAATAGAGCTGATGGACTTCAAGTCTAGGATATAAATAAGGATGCAAGTGGGAGACTGTAGGCTGGTATATCAATAATAGAGTATGTCTAAGGTAATGAATCCTACAGATCAACAATCGCCGATCACATGCATAAATATTGGGTTAGGACAGGTAAGGGCACACAGACACTCTCATACACTGCTACTACGCGACCACTGCGCGCTCCAACGGACGGACGCACACAGCGTCGCACGCCTGACGCGTTTCGACGTCACTGGACGTCTTCCTCAAAGGCAAACACGGGTTGCTAAGGCGCCCGTCTATTTAACTGGTTTACGTAACCAAGGAGACCTGGTATAATGACACGTGGGTCAGAGAAGTGAAAACGGAGCTGCTTATACTAAAAGGATATGCAAAAGATAAACAACACACTGGTCATCTAGAAAAATGACTAAAATAGAGTCCAAAGATGGAAAGGAAATATAATATACAGGAATGTAGTGTAATACAGGCAAGCTCTACAGATAAGGTACAAATGTAATATTTACATATATGCTATATCAAAAGTAGAATAATAACCATAATAAAAGGAGGGTATGCCTGGGATAAGAGGAAAAGGAGAATAATTCCTGCTATAAAAAATAGCCTGTGTGGGATAACGCAAGTAGTCATAAAATATACTGATAGGAAGTCAAAAGAATACTCATAAAAAACAAGTAGGATACGCAACTGAGAGAAGGAAGTAGGGGAGAGAAATACCCTTGCAAAAGTGAGCATCCTACTAAAGTGAAGTGGAGTGTAAAAATATCAATATGCATAAAATACTATATATATATATATGTGGATAAAACAGGATACTCCTGCAAACAAATGCTAAGTATCTGTTGTGACAATAATAAATAACATATAAATCCTAAGCAGGATCATAGTGTCTATAAACAAAAGACTCCTGCTGAGGGAAGCTACTCTATTAATAAAGTAATTGAAGTGGAGTGTCAGTGTGAAATTGCTAGAATATAAGAGGACATGTAAAAGAAAGTACATAAAAATACTGTCCAACATGAAAGATATATATGAAAAAATATATATATATATGCAATGTGAATAAATAATGCATTTATATAATAGGTGAAACTAACCATCTCTAAATAACAGTCCACTCTAAGTTGCGGCCTACTCTAAAGAAGAGTAGATATGAGAGTAAAGGATTTACTCTAAAATATAGTCTGGACTTATAGCTAAAAGGAGGAGCCCCTCTAGATGAAGGGAGTGAAAGTAAATCCTTCATTCAGTCCTTGTGGTGATAACGCTTTAAGTCTGTAAATCCAGAGTGCTTCACACTGGAGCAATTTTCTATCCAAGTCTCCTTTTCTAGGGCCCATATGTACCCTTTCAGGTATGGTAAATGTAAGGACATCACTATTGCCTCTATGATAACACCTCACATGGCGTGCCAAAGGTGTGTCAAGATTATTTTTAATCGAATAAACATGTTCCCCTATTCTTCTGCGTATTTGGCGCCTCGTTTTGCCTACATAAATCTTAGAACAAAGGCAGGTCGCCACATAAATAACGCTTGTGGAACAGCAATTGGTAAACTCTTTAAGTTTAAATTCCTCGCCACTTATTGGATGTTTAAAGGACTTAGATGGTTTGATGTATTTGCAAAATTTGCATTTGCCACACCTAAAGCAGCCAGATAATGGTTTAAGCCATGTGGTTTTTGGCCCTTGCTTTTTAAAATATCCATGGACCAACATGTCCTTTAAGTTTTTTCCCCTCCGACTGATGGTTTAGATGGTAGGCAGTCCTCTAAGTCCTTATCATTTTTTAGCAGGTGCCAATTTTTGGATAAGATGCTATGAATTGTGTCTGAGTCATATCCGAAGGTCAAGATACACCTGGGTTGATTCTCTTGCAAATTCTTTCCTTCTTTCATCCTTTGGGTATGTAGGCCATTAAGGAGTTCAGTTCTATTGCAACCCAAGGCATATTTGAATGCCTTCTCCAAGCATTTATTGGGGTAACCCCTTTCACGAAATCTTTTTCTGAGTTTATCTGCCTCAATCTTGAATTCATTGTCAGTACTGCCGTTCCTTCTAAGCCTAAGGTACTGACCTCTAGGGATCCCTCTTTTTAATGGTAAGAAGTGCTGACTTTCCCATCTTAGCAGGGTATTTGTTGCCGTATCTTTCCTAAATGTGGTGGTAGATACTTTGCCATATTCATCTTTTTTGATGAGTAAGTCTAAAAAGGTAACTTGAGTAGGGTTGATTTCGTATGTAAACTTTAAACCTATTACATTTGTATTAAGAACTTTCATCAGCTCCTCAAATTGTATTCTGGTGCCTGTCCAGACAACCAGAATATCATCTATATAGCGTCGCCACAAGATGGCATGTTGCATAAGTGTCATATGAATGTCGTCAAATACAATTTTCTCCTCCCACCAACCTAACAATAAATTTGCATAACCTGGGGCACAGGACGTGCCCATGGCTGTTCCTTTACATTGGTGGTACCATTTATCATCAAAGATAAAGTAATTGTGTTTTAGCACATATTCCAAAAGTTGAAGTAAAAAGAAGTTAAATTTCACTTCATTTGAACTTTTTGTGCTTAAAAAATATTTAACTGTTTCCATGCCAAAATCATGGGGAATACTGCTATATAGGGCCTCAACGTCAATCGACGCCAACCAGGAATGCTCTGGGATATACAGGTCCTCTAGCTGTTTAAGGATATCATTTGTATCCATTACATACGATGGTAAGCTTTGCACTAAATCCCTGAGGTAAAAATCCACAAAAATACTTGCATTGGATGAGAGATTATTGGAACCAGATATTATAGGTCTACCGGGAATAGGGGTAGTCTTCTTATGCACCTTGGGAAGGGCATAGAAAGTAGAAATAGTGGGACATTTGGGAAGAAGGAATGTGTAAGTCTGTTCATCAATGATTTTATCTAATTTGGCATTGTCCAAGATGTTTTTCAATGCTATTCTATAATCCTTTGTAGGATTATTTGATAACACTTCATAGGTCACAGTGTCATCCAAAATTTTTTTACACATTTTTTTATAGTCATCATTTCCCATTACCACTATATTCCCGCCTTTGTCTGCAGGTTTGATTTGTATGTCCTTACATTTTTTAAGTTCATCAAGTGCCTTATATTCATTGTTTGTAAGGTTATATTCCTTGCGAAGTTTAGAGTAGTCGATTTTTTCTATTTCCCTAGTAACCTGCTGTAAGAATACCCAAATGTTTGCAAAATCCTTAAGAAATGGAGTGAAAGAACTTTTGTTTTTCCATTTCTTTTGGTGAAGAGTAGAATATGGTGGAGCAGGGTGATTTTCATTCAGTAATGACATAAATGTCTGAAAGGTTTCAATGTCCTCCTTGCTCACACCTAGACTCATATATTCTCTTTCTTGTTTATTCTTATAAAACTTGTGTAAAGCAAGTTTCCTAGCAAAAAGATTCCCATCTTTGATATGAGTGAACTTATTAGTTCTAGAAGTGGGAACAAAGGTTAAGCCTTTTTTGAGAATTGACTCATGATCACTGTTGAGATTAAAATCAGAAAGATTTACAATTTGCAAGCTTTGATCATTAGCTAAGTTGTTCCTCTGCTTGTCTGGTCTTCCTTGTTTTTCCTGTTTCTCATGACCCTTTCTGAGCCTCTCCTTAAATGTTGGCCTCTTTCTAAAAAACCTTCATTATTGTAAGCAGTGGGTGTCCTAGCATTTGTGAATGATCTCATCTCATATGGTTCTCTCCTATAAGTTGTATTGGGGAGTCTAGGCCTCGTAGCATGTCCTGTACTATCTTCCAGATCTGAATTTTCAAAGTCAGAGGAGCTAATATCTGAACCTCTTTGCTTGTTAGTAGAGAACCGTTTAAAGATCTTCCCATTTTTAAAGTCAGTTTGGTCTCTCCAGAATTTCTTCTGTTTTCGTTCCCTGATCTCTTTTTTGAATCTGTCCATATTATCATTAAGTTTTTTACAGTACACATCATACTCTGTCAATTCAGAAAGTTTGTTAAACTCTTGTTGACAAAGTTGAATCTTTGGTTTAATAATCTCAAGATTTTGCTGTTCAGTTTCAATAATAAGTGATATCAAATCGAATGAACATTTAAGGAGTATTTCTTTCCATTTGTTCAAAAAGATTTCATTGCTTAGATTTATCGCAGGGGTAACATTGACCCTAAGACCCCTGGGAACAATTTTATTTTTCAAATAATTCTGGAGACTACTTATCTCCCATACTGATTTAACTTGTTTTTTCATAGTTGTTAATAATTCACTAAATGTATTTCTTATATCTTTATTGTCATTTAACAGAGGTTCTGATTTCAACGAGAAGCTTTCTTCAGCTTCTTTCAAAAGTGACTCAATATCCATGTTGGGAATAGTAGTATTCGCCATTTTAAAGCAAAACCACCCTTCTCACAGTCTATAAGAACCACGTGTAGAATAATAAATAAGTAAATAATGCTTCCAAGTAAAGTGGATTAAACCACAGAATATAGAACTAGAAATTCGAACATAGGATTGCTAAGCTCCCAAGGTGTCTACCACCTATAATGAAATCATTTGCTAAATACAAACTGGGAAAATTATAACACAAATCTTTAATATAAATATATCACAACGGCGAGAGTAAAAACTGGTTAAAAAATCCAGGATTAAACACACAAGTTAAAAGAGGACAGGATAATATGGGAAAAGTGATAACCTTTCACTTATCAGTGAAACTAATGTTATTATAATAAACCCTTTAATAAGGGGGTAATCTTTATCCCACTTTGCAGTGTTGTGTCTTTTTTGGTATGTGGGTAAAATTACTCCATTGCACGTGTGCCCCAAACCTTATTATAGTCCTAAAACAAGTCTCAATTGTGTTACTTGTTTATAAGCAATAGAGATGGAGCTTTATTGCTAATGGAAAGATTTATATATCCAACCAGAAAAGCAGATATATTTATTGCATAGTAAATCCCCCTCACAAGTATGTAGAGAGTCACAATAGGATTGCAAGTTGGGGTTAAGTAATAATTGTTCACTATCAGCTGCCAAGAGCTGATAAGCTAATAGAGCTGATGGACTTCAAGTCTAGGATATAAATAAGGATGCAAGTGGGAGACTGTAGGCTGGTATATCAATAACAGAGTATGTCTAAGGTAATGAATCCTACAGATCAACAATCGCCAATCACATGCATAAATATTGGGTTAGGACAGGTAAGGGCACACAGACACTCTCATACACTGCTACTACGCGACCACTGCGCGCTCCAATGGACGGACGCACGCAGCGTCGCACGCCTGACGCGTTTCGACGTCACTGGACGTCTTCCTCAAAGGCAAACACGGGTTGCTAAGGCGCCCGTCTATTTAACTGGTTTACGTAACCAAGGAGACCTGGTATAATGACACGTGGGTCAGAGAAGTGAAAACGGAGCTGCTTATACTAAAAGGATATGCAAAAGATAAACAACACACTGGTCATCTAGAAAAATGACTAAAATAGAGTCCAAAGATGGAAAGGAAATATAATATACAGGAATGTAGTGTAATACAGGCAAGCTCTACAGATAAGGTACAAATGTAATATTTACATATATGCTATATCAAAAGTAGAATAATAACCATAATAAAAGGAGGGTATGCCTGGGATAAGAGGAAAAGGAGAATAATTCCTGCTGATTTTTGAGTACTCAAATTTGTGTTCCACCTCAGTCTCAGACGTCCTGGCTGTTCCTCCGTGCCGTGTGTGATGTTTTTGTTGTATTTTTATTTTAACTTTTTTTGTTTTTTGTGTTTTTTGTTTTTCACGGATCAGCCATTAATTTATTATTTTTCGTATCTCGTATTTTTTCCCCCCTGTGTAATAGTGTATTTTGAACCTTGTATGTTCCTGTGTGAAAGTGCTACGTGGTTGGCAGTATTTTAAGCGGTCCGGGAACATGTAGCCTCGTTTTCATTTTGTTTGGCTTCAATTTTTTTCTCGCTTAGGCGATTTTGAGTGCCAAAACTCAGGCAAGCTTAAATTTGTGTTCTACCTCAGTACCAGACATTCTGGCTGTTCCCACGTGCTGCGTGTGATGTTTTTGTTGTATTTTTATTTTTTTTGTTTTTTGTGTGTGATGTTTTTTTTTTTTTCTCTTTTGTGTGTTTGTAGTGTTTTTAGCTTTTCGCGGTTCGGCCGTTAATTTCGTATTTTTCCTATCACGTCTCATAATTTTTTTTTCTAAGTCTTGCGTTGGACAGTTTGCAGTCTAAGGCGATCCCACACTTGCTAAATGTTTGGTGCCTCGTGTTTCATTGCCTTTAATGCTCGACTCGCTTCGGCGCTCATTGCCTTTGTGCTGCAAGTTTTAGTGCATTAGCGGCTCGCCACGCTATGCGTGGCTCGCAAATTATGATCACCTTTGGCGCTCATCGCCGAAGTCGTACGCACCACGCAAAACGTGAAGACGTCTCGTAGTTTGACAAATATTATATGTGAGGGTTAGATACAGGGTTGGAAATATCCTGGGAGCCTGATTCTCACAAAATCTGCCTGTCTTCTATGAATTATATATTTTTGTTAATACTAAAAGTCTAATAATAAATATACAATATGCATTAATCCATCAAACATACCAGATTCTGGGTCCGATCAAAAAAGTTGTGAACCACACCATATCTTTAGATAATCAATAAGCAAAATAATGGATAGATGTTTGTCAATTTCACTTTAAAGTAAGAATATTGATTGCACCATATGTCCTACAGAGAAAATCGAAAATACTATGCTTTATCCAAAAAGAATATGAGCAAAGGAGGAAATAACACTTACATTATACATCAAGGCATAGGCAGGATAGAACATTTAAAAGCATTTACAATGTGTGTTTGTATAGATCAGTTGTGTCCGACTCTCTGTGACCTCATGGACCATAACACACCATGCTGATGCCCTTGGTATTCATGGCAGATATACTGGTGTGGGTTGCCAGTTCTTTCTCCAGTGGGTCATAGCAAACAGCTCCTGGTATTCCTAGGAGGTCTACCATCCAAGCACCGAATCCTAACCAATGGACCACTAGGGACAGTACTTTTTACTAATTAACATCTTATTTAATACATACATGCGTACACACACATTTAGTATCATACATGCAGATGCTGAACAAAGAAGTATTTATCAAATAAGCAGGAGAAAGGTGCTTATACATATACACTAAAAATGCATTAGCTATTTTGGAACAAAGAGACAGGAAACATAGGCATTTTATACACACAATCATTATATGCATTTGTGATCATTACACAGTCTAACAATTCATTATTGATTTATTAAATAGTTTGGAAAAATGGTTTACATGCTACACACAAGCAAACACCACGTAAACTATACCCAGCACTGCGTGTTGCCACTCACGTGCAGTGCACGGCGCTGGCCGTGCAAGCTCATTGCACGCTGGGGTGTGGGAAGAGGAGGAGGAGGGGAAGGAGACACAGGGGATGGAGGGAGGAGGGAATGAGACACAGTGAAGGGAGGGGGAGAGACATGGGGGGAAGAGACACAGGGGAGGGAGGAGGGGAAAGAGACACAGGGGAGGGAGGAGGGTGGAAAGAGCCATAGGGGAGGGGATGAGACACAGGGAGGGAGAGTAGGGAAAGATACACAGGGAGGAAGGGGGGAGACACAGGGAAGGGAGAGTTGATGGTAAGGGACACTGGGGAGGGAGGGGGAAAGAGACACAGGAGAGGGGAGGGAAGAGACACAGGAGGAGAGGGGGAAAGAGACACAGGGGAGGGAGAGTCGGGGGAAGGAACACAGGGGAGGGAGGGGGAAAGAGACACAGGGGAGGTGTGGGAACAAGACACAGGGGAGGGGGAGGGAGACATGAAATATTATACCGTCATTTATGACGGACAAACTACTATTTTTTTAATAGTCCAGAAAGAAACATATTGTGACACACACATATACTATAAATACATGTACTCATGCATTATTCTCATGCAGCAGACACATAAAGTGAGAATGTATTCATCTATTTATTTATTAATTAACTAACATAGAGGGAGCACAGAACATTTGCTTAAAGACACTATTAAATGTAATATCAATTGTTCAGTGTGTTTGATGAAAGCAAGTAAAGACAATGGCCCCTATTTAATTGTCCAAATCATAATTACTTGTGCCCGTAATGGAGCCTGTAAATGTTACAGATATTTAATTGCCTGCTTTTAGCTACTTGCATTCCATTTGAGTTACAGGCTCAAAACTGCGGTTATCAAAAACGTAACTCAGTCCTATCTCCTTCTTTGATGTTTCAAGCCCATAAATTTTACCAGTGCTAAAGACGCAAAATCCATATTTAATTACAACAATTCAACAAGCCCGTAATTGCCTTCAAACCCGTAAATGGCAAAAATATAAAAAAATTAGACAAGTACTAGAGAGGACTCGCAAGTGGCTTAAACACCTATTCGTAACACTGTAAAAGCAAAGAAAAACACACTACTGTACTTAAAAATAATGGGAAAGCAATGAAAGGCATTAGAACTAACTGTACAACAGCCTCAAGCTTGCAAATATGTTAATACATATCATGGAACCTGCATGGACTAGAACAGTTGATATATTGATTTTTATTGATTTCTACATTTCTGGATTGCGAGTCTGATTGCAGATCGGACTTCTAAACACTAATTGATTGTAGTTTAAACTCCATGTTTTACTGATGTCTTGATGATGTCTCATTTACTACTGGCTCTGTCTAAATTGTAACTTGTTTGCTTAACTGATCATGATCATGCCCTGAAATGCTATGTACAGGTTCATGGTTTGCCTGTGGTGCCTGTGAGCCTGTACTTGATGGCTTGAGTCAATTAAATACATCTGTAACTGTATCAAATTTATAACCCGCTAACATTTGGGCAGTGTGATGGTAATTGCAAGCTTGGAATTAAATGGGGGCCAATGTGTGTTTGCAAGTGTGTAACCTGTATTGGCTACCTTCTCTCAGAAACATTTCACAAAACCAACAATGAAATATCCTGTACCATGCATAAACATAGTTATATTCTTCATAAACAATGTAAAATATGCTGAACAAATAATTGAGGGTAGCTAGCACATATTATAGATACAAATCTTCACTAAATAAATCATCACATATACACTGAACAGCTTTTAAGACATTTAATTTTTTTTTTCAGTTAATTCATTTAGGAGAGCAGCACATAATACTAATATAAACAATGATGCCATAATCATTCTTCACTGTGCATGTAATGAATGCATAATCTATATCTGTAACACTTAGCTACCCTCCTAGGAACTACATCATAAATAAATATATTGTCTGTATCACAATATGTATAAGAGATGTATGTAAATTACACACAGAGGATCATTTATTAAGTTTTTTGTTAAAATGAGGGCAGCCAGTATGTTACAGAAACAGAAAGTGAATAAATGAATTCATTTTAAGTAAGCTTACACAAAAATATTTTGATTTAATTAAATTATAGCTTTTCTTCAGGAAGTGTGTTATCTGTGGGAGGACTTGGTCCCTCTCTGTAAGTAGACTGTGCTATCAGGCACAGAGGCATTTCTCATGTGCTGTAGTTACCATCCGGATGCCATTAATAGCCATCAGCCAAACACCACCTTTCTCTCCCTGTTGGGTAGGAATAAGGAGAGGTACTGCCAACACTTTTACAAAATTTAGGGGGGATATTTCACCCCTGCCCCTTCCACTTCCTATGCCCCTGATAGAATATCAGCCATTGCTGGTGAAGGAGGGTAAAGTATAATTTAATCTAGTTTTCTCCCCAACAGGTTTTCTTTTTTTTTTTCTTTTAGTAACTTGTGTGTTTTTAAGTAATTGTTATTTGTTGTTGTTTTTTTATTTTCTGTCTTAGGTTTCAAAGGGACCCCCATGGTAATAAAGTTAATATTAGGTGCCATGGTGGTCCATAGGGATCTCCATATTAGACTGCCATTGGGGTTCATAGGGATCACCATGGTATTGGGTCAATGGTAGGTTCCATGGGGTCTATAATGACCCCCAGTGGTTATAGATAGAGTCCCTGGCGGTCCACACATTTTAACTATTCACTATGCTGATATTCCGTAATTCATATTTCAATCCCATAATAATAGTATATTTTATATTCAAATACAATATTAGTAATATTCAGCTATTAATATACAACATACACTACTAAATATAACATCTATAGCTGAATATTAGTAATAAACAGCCACATTAAATTTGAGACCTGTAACTGTAACATGAAGCTCGCAACAGCTGCAAGCTTGAAGAGTTGCAGATTTACAGGGCTATTAAATTAGAACATGCTGCTAGTTACGGGCTTAAGAGGCAAACCCTAAAACCATACTTCGCTCGTCGGATGTACACGTGAACGTGATCAATTAGTCTAACTCATAGTTACAAGTTCGGATGGAGCCAATGACATATCCAAAAAAAACTACATTCTACTCAAAAACCCAGTCATGATACCAAAACACAGGGACCTCTGATTTTCTTTAGTTTTATTTTGATACATATCTCTTTATAGTATTTCCCACATATAGAAAATGGAACATCCCGACAACACCCATTGCTAAGCCAATAAACGATTATTTATATTAGTAGACCGATAAAAGAAGAGGTATGCACAGATCACTCACTAAAAGCATAGGTCAAGTCATTGTTCGGCAAAATCATGGAAAAGCAAAATTAAATGTTTCATACCTTATGGCCTGCAATGGAAAAGTACTGTTTTAGAGCTAAAGTTAGCCAAATATAAGTGCTACAAAAGTAATGGGTCCGCATTTGCGGAGGTGGAGGCTCAAAGGCACCTCACACGTGGTTATAAACACACACGCACAACTTAGAAAAAAAAACAACCTCTGAACCGACCCTAACGGCACAAACACCCACACGCACGACAATGAAAATTCAAAATCCCTGCATTACTGGTCCTAAAAGGACCCGTTACAAAAAATATATATATACACTATCACGCATGGGGCTCTATACAGAGCCCCATCAACCATTAATTAACCCTGTCACTCATGGGGGTCAATATAGACCTCATAAGTCCTTCATTAACCCTGTCACTCATGGGGGTCAATACAGACCCCCATAAGCACCTAATTAACCCCCTCACTCATGGGGATCAATACAGAACGTCATAAACCCCTAATTAACCCTGTCACTCATGGGGGTCAATATAGACCCCCACAAGCCCTTCATTAACCCTGTCACTCATGGGATTCAATACAGAACCCCATAAGACCTTCATTAACTGTGTCACTCATGTGGGTCAATACAGGCCCCCATAAGCACTTCATTAACCCCCTCACTCATGGGGGTCAAGTACAGACCCCCCATAAGCCCTTCATTAACCCTGTCACTCAAGGGGGTCAATTAAGACCCCCATAACCCATTTATTAACCCTGTCATTCATGGGGGTCAATATAGACCCCCATAAGCCCTTCATTAACCCTGTCACTCATGGGGGTCAATATAGACCCCCACAAGCCCTTCATTAACCCTGTCACTCAAGGGGTTCAATACAGACCCCCATAAGCCCTTCATTAACCCTGTCACTCATGTGGGTCAATACAGGCCCCCATAAGCACTTCATTAACCCCCTCACTCATGGGGGTCAAGTACAGACCCCCCATAAGCCCTTCATTAAACCTGTCACTCATGGGGGTCAATTAAGACCCCCATAACCCATTTATTAACCCTGTCATTCATGGGGGTCAATATAGACCCCCATAAGCCCTTCATTAACCCTGTCACTCATGGGAGTTAATACAGACCCCCATAAGCCCTTCATTAACCCTGTCACTCATGGGGGTCAATACAGGCCCCCATAAGCACTTCATTAACCGCCTCACTCATGGGGGTTAATATAGACCCCCATAAGCCCTTCTTTAACCCTGTCACTCATGGGGGTCAATACAGGCCCCCATAAGCACTTCATTAATCCCCTCACTCATGGGGGTCAATATAGGCCCCCATAAGCCCTTCATTAACCTTGTCACTCATGGGGGTCAATACAGACCCCCATAAGCACTTACTTAACCCCCTCACTCATGGGGGTCAATACAGACCCCCATAAGCCCTTCATTAACTGTATCACTCATGGGGGTCAATCCAGCCCTTCATAAGTACTTCATTAAACCCCCTCACTCATGGGGGTCAATATAGACCCCTATAAGCCCTTCATTCACCCTGTCACTCATGGAGGTCAATACAGACCCCCATAAGCACTTAATTAACACTGTCATTCATGGGGGTCAATACAGACCCCCATAATACATATAATTAACCCTGTCACTCATGGGGGTCAATAAAGACCCACATAAGCCCATAAATAACACAGTCACTCAGGAGGGTCAATACAGCCCCCCATAAGCCCTTAATTTACCCCCTCACTCATGGGGGTCAATACAGACCCCCATAAACCGCTAATTAACCCTGTCACTCATGGGGGTCCGTACAGAACCTCATAAGCCTCTATTTAACCCCATCAGTCCCATAAGGGTATATTAAGACCATTATGGGCCTGTTACAACCCAACATTAACCACATAAGTGCCATGATGGTCCTCAAGGATAATGTTAACATAACATTAATACACATACATAAGCATAAAAACAAAATAAAATAAACATAATCTACATTGTATTTACCTCCTCGCGATGTCTCCAGCCTCTTCCTCTTCTGCCCCGCCCTAGAACCGCGCTCTTAAAAAAAAAAAAAAAAAAAAGAGAACAGACATCCGCACTCACGGACATCCCCGACGCTAATGAGCCTCCCGTAGACTTTTCCAGAAGAAAATAGGCAATGACGCCTTCTGATTAGTTGAAAACGCTGTCTATCAAATTCACGCAATCAGGAGGCGCCAATGTGTGAGCCAATCAGAAAGGGATACACCCTAAAATCCCACTCTGATTGGATAATGCACCTATCCATCTTTATTTAAACCAATTACAAGGTGCAGATGCCTTCAGCCAATCACACTTTAATACACCCCCACAGGGTGATTGGCTGGAGTTATCTGCGCATTCTGATTAGTTGCACTGACAATTGCCAATCACAATGGAATACACCCCCACATACTGTTTGGTGAAGGCATTTGCGCCTTGTCATTGGCTGTTGTCAATGTCAATCAGTATTACAGCCAATGGGAAGGCGCAGATGTCTTCACCAATCAGTACGTGGGGGTGTATCCCATTGTGATTCGCTGATGGCAATAAAGCCTTCAGATTGGTTCAAATAAAGATTGACAGGTGTGTTATCCAATCAGCGTGGGATTTTGGGGTGTATCCCTTTCTCATTGGTTCACAATTGGCGTCTTCTCATTGGCTGAATTTGATAGACAGCGTTTTCAGCCAATCAGAAGCCGCCATTGCCAATTTTATTCTGGAACACTCCGTACGGAGCTCATTAGCACCAGGGACATCCGCGAGTGCGGATGTGTGGTTTTTTTTTCACATTTTTTTAAAGAGTGCGGATGCTTCCGGGTCAGAAGACGAGGAGGCCGAAGACATCGCCGGGAGGGAAGTACAATGTAGATTGTGTTAATTTTACTTGGTTTTATGTTTATGTATGTGTACTAATGTTATGTTTTGTTTTTTTACAGGGGCTGCGCCGGAGAAGAAGGAAAAGAAGGAGGACGGGGACATACTGGAAAAGTGAGTAGAATATTTAGAATGTTTAGAATGTTTATTTATTTTATGTAAACGTGTTGTAGTAATTTTTTAAATCTTTTTTACCCTAGGTTGGTGGTCTGAAGAAACATCTCATCTCAGGTAAGTGGTCATAATTTTTTAATTTTAGCTTAGAATTAGGGTTGCTATATAGAGATAGCATGTATTGTATATTAGATAGATTGGGGGATGTATAGTACATAGATAGTATTTATTGTATATTAGATCGATAGGTTGATGTATATTAGATAGATAGTATTGTATATTAGATAGGGGGATGTATATTAGATAGGGGGATGTATATTAGATAGGGGGATGTATTGTATTATATTTAATTGTATTGTATTGTATTTAATTGTATGTATTTAATTGTATTATATTGTAAGTATGGTATTTTATGTATTATATGTATTTCCTTTTCAGGTGTGTAATTTTTTTTTTGTAGTGGGGGGAGGGGTTGTAATGTATTTTTTTATTTTCTGTAATGTTCCTTTTTTATTTTTTGTGACTTAGTTTTTTTTTTCTGTAATGTACATTTTTAATTTTTGGTGATTTAGGTTTTTTATTTTATGTAATGTAGATTTTTGATTTTTGATGAATTTAGTTTTTTTCATTTCTGTAATTACAGTGGTGGGGAGGGGGTTATTAGGGGGTGGGTAGGTAGGTAGTGTAGGTGTTAATAGGTTAGTGTAGAGGGTGTTTAGTTGATATTTAATTTTTTATTGGGGGGGTATAGTGCAGTGTAGTGTTTATACTTAGTGTCATGATGGTCCTTGAGGAGGGAGGTTGAGGATGAGGAGGGAGGTTGAGGATGAGGAGGGAGGTTGAGGATGAGGAGGGAGTATGATGAGGGAGGTTGTGTTGAGATGAGGAGGGAGGATGAGGAGGGAGGTTGAGGATGAGGAGGGGATTGAGGAGGGGGGCTGAGGAGGGTGGTTTAGGATGAGGAGGGTGGTTTAGGATGAGGAGGGTGGTTTAGGATGAGGAGGGTGGGATGAGGATGGGGGGTTGAGGAGGGGGGATGAGGAGGAGGGTTTATGATGAGGAGGGTGGGTTGAGGATTAGGATGGGAGGTTGAGGATGGGGGGTTGAGGAGTGGGGGATGAGGAGGGGGTTGTGGTTGAGGAGGGAGGTTGAGGAGGGGCTTGAAGAATAAAGGATTTGCGGCTGCGATGTTCCATGTTCCACGTCCCGTAGGCTTTTTCCGGCCTTGCTGCGTCTTAACTCACAAGTCGTCTGCGGGTTGCCTTAAGAAGCTAATTTAATAGCCTTAAGTCCTGCGAGCTACGTTACAAGCTACAATTCTTAAAATCATAGCAATTTAATGGGGCTGATAATTTTATTTCAATATAAAATATACTGCTAGTGTGTGATTGGAAAACTGTTAATTAAAAGCAGGATAAGTATTTAGTAAATTCGGGGGAACTAAGATTTTCATGTTAAATGTCACACACAACAAGCCCATAAAACACCTCAACATGCCCATTTAACACCCTGATCATGAGCTGAATATACTGTAGCTATTTGCTAAAGGGAAGAAAGGCTTTTGTAAATAGCATGATGTGCTGAGAAACTGGATCACGGGTCAACATGGGCTATCAACGACACATATGTATCCATGATGCATTAGTAAACTCTTCTCAAAATATTATTTATGTGTTTTTAAAATAGTCTTGAATAGATGTTATAACTTTACAACATTGCAGAAACACAATGTAAATTTGTTTGAAACCTAACAAATTCCTTTAACATCTGATATTATATGCTTTAACGTGTTTATATTTGGTATGTGTTTACTCACATTGTTTAAATTTCCTTTCAGTTCATGGATCCTCTTACTTATATATTTTTGTTTTCAGAATGTAAATACTACAAGTATCATGTTGTTCTGTGACATATTTGGCTTATTTAAGAGCTCAAATTTCAATCTCAGAACATAATTATAAAAAAAAGATTATGCCAAATTTTACATTCTGTGTGAAAATGTATCATTAAAATATTCAATCATGTTGAGTCTTTGCTGCTGAAGTCAATGCTTTTTCCCACCTTGTATATATAATATAAATCAGCTAACAAGCTGGTATCTTCTAAGGGAATTTAAAACTGCAAAGGAAAAGAAAGACCCAGGAGACCTAATCAGAGAAGAAAGTTAGGTCTTCCTTTCCGTCAGCCATGGAAATAGGTGGAAATCAGTCAAAGGATGTAGATATATTTTAGGATACTGTATATTGTTAATGCAACTCTTGTTCACAGTCACAAGCCAAAATTAAAATCTTGAAGTTAAGATAATAAGCTCTCAATAGCAATACACATTTCTATATTCAGGTCCTTGCCTCAAAGAGTCACCCCTTCCCCCTTGCATAATTCCTATTTGTGTCATTCTCTCTAATTACCCACACCTACACCTGCTTCCAGGACTTCTATTTCAACCCGTCTATTCTTTGGAATTTTTTTGCTCTGTATGACTTTCCATAAGCCTTCAGAGTAGTACATTCTCTTATAAAACCCATTTGTGAAGTAATCTACAACCTTAACATCGACAACCCAAACTACTTAAAGAAATCAGTTGTCCTTTTTGCTCAGACTTCATTATGACATACATCCATCTTTCATTTGTTTAACTAATAAGAATTATATATCGCTACCACTAATTTTGTCTCAAAGCGTAAAGGAGAAGGTTGGATGTGTAGGCTTTCAAGATTAGGGACCTCAACTCCTTTTGTATTGTCATCATTTTGTATTATGTAATAATAAAAAATAATAATAAATTATTTGTAGAGAATAGAAGATTGAAAATAGTTTTATGAATTTCTATGTTACAGAAAGGGCAGGAAATGATTTGCAAATCGAGCAGTGTAAATTACGGCATTGCCGTAAACTGGCAGCGGGCGATTTTTTCCCCACATCACACGTTCATGAAAATCTTTTGCACCTTCACATTACGCACTCAGCCCACATCCGTAAATAAATTGGGGAAAGTTCTGAGGGATGCCAGGGCCTGTAGAAGTAATAGGCTCTTGAGGGATCATAAATTCCACGCATTTGTTTTTATTTATTTTTAACACCTTCCCTGCCATTGGAATGGGTTTTTATAGATAGATGAATACATATGGGTGAGAGAACCTTAGGGTTAGAGTAGTGTTGATGACAATGCATGGGTACGTTATCATTTTGCTAAGCTTGTTGTTAGTATACGTCATTACTGAAATATTGCCAACCAATATGGTAACTATGCCAATGGAAAGAGCTGTAAAACTGTGCATGCTTGACCCCTATAACATGCATGCTTTACTCTGACTGTAATGTGTAAACCAGTGGATGTGAGTGTATACACACTGTTAAATTTGGCATTGACATGCTGTATTGCTCCATATAGCAGATCTAATTAAAAAACTAGCAATTAACTAAATAGCATGGAGAACTTAGTAGAGCTAATGCAAAATGTGTAGCGGAAGATCACGGCTTATTGTTTGTCCTGTTAGTAAATATCATCTTTGTCAGTATCAACTCAGCTGGCTATACAACCACTTACTTCTCTGTAAGCTGTGATACAGGCTTCCATGGTACAGCTGTGAATAATGCATCACGAACAAGCTATGCAGAGTGAAGTGGGAAAGCCTATATGATGCGCTGTTGACAAGATGTAAATTATCCATACTAGTATAATAAGTCAGAATTTGTGGATAACCTGCTTAAATACAGATGATTTAAGTATGTATATTAAAAATGTAATAGAGCCTCTAATTGTGTTAATTGTTTTCAAACATGTTTCATCTAAATAGGAGTGGCTGGTGCATAGGGACAAATGGGCAGCAACCCCCACAGCCTGAATGAACTGACTTAATCCCATCACTAATTAGTTTAATGTAAATAATAAAACATCGAAACATTTTTTATATAATGTTCAATCTTTTATTTTTTTTTATATCTGCTGTTGTCACTTTAAATTATGAATCCTTTGTCAAGCAGTTAAACACACTGACTTATACCCTTATCACATCTCCCCCTGCTGGTGACTTGCTTTGTACTACAGATCAGGGCACAATGCTACCTGTGCTCTATCTGAAGGATTGAGCCTGTCTGTCACACACTACATCACCCAATCAGAATGCCTGGGAGGGAGCTGAAGCTGTGGGACCTTTCAGGAATCACCCAGAATGACTGTTTGGAGCTGGGCAAACCCCAGCTAATCACTGACACTGTCCCAGTCAATTAGGTCTGCTAAATTGCAGTATGCAGTGCATACTAGGAGATGCAGTTCAGTGAGAGCTGCCATGCTGATAGAGCTGTTCAGGACCGAGTAGTCTCAGTCTGTCTGTTATTCTCTCTCTCTATTTTTCTTGTTCTCTGCGACTCTCTTATTCTCTCTCTCTCTCTCTCTCTCATATTGCCAGCCTCTTCCCCCAGACTAGTAGTTTTGTCATGACAGTTTGCTTTTAATTTGATACTGAAAAAATTGTTTCTATTTAGTGCAAAAGACTTTTGCGAGTATATGGTTTATATACAATTTTTTTTACAATTTTTAATTTATTGAAGCAGTTGGTGTGCTGAAGGACAAATCCCCCACCCCACACACACACTTTATTGTTCCCTCTATTATGTCTCTTTCTATCCCTCTATAATATCTCTTTCTCTCTCCTCTTTCTGAATAAAGTTTATTGAAAAAAAAAAAAACTCAAGTCTCAGGTGCCTCATTCAATTGTGATTTGGCCAATTGAATAGAGCTGTATAGAAGCACAGAGCATATATTTTGCAGAAGTTTTTAGTTAGTGAAGACCTTGCTTTTGGATAGTAGTTCACTAGCTAAAAAAACGTCTTTAAAAAAATATGCTATGTGCTTTTATAGAGCCCTATTCAATTGGCCAAATCGCAATTGAATGAGGCCCTCAGTGTGATGGGTGCAGAGCCTCAGCCATCTCAGTGTATGTTGCTGACTACCCTGTATATATCAGACAAGCCTGGAAGGAAGGCTCCTAGAATACAGCTTGTATTCTACATTTACAAAGAAGGCATCTGCATCCCTAGAAAGCATCCTGTTGTGATTCTAAAAATGTTTCCCAGATTCCCATGTTTTAGATATTTAATATTCTTCTCCACCCCTTTGTATGTGTATATATTTGTGTGTGTGTCCACAAGCACATATATAATGTACATGACATGTGTATTTATATATATATATATATATATATATGCTAGCGACTTGCCCGTCAAAAAATGACGGCAATAGAATTGTAAGGCAGGTAATGCTGTTTGCCTCAGACATAAAAAAATTTTGGTCCGAGATCCATTGCAAGCCTTGCGCTGAGCGCCTTCGCCGCTCATTGCGAGGCTGTTGTATTTTTTTTATGATAGGTGCTTTTGCTGTTATTGTTTGTTCGGCGCTGATCTGCTTTTTGCCCTTATTGCAAGGCTTTGTCTGCTATGAGCAGCATTGGCACTCGTTAGTTTCGCGGTGAATGGCTTTTGTGTTTATTGTGATATTTTTGTATTGTAATGAAAATAATTAATAAATTAATAAATTAATATACTTTACCTATCTGGAAGTAATATATGCAGGAAGCATTGTACTGAAGAGCTGACAATCTGTTTTGATGTTCCTGCAGCATACAATGTCGGTTTGCACTGTTGTGGAACTGAGGTGTAAGTGTCAGCAAATTGTGCAGTGTGTAGTGTAAATAGGCTGCGTAAGCGAGGGAAAGCCGTTATGGTAGCTGTGTACTTCCGCATTGTGTAAGTTAGTGTTGTAAAATGGCGGCGAATGTGTATGTGGTACGCGGCTGTGGATGATTTAGCGTCCTTGGTAAAAGTGTATCTTGTACCTCATACAGGTTTTTTGAAAAGTCGTATGTGCTTGGTGGTGTCCTGTAGCCTCGTTTTTGTTTTTTCGGTGCCCATTTTTTCACTGGCTTTGGAGATTTCCATGTGTCCGAACTCGGGAATTTTGACTTAAATTGTGACACAAGCTTCAAGGAAACCATTCTGACCTTTACTTCAACCTTGACAGCAGTTTGATTAGAGAGGAACACACGGTGAGACATCTCAGTCCATCTAGGACATAAAGAAACCTTATTAAAAGACTTCACAATTACCTAATTTCCCAGGTCAATATCATGCATTGGTTTATCAGACATCTCACCAGAGGGCTGTAAAAAGTCATTTTTCATGCTGAGGGTCTTGAAACCTTGTGACAGGAAATTCCATGAAGCCATTCTGACCTTTAATTTAACCTTGACAGCAGTTTCATTGGTGAGGAACACACGTTGAGAGGTTGAGTCCACCTAGGAGATAAAGAGACCTTATTAAGAGACTTCGCAATCACTTAACCTCCCAAGTCAATATCATTCATTGGTTTATCAGACATCTCACCAGGGGAATGCAGACCATTCTGACCTTTCCTTTAACCTTGACAACAGTTTGATTGGTGATAAACACAAGATGGAAGGGAGGTCAAGTCCACCTAGGAGATAAAGAAATCTAATTAAGAGACTTCACAAGGACATCATCTCCCAGGTCAATATAATGCATTGTTTTATCAGACATCTCACTAGGGGGGCTGTAAAGAGTTCATTTTCATGCTGAGGGGCTTGATACCTTGTGCCATGAACTTCCAGGAAACCATTCTGATCTTTACTTCAACCTTGACAGCAGTTTGTTTGGTGAGGAACACAAGGTGAGAAATCCCAATCCACCTAGGAGATAAAGAAACCTTATTAAGAGACTACACAATGGCCTAATCTCCCAGGTCAATATCATGCATTGGCCTTGGTTTATCAGACATCTCACCAGAGAGATGCAGACCATTCTGACCTTTTCTTTAACCTTGACAACAGTTGATTGGTGAGGAACACAAGGTGGGAGGTCGAGTCCACCTAGAAGATAAAGAAAAATTATGAGGAGACTTCACAAGCACCAAATCTCCAAGGTCAATATCATGCATTGGTTTATCAGACATCTCACCAGAGAGATGCAGACCATTCTGATCTTTCCTTTAACCTTGACAACAGTTTGATTGGTGAAGAACACAGGGTGAGAGGTGGACTCCCCCTAGAAGATAAAGAAACCTTATTAAAAGACTTCACAAGGACATAATCCCCCAGGTCAAATATCATGCATTGGTTTATCAGACATCTCACCAGAGGGCTGTAAAGAGTCCTTTTTTAATGCTAAGGAGCTTGAAACCTTGTGTCATGAGCTTCCATGAAACCATTCTGACCTTTTTATGAAGAACCAGACTTGATAATGGGAAATATATTTTAGAAAGTAGGAAAATATAACCTTTAAATACTAAATGTAACAGTATATTCCCTGCTACTACAAAAGGTTGGGAATGCAGAGATGCACAAAGACAACAATGGCAGCCCCAATAAGGCATAATTTACTATGCTCAGTAATTAATTAAAGGCTTTTTGTGCCCATTTACCCATTACCTATATCTATTTCTTCAAAAAAGTATAATGCAATGTATAGGACTAGAGTATATTTTTGTACATCAGACATTAACTTGCAGATCTTCAGTTCCTACATCTATATAATAATTTGGCTTTGTGATGTTATTGTGATATATGATGCTTTCATATCCATATGCCAAGGTACTTATTAGTAGACTGCGTGCAACTGGGGTTGGTGTAATTTTCTTGGAGACATTGGCAACATAAAACTCTGTGGTGCTCACTAAGGCCGCTTTCCTCACATACTTACTCACAAGGGATTACATTACACAGAGACATATAGCAAAACTCATATACATTAAGGTGACAAAATGTCCCATTTAATGGGAAAAATACGCATTGCAGAGCTGCTGTAAACCTAAGTGCATTCCTGACATACCCATTAAAGGTGAGGTCAAGCCAATGTAGAGTCTATATAGTCAAGAGCAAATAAACTGAAGAAACGTCTTTGCTCACCTCACAGATATATCTCCTCACATATGTAATTATATTTTATATGTATGGCGTGCTGTAGAAAGATACAAGGGATACAGTAAATACATGAAACTTGTGACTGTACAATGTTATACATAGTATTAGAAATTTACAATTCACCTAATTATTAAGCCTTACCTTTTTCTATAAAATCTCTCAGACTTCAGTACAAGGTAGAGTAAGCTGCTCATCTGTTGGTCTTCCTTATTTAAGTGCCCTGGCCTCCCATCCAGGCTCCTTATATAGTGCCCTGGCCTCTGTGACATAATCTATTATGACATATTTCTGATGTAAGAAGTGTTTGCTACCTGGAGGGCCCAGCTGAGCCTTGCGATGGCAGCCATTAGACAACTCATCATACAGTGCCTATATATAATATGCAATTGAGGATGACCCACAGATGCTTGGGGTTTAGGTCTGGTGACATGCTTGGCAAGTCCATCACCTTTACCTTTAGCTTCTTTAGCAAGTCACAAAGAACACAAAAACACTGATATGAGAAGAACCCCTCAGTTTGAACGTAAACAGCGATGCAAAGAGAGTGGCAGCAGCATCTGACATCATCAGGTAAATGCATATTGGGGGACTCAACACAACATATTATAGAAAACATATATACACATATAGCTATATGTGTATATATGTTTGCTCTGGGCCTGCATGAGCGCTACCAACACTGGGGAGCTGCAGTTCATTGAGAGAACCAACATGTACTGTGACACACTGAAGCAGAGCATAATCCCCTCCGTTCGGAGACTGGGCTGCAGGGCAGTATTCCAACATGATAACGACGCCTAACACACCTCCAAGAAGACAACTGCCTTGCTAAAGAAGCTGAAGGTAAAGGTGATGGACTGGCCAAGCATGTCACCAGACCTAAACCCTATTGAGCATCTGTGGGGCATCCTCAAATGGAAGGTGAGGGAGTGCAAGGTCTCTAACATCCACCAGCTCTGTGATGTCATTATGGAGGAGTGGAAGAGGACTCCATTGGCAACCTGTGAAGCTCTGGTGAACTCCATGCCCATGAGGGTTAAGGCAATGCGGGAAAATAATGGTAGCCGCACAAAATATTGATACTTTGGGCCCAGTTAGGACATTTCCACTTCGGGGTTTACTAACTTGTGTTGCCACTGGCTTAGACATTAATGGCTGTGTGTTGAATTATTTTGAGGGGACAAATTTACACAGTTATACAGGATGTACACTTCCTACTTTCCATTGTAGCACAGTGTCATTTCTTCAGTGTTGTCACAGGAAAATATATAATAAAACATTTACAAAAATTTGAGGAGTGTACTCACTTTTTTTAGATACTGTATATATATATATATATATATATATATACATATATATATATATATATATATATATATATATATATATATAGAATAGTACATTACTGATTCAGTGTGGTGTGAGTGCTTAGTTTGTGGGGTGATTGTTGTAGAGGGTAGTTCAATACAGCAATTATTTCACAAAGGCTGGACTAAGAGTGATAGATGCTCTCCACCGTACAAAGTAGTACAAATAAGGAATAGTACATTAGTGATTCTATTTAATGTCTAAAACATAAGTTAATAATAATGTATTTCCTGCTCAAATTTCTCAGAAATACAGTATATACACAGCACTCTTGGAAAACTTGGCGGATCATGCAAATGAGACTAAATATTTAATGCACCCTCACTCTGTCAATCCAAACAGTTTTAAATATGCCTCATTTTAAGCATATGCTTACTGTATTCCACAGTTTTAGGCATAGCAATGGATAGATTTTTCACAAACCAGGTCACTTAACCACATACAGCACTGTTTCACAGTGCATATACTGTATTTCTGAGAAATTTAAGCAGGAAATAAGTTTATTTTAACTTATTTTTTAGACATTCAAATAGAATCACTAATGTACTATTCCTTATTTGCACTACTGTACTTTGTATGGTGGAGGGCTTCTATCAATCTTAGCCCACCATATGTGAAATAATTGCTGTATTGAACTACTCTCTACAACAATCACCACACAAACCAGGCACTCACATCACACTGATGATTGTCAGTAACTGTGAAACAATGCTGTATGTGGTTAAGTGACCTGCTTTGTGAAAAATCCATCTGTTGCTATGGTTAAAACTGTGAAATACAGTAAGCATATGCTGAAAAAAGAGCAATATTTAAAATGGTTTGGATTGACAAAATGAGGGTGCATTATGTGGTCTAATTTGCAAGTCCTGTCTGGTTTTCCAAGATTGCAGTGCATATATTGTATTTCTGAGAAATTCGAGCAGGAAATATGTTTTTATTAACTTATTTTTTAGACATTCAAATAGAATCACTAATGTACTATTCCTTATTTGCACTACTGTACTTTGTATGGTGGAGGGCTTCTATCAATCTTAGCCCACCATATGTGAAATAATTGCTGTATTGAACTACTCTCTACAACAATCACCACACAAACCAGGCACTCACATCACACTGATGATTGTCAGTAACTGTGAAACAATGCTGTATGTGGTTAAGTGACCTGCTTTGTGAAAAATCCATCTGTTGATATGGTTAAAACTGTGAAATACAGTAAGCATATGCTGAAAAAAGAGCAATATTTAAAATGGTTTGGATTGACAAAATGAGGGTGCATTATGTGGTCTAATTTGCAAGTCCTGTCTGGTTTTCCAAGATTGCAGTGCATATATTTGATTTCTGAGAAATTCGAGCAGGAAATATGTTTTTATTAACTTATTTTTTAGACATTCAAATAGAATCACTAATGTACTATTCCTTATTTGTACTACTGTAAGGTGGAGGGCTTCTATCACTCATAGCGCACCATATGTGAAATAATTGATATAGATATATACATGTTGGAATACTGCCCTGCAGCCCAGTCTCTGAAGGGAGGGGATCATGCTCTGCTTCAGTATGTCACAGTACATGTTGGCATTCATGGTTCTTTCAATGAACTGTAGCTCCCCAGTGCCGACAGCACTCATGAAGGGCGAGACCATGACACTCACACCATCAAAAGTATACATCTATACTGAGGAAAGGTAGTTGAAAAAATCCCTAAATGACAGATAAACGGATAAGGCACATAGAGCACAAAAACACTGATATGAGAAGAACCCCTCAGTTTGAACTTAAACAGCAATGCAGAGAGAGTGGAGGCAGCATCTGACATCAGCAGGCAAATGCATATAGGGGGAATCAACACAACTTATTCCAGAAATCATATATACACATATAACTATATGTATATATATGTTTGATCTGAGCCTGTATGAGTGCTGCCGGCACTTGGGAGCTGCAGTTCGTTGAGGGAACCATGAATGCCAACATGTACTGTGACATACTGAAGCAGAGACTGGGCCGCAGGGCAGTATTCCAACATGATAACAACCCCAAACACACCTCCAAGACAACCACTGCATTGCTAAAGAAGCTGAAGGTAAAGATAATAGACTGGCCAAGCATGTCTCCAGACCTAAACCCTATCTGTGGGGCATCCTCAAACGGAAGGTGGAAGAAGTGCAAGGTGTCTAACATCCACCAGCTCTGTGATGTCATTATGGAGGAGTGAGGACTCCAGTGGCAACCTCTGAATCTCTGGTGAACTCCATGCCCATGAAAGTTGGAAAATAATGGTGACCACACAAAATATTGACACTCAGGGCCCGATTTGGACATTTCCACTTAGTGTACTCACTTTTGTTGTCAACGGTTTAGACATTAATGGCTGTGTGTTGAGTTATTTTGAGGGGACAGCAAATTTACACTGTTATTCAGGCTGTACACTTACATTGTAGCAGAGTGTAATTTCTTCAGTGTTGTCACAAGGAAAGATATAATAAAATATTTACTACAATGTGAGGGTATTACTCACTTTTTTGAGATACTGTATACATATATATATAAACACACATATGAAATAGAATATACATTATATGTACTCGTGGAGCTTACAATCTACACTTTTAGTACAGTTTAGTATAACAGTTAACATCTGATTTTATTTAATTCAAATGATACACAGGGCTTGTAGCCAGTTTAAGACGATGGAGTATGTTACAAGAGGTTGGGTGGTTTTTACTTCAGTTTTAGTTCTTGTACTGTCAAGTAAAATAACTTGATGTCTGCTTTTTAGGTTTTACTTCAACCAGTCTACCTGTAGGAGCATTTAGCCTGTGTAGTGTTGTAAAAATGTATTCAAAAATAGTATTTTATTTCCCCATTACTTTTGTTTTTGGTCAGTCATGCCCATCTCTCTGTGACCCTATGGACCACAGCACATCAGGCACACCTGTCAGCCACTACCCCTCTGATCTCATCTATTAATCTCCTCCTCTGTTGTCGTCTTATTCATGTGCCTTACATTTTTTCCACCATCATGGTCTTCTCTCGAAAAAATTCTGTCTTCTATGCTGAATTCTTCTTTACTGCTTGCTTATCTATCCCTCTCGCTATCCCCTATCAATATAAGGGGAGGGGTCCGGTCTCTGCCTTCCACCCCACCAACTTGGAAAGTCACCAGCTGCCACTGCATCTAAATCCTGCCCTGACAGGGTTTCCCTTAAGTCTGTTTCATTTTTAAACTTTTTTCAAATAAAGCACACACTATATAACTTACATTCTGTTGTTAGTATCTGTTTTTTAAGGTACATATTGAAATATAATTGGTGGAAGAGAGATCACAAGTGATATAAGCATTCTGGTAATGACTTGACATTTAACCTATGTTTTATCCTGGGAAGAGTGTAAAGTCTAGAGTTGGAGCTTTTGAACGTTACCTTCTTACTATATTGCACCAAACATTACCATATTGCTTTCACTTATTTTTCAGTACAACTATATCTGACTTAAAGAGACTTATGTGGTTACTGAATTATTTCCTTGATTACTGAAATATTTATTATTATTTAAAAATTAAGGGTTTTATGAACTTTAAAATAAAAAAAACAGTATTTTTTACTTTTTGCTCATTTTTTTTTGTTCAAGAGAAGGTGGAATGAGAGAAACCATGTGTTGGAAATATCTGTATTTAGTTATGTTTAAACCTGCTTCTTTATATAGCATACCTGACAATATAAGCCAGTGGAAGAGCAAACCCCACTTGGGTAACCCTCTCCCTCATTAAGCTTAAGGAAGACTAACAGTTCAAGATGAGAGTTCCCATAACACAAATTAACATCTAAAACACTTTAATGATGTTAGTTTGTTATACTGTATAGCTGACAAACAAGTTTTTCCCAAACTACTGTGGCACTTTAATGTCATCTCACCTTCAATTTTTTAAATATATTGAAAGTATATTGAAACTTGTTTCTTCCATTTTAAAACAAACTAAAACAATATTTTAATTATAAGTATATTAAATAATACAGATAAAAAACTAAAATAAAAGTATAGTAATTAAATGGTAAATTTATGTTGACATTTGAATATCTAAAAATAAGTTAAAAAATATTTTCTGCCCAGAATTCTCAAAAATTGTACTTATAAAAAAAATGGAAATAGTTATAAAAATGTGCTTTACTTGTGCAAGAACAAGTAATTATGAAGATTTTTGTATGAGAAATTAAATTCATGACCTCTACCAGGTTTGTATTTAACAATAAACCAAAATATGTTAACAGATGTGTGAAATGCAAATTGTGTTGTATTGTACATTGAAAAATAGCCAAATCTCAAAATACACCGGTTTACAATAAAAAAATACTGAAATATCAAAAAATATTTGACTTACTTGGGTGTTATTTTCAAAGTTGCCTGTTCAAGACTTTGACAAATGACTTTCTTGAAAACTAGCCTCATTGATTCATTTGAAAGCCAACATTGTTGTTGCAACCTATTGCGGAAAAATTCTTTTAACATTAATAAGTCAAAACAATGGCTAACTCAAATAACAGAAAATGCTATTATTTTTGTTTATTTTGGCCATAGAAATGTATATCTCATTAAACAATACAGATTATATATACTTTCACAATCATTGAAATGATCTATTCAGAGTGAAATAACAAGGCTTGATTATCATAAAAATATATAACAGGATACGTATTGCCATGATATGGTATGTCCATTGCAAAGTGTGAATTCTTCCACAACATGTTGATGATTTTATAATTGTGTTAAACACCTAAAAAATTATCTAAGTTTACAATAAGCAGATGAATATCCAAAACCTAGTATTTAGTCCTCCATTCCATGGCTCCTGTAAGAATTTAAGGAAGGCTGACTTGCAGCTGTAGTATATAATTACTTAAAAGCTAATTACGGGAGCTATTCTATTCCTCCCGCAAAGAAGAATACTTAAAACTTACTGACTCACCCAGAGGGGATTGCCCAGAGCTCTCTAGCTCTAACTTGTACCCGCAACTTGCTGGCAGGTGACTCCAAGTCATGAATCTCAGTAGTCTCCTTAGCAACACTACAGAGTGGTACCCACTAACTTGAACACACTACATTTGCCCTAACCTCCTCCCATAAACCAATCTATATAACCCCTATGCCATACCATGGTGTAAAAGGGGTTAAATAATAATATAAACAAATTCATGGTGGTCCCCCGGAATTTCCCTTTAATACCACCCTATGAGCCTAGAGATCCCTGTGATCCCCTCTCAACACCTGCTACCCCCTATGATCCTGGGTATCCCCTGCATCACCTCTCACTACACACTATAATTTATTAGCCCTTGTATTCCCTGGAATACACCTTAATACCCTATAACCCAATCAATAAGCCAAGGATACCCACTGGGATACCCCTCAATACATGCTACTCCTTATGAGCTGCACTATATTATCCCAGGTATTTCACAAGATTCTGTCTTTTTACCTGCTGCCCCCTATAAGCCTGAGTATCCCCAACTAAAGTATAATCTCAGGGGTTTGTATGAGCCAAATATTAACCCCTATACCATGGGTGTCTCAACAGACCAGTGTGTAGCACTACAGAGATTAATATGATTACCATGGGGATTCTTTAAGGACCCACGTGGCATGGGATTCATTATTTGATGCCATGGAGGTTCTTTAACGACTACTATGCCATTATATCTTTATTAGGTTACGGGACTCCCATGGAAAGGAGGTTAATGTGTAATGCCACAGAGGTCTTTCTAGGACCTCCATGGCTAAGGGTGTTATTCTTAGAGCCAGAAGTGGGGGTTAAAACGTAGGTGCCACTGGAGTCCTTTAAGGACCTCCATGGCATGCAGTTCATTTTTAGGTGCCATGGGGGTCTCAATATGGTTATGGGTATTGGGAATTGGGTATGAGCGGGGAGGGGATGATCGGGGGTGAGTGGCAAAGGGGGTGATTGGGTATGAGCAGAGAAGGCAATGTGTTTTAGAAGGCATTTTTCTGCCTTTACCGGTTCTTTTCAGTACACAGAAATATTTTTGTCAAAATCAGTAATATTACAAGCTCTTCTGTGATCAGTAAAGTTGCAATTGAATAGTGACTTAATGGAAAAGCAACTTGTAATATTACTGATGTGCAAAAATCAATGAAAAACATGTCATAATATTGCAAGTATGGATTGTTCTAGACCATTATAAGTATCTCACTCGCAGTCAGGAAAAAATTGAATAAGTAAAGTAAAGTTACTGACCACTTTTTACCAAATAAGGAATTGAATAGAGACATTTATATTTACCTTGACAGAAATTTTTTTTTGAGGACCTGCAGTAGTCAAGTTATTGTTCACTGCATGTATAAAAATAATAGTTATATGCAAGTGTTTATAACATTTTCAATACAATGAGTCACTTCCAATATTTTTTTTTCATTTACCCTGTAGTTTCCTCAAATTATGTAAATGCGGTAACTTTGATCAGATGATATTATTTAGCAGAAATCTTTTTTGAATTACTTAAAATGAACTTGTATACTTTTTATACAACTTTCTAATGGAACCTCTCCAGAAATAGCTAATACAGTTGCGTCTGAATATCTAACCCTGCATCTATTCAATGCCAGCTGTTCTTTAGAAAATGTCATAAATAAGTTTGAAACTGATATGACTGAGAACAGCAAGAAAAGAATGGTATCCTTTGCATCTAAAATATTAATACTATTTCTAGCCACAAAGCCAAAAAGAAAATATTGGCAACCTTCTTCTAATTAATAATAAAACAATAGACTGCTCAGAAATACAGTATGTTCTTGTAAACATAGTAGTAATATAGAATTTCATTCCTATGATTTGGAATTTTGTTTGGATCACTCAACTTGCTTAGAAACATTTTGGCTAAAGTATACTGTGATGGATTTATAATTAAACAATAAACATAATTTGTAATCTCAGAGGTTAAATTAGATTGTAATATGAAATAGGAAGCTCTAAGAACAATCCTGTCTGAGAAAAAGAGGAACAAATGATACAATACATAGCATTAAAATTTTGCATTTTTTTTTCTTTCATGGTGGGGTTGTAAATATACACACAGCTAAGGATTTTTCGTCAACAGTGAGGACATAATCGTTGACTTACCCCCCCCCCCCCATTTCCTATGTTTTCTATAGAAGCTATTTAGCAAGTAGTATTAAATGTTATCTCTGTTTGGTAAATAGGTTCCCAAAAAACATTGGAAGTGGGCATATTGTATATGTCAACTCTGCTTAACTCCATTTAAAGGTCTAATGTAAGTGCCAGATAAAGGACTGTGAGTATCTGGTTGAGCACTTGTTCAAGAAATGTGTGCTTATAAATTCAACAATAAAGCCACCTGTTAAAAATTGGATATGAATGTTACATGCCTGGTTATGCAGCTCTATTCTGTCACCTGATTCAATGTTATTTTTATGGAAGCCATTGAAAACATCTGACAGCTATGTAATTAATCATCTTTTATGACTTATGCCCCCCATATCACTGTGCTGTGTGCATGTGTGACCATGCCTCTACCTGGTGTCATTAGTGATATCAGTTTTTTGTTGCCTGATTTTCCCAAAAATTGCTAATTTACAGTCCTACCTGATTAAATAAATGATTAAGTCAGAAGTCCCAAATAACTAAACAGCTACCAAATAACTTAACTGTGTTCCATAGAAACAATCATAGACTTGTGACAGGTGGTAGGTGGAGGCAGACCCAGCATATCAGGCAGGTATAATTGAATTTGAATACAATTTATTTACATATGCCTTTATTGTTGAATGTATAAATTCATATTTCTTAAAGTAACAAGTTGCAAACAAACAGCCCTATTAAACTTGAGCACCGTAAGTGCAACGTGAGCAGCGGCGTAGGAACCGTGGGCGGACCGTGGGGGTTCGGGGGATAGGGGGGACAAATTACCTTACAGATTAAATGAATGGCCACTAGAAGGTATGTATGTCTTTCTCATGTAAGTTTTGACCAATAATATATATATATATATATATATATATATATATAAATATATATATATATATATATGTAATATATAAATATGTATATACTATATATAAATATAAATATATATATATATATATATATATATATATATATATATATATATTTAGTAAATAAATAGTACATCTGTGTTGATATTTTAATGTCTAAAATGAGTTAAAAAAACCTGTTTCCAGAAATACAGTTATTACACTGCATTCTGGGAAGCTGAACAGGAACATGCAAATCTGCCCACAAATGCCTCGCTCTTCAATCCATAAATCATTTTAAACATGGCTTCCGTTAAGCTTATGCCCGTTGCAGTATACACAAGCTGGGAATCCTATTCACGTACAGCTGTTTCAAGCATAATGGCTATCATCAGAATGGAGCGGGATCGCAGCTTGTATTGTGGCTATTTTGAGTAGGTAGTACACCACAACAATCATTTAATATTTGATGGGCAAAAGAGCGATAGAAGCCCTCCACCGTACAGAACTACAGTAAATAAATAGTACATCTGTGTTCACATTTGAATGTCTAAAACATGTAAAAAAAAACTGTTTTATGCAGTGCCTTGCAAAAGTATTCACCCTCCATGACTTTTGACCTATTTTGGTACATCACAGCCTTAAGTTCAATGTTTTGTTAATCTAAATTTGATGTGATGGTTCAGAACACAATAGTCTGTTGGTGAAGTGAAATTAGAAAAATATATACAAAAAACTATTTTTTAGAAATAGAAAACAGAAAATTGCCAGGTGCGTATGTAAGCCCATACAAAGCTCTGGTGCAACAAATTACCTTCAGAAGTCACATAATTAGTGAAATGATGTCCACCTGTGTGCAATCTAAGTGTCACATGATCGGTCATTACATATACACACCTTTTTTGAAAGGCCCCAGAGGCTTCAACACCTAAGCAAGAGGCCCCACTAACGAAACACTGCCATGAAGACCAAAGAACTCTCCAAACAAGTAAGGGACAATGTTGTTGAGAAGTACAAGTGAGGGTTAGGTTAAAAAAAATATCCAAATCTTTGATGATCCCCAGGAGCACCATCAAATCTATCATAACCAAATGGAAAGAACATAGCAGAACAGCAAACCTGCCAAGAGATGACTAAAACTCATGGACCAGGCAAGGAGGGTATTAATCAGAGAGGCAGCACAGAGACCTAAAGTAACCCTGGAGGAGCTGCAGAGTTCTATGGAGTATCTGTACATAGGACGACAATAAGCCGTTTGCTCCATAGAGTTGGGCTTTATGGCAGAGTGGCCAGAGAAAAGCCATTACTTTCAGCAAAAAACTAAATGGCAAGTTTTGAGTTTGCGAAAAGTCATGAGAGAGACTCCCAAAATGTATGGAAGAAGGTGCTCTGGTCTGATGAGACTAAAATGTAACTTTTCAGCCATCAAAGAAAACGCTATATCTGGAGCAAACCCAACACATCATTACCCAAAGAACACCATGCCCAGTGAAACATTGTGGTTGCAGCATCATGCTGTGGGGATGTTTTTCCGCAGCCGAGACTGGGTCAGATTGAGGGAAAGATGGATGGTGCTAAATACAGGGATATTCTTGAGCAAAACCTGTACCACCCAGTGCGTGATTTGAGGCTAGGACGGAGGTTCACCTTCCAGCAGGACAATGACCCCAAACATACTGCTAAAGCAACACTTGAGTGGTTTAAGGGGAAACATGTAAATGTGTTGGAATTAGCCTAGTCAAAGGCTAGACCTCGATCCAATAGTAAATCTGTTTTCAGACTGAAAGATTGCTGTTCACAAGCGCAAACCATCCAACTTGAAGGAGCTGGAGCAGTTTTGCAAGGAGGAATGGGCAAATATACCAGTGGTAAGATGTGGCAAGCTCATAAAGACTTATCCAACGCGACTTGGAGCTGTGATTGCTGCAAAAGGTGGTTCTTCAACATGTTAATTCCAGGTTGTGAGGCAACAAAACATGAAAAATGCCAAGGGTGGTGAATACTTTTGCAAGGCACTATATATATATATATATATATATATATATATATATATATATTTATATATATACTACTGTACGGTGGAAGGCTTCTATCGCTCTTTTTCCCACCATATTATAAATGATTGTTGTGGTGAACTACCTACTCATAATTTCCACAACACAGGCTGAGATCCCGCTCCATGCTGATGATAGCCAGTAAGCTTGAAACAGCTGTATATGGATAGGATACTCAGCCTATGTTTAATCCATCCTTGGCTTTGCATTAAAGCTGTGTAATACAGCATGCATAAGCTTAAAGGAATCCATATTTGATAATGGCTATGGACTGAAGAGCAAGACATTTGTGGGCACATTTGCATGAACCCGGTTTTGCTTCCCAGAATGCAGTGTAATAACTGTTTTTCGCGGAATTCTGAGCTGGAAGCAGGTTTTTTAACTTGTTTTAGACATTCAAATGTGAACAGAGATGTACTATTTATTTACTATATATATATATATATATATATATATATATATACAGTATACATATACATATATATATATATACGTGTATACGTGACACAATGCAATATTGATAAAGCCGTAAATACGATATTTTATTACGTGCGAGTTACATTATTTGCGTTAACACATTGATTGCCGGGATCGTTATAACGTGGAAAATAAACATGAAATAAAGTATTTTTCTTGACCAATTTGCGAGCTTGAGAATGTTATGCTATTAATTCTAAGACCTAAGATCACTTTTCCTTTTAATAAAAGTACAGTAGTGTGTTTTTTTATATCCGTCACAGTGCTATGTACTGAACTTTACCCCCCTTGTGAGTCCTCTCTAGCACTCGTTACGGGGTTGAACGCAAGTGAAATTGTTGCAATTTAATAAAATGATTGGAACTGTAGCAGTTATGGGCTTGAGAGAAGGATTTGAGGCCGTAAATCCTACATCACGTAGGCTTTTTTCGGCTTTTCTACGTCTTAGCCCGCGGGTTGCTTTACGGGGTCAATTTAATAGCTGCAAGTCTTGTGGGCTACATTACGGGCTACGTATTTACACGTAGAGGGAATTTAATAGGGCTGTAAGGCCCCCATTACGATTTTTTAGATTGGTAATTGACACAAAAATCACTACCTACCTATTCCAATCCATCAAAAACCAAGCAATGTTTGACGGCACTGCTGAATAGTGTAAAATTACATGTGTTGGCCAGTTAGGTGTAGCTGTCACATTCAAAGTTCCCTCCAAACCATTCTAATCTGAGATACATGGGCATCACACAAGTAACTGTGAGTAAGCCCTTACCTGTCTTGATTTTCTCCCTCAATCTTACATGTACTTCAGACAACCCATAGAGGCATAAAAATGCCTTGGAAAATGAAAGCATCAAATTTGACTCTATGATCATTCTAATCCCTTATCTAAATGGAATATGAGACCTGATTTCTCATATCCAACGCAATTAGGGTGTTATTAACACCCACCAACAATATAAACATCATATAAACCCAGGGAATCTTTGTCTAGTACCCCTACCCTCTGTGAGCCCAGGGATCCCTGGAATTTAAAGTACATTAAATTGGGAAGCAACTCAGATTCCCTCTCACATGTGCTGAAGGGAATCCTGCGGATTCCTTACTCCCACAAGCTGAAGGAGTCCTTCGGGATTCCCTGAAATGCGAACCTCAATCCCTATGTATATCAATAATCATGGGGGTATATATATATATATATATATATATATATATATATATAATCAGAGTATTGCAGTATATAGTGATACCTTTTTTATTGGACAAACATATTCATAGGTTTCATGACGAGCTTTCGAGAGTGTCCCTCTCTTTGTTGAGTCAGAGTCAATACTCACATATATATATATATATACTAGCGAATTGCCCGTCAAAAAATGACGGCAATGAAATTGTAAGGTAGCTAATGCTGTTTAGTGTGTAATAATGAAATATATAATACATTAATAAATGAATATACTTTACCTATTTTAAAGCATTGTGTGGAAGAGCTGTGAATGTGTTTTGATGTTGCTGCAGCATTAGTGGTGTGGATCTGCTGTGTAAGCGTGCTGAATGTGTGCAGTGTAACACTGTGCGTGCGCGAGACCAAACCGTTAGCGTAGTCGTGTACTTCCGCATTGGCGAGAAATGGCGAGTAATGTGTGTTATACGTTTGTATCGGAATATCCGTAGGTGTTTTGTGGTGTTTTGCGAGTTTCTTGTGGTGTTTTGCGAGTTTAGAGTGCTGTAGCCTCGTTTTCGTTTTGTTCGGCGGCCATTTTTTCTCTCGCTTCGTTTTTTTTGTAGTCTCTAAACTGTTTTATTTGAAGTAAAATCGAGGTGTAAGTTGTATTTTTGAGGTGCTGGGTGCTCCCTCTTGGTGTAGGTAAGTTTTTTATGTATGTGGTGTGTGTATGTATTGTGTTTGACATGTTGTAATGTTCGCGAGTTGCGTCCGAGTGTTGCGAGTCCGTAATGTGTGTGAACGTGTGTCGTATGTTGTTTGCGAGTGTCGTAATGTGTGTGTCGTACTGTTTGGGTTGCGACGTGAAGTTTGCGAGGGTCGCAGTTGCTGGCAAGGAGCGCCTTCGGCGCTCCATGCCAGCAACTGCGGCCCTCGCTTTGCGAGGTCCTCAGGTGCTGGCATGGAGCGCCTACGGCGCTCCATGCCAGCAACTGAGGCCCTCGCTTCGCGAGGGTCCTCAGTTGCTGGCATGGAGCGCCTTCGGCGCTCCATGCCAGCAACTGAGACCCTCGGGCAGTGCCCTCGCTTCGCGAGGGCACTGCCCGAGGGTCTCAGTTGCTGGCAAGGAGCGCCTTCGGCGCTCCTTGCAGCAACTGAGACCCTCGGACAGTGCCCTCGCTTCGCGAGGGCCTCGGCTCGCTGCGCGAGCCGCGGCCCTCGCTACGCGAGGGCCGCGGCTCGCTACGCGAGTCGCGGCCCTCGCTTCGCGAGGGCCGCGACTCGCGTAGCGAGCCCGCGGCCCTCGCTTCGCGAGGGCCGCGGGCTCGCTACGCAAGCCCGCAGCGTTAGCAACAACTCGTACGCTCACAACTATATATGTGATATATATATATATATATATATATTATTAGCATTTATTTGTACTCAATTATATCGACATCCGTGTAATTTATTATTTATTATTATAGTTTATTTATAACGCGCCGACATATTCCGTAGCACTGTTCATAAATTAGGTTCAGACAGTGATAAATACAGATTAACATTTAGCAAAGGAAGGACGGCCCTGTCTTTGAGCTAGGAATCCAATGTCCATGGTGAATTCCCAAAGTACTTAGAATAGAAACTCGCAGACTTACAATCTAAGGGATAGTGAGTGGTAAAAGAGGGAGATAGAGGGAACCATGTGGCACCCAGGTTTCCTGGGCTTATGGGGGTGATTTGTAGTGGGATCATAAACCCCTTGCCTATGGGCCCTATTCTATTGCACACTTATATCGCTCTTAAAATTGCCACATAATCTATTAGCTGCTCGCATTCCGATTATGAGTTAACCGTCCACAATCACTACGTGCCAGCCAAAGATGCAAATTCAGGGTTGGAACTCCATTGGTTTCAGCACAGCTTGAATATTGTGAGCTATAAATAATTAAAGTTACACAAAATCTCTATTCTATTAGACCCAAAGGTCTAGCTCGAATAAAAGGTATATCTAAGTTAGGTGGGTTATGAATGCATCCAGTAGAATGAATCATAACCCACCTAGCAAAAACGTTTGCATGAAAAAATGCAAGCTGTTTTTGCAATATATTAAAAAATATGCTGGGGGTGATTTAGACACCCCCAGCAACTGCCATTTGCATAAAGAATATCTAATTTTTAATGAAATATCTTTTATGCATTTCAGCCAATCAGCAAGCAGCAGTGATATCAGCTGTGATGTCACTGCTGCTACCTAACACCTGCGAGTAGGGCGGAGGGAGTTGCAGGATGGGGAAGTGAGTGTGTGTGTCTATGTGCATGTGTGTCTGTCAGCATGTGTGTCTCTGTGTGTCTGTTTATCTGTGTATGTGTCTCTGTGTCAGCATGTGTGTGTCTCTGTGTGTGTACGTGTGTCAGCATGTGTGTGTCTGTGTGTGTGTATGTGTGTCAATTTGTATGTGTGTGTAAACATGTGTGTGTGTATGTGTGGCAGTGTGTGTATCTCTGTCTGTGTCAGCGTGTGTATGTCAGTGTGTGTATGTCAGTGTGTGTATGTCAGCATGTATGTGTCAACGTGTGTGTGTGTCAGTGTGTGTGTCAGCATGTGTCAGTGTGTGTGTCAGCATGTGTCAGTGTGTGTGTGTCAGCATGTGTGTCAGCATGTGTCATTGTGTGTGTGTGTCTCTCTCTGTGTGTGTCAGTGTGTCTGTGTGTCAGCGTGTGTGTGTCAGCGTGTGTCACTGTGTGTGTGTCAGCATGTGTCAGTATGTGTGTGTCAGTGTGTGTGTGTCAGCGTGTGTGTGTCAGCATGTGTCAGTGTGTGTGTCAGCATGGGTCAGTGTGTGTGTGTGTGTCTCAGTATGTGTGTGTCAGTGTATCAATGTATGTGTCTGTCAGCATGTGTCAGCATGTGTCAGTGCATGTGTGTCAGCATGTGTCAGTGTGTGTGTCAGCATGTGTGTATCTCTGTGTGTGTATCAGCGTGTGTGTGTCATCATGTGTCAGTGTGTGTGTGTGTCAGCGTGTGTTTGTCGTAGTGAGTGTGTGTGAGTGATTCTGTGTGTGTGGGGGGGTCACGGGGAAATTCACTGGAGCTGGGGGGCAATTCTCTGGGGTTGGGGGGCAATTATCTGGGGCTGGGGGCAATTCTCTGGGGCTGGGAAGCATATATCTGAGTCGGGAGGAGGTGATGGGGCAATTCTCTGGGGTTGTGGGACAATACTCTGGGGTCGGTGGAGGTCACAGGGCAATTCTCTGTGGCTGGGGGGCAGTATACCGGGGTTGGGGGAGGTCACAAGGCAATTCTCTGGGGCTGGGGGAGGTCATGGTGCAATTCTCTGGGGCTATGGGGCAATTCTCTGGGGCTGTGGGGCAAATATCTGGGGTCTGGGGAGGTCACAGGGCAATTCTCTAGGGCTGGGGGGCAGTTCTCTGGGGCTGGGGAAGGTGATGGGGCAATTCTCTGGGGCTGAATTCTCTGGGGTTGGGGGCAATTCTCTGGGGTTGATCCAGGTAACGGGGCAATTCTCTGTTCCTGGGAGGGCAATTCACTTCAGTTGGGGGAGGTCACGGGGCAATTCTCTGGAGCTGGAAGAGGTCATGGGAAATTTCTCTGGGGTTGTGGGGTAATTTTCTTTGGTTGGGGACAATTCTCTGGGGCTGGGGGCAATTATCTGGGGTTGGGGGAGTTCACAGTGCAATTCTCTGGGGTTGGGGGCAATTATCTGGGGTTGGGGGAGGTCACAGGTGAATTCTCCAGGGCATGGGGGCAATTCTCTGGGCTGGGGGCAATTATCTGGGGTTGGGGGAGGTCACAGGGCAATTCTCTGGGGCTGGGGGCAATTCTCTGGGGCTGGGGGAGGTGATGGGGCAATTCTCCTGGGCAGGGTGTTAATTCTCTGGGGCTGGGGAAGTATCGCCTGGGATGTAGATAAAACAATCTCTCTTGTTTTTCTCTCTTCTACTTTCTCTCTTTCTCTCTCCCTCTCCTTGCTCTCTCTTCCTCCGTCTGTTATCCTTTTTCTCTCTCTCTCCATCTTTTTCTCCTTCCTCTCTCATCTCTCTCCCTCCCTATCTCCCTCCATCTCTCTCTCCCCAGAGAATTGCCCTGTGACCTCCCCTAAAGCCCCAGAGAATTGCCCCACAGTCCCAGAAAATTTCCCTGTGACCTCCCCCAACCCCAGATAATTGCCCCCAGACCCAGAAAATTGCCCCCAGCCCCAGATAATTGCCCTACAGCTCCAGAGAATTGCCCGATGACCTCCCACAGCCTCAGAGAATTGCCTTGTGACCTTCCCCAACCCCAGTGTACTGCCCCCCAGCCATAGCTAATTGCCCTGTGACCTCCACCTACCCCAGAGTATTGTCCCACAACCCCAGAGAATTTCCCCATGACCTCCTCAACCCCAGAAAATTGCC
The DNA here is from genome assembly GCA_027410445.1 of Discoglossus pictus. Taxonomy (NCBI): domain Eukaryota; kingdom Metazoa; phylum Chordata; class Amphibia; order Anura; family Alytidae; genus Discoglossus; species Discoglossus pictus. The sequence goes on along the minus strand of CM050167.1, from coordinate 295,193,253 downwards.
CCCACCCTTAGTAAATTGCCCCGTGACCTCCCCCACACACAGAATCACTCACACACGCTCACTACTCTCTCTCACTATTACTCTCTCCTTTCTCTCTATCCATCCCTCTGTCTCTTCTATCTCTCCGCCTTTCTCTCTCCCTCTCTGTGTCCTCTCCCTCACTCTCCATCTCTCTCTCCTTTTTCTCTCTCTCCCTCTATACTTGTTCTCTCTCTCCTTCTCTATCCCTCCCTTACTCTCCTTTTTCACTCTCATGCCATATCTCTCCTTTCTCCCTTTTTGCTGTCTCCCTCTTCCTGTCCCTCTCTATTTCTCCTCTCTCCCTCTCCTCTCTTTCTTCCTCTCCTCCATCGTTTATCTATCTCCATCACTCTGTTTCCTCTCTCTCTCCAGCTTTTTCTCTCGCCCTGCCTCTCTTTCTCTCTCCATCTCTCTCTCCCTATACTTTTTCTCACTTTATCTCTCTCTCCTTCCTCTCACTCTCCCCTCTCTTTCTCTCTCTCCTTCCTCTCTCTCTCTCTATCTGCCTCCTATCTCTCAGTTTTCTCTCTGCTTTTTTCTCTCTCTCTCTATCCTTTCTCCCTCTCTCTATCTCTCTCTCTCTCTCTCTCTCTCTCTCCCTCCCTGTCTTCACGCTTTCTCACTCTCTCTGTCTCCTCTCTCTAACTCTCCATCTCTCTCTGATTTTCTCTCTCTCTCTCTCTATCTCGCTCTCTCCCTCTCAATCCTTTTTTTCTCTCTCTCGCCATCTCCCTCCCTCTCTATCATTTTTCTCGCTCTCCTTCCAGCTTCCCCTCTCTCCTTTCTCTCTATCTCTCCCTCCTCCTCTCTCTCCCTCCATCTTACTCTCTCCTTTCTCCATTTTGCTGTCTCCCTCTCCCTTATCTCTTTCTCACCATCCCTCTCTCCTTTCTCTCTCTCTATCCCTCTGTTTCCTCTCTCTCTCTCCACCTCTCTCTCCCTCCCTCTCTATCCCTTTTCTCTCTCCATCTCTCTCTCCCACCCTCTTCCCCTCTCCCCTTTCTCTCTAACTCTCCATCCCTATATCTATCTATCTCCCTCCCTCTCTCCCTCCATCTCTCCTTTCACCATTTTTGCTGTCTCTCTCTCCCTGTCACTCCCTGTGACTTGTCTATCTCCTCTCTCTCTCCCTCTCCTCCCTCCTTTCTCTCTCTCCCTCCCTCTCTTTCTCTCTTCACCTCTCTGTCCCTTTTCTTTTTTCTCTCTTTATCACTCTCTCTTCTTCCTCTCACTTTCTCCCCTCTCTTTCTTCCTCCTCTTCCTCTCTCTCTTCATCTGCTTCCTCTCTCTCTGTCTTCTCTTTCCTTGCTATCTCTCCCTCTCTCTCTCTCATCTCTATCTCTCTTCCCTTGCTCCCCCCTTGCCTCTCTTACTCATTTGCCCCCCATCTTGTCTCTCTTTCTCCCTTGACCTCCCCCCTCTTGTCTCTCTTCCTCCATTATCTCTCCCCCACTTCCCTCCCTTATCTCTCCCCTACTTCCCTTAGCGTATCTTCCTGCTGCCGGTCCAGTGTCTCCTCCCCCTGGTCAGCCAGCCCCTGCTCTGCCGAGTCAGATCGCTCAGAACAGAGAGTACGGGCTGGGAAGACACAGGAAGCCCGGAGGAGCAGCAGGAGGGCCATTTAGGTTGGGGGCAGGTGGGGGCATTTCTGACGCCCCCAAATAAGTGATGCCTGGGGCAATGCGCCCCACCCGCCCCCGCTACCTATGCTTCTGCTCAGAAAAAATGCTGATCAACACCACAGTACACTGCTGACACAGATCATCTACCCACATCCATGGAAGGTATGTCATCTACAACAGAACCTAAGTAACTGGGTTAACAACCTTTCAGGGGAATGGTGCTACTGAACAGTGCTACAATGTATATTTTTCTAAGTATTAACTCACAAACATTACTAATAATGTTGTTCAAGCATGATACCAAAATTGTGATAATAACACGTAAAATAATGCGTGAAAGCATTTTTTAAAATTATTAATACATATGATGGCTTGGAAACCACACATAACAATGTATTGGTCAGTAAATAGGGATACTTATTTCATAAGGATGGCACATTTCATGCAGATTCTAGGTGTTTTGGGCACCAGTTTGTGAAATGAGGTTAAAATTATGATATAAACATCACTTTTAACTTAGAAAGTGTAAACACTTGGCCATGACAACATCACATACCAATTAACTTAAGATTAGTGACATACAAACATATGTATACAGTACTGAATTGAATGAAGGGAAGTGTGTACAGGAAGATGATCTACAATATGTACAAATACAGAAATATTATATAAATGTTATGTATGTCCATTACAATCACACAGAAACAGGTGTAATGGTATAAAAGGCTTATTATGTACAAAGAACACAGTCATAAATGTATCTAACTGTGCATTAATATCATGGGAGTGGTGTGGACAGGTCCTGCAAGGACAAGAGGCTGTCTGGGAAAAATGGGGAAACCTAAGGGGTTAAAGATAATACTGTATAATAATAATACTGATGCATAGCATCTAATAGTCACATGTGGTCACTACACCACAGTAACCATAAACTGATGAATATAAATCTCATCATACATCACTCGTTTTAATAGAAGTAATTAGTAATGTGCATAGCACTTACATGTGGTCTGCATTTGCTCAATTAAACAGATGACTAAACTTCTGGACTATGTAATCCAATTCAGTTACACACATACAGAGTGTTCAAAAACAAAAATATGGAGAAAAAAGGTTGTCAAGACCAAAAAAGACAGAAGAGGATAAAAATCTAGAACAAAAACCTGCATCTACAGTGCTCAATACCATAACTGTAACAATATACCAACTAACCTGATTTTCTTCTGCAAGCATTACTAACCATTGGGTAGGTGTCATGATACATCACTAGCCATGACCATTAACAATGAACGCTTAGCCGTGACCACAGTCATTGGCCCCTAGAGTACTATCACCATCTATGTATGATATTGTTTAGCCACATGTATATCACATTCATCTGGTATACAGGTCATATTTAAAATTATTCTTATGATATCATGTAGTCTTCCCATTAATACAGAGTGGACACAAAGGTCAGCATAATGTCTATTACTAACATTATACAAAAGTATTTGTTTTCTCATTGATATTGAGGAGAGGATGACATGCTTCACTAATGCATGTATTAATGCTGGCTTTGCTTAACATGCCATTGTGGGACTTTGCAAGTCCCCTGCCATATCTGCATTGGTCTAAATTAATGATAACTGCAGCCATGTATTCTAAAACAGGATATATGATTTAATTTATAGTGTGTGAGCTATAAGTTAGGATGGGATGTCAATGATGGAATATCTATCTGATAGTCACTGCAAATGTGTTTCAATTACTTTATTTTTTTTCCCTTGCAGATGAAGAAGATACCTTCATGAATCTGAATTGTGCCTAAAATCAAAACATAAAAAAAAATACAAAGACCTGAAAAAAATAGGAACAGCACCATCTCTTCTCAACAGCATTCCTCAGTGAACATCAATTGGTAAAATGTTAAACATAACCCTATGTGTCCACAGAGAAGAGGATCATGGTCCATCACATAGGTTATGATCCCCTATTCTGTAGCTGGGCTAGACCATGTTAACATTTGGACCAATAGATTGTCACTGAGGAGTGCTATTGAGGTCCAAAACTATGTGCATCCTCCTCCGCCTTGCCATAAGGCCACAACCCCACATGCCTGCACGCCTTCTCCCTAGGTGAGGGGGGCTGCTAGGTGAGGGAGGATGCAGTGGCAGAAGAATTGAGGCTAGTAAAAAGTGTCCAGGCTGTGAGTGTGCCGGGGAGGCCTCTGGTGTGGAGGAGGCAGTACTTGGAATCAGAGCACGCTGGGTGGCGTCAATGTTCAGTTGGATGTCAGCACTCGTCACCTCCCTATAGATCCTCGGCAGGCAGCTGTCCCCCTACAGTAGGCCTAGTTTGAGGAGACATTGGTCTGGACCCTTCGCATAGTGTCAACTTACTCAGGACCAGCATCTCCAATGGTGGACATTGTCATGGAGGTCTGTTGAGGTCAGACAGCGCTGGGTGAGGAGGTGGCGGTGGTAGTGGCCCAGTGGGGAGGGGCTGGGGCACAGATGGAATCTGTGTTGTTAGTGGTGGGCCTTGTGGTAATGGGAGTCAGGTTGTTCTGATAATGGGAGGATGTGGTGGTGGGGGAAATTATTTTGGTCTAGTAGAAAGGCCCAGGATACAGGCCCTATGATCCTCTGCTTATCTCCTCCTCCTACGACAGTTCCTGTTGAGCGGGGGCATGGTCTGGGACATCCTGCTCCAATGGAGCTGACGTCCCCACCTCTGGCTCACTAGAGAACCCAGAATTCCTGCCAGCTGAAAATGAGAGAATGGTATATGTGTTATTTATATTGAACTAGCGACTTGCCCGTCAAAAAATTGCGGTAATGTGCTGTGTATGTTTGTAAAGTTGTTTAGTTATTAATATACATATTTGACACTTGTAAGTATTGTGATATTAAGCATGTTTATTTTTTTTAAATGCTCTCTTGGTGGAAAAAAACTCTTAAAGCATTTTGTATTAAAAGTATTAACATTTGAATGTAAGAACAGTTGAACTTTAAAGTAATCAGTATTGTAAACTTGAGGTAATGATTTTTAACATGCAATTTCTATCTGAAGAATTGTTAACTTCAATATACATTGAATGCAGAGGAAGACAAACAGTAAAAACTCTCCTTAAAACGTCCCCAATTAAATTAATTCCTTCCTGACCCCATGAACTGGCGATAAACATTAATCCAGGGAGTAATCTTAACATAACAGACAATATTTACATTGTGACTTAAAACATGGTTGAGCTCTTTACATGAACTTTGTAATATGTTGAAGTAAAGAACTTGAAAATATTGTTTTCAAACTTGTAACATTAGAAACAGTAACATAGTTAATTAACATTTTAACATAATTTGTAAAAAAAATGCAAGGCAAGTGTTTTGTGAGGCGAATCATCCATAAACAGTACTTCCATTAATTATGACTGAATTGTATATTTTTGAATGCTTTTAAATTTGTTTTGCATGTTTTTTTTTTCTTTACTGAAAAGTTATAGTACTTCATAGTAGACAATGTTTTTAGTAAAAATACGTCCATCATCTAATAAATCACGTTGACTTTCATTCTTTTCAATGTAAACTTTAATAGCCTGTGGATTTTTGCACCGTGACAACGCAAAGTACAATTGACCATGTGCAAATACTGGTTCTTCCAAGAAAATACCCACAGATTTGAACGTTTGACCTTGTGATTTATTAATGGTCATGGCAAATGCCATAATAATGGGAAATTGTCTTCTTTGAAGTATAAAAGGGAGACTACTTTCACTTGGTGCTAAATCTATTCTTGGTATGAAAACTACCAGTTAAAATTTCAGCATCTATAAAATGGTCCTTTAATTGTTGAACAATTAATCTTGTCCCATTGCATAGGCCTTTTTTGGGGTTCATATTTCGCAGTAACATGATAATTGCACCATTCTTTAGCGGCAAAAAATGTGGTGGCATTCCAGAAGTAGTTAGTGAGTTTATGAATTCAGTAGAAAAGTTAGCCTGACTTTCATTGTCATCAGCAAGTACAGAATCAGCACTGTGATAATTTCTTTGTGGTGCATTATTTTTTTTAAAGATTTCTTTATTGAGGATTAATGCATCTTTATTTTTACACGTTAGTATGACTTGGTTGGCAAGCTCCGAATATTCCTGGTTATTTATGCTACCTTCAAATATAGCCGATATAATATTTTGGTGACAAATCATATGAGGTGGGATCTCTACAGTGTCGTCAGGTAAATGTGGTATTTTTTCTTTTCTGCCTTCTCCAATTTTAATAAGCCAATCATTGAAATCAGTTTGGCCTTCTGATCTCATATTTTGTTGCAGTTGAAGATGGGTGAAATGTTTCCACATTGTGCTTGACTTTATACAGGTTTTGATAATGTCAGTTCGATTTCCATGTACAACGACAGGTAATGTTTGTCTAAAATCACCACCTAACAACATTACCTTTCCACCAAATGGAAAAGTATTATCCATGACTTCACGAAGTAAACGGTCAATACATTGGAGGGCATAGCATGACATCATTGTGGCCTCATCTATTATAATTAATTTACATTTGTTCAATTTCTTTGCTTGTAATTATGTCATGTGAATATCTGAAACAGAAGTTTCTAAAATAGGCACTGGCAGTTTAAATCCACTATGTACAGTTCTTCCACCTTCTAACAAAAGTGCAGCAATTCCAGTAGTGGCAAACGCCATTGCTATTTGACCTTGTGCTCGTACCGAACTCATTAATAAATTATATAGATAGGTTTTTCCTGATCCGCCAGGTCCATCAAGATAGAAATAACGGTCTGTCACCATGTCATCATCTATTGCATTTTTAATGGCATTAAATGCTTGCAATTGTAAGGTATTTAAAGTTGCAAGTCTTTCTTCTGTTCTTTCTGCTTGTAGTTGAATGTCATAGTCTTCAAAGTTAATGTCATCTATAAGACCTGGATCAGGCAAATTAAAACTTGCACAACTTAATCCATGAGTTAAAAATACATCTTGGATTTCCATTAACGCTTTTAAGTGTGCAATGGGTTCATTGGATCGTCGCATAAAGTCTTCAGCCATATTACTTTTAAATGTCTCCTACAAAGCTAATGCATTTGGAGCTTTTGAGAAGATACAAATAAATGCAAATTGTTCTCTCATCTGCCGTGGCATTTCACATTGTGCTGCTTCTTCTAAATATTTTTCCCATTCTGTATCATCAGCTAGTAAGTTTCTATGTCTTGCAGCTAAATGAAAGGATTCATATACTATGTCATTAACAGTTCTTAAGTGTTCAAAACTTTGTGCACCAGGAACATTTAAAAGTAATATCTGTAAGCAAAAACGTTCAACATCTCTTGGACTGACTGTGTAAATTCTTGGGATTATTTTATTGCCTCTGCTTTTTCTCGGTCTCCATAATCCATTCACAAAAACATAGTGATATGGAATTTCAATATATAAGAAGTGTGTTGCTTGTGAATCTGTGGAATTTAATTAAAACCATGCAGTTAGTGTAGTGTGACGATCTTCACTTTGGGCCAATGCATTCATTTCATTTCCAGCATGGAAATACACTAAATGACTTTGTGGCAAATGTACTGCTAATCTATATACTGCATGTGATCTATCATGCATTTCAAATTTTAAAAGCCGCCACATAGCTTCTGGCGCACTGACAGAGCGAGCATCTACATGAGATGCAAGTTCATCATGTACTAACTCACTACTTTCAGGGTTGTCTGCACTTTTGACGATTACAGTAGCTGCATCATAGCCTTTGTAAATATATTTGTAGACATATTTAATGGATTTGATGGAAGTGCAGGCTTCTACGTTGATGTGGGCGTTGTACTTCATGAGTAAATGTGGATTGTAGGGTACGAATAATGGCACTATCTCCTTGTCTTCTTTTATAAAGTGGATAGCCATCACAATTGGTATAGGTTTTGTCTCTATAATCTTTTGGAAAATCTTTGGAACATTTATTATTTTCCATACATGGTGATTGTGGATTAAGCTCACCACAGGATCCATGAATCATGCGATGAGTAACAATCTCATATAGTCTACCATATAGTTCTGGATCTGGTAGTTCAGCAACAGTGACTGCATCCACTTTGTCAGAAGTATCTAATTTATCTTTTTCTTGAAGTATTATCAGAAGATTTGCATGTGGAAGGCCTCTTTTTTGAAATTCAATTGTATATATATAAGCAAGACATTTGCCAAATAACTGACTTATAGTGATGTCAAGTATTAATTCATTTAATTTAATCTTAAAAACTCTGGCTGCTAAATCTGGTCTATCAGAAGCACTTTGTCCACAAAGTAAATTTTGTGTAATTTCTGGCCATTGTGGATTACATGTAAAAGTAAGAAATAAATCGGGTTTGCCAAATTTGGTGACAATAGCCATAGCATCATTGTATCTTTCTCTCATATTTCGAGGAGATCCTTGAAAGGAAGATGGTAAAATGATGGCTTTGCCAGCTGTCATGTCTCTGCTTGTAGCCACGTCAGCATCATAGTCCATTAGTCCTGAATATTGTTCTACACATAGTTTATCTTGTTGATATTTTATAAAGTTTAAATTATTGGCCTCAACTTGCAAATAGGAATCAATAATCCTTTGTTGTGTTAGTTTTCCACCACATAAAATTGGATTAATTGCATTTCGAATGGCAATTTGAGCTACTTTAAATTCAAGCATAGAAACATTATTTCGGATTCTGGCTTTAGCATGTGGGTAACTGGGAAGTGTTAATTTTGGTTGCCAACCTGCTTCTCCGTGTGGGAAAAAAATGCGATATGTCATTGGATCTAAATTTGAACTTAAGATACTCATATTAATGAATGGTTCCTCTCATTTCTGGGATATATTCAAATGTCTCACCGTAATTTGTTTGCGAGGGACGCATGTGACGTCATGCGTATGTGTGTTAACCGCGTGTGAGGCGCCTTTGAGTTTGTTTTTTTCAAAAGTCGTGTGTGTAATAACAAAGCCGACGTTGGAGCCTCCACCTCCGCAAATGCGGACCCTCACTTCGCGAGGACCGGCGTTTGCGGGGAACTGCGTCCCTCGCAAGCGTTAGCAACAACTCGTATGCTCACAACTATATATGTGATTATCCTTTGTTTGCTGTGTGGTCCTATCTATCTGATATCTTGTAGTCTTGAACCTGGATGGTTAATTTCCTTTCTATTGTGCAGAGCTATCATTTGCTAGATGTGACCAATTCTTTGGATTATGAGCTTAGTTGTTATTGACTCGCAACAATATGTATAGGCTAATACTCTACACTGCACATCCATCCCTACAGAGTCTGTATCTGCATACACTGCAGTGGGCACACCCATACATGGACTCTCTATTGGATCATTACTCATATTGTGCCCAAAATTGAAAGTGATTTGACGAGGCATAAATAATCTATCTATCCCTTGGTAAATCCAGAGAGCTGACATGTCAGTCTCATTAGTGGTCAGCATTTTACAACATTTTGTGTTTTCTATGTGTGTGTGATGTACTTGTGGTGGCATGTTGGTGTAGCTGATATTCACCTTTCCCACTTCTTGAACTTGACATTCATTTGGGGGCCACAACTTGGAGCTCTCACTGTTCTCTCCCCCTCTGAAATTATCCACAACACCTTAGCCCCTCACATCCCTTTTCACAAAGCAGACTGGTGTAACTGCAGCTTCTACCTCCTTCCAGGCCTGGGCCTTGGGCCCGGGGCTTACTTCCCTCTCTTCTGCAAGGATATTGAGGCGCTAACGGGTGGCACTAAGGAAAACCGCCATCAGCCCTGTGCTTGCCCCAAGCCTCTTGTCCTTCTGACTGTGGAGAGCGATCTTGTCCTTCTTCCTCTGACCCTGAGACATGTCCATCCACTATCCCCTTCTATGGGCAGATTCCTTCCTCCCTCCCTCTACCTCACCTCAACTCCCACTCTCCCTCCCTCTCCTACCCTCACCTCCACTCCCTCTCCTACCCTCACATCCACTGCCTCGCTACCCCTTTCTCTCTTAAGCTCACCTCCACTCCCTCTCGCTCAACCCTCACCTCCACTCCCTACACCCTCACCTCAACTGTATTCACCCTTGCCTCCACTCTCACTACTCTTCCATCCACTCCCTCTCTCTCCACCCTCACCTCCACTCCTCAGGGGCACCTCTCTCTCCTCTTTTCCTCTCCCCTCCTCTCTCTACCCTCCATAACAATCCCAAAAATAATATAATGAGAAATCAAAATAAGTGTATATGTTTATATTTCTGATGTTTTAAATGTATTTTTTATATGTTAGGGTATCGGGTGAGGTGTTGGGTGTGGGGATGTATTGACCTATCTATAGGTGTACCTATGTGAATTATTACTCTGTATGTATAATTTGTGTTACTATGGATATGTATATTATGTGTTAACATTTAACGTGTTTTGATAAAGTTTAAAATAAGTGTCTGAGATAGAGATGTCGCGGACAGTTCGCCCGCGGATTATTTGCGGCGATTTTGGCTAGTTCGCGCTCACAGCGGACGGCGGACACATGCGCTTTTCGGTTCGCCCCCTATTTTTTATCATTGAGGAAACTTTGACCCTGCACCTCACAGTCAGCAGACACATTCCAGCCAATCAGCAGCATACACTCCCTACCAGAGCCTTCCATCTGAAGGACAGGATACATTTTAGAATCATTCTGAAGCTGCATTCGTTGTGAGAGGACAGATAGTGTAGCTGCTGGAGATTTAATAGGGAAATAGATAGCCAGGCTGTGTATTTAGCTTCCACTACAGACCTGAAGGACTCATCTGATATCTGCTGCAAGGGCAGCAACCCAAAAAGCCCTTTTTAGGGCTAGAACATCATTTATTTTATTTTATATTTTTTTTCTGTGTAATCTCATTGCATATGCCTGCCTACAGGTGTGTGTGTGAAGCCTATTGCATCTACTCTGCCAACTTTTGGCAGTGTACAGTGATACGTCATATCTGGTGCAACCGTAGTGTACAGTGATATAAAACAACACTTTTTTGACTGTAATCGATTGAATATCAGTTGCCTGCCTACAGGCACGTGTGTGAAGCCTATTGCATCTACTCTGCCAACTTTTGCCAGTGCACAGTGACACTCCTATCTGGTGGCACCTTAGATTGCATGCGCAGTGCCCCAAATTTGAAGTGGGAGGACCGACCAAGCATCTTTTTCCATCTCCCGCTTCCAAAAATCCATGCCATATACACGTCCACTGATAGGTGACGTAACAGGTATCAAACTGATAGGAATAAATAGTACAACTTAATACACCACTCCTATCTGGTGGCGCATTGCATTGCATGTGCAGGGCCCCAAATTTGAAGTAGGAGGTCCGACCAAGCATCTTTTTCCATCTCCCTGTTCCAAAAATCAATGCCATATACACATCCCCTAATAGTGGACGTAACAGGGATTAAACCGATAGGAATAGTACTACTTAACAGTACACACCTTATAATAATGCAGACAGAGGCAACGCAGAGAGAGGAGTCTGAAGAAGAAGAGTCAGAGGATGAAGGTGGCTTTGAGGAGGTAGAAGACCAAACACAGCAGGCATCCCAGGGGGCTTGTTGTCACCTTTCAGGGACCCTTGGTGGCTGGGTGGAGGAAGAGACCTTCAATGACATCAGTGAGGACAAGGAACGGGACATGGCTAGCTTGGTATCCAACCTTGTGCCAATGGGGAGTTTGCGGTTGTGCAAAGGGACTTTAATAGGGAAATAGATAGCCAGGCTGTGTATTTAGCTTCCACTACAGACCTGAAGGACTCATCTGATATCTGCTGCAAGGGCAGCAACCCAAAAAGCCCTTTTTAGGGCTAGAACATCATTTATTTTATTTTATAATTTTTTTCTGTGTAATCTCATTGCATATGCCTGCCTACAGGTGTGTGTGTGAAGCCTATTGCATCTACTCTGCCAACTTTTGGCAGTGTACAGTGATACGTCATATCTGGTGCAACCGTAGTGTACAGTGATATAAAACAACACTTTTTTTGACTGTAATCGATTGAATATCAGTTGCCTGCCTACAGGCACGTGTGTGAAGCCTATTGCATCTACTCTGCCAACTTTTGCCAGTGCACAGTGACACTCCTATCTGGTGGCACCTTAGATTGCATGCGCAGTGCCCCAAATTTGAAGTGGGAGGACCGACCAAGCATCTTTTTCCATCTCCCGCTTCCAAAAATCCATGCCATATACACGTCCACTGATAGGTGACGTAACAGGTATCAAACTGATAGGAATAAATAGTACAACTTAATACACCACTCCTATCTGGTGGCGCATTGCATTGCATGTGCAGGGCCCCAAATTTGAAGTAGGAGGTCCGACCAAGCATCTTTTTCCATCTCCCTGTTCCAAAAATCAATGCCATATACACATCCCCTAATAGTGGACGTAACAGGGATTAAACCGATAGGAATAGTACTACTTAACAGTACACACCTTATAATAATGCAGACAGAGGCAACGCAGAGAGAGGAGTCTGAAGAAGAAGAGTCAGAGGATGAAGGTGGCTTTGAGGAGGTAGAAGACCAAACACAGCAGGCATCCCAGGGGGCTTGTTGTCACCTTTCAGGGACCCTTGGTGGCTGGGTGGAGGAAGAGACCTTCAATGACATCAGTGAGGACAAGGAACGGGACATGGCTAGCTTGGTATCCAACCTTGTGCCAATGGGGAGTTTGCGGTTGTGCAAAGGGACTTTTTGCAGTTGTTTGCGGTGCATTAAACGGGGAGATTGGTCTGTTACTGTGAAGCGGGTGTAACCCTTACACTACCTGATTGATACAACATCATACCTGATGTTTTAAAGCATGTTATTCCAAACAATTTAGGAATGTTAGGTGATATATGCCCTTTATGGCTTAAAACCAGACTCTACATCAACGATGTAATTTTCCGTGGGAGTTTTGCCATGGATCCCCCTCCGGCATGCCACAGTCCAGGTGTTAGTCCCCTTGAAACAACTTTCCCATCACTATTGTGGCCAGAAAGATTCCCTGTGGTTTTGAAATTTGCCTGCCCATTGAAGTCTATGGTGGTTCGCCCGGTTCGCCAGTTCGCATTTGAGGAAGTTCGCGTCCGCGGTTCGCGAACCGAAAATTTTATGTTCGCAACATCACTAATCTGAGAAATAGAAATCAATAAAACCACTATAACCTGTCTCCAAAATCACCTACTCCCTCTCTTCAAGACCAGAAACCTTCAGCTCTCGGACCTGCTTGGTAATTTATGAAAATCTACAGCACAGTCAACACAGGGACATGAAGCTTGCAGCTTTATTATCTCTCCCTGTCAATCACTGATCCGAGAGTCATATAAGGGTTTCAAAGTTTTGACTTAAGGACTTAAATTGCGGGCATGAGTAAATAGAATACATCTAAACATTTAGAGAAAAAACACCTGCAGACAAAATTACAATTTGGAATCACTGTCGTGCTTCTAATAGAATATGGTCCAATGATATTTAGGTATTAATCCCTTGCCTACCATGGGAAGGGGTTTATATAGAGGAGAGGATTTGTGTAGTGCAGTGTTTGGTAGCACTGTCACAGAGACTACTGGGATTCAGGCTTAGAGCCTCTAGCAGCAGTCTCCTCAAACATCTACTAGGTAACAACCATAAACTGCAAACAGGCCTGATACAATGACATTTAGTCATAATTGATACATCTGTTCTCTTCCCCTGCTTTTGTTCTTAGTATTACTATATTTTATCTGTAACATTTTTTTTTTAAGTTCCATCTATTATGTTCCTCTTTTAATATTTTTATTTACATTATATTTTCAAGTCAAATGCTTGTTTCCTGTCGATTTTTTGTTTCTGATTTGTACTATCCTTTTGCTTTCGGTTCTCTAAAATCTTCACTACTGGGACTAACCTGCAACTGATTTCATCCTGTGCATGAACAAGAGTAAGTATGAAACTGTGTATGTGGAAATAATTTAAATAGGGGCCTTACTGTTTCATCTTGATTTGCGGTGTAACGTTGGCCCATCTTCCAAGTAATAGGGCCAAAAGGCTCAAAGGGGAAGCAAGGAATAACAGTGTATCTGATATGTCTTCAACTAACCTTTAAAGCAGTTAGAAACTTTGTGGTTCCTATAGCAGAGCATCATGATTGTTTGTAGACTTTTATTGACTGGAAATTAATTTGCCACTGTGTTATTGTGTCAATTACTGACTTATTTGCATAACTGTGGTTTCTTCCAGGGTACACTTTTCACCATACATAACTCTTTTTCATATAGTCATTGCTAGCATATTTAGGATGTGGCCCATTTAGCACAGTGATAACTGATGGTGCACTATTAAGCTTCATAAGGAGGTACATTGCTGGTATGCTGTTATTCTATAGATGATAACAGGTATATGTATGTCCACAGAACTGTATTTGCCTTGATACTTTAGATATTTGGGAATTTTACATTTAATGGGTTTTTAGGTTTCACTTCATATATATATATATATATATATATATATATATATATGTACTTTCTGATAATTTGATATATATAAAAGAATAGAAAACAGAAAATAAAATAAATGAGAGAAAGACTGCTAAAATTACAAAGAGAGGAACAGTCATAAATAGATTATTGTACTACACTATGTTTCAATGTCACAGTATTAGTAATATGAAAAGGCTTAGAAAGAATAAAACCCAGTGAAAAACATACACTTATCCTTGTACTAATACAAATACACATTAGTCTGTGTTCTCAAAAGTTAAACAATATTATACATGTTAAGGCTATGATTTATGACAAGTTATACACATTTATACAAATAACTAAAGGAGCTAGTAAAATGTCCTCACAGTTGATGCCCTCTTCTCCGCTAAAATTAGGTTACTCAGTACTTGGATTCACAAGTGCAGCACATTTCTATTAGGGTGTACTGTCTAATGAAGATGGTCCTTGCAAATGTTCACTTGGGAGCGTAGAAGGTCAGTATTATACGGTGGACACTGTTTTCATCAATCTGATTGAGCATAGGGATTCATCAGCATCCTCATGAATCACATCGTCAATTTAAGTCCAAGAAGACTGAAAGCATATTGAGTGAAGAAGCAAGAACATATGTTGGATTTCTCAGAAGCACCTACATGTTGTGCTGTCTATATGTGAACCAGAGGTAGTGGCACTTTAAGAAAAAATAAAAAAATCAACAAAAACCTAACTTAAGGTCTAATAGTGTATATAAATAAGGCATAAAATGTACATGTAAAAAAATGTGTAATATCGTTTTTTTTTTCTTTCAATTTAATATAACTAATTTAACAGTTTCACTGAGAAGCATTTAGTTTCATAAATGTTAACCATGATATTCCATTCTCTTCAAGATGTTGTCATGAAAAAAAATCCAAGCATGAATGACAGAAAATAAAATTAGAAAACTGTAACAGAATTTACAATGCTTTAATATTTTAAATAAATGTTTTAAACATTTTCACTCACAAACATGATGTTTTTTTTAGAATGCATGACTGCCTAATATAACCATTACAATTCAACTTCTACTAGGTCACTAAAAGTAAGGACAGAATACCTTCCCAGGCCTTGTTATAGGAATAAAAACACGGCTAAAGCTCTCTACTCTTCTTTTCTGTGCAGGAGAAGAGGGTGCCAATCTACACAGTTAGTAAACAAGTTTAGTTCTTCATGATAAATAACTGCTGTGTGTGTTATTATCTGCCCATTCTATCCACCTAAAACATGTGATTTATTTAAGCCTCAGGATGACCTTATGCCTATCTCAGCATGCATACATTCCTGGTAGCAGACAGGGACACTATGGTTACTCAGAAACTGGTTCTGAAGACTAGCACAACTGGCACATACTGAATGGAAAAGATTATTACGTTGCTATGTATTACATTAGCGTTATCTGTGTTTCCTTTACAATATTTTTCTATAGTTATGTTAGGAACGTGTCTATTTTTTGGCTCTAATTACTGTATAAACCCGAGTATAAGCCGACCCGAGTATAAGCAGACGCACCCATTTTACCACAAAATACTGGGTAAAATGAGTTACTCGAGTATAAGCCGAGGGTGGGAAATGTGTTCCCCACTGTGTCCCTCTTGTGCCCTCTGTGTCCCCATCTCTCCCCGTGTCTCTTCTCCCCTCTCCCTTCCCTGTGTCTCTTCTCCCCTCTCCCTTCCCTGTGTCTCTTCCAACCTCTCCCTTCCCTGTGTCTCTTCCCCCTCCCTTATCACCCTCCTAAACCCCACTCCTAATCCTTCCTCCTCATCCTCAACCTCCCTCCTCATCCTCAACCTCCCTCCTCATCCTCCTTCCTCATCCTCCCTCCTCATCCTCAACCCCCTCCTCAACTTCCCTCCTCATCCTCAACCCCTCCTCAACCTCCCTCCTCATTCTCAACCCCCTCCTCAACCTCCCTCCTCAACCCCCAATCCTCAATCCCCCAATCTTCAATCCCCCTCCTCAACCCCCCATCCTCATCCTCTCTCCTCAAGCCCCCATCCTCAACCCCCATCCCTCAATCCCCCTCCTCAATCCCCCCATCCTCATCCTCTCTCCTCAACCCCCCTCCTCAACCCCTCCTCCTCAACCTCCGTCCTCAACCCCTTCCTCAACCTCTATCCTCAACCCCCCCATCCTCAACCCTCTCCTCAACCCCCCCATCCTTATCCTCAACCCCCTCCTCAGCCTCAACCCTCCTCAACCCCCTCCTCAGCCTCAACCCTCCTCAACCTCAACCCCCCTCCTCAACCTCCCTCCTCAACCCCCCCATCCTCATCCTCTCTCCTCAACCCCCCATCCTCTACCCCCCTCCTCAACCCCTCCTCCTCAACCTCCCTCCTCATCCTCAATCCCCTCATCAACCTCCCTACTCATCCTCAAACCCCTCCTCAACCTTCCTCCTCAACCTTCCTCCTCAACCCCCCCATCCTCAACCTCCCTCCTCAACCCCCCTCCTCAACATCAACCCCAACCCACCTCCTCAACCTCAACCCATCTCAACCTCCCTCAACCTCCTTCAACCTCCCTCCTCAACCTAAACCCCCCTCAACCCCCCTCCTCCACCTAAACCCCCCTAAATACCCGGTATATGCTAATGACGCAGCGCACATGTGACGTCACATGTGCGCCCGCACCGGGTCAAGGAGCGGAGGCAGGAGCACAAGCAGGTAAGTGAGGGGAGAGCGGGGAGGTATTTAGGGGGGTTTAGGTGGAGCAGGGGGGTTGAGGGGGCTTATGCTGAGAAGGGGGGTTTAGGTTGAGGAGGGGGAGGGAAAGAGACACAGGGGGTAGAGAGACACACGGGGGGATTAGAGACACACGGGGGGGGGAGTTAGAGACACACAGGGGGGTTAGAGACACACCGGGGGGTTAGAGAGACACGGGGGGGAGAGAGTGACTCGAGTATAAGCCGAGGGGGCCCTTTTTTTCCTTAAAAAAAGGGCTGTAAAACTCGGCTTATACTCGAGTATATACGGTATGTTTTTTATGCCATGTACACTTGTTTTGGAGAAAACTAAAGTAGTTCTCGGAGATATCTGTCCCAGGCCAAATTACCAATATACATATAGTGTGCACACCTTAGAGAAATAATACACCAACACAGAGTTCTGGTATAAAGCTTTCTCTCGCCTACTGTTTATTGAATCAGCCGCCATATATAACATTTAACAATCAGATAAATGTTGCAACTAAGCAAAACATCAGGTTTATTCGGTAATTCATTGGTTCTGAGATGTCCGCTTTTACGGAATCTCAACAAGGCATTGGGTTAGTGCATTAAGGAGTCTCTAGGTGATGAGTCTTTCTCTCATTGGTCAGAAGGTTAAGACAAAGGGAAGATGGCGTTCTCCTTCTTGTGTCCAAGGTGTGGTAGTCATCGTCACCCTTAGCAGACCGGAAGTAGTGCTGCTGACATCTTAGGACTCCCAGGATATGACTCAGTAGCCATCTTAGGACTCTCAGGATACGGCTCAGTAGCCATCTTAGGACGCTCAGGATAAAGAATAAAAGTAATTAGTGCCTTATCTTATGATATATTGTAAGGAAAGGAATGCAGCATGGGCATAATATACATTTTCATGAATTTCGTCCACAACAGTCCCCCCTAAAATGTTATATTATGTTACATACTACACTTATCTTCTATTCTTGTAGATATGACAGGTTAGATGTATTATATCTTCCTCTTCTAGAGAGTACTACATAAAATGTCTGTTTAAAGATATAGGTTTTTCTTAGTAAAACGTATTAACTAAGGTACAAAGTCATATAAACAGTAACAGTCCCCCCTAGAGACTATGTGTACAACTGTCCCTGTGGATGAGATGAATGAATGTAAGAAAGCCCTAGCACATCTGCACCAATGAACGCCCGTTCTTCCTTGTACGTTAGAGTTGCCATGACTTGTCCATGACCCCTCTTGCCACTGTCATAGGCGAGTCAGATGCTATCCCTTACCCCTTGTTTCAGGAACATGTGGGACAAGGGGTTTATGTAGAACTTTCACTTCTAGACACAATGGACTGTAACGCTCTATGCGACTCCTCACAATCATCATCATAAATTTCTTGGTGCACAAAGGTTGGTGTGACTCCAGCAACTGACTTCTTTGAATATGTGTGGACTCAGGGGATAATACAGCAGGTAACAAATGCAAGAATTATCAGTATTGAAAGAAAGACAATTCCAACCTGTAACAATACCTTCTGCCCGTTGTTTATAAACCCAAACCATTTATCCCAATAGTCTGTGGTTTCAGAACTCTTCTTCAATTCTTGTGCCAAGATTTGACAATTTCTTTATGGCTAAAGTAATCTTACCGTTTGGACCCATATTATCAGGTATGTAGGTGCAGCAGTTGCCAGTGTCGGGGAGCATTTTACACCCCCCCCCCCCCTTTTTAGCAAGGATCATGTCTAGTGCCATTCTATTTTGGAAGGCCCTGTGTGATGAGGCCTTCAATTGTTCTGCAACTCCTTGCAGAGCATCTCTTGTGTAATCCACAAACCTTTGTTGGTTATAATATATATAATTGATCCAAGCAACATTTTTATTGACAGTTTTGATAGGGAAAAGTGATTCAAATCCTGCTGCAACCTGATTTCTAGCTTTAAACTCATCAGGCACCCCCCTTTGGACTCTAATAGAGTCCATGTACACATAGGGGTCGAAGCTACCTTGTGGGGAAGAGAGCTCTCTCTTACGTCTAGATGTTGCCAGTAGGGTGTGTGGTGAGGTATCAGTTTGGATAACCACTATGTGCATTAATGGCATTACTAATGGCATATGACCTTTGCCAGGATACACTCTCCATTCCAGATACCCTCTAGTCTTGATCTGAGCTTCATGTCCCCACATATCCAATATATGTCTCCCAATGTTTGTGTCTGCTCTGTAAACTGTGAAGCCAATACAATATATAATGCAGAACCCTTGCTTAAACCTCTTTAGGTTTCTCCCTTGAGATGTACTCCTAATATAGCATGTGTAATTACCTGGGTATATGGTTATACCTTCACCTGGATGTAGATTGTCAGTTATAATGGGATACCTGTTCTCCCATTGTTCACAATTTAGATCTTTTAGTCTGGGTAGCTTTATAAAGACTCAAGAAACACTTTTCTTCCTCCATAGTTACCATAAGTGGAACAGTGCCTAGGTGAGGTCTGGCACTTGCACAAACATAACAATTAGTCTTATATTTCATCCATTCCAGCCATAAGTTGAGGTCTGTGAACCCAGTTTCATTTGCTAGGGTTTCTTCGTACCTAGGTTCAGTGATATCAGTCGTTTGGGGTAATGCCTGAGTGTGTTGTACTTGCATTAGTCCTTCTGATATGAGTGTTGTATTTAGATCTCTGAGCATAAATTTACCAATCCGTCCTTTTGTTTCTCCTCTAACCCAGCCACCCATTATGTATGTACCTGCGTCTGTGAGTCTGGGGTTCTTGATAGTCAGAGTAAGTCGCATGTTAGCTTCAGTCTTGCCATTTGGCGAGCATTTGCCTGGCTTTATTAGAGTCATACGTTCATGTTTTTGAATCCGCTCTAAATCAGTGCACAGTTTTCTGTCTGTTGCATTAATCAGTGTACAGGTGAGAGTGGGTGTGGCTTGGTCTGTGTAGTTATATCTGGGTGCATTTGTGTGAGGTCTGGTTTGAATCCGCTCTAAATCAGTGCACAGTTTTCTGTCTGTTGCATTAATCAGAGTACAGGTGAGAGTGGGTGTGGCTTGGTCTGTGTAGTTATATCTGGGTGCATTTGTGTGAGGTCTGGTTTGAATCCGCTCTAAGTCAGTGCAGAGTTTTCTGTCTGTTGCATTAATCAGAGTACAGGTGAGAGTGGGTGTGGCTTGGCCTGTGTAAGTTATATCTGTGTGTATTTTGTTGTTTTCTGTTTTCTCACTGTATTTTTGTAACTGATAATCATGAGTCAGTCCAGTGGAAACCTCACTCAGTGTACATCCTGCCAAATGTATGCAGATGATCCAGGGTCCATACCTCTGTGACAGGTGTGAGCATGTTGCCTCTTTAGAAGCTCAAATTGAAGATCTGGAGAGGAGAATTGCAGCACTTAGTGATATTGCTCCACTGGAAAGGGAGTTGGTGCTCACGGAGCACAGTTTAGCTGGGCCTAGTATGGAGGGAGGAGCTGGGGCTAGTGAGGATGGCCAGGGAGGTAGCTGGGTTACAGTTAGAAGGGGAATCAGGGGGAACAGGAGGAGGCAGGCCAGTTCTGAGTTGGCAAACACCAACAGATTTGCCAGATTGAGTGAAACTGTTGGTGATGTCAATTCAGAAATGGCAATGCCAGATAGAGCTGTTCCCTCTAACAGCCGGGAGAACAGTTCTACTGGAGTAGAGGGAGGGCAGAATAGGCAGAACAACAGACATGTTTTGGTGGTAGGGGACTCGATTATTAGGAAGGTAGACAGGGTAATTTGTCACCCAGATCCCAGCAATCGAACAGTTTGCTGTCTCCCGGGTGCTCGGGTTCGGCATGTTGTGGATCGGGTGGATAAATTATTGGGAGGGGCTGGTAATGAACAGGCGGTCTTGGTACACATTGGTACCAATGACAAAGTTAGTGGAAGATGGAGCGTCCTAAAGAATGATTTTAGAGAATTAGGGAATAAGCTTAAAGCAAGGACCTCCAAGGTAGTATTTTCTGAGATACTACCAGTGCCACGTGCTCGCCCAGGGAGGCAGAAGGAGCTTAGGGAGGTTAATGCGTGGCTAAAAAAGTGGTGCAGTGCGGAGGGTTTTGGGTTTTTAGAGCACTGGGCTGACTTCTCACTTCTCTATAGCAGGGATGGATTGCACCTTAATGATGAGGGCGCTTTTGTGCTAGGGGATAGGATGGTAGAACGGCTGGGGGAGTTTTTAAACTTGTAGGTGGGGGGGAGGGACTATATAGAAGTATTGGGGTAAATAGGGTAGAGAGGGAAAGGAATGAATTAGTTACCCATGGGCGAGGAGAAGGGGGGAGGGTTACAATAGAAAGTAGGGAGGTATTAATAGGGGCCTCAAATACAGTGGCAGGCACTTCACAACAGCAGAGCCATAGCAACATAAAGTGTATGATTGCTAACGCAAGAAGTTTGCTTGGGAAAATGGATGAGCTAGAAATATTAGCAGAACAAGAAAAATGGGGCTTAATAGGCATTACGGAAACATGGTGGGATGAATCTCATGACTGGACTGTTAATCTGGATGGTTATAACCTATTTAGGAAAGATAGGGGAAATGGTAACCTAAATAGGTTCTTTTCGCCGGTTTACACAAGGGAGGTACCAGTGGTTGGGACACAGCAACATAATGGGGCTACACTACCTTTACTAAATAATTGGTTAACGCAGGAAGAAATACAAAAGAGGTTGGAAAAAATAAATGTTAATAAAGCCCCAGGTCCAGATGGAATACATCCAAGGGTACTGAGGGAGCTGGGTTCTGTAATAGCCAAACCAATTTTATCTAATCTTTCAAGACTCACTCACTACAGGGTCTCTACCAGATGACTGGAGAAAAGCAGAGGTGATACCTATATTTAAGAAGGGATCTAGAGCAAATCTGCGGAATTATAGACCAGTGAGCCTCACTTCTGTAGTTGGGAAGCTTTTAGAAGAGTTAATAAGGGACAGAATACAAGAATATGTCTATTTGAACAGGATCATAGGTAGCAGTCAACATGGATTTATGAAGGAAAGATCGTGTCAGACCAATCTAATTAGTTTTTATGAGGAGGTTAGTAGGAACTTGGATCCGGCAACTCAGTGGATGTAGTCTTTTTAGATTTTTCAAAGGCATTTGATACAGTGCCACATGGAAGACTAGTGAGCAAACTAAGGGATACAGGAATTGCAGTAAATATCTGCTCATGGATCGAGAGCTGGCTAAAAGACAGGAAGCAAAGGGTTGTTGTAAATGGAACATACTCTGATTGGTCTAATGTGATAAGTGGGGTTCCTCAAGGTTCAGTATTAGGTCCTCTCCTTTTTAACATATTTATTAATGACATTGAAGTAGGACTTGAATGTAGTGTCTCCATTTTTGCTGATGACACAAAGTTGTGCAAGGTAATAAAATCAGATAATTATGTACTTTCCCTACAAAAGGATTTGGATAAATTAGAGAAATGGACAGCTAAATGGCAGATGAGATTTAATACAAATAAATGTAAGGTTATGCATTTGGGAAGGAACAATAGCCAAGCAATCTATAATCTTAATGGAGCAAATCTAGGGGTATCAGATATTGAAAGGGATTTGGGAGTACTAGTGGACAACCACCTAGGCAACAGCGCTCAAAGCCAAGCAGCGGCTGCAAAGGCAAATAAAATATTAGCATGTATTAGGAAGGGTATAAAAGCCAGGGAAGAAGATATAATTCTGCCACTATACAAATCTCTAGTACGCCCTCATTTGGAATATGGAGTACAATTTTGGGCACCACCTCATAAAAAAGACATTTTAGAGCTGGAAAAAGTACAGAGAAGGGCTACAAAACTAATAAGGGGAATGGAGGGGCTAAGTTATGAAGAAAGACTAACAAAATTAAACTTATTTTCGCTAGAAAAAAGGCGTCTAAGAGGAGATATGATTACGTTATATAAATACATCCAGGGTCAATATAAGGCTTTGTCAAGTGAACTTTTTGTAGCGAGAGATTTTCATCTGACAAGAGGACATCCTTTGAGGTTAGAGGAAAAAAGATTTCACCTTAAACAAAGAAAAGGGTTCTTCACAGTTAGGGTGGTTAAACTGTGGAATTCTCTACCAAAGGAGGTGGTGACAGCGAATTCGATAGACAACTTCAAAAAGGGGTTAGATATATTTTTGAATAAAGAGGGCATTCAAGGCTATCCTAGATAACTAGCAAGGAATATTGATCCAGGGAGAAATTTGATCGCCAGTTTCTGGGGTCAGGAAGGAATTTTGCTTTTTTTTTCCCCTTATGAGACAATTGGCAAAGTTTCAATGGGGTTTTTTTTCTGTTTGCCTTCCTCTGGATCAATTAACAATTAAAAATAATAATAAATAGTCCACATTAAAAAGATCAATAGAGATCTAAAAAGGTTGAACTTGATGGACAAACTCTTTATTCATCCTCCAATACTATACTATTAATAATTATTTAATCAATAATTTAATTAATAACTAATCTGCATATTGCAGATCAGAGGAGATCTTAACAGGTTGAACTTGATGGACTGAAAGTCTTTTTTCAACCTTAATTACTATGTAACTATGTAACTATGTAAGTAAAGGGCTTCCACTCAAATCTGTTCTATCTAAGGCACTCTGTGGTCTGTAGCCCCAAGCTGTCCCAGTGTTCCATCCTACAGCTTCCCAATGACTACAATCTTTTCCCCAAGTCTGGTCTGTAACACATATGTATATAGATGTGCTGGGAGCGTC
Organism: Discoglossus pictus; assembly: GCA_027410445.1. NCBI lineage: Eukaryota > Metazoa > Chordata > Amphibia > Anura > Alytidae > Discoglossus > Discoglossus pictus. The sequence continues at coordinate 295,169,691 of CM050167.1, read as the reverse complement.
TTCGTACAAGTTACATTGTTGAATCACGCTTAGCTGTTGGCAACATACAACATGACAAATATATCAAAAGAGTTTTAGATGAATTGTACCAAAATGTAATACCATCTTTCTTCTCACTAATGAATACAGAAGGTTCTACTTTAGTTAAGAACAGACAGAAAAGGATATGTGTTATGATCATCATGATGTTGGCTGCTATGGGTCTGGTGCTGAAACTTTTTTGCAATGAGATGAGTGGATCCAAGTAGGCCGTCCTTCAAGTTTAACTGACGGTGCAGTAATTAGAAGAACTTGAAAGGGACCATTATGTCTGGATTCCAGAGGATTCTTTCTCACAAATCTCTTGACCAGGACCCAATCTCCAAGAAGTAGTTGATGAGTACCAGTGTCTACTTCCGGATCTGGAATAGAAGAAAACACTTGTGCATGTATTTTAGTCAGTGCTTGAGATAAAGCAATCACATAATCAACAAATACATCAGATTTAAATTTCAATTGCTGAGGATAATAACACCCTAATCTAGGAGCAGACACAAATAGGATCTCGTGAGGGGACAGAGAAAACTTCCCTCCAGGGGTGTATCCCACGCTTAACAGTGCTATAGGGAGACTTTCTGGCCATGAGATACCAGTTTCTTGTGCTATTTTTTTAGCATTCTAGACTTCAATGTTCCGTTCAGTCTCTCTACTTTCCCACTACTCTGAGGATGGTAGGGGGTTTTACTACTAGAACTGCCCAAATTTATTTAGCTAATGTGGCAGTAAAAGCTGGTCCCTGATCACTTTCTATCACCTCAGGGACTCCATATCTGCATATGACTACAGATAGTAAGTGTTTTACAGTAGTTTTTGCTGTCATATTTATGACTGGATAAGCCTCTGGCCATCCTGGAAACATGTCAACTATGACCAGTGCATATTCAAATCGACCACTTTTTGGCATCTGAGTATGATCAATTTGTATTTCTCTGTTTTACCTGGATTACATTTAGCACAGATAATACAAGATTTACAGTAATTACTGGTAAGCGATGTGATACCTGGGGCTTTATAATATTTATTTATCAAAGTGTTCATGAGTGTTTTTGACAAATGTGATGCCCCATGTGCCCATTGCACCATTGCTAGATACAAACTCTTTGGTAGACAAAGTCTTAGATTGTTAGCATACAATCCATCTTTGAGGATTGCTCCTTTCAGTGTTATTTTCTTCACTGGAAATAGAGGTGTATTACATGGAGAAATGCACAGGACCCGGGCACCTTGCTTCAATAGTTTGTTTATTTGCTCTGATATCACCTTAGCCTGAGCCGGCTTGAGAGGATGTCATGGTTTCCATGGTAATTCAGCTACTGGTTTTAACTTCACCAAAACTGGTGAAACCCTAAGGTGTGCAACTTTGTTACAATTAAAACACTTTCTTGTTCTTGTTGGCTCTGTTTCCTCCTGCTCAGAAGACACCATAATGTGTGTAGTCTTCGTATTACCTTGTGAGGACTCAAGCCCTTTTGCTACTAATAACAAAGTCTCTAATGGCAACACCTTGTATTCAGGACGAGATGTTAGTAAATCTTTCCTGATGGATTCTCTCAATCCCTCAACAAAGGCTGCTCCCAGCATCTATGCATGTATTTTATTATACAAGCTGAAACCCAAATCAGAAAATACTTGTGTCTGGAATGATATATTTCCACTGACTCTGTTTTATCCTGTGTAATATCTGACAAATTAATAGCCTGATCTGCTATTTTATCCATAGCCCATGCTATTAATAACTCACAGAATTCTATATCAGCGTTGTAGACAGGCGTGCAGGAGTTAACTTCAGGACCAACAGAAGCAGGGACAAGCAGGGGGAGTTGCTCACAGAGAATCTAAAAATAACAGTATATGAGACAGAAATTGTCTCGGAGTAACTTTCTAAAAACATCCTAAAGTAACGTTGCGTTACTTTTTCTTTCGTATACTTCTTCGTGTATAGTAAAGCTTAAAGAAACATTGAATGTCTCCTATATCTTCCTTTTAATAAGGATTAATATTGCCAAGAAGTAGTGGATACAGGGCACTTATTCCAGCAGAGGTAGTATAGTAGGTGCTGTTTGCCTTTAAGATGGGGTATAGGGGCGTGTATCCAGTGGGTGCGCTGGGCATCGTCATCGTTTAAAAGGGGTTGGTCATAAAGTTATAGTCAACTCCCACTTTTCTAAGTTGGGAGCCATGATAGGGCAGTGTCGGTGTGTTAAGAGTTTCATGTTTATTTTGTTCCAAAAACCACTATCTTGTAGCAACACTTGGTTCCCATTCTTCTGCCTGCAACCTCCCTTCTTCTATTTTCTCTCAATGATACGGACAGACATATTTTCACATAAAAACTAACACACACACACACACACAGAAGATGGGAGTAGGAAGGGGAGTGGTCTGCTATGATGACTGTGAGGGCGGGGGGTGGCCAAACCCCTAACATGTCTTCTCAAAATGCAGACCAGTCACATCCCTTTCCAAACGTATAGCATCGAGTAAAGTTACAAACACACAGAAACTTCAGACAAAATATTTCAAAAGAATACACGCATATACATATATATACATATACATATATATATACATACACACATACTCACAAGTACACAGAAATATGCAAACTGTTACATGCAATGCATTCAAACAAAATAATCTCCCATTACATCGTAGGTCTTATGGAGATTTCTTTCTTGGTTTAATAATCAGAAAACCCAACACCCCTGTCTAAGGTGTGTTCACTGACGCCCCTGATGATTGTTACGTTGTTGTGTTCGTTACACAACCAATTCTCAGTATGCGTCCATATATATACTGTACTCTTTGGGGTACGTCTACAGTCCTAAGGTACTGTTTCCTTTGAGATACCTACTTTTACATTCGAGGTGCGGTCTCAAAGTCTAACTCTGTGTATATATCTTGAATTATTTACTTTTTAAATCAATCTCCTCCCGGGACACACCTACTTTCACACAATATTCACACAAACATTTACTTCACGTACTGTAATTACCCTTGAGCAAATTTAACAACCACATGAAAACATGAACAGAAACATGAAACATGACAGTTATTTCACTTACCGTACAAAATCATACGACCTTAAGCATTGGCATAGAAAGAATTCTCTTAACTAAGATACGTCCTTAAAAGAGTTAAACGAGATGGGAGGGGGAGTATTTTTTTTCGCTGTGTGTGCTCTGACCTTGCCTGTCAAACAGCCACAGCAAATTCAGCTTCTCAGCCTCACAAGTACAGGGGGAGAAATTCTAAGCTACATTTCTCATCAAAATATGCATCACAACCAGCAATAACAGACCATAGTAACATTTAAACAATTTCTGCAGAAAATTTCTGACTCAAAGATATTTTAGTCCGGGGTCTCACACCGTTGTGTGCTAAAATTGACGCCCTCAGGGCTATTGTGCTACCAGGGCACTAACGATCCGGCACTGAAGTCTGCATCCCACATACATGCTTTTACACCTTAGTGTGTGATAGACGTCTCTCTGGGTTATCACGCTACCAGGGCACGAACATCATTACCCCCGAAAGATATTCGGCTATCCAACATGCATAGACCCTCCTTAGCAAAAGTATGTCAAATGACACCGATCCCCAAAGTACGTATATGCACGCCTGTACGTACTGCTCCTCCGGTTTTATGTGACAGATATCACTGGTACAGGATTCGTAATGGACTTGAGGCTAGTTATTACCTGTCATTTGACAACTTCCTCAACAGTGGGTCCCAGGAACAGGTTTATGCGGTCAAGGTGCTAACTGTGTCCTTGTACCGGAGGTGATCAGGCTCCGCCCGTTCCTGCAGGCTCCATCCGGATCCCTTGTGTCCGCTGTCGGCTCAGTTAAACCTCAAGCCCCACGTTGGGCGCCAATTTGTTTTGGAGAAAACTAAAGTAGTTCTCGGAGATATCTGTCCCAGGCCAAATTACCATTATACATATAGTGTGCACACCTTAGAGAAATAATACACCAACACAGAGTTCTGGTATAAAGCTTTCTCTCGCCTACTGTTTATTGAATCAGCCGCATATATACAGTAACATTTAACAATCAGATAAATGTTGCAACTAAGCAAAACATCAGGTTTATTCGGTAATTCATTGATTCTGAGATGTCCGCTTTTACGGAATCTCAACAAGGCATTGGGTTAGTGCATTAAGGAGTCTCTAGGTGTCATCCCACAGTGGGATGAGTCTTTCTCTCATTGGTCAGAAGGTTAAGACAAAGGGAAGATGGCGTTCTCCTTCTTGTGTCCAAGGTGTGGTAGTCATCGTCACCCTTAGCAGACCGGAAGTAGTGCTGCCGACATCTTAGGACTCCCAGGATATGACTCAGTAGCCATCTTAGGACTCTCAGGATAAAGAATAAAAGTAATTAGTGCCTTATCTTATGATATATTGTAAGGAAAGGAATGCAGCATGGACATAATATACATTTTCATGAATTTCGTCCACAACACACTCATGGTATAAAAAACTATTTGACTAAAATATGGCCTCAATGTTTTCTGGCCAACAGACAATTACTCATTGTTCAGGTTCCATGTGTTCTTCATATGAATTTTTGAATAAATACTCATCTAAATTTGGGAATAATAAAACTACCATTTGTTGATTTGTACTAAGCACATTAAGCTCTAGAGTAATACGTTTTATTTTTGCAAGTAGTTATATATATTCATACAGGCACCCTGACTTTAGCGCAAATGCAAAATGCTCGGCGACAACAGCATGCAGTTGTAAAGTGGACGTCAAATGGGCGCCAATGAAAGGGCGCAAGTGCATTGTACATTTTGTACATTGATTGAAATCTCCATATGTACAAAGACAGCTGTCTGGGTGGGATAGGAAACCCTTATTATAATTGACCTATTTGTTATATGAGTGAGTCAGTTGAAAAGTGGTGTGGGAGATAGTGAATACTCTGAAACCCTTCTCTGATTCAGGTGGTAACCATGCTGTGCAAGATTGTTAGGCAACTGAGGTCAATATGGGCCTCATTCAATTGCGATTTAGCCAATTGAATAGGGCTCAATATAAGCACAGAGCATATTTTTTTTACAGAAGTTTTTAGTTAGTGAACTTCTATGCTTCTGTAAAAAAATATGCGCTGTGCTTATATAGAGCCCTATTTATTTGGCCAAATCGTAATTGAATGAGGCCCTATATTTGGATTACCATATTAGTTTGCACTCCGTGGACCTCATGCTAATGCGATTTGGCCAACTGAATAGGGCACATAGCATATTTTTTTACAGAATTTTTTAGCTAGTGAAGATTTTGCTTTTGGATAGAAGTTCACTAACTAAAAAACTTCTGTAAAAAAATATGCTGTGTGCTTATATAGAGCCCTATTCAATTGGCCAAATTTCATTTGAATGAGGCCCCATGTCTTATTTCTATTAGAGACAAGCACCTTGAACACCAATGGGCCTAGTGCATACATGTCAGTTAATTGAGTTGTGGTGTAGGATTGATTCAATACAACTCTTCTAAGCTTGTTTGATCATCTGGTTGGTCATCATGCTGTATAAGCTTGCTAAGAAAACTTTGTTATGTTTAACCTTTAAGTTTGCTATTGGATGGCAAATCACAGTTACACATCTGTATTTATATACAAACCTACACTCAAGTCTTCTCTCCTTAGGGACCAAGAGATAGTGAGATAATCTTATTTGTCCAATTCGCTATTTTTCAGGGAAGTCCGCTGGAATCATTAAGAAGACAAGTGTTTTAGAATGAAGGCATACACATTTACTTGTAAGCCCACTAGAAGTCTTTGTATACTTTAGTATAACAAAAGAAAACAATTTTAGTTCATTCCTGGTGCATAACATCTAATTTAAAACAAAAAATACTTGATAAATCAGCTCAATTTAGCCTAATGAGTGGTGCATTAATGCAGAGCTGAAATTTAGAGGGAATGTGATTGATAGGTTACTAAGTTACGGTGGAACTTGCACCATAAGTGTCTGTGCAAAAGATTGGAATTAGGCTGTCACGACCGCCAGATTTGGGGGACCACGCTCACCCCAAGTCTCTCTCTATGGGTCGCAACTTGTTGTTCAGATCTCAACACCAGCAGATACTTCAGATGACAGCATCATTACTGCAGAGACATGCACCTCAGACCCCTGTTCTTAATATCTAAGAATCACACACCATGTACCTTTAATTAGTATAAGCAGACTCTGACACAAACTTTCGTTAGTGTGTCCAAAGTCAGACTGGCCACTACTTTATTGTTGCAGAGATATATAAAAATATAGAAAAATGACACAAAACAACAAAGACCTTCCCCCAGTTCTAGCCCATCCTCCTAGGCAAATAGCTTGCTATCCCCCCTCACCCACATGATTTCCAGATGTATAGAGGGGTCTGGCTTTCTTCTAATTACACATTTTCTCTCCTCTTACAGAGCCATAAAACTAGCTTCCCCTTCATGAATAAAGCCAGAGCCTTCACATGTGGCCAATTGCAGGGCCATAAACATTTTTTAGAAGATTAATACTTTGTCACATAAGTGACTGCAGTATTTTTTTGATAATTCTAGCATCCTAGGGCCTAATTCTATCACAGATGCATTATTACAGTGCATATAACATGATTTAGTAACCACCAAATGAATTATTGTGGTCCTTACTACACACAAAAACAATCAAGTCAGTCCTCACAACAAGTTTCAGGTCCGTTGTAATAGTTCTTGACATTAACATCCAGCGTGCCAGCATTCCAAATAGCAGAGTTAGTTGTGGGTTGCAAGGATTCCTATCATGGCCCCAAATCGTTCATGACATAGGCCTATAGTAATCTTGGCCAGTCAGCATACTCAGATAAAATTTGGGAAGAATACTGAAACCCAAAATACAAGTTTAATCATGTAAAAATTTAATTATATTGAAAATTTACTAAGGAAAGATAGGGAGCCTGTGATTGCCTTAGTGACACCTCAACTATGATTGTAATTATATCTCTGGATTCCCTATGTGAAGCAGTGTCGAAGCTTTATTATATGTATTACATAGTTGTTACATAGTTACATAGTAATTGAGGTTAAAAAAAGACTTTCAGTCCATCAAGTTAAACCTTTTAAGGTCTTCTATGATCTGCAATATGCAGATTAGTTATTAATTAATTAGTCGTTAATTAATTGTTAATGATTTATTAATCAACAATTACTTTTATTTTATTTATTTTTATTAATAATTACATTTTAGAATATGAGAAACAGGAATGTTCCCGTCTGATATTCCACAAAAGTGACAATAATAGTATACTCTGGTATCTATAATAAGTAAGTTTTGTAATAAAATACTTTTTTTCCCCAACTAAGATGTATACTGGCACAGAAATAAGGGAATTTGTGATATAAGGGAATTGAATAGGACGCTTAGGCCTTGATTCAATTGAGCTATTGTTTTTTACAGGCGCCCGTCACGTAGCCCATAAAATAATTTGCTATTCAATTGGCATATTTTTGCAAGCCGCAAACGATCTACGGGTTACATCTAAACCTTTGATCTTTCAAGCCCGCAAGAGTTACAATCGCAAATCGCTATTCAATTGCTACAATTTTCACACCTGTAAATGACAAATGTAGAAGAAAATTCAACGGGTACCAGATAGGACTCGCAAGGGTGTTTAACCCCTATCCGTAGCACTGCAAATGCTAATAAAAAATCAATACTGCACTTTTAAAGCAGAGGAAAGTGATGTAAGACATTAGAATTACTTGCACAACAGCCTGAAGCTGTAATAAAAACAATATTTGTTTTATGTGGCATTTCCGTGTTATACAAATCTCGGGAATCAATGAGTTAATACATATCAGTCCACCCACATGGACCAGAACATTCCCTTCATATATTTTTATTATTTTGTACATTGCAGGATTGCGAGTATGATCGCATATCGGCCCCTAGACGTTAATTGATTGATGTATAACCTCCATGTTTTACTGACGTAATGATACCGGTCTAATTTTCTATTGGCTGTTTCTAAATCGGAAGTTACAGCCTTGATTTATTGATCTGGATCACGCTCTGAAATGCTACATACGACTGCGTGGTTTATGGTTTTGGCTTTCGGGTTGCAACTTGCAGGCTTGTTCAATTGAATCTCTCCGTAATTGTAGCAAAGTTCAAGCCCGTAGACATACGGCCTGTATACCATAAGTTGCAGGCTTGCAATTGAATGAGGCCCTTAGTCTCTACATGTTATTTTAGGTTAAGAAAACATATTTTTTTCTTTTTAGAAGATACATGTTTTCACTGAGCAGTTTAGTGATATACAACAGACATGAGTTGCAATTACACATTTCACTGTATAAAAATGTATTACCTGCCAAATTTAACTCTCAGGTCATTCTGAATTACTTGACAGTCATGTTATTAGGTAATACATAGGGAATGAATGCATAAAAAATGTTTCAGGCTATTGGTTTTATGTACTAGAAATATCTGGCACATCAAAGAGAAAAATAATCTGTCAGCAAAATTTTGACAATGCACTCCTATCAGATGCTTTAATCTTAGATACATTATCTGTGCAATGAAGTTTATAGTGTATGGTTGGGTTTGTATCAAGAAATCTTTTAAATGTCAATGTTTTTTATTTTAAATTAGCCTAGCTTACACATCTATTTTTACTGACATGCAGTATTTAGAATGGATGTTATATGTGTGTTCTATTTGATTTACATCTGCTTACCAGTCTGTTTAATATTTGCTGGACCGTAGGTGGAAGTTTGAATACTGAATGTGACACATCTGGACATTACTAAAGAACTGTGGTTTTACTTGTCACAGTTGTATTAGTTAATTGAGTATATCATGTAAAAGTTGTCACAAATGGCCCAATTCCTGTCTTTAGTCCGGAAACAGCCCTTTTCTTTGCTGCCTCTTCCTAACATTGATCTACATGAAGTGACAATCTTAGGGCCTCATTCTAATGATGGCCCGAATGGCTGCAAAGCTGCAATCCCTTACTGTGTGCTGCGGCCCCTTGGCTACTTTGCTATTCAAAGGAAAGGGGGTGCAGCACACCCCTTCCTACGGCTATCATTAGAATGAGGCCCTTAGGTAGGCAATAGTTCAACACCAGAGGTCCAATGAATGAATAATGGGACTTGCAATCCAGGCAACCCTGTAAACAAAAAAAAAATTAGGGGGAATAGCCATCCCTAAATATTACCACACATATGATTTCACAGACAGAAATGGCAGTCTGTGCACCCCATCCTGCATTACTCCAGTCTGCAAATACTCTGTATCTCAAGTCTGCTGATATCTGCCAGACAGGACTGATCTGTCAACGCATATTTGCACAGCAAAGCACATTTCACTTGCACCTGATCAATTATTATGAAGGTTGTCATGCCATAGACCGGTCCAACCAAACGTATTTAATTCCGGGAGCTTAGCTTTTTTTTTATGAGGGGCCTACCCCAAATATGTCCTGTTTTTATTTTAGACTATTATAAAATAATTGTATCACATGATAACAACACCCTAAAATCACTGACCATACTTACTACATACTTACTATCTATTCTGTTACAGTTTGTACAAGGCATTGTTGTGTCAATACATGTCTTAAATATTTACTGTTGTAAGACTTTCTTAATTGATAGATTCAGCTGGTCAAATAACTGTCATTGTTAATGAAATAGAGGGTTTTAGATTGTCTGGAAATGTATTTTGCCTCCATGAAACTTTGATGCGGTGTCACTCTGTTAGTCCCTGTCAGTGCATTAAAATGCTGATACAGATATGAATAAATCAAGGTCACAAAGCCATACAACTAATCTCAGCAACATAAAAGATTTCCCTGCACCATATGCAACCCAGAGCTGATCATCATTTAGACTCTTTACACATAGTAAAGCCAATGATCTTCCAACCTTCAGTAATTCCATTAGCAGCACAAAAAACTTTTCATGTCAGCTTTCTCTTGAATGCAGGGTTACAGTTGCTCTGTAGTAGTTGAAGAACTTGTGTATGAATATTTTATTATTTCATCTTGTGTATTTACTTGGTCAGAAAGCTCTCATTTGTTCTGAGCAGGCTACTTCTTTGGTACCGTCCAGCTCAACATGTCCTCAAGTTCTTTTACCTCTTTTAGATCTTATAGAATAGGTAGTATTCCATGGCCATCATTCAATTGCAATTTGGCCAATTGAATAGGGCTCTAAATATGCACATAGCATATATTTTTTAAATAAGTTTTTAGTTAGTAAAAACCTTGCTTTTGGATAAATGCCTACTAACTAAAAACTTCTTTAAAAAAAATATCTTATGTGCTTATTTAGAGCCCTATTCATTTGGCCAAATTGCAATTGAATGAGGGCCTTTGTATCCAGTGGCATCTCTTTGGTGCATAATGAGTATACTAAAATCAATCTGTAGGCAATTATTTTAAGGGAGTAATCCAGAAAAGTATTGTTTTTTTTCAGGTGTAATCATATGGACAACGGTAGGTTTAAGAGTTTCATTTCGATATCAGGATCATGATTTACATCACCCTCTTTTTCTTCTGCTGGAGCCAAAATCTGAAGTTTCTTAAGTAGGTCAGATTTATCTGTACTGTTCTGTTAACCATGGTGTGGCAAAGATGGTGGATACAAATTGTTTTCATGAATAGTGTGCATCCCCATGACAAATTAGACAAGCTATGAACAGATTGAGAAATACAGATCTGTCTTAATTAGCAGTTTGTCTTGTACTGAAGCTTCACTGGTATTGAATTTGCCATTTGCCATTCATGGTTTAATACAGGGATCCTGTTTCTGGTGATAACCATTTCTATGGATTACTCACATTGTACAAATGTTTTGTTGAAGATTTTTTTACTCCATCATTTCCAAGATCTTTATAATGACTTTATGAAATCAATAACAGTCTCATTTATAATCTCTGCATTATTTAGAATCAATATATCTTCACCTGTATCTGTAAATAGATTACAGATTTCTTTTTGGCAGATGCAAGGTTAACAAGACATGTAGCACTGCTTATTTTTAACAGGGTTAAAGCCTCATTAAATTAGAGCTAAGAACAAACTTGTAGCACGTAGTGACATAAGTAGCACTACGTTGCTATTAATTAGCCTCTAAAGCCGACACTTAGCCGACTTGCGTGTTAAAATGCAGGCTGGCCGAGAAATGCCTAATAGACAGGCAACATGCAATGTTGCAGCCCGGAAATCCATTGATCTGTCATCCACATAGCCCTTCTGAGACAATCATGCTAATAAATTGCTAAGATGTCCCCCGCAAGCTAACCGGTAACACGCAAATGTTTGCTGAAGCCCCACGGGTGCTCCAGAGCACCCGCAAAGGCTAAGAAATCCCTTACGTGCACTGCCCGAGCAGCACAAAAGAATCCGGTCCGGCCCCCAAACCCCCTTCCAGCACCTAAACCTCCCCCCTGCTTCCTAAATCTAACCCCATGCTGCAGGGATCCCGATCGAACCCCCGCAGCCTCCCAAAATTAACCCTTGCTGCAGGGTTTCTTCAAGTACCCCCGGCATCTAAAATGAATCTCCCTACGCTGGGAGTTCCCATTGGGACCCCCGCAGTGTCATCATATTACCCCTTGCATCAGGACCCCTGCTGCAATTCAAAATTCCGGCCTTGCGTTTCCTGAAAGGATCTTAAAGGTCCTTAAAGGACCTGCGATCACTAAAAAATTAACCCTTGCTTTGGGGGGAACTATAAGTAGCCCCCCAGACATCTCAAAATAAGCCCATTACTCATGGGGGTCTGTACAGACCCCCATAAGCCTCTATTTAACCCCATCACTTATGGGCATCTATACAGAACCCATAAGTCTCTTTTTATACCCCATCACTTATAGAGGTCTATACAGACCCACATAAGTCTCTAATTGACCCTTTCACTTATGGGAGTCTATACAGACCCCCATAAGTCTCTACTAAACCCCATCAGTTCCACAAGGGTCTATACAGACCCTTATAGGACACTACTTAACCCCATCAGTCCCATAAGGGTATATACAGACCCTTATAGGACACTACTTAACCCCATCAGTCCCATAAGGGTCTATACAGACCCTCATGGGACACAAATTAACCCCAATATTAACAGTATAAGTGCCAGGACCCTCATGACACTAAGTCTAAGCACTACCCTACACTACACTACACTATTAGCCACCCTAATAAACCAATAAATCTAACCCCATCTAAGTAATAAACCCACACTCTAAGTAATAACCCCCCTCTAACTAATTAACCCCATCTAAGTAATTAACTCTATTTAAACCTCACCATAACTAATGAACCCTATCACTAACCACTTAACCCCATCTAAAACTATTTAACCCCGTCTAGTTCTATGTAATCGTAGCTAGTCTTATTTAACCCCATCTAGTCCTATTTAACCCTATCTAGTCCTATGTAACCCCATCTAGACCTATTTAAGCCCATCTAGTCCTATGTAACTCTATCTAGTCCTATTTAACCCTAACTGGGCCTATTTAACCCCAAATGTACCCAGTATATCCCATCCCATAAACCCCCTTCTACCTTATTAATCCCTACACTATTAACCCCTAATATAATCCCTATTACCCCACTAATTACACAAAATAAAAAAACTAGAGTTGCAAAAAATAAAAAACAACACATAATTTCACAAAATAAAAAAGGACATTATCAGAAAATAAAAAAGAACATTATCAAAAAATAAATAAATTTAAAAACATAAATTAAAAAAACCTAAAATACAGAAAATAACAAAAGGCCTACAAAATTTTAAAATGAAACATACATTGCATACAATAATTCCCTCACTACATATAATTTAAACCCTAACTACATACATTAATACCCCTAACTACATTCAGTTAACCCCTAACTACATACAATTAAACCCCTAACTACATACAGTTAATCCCTAACTACATTCAATTAAACCCCTAACTACATATAATAAAAATCCCTAAATATCACCTAAAACAATAGAATAGGGTAAATAAGCCCACTTACCTTGCCCAAATGCCCCTCCAGAGACAATGGTTTTCTGGCCTTTGTCCCTAGTATAAGGGTCCATCCTTCATGGCCGCAAGTCTGGCATCCCTAAAAATAAAATTGGTAAAAAAAAATAAACACAACATATCATTATAAACATTCTAAATAGGACACTTACCTTTCCGCAATGCCCCAGTCCTCCTGGTAGTCTTCGCCGGCAGGGGGTCCCCCCAGAATAGGGGTGTTCATTTTAGGGGCCGGGGGGTACTTCAAGCCCCCCCAGCCCCTAAAATTGGCAGGGCTTGTGTTTTTAACTGCCTCAGAGGTCCCGATCGGGACCAACGCGGCAAGGGTTGATGTCGGGAGCCTGCTTTCATTAGTCATTATGGCAATCTCTCCTGCCATTGGTTAATTCTGACACATTGCTACGTAATTGCTTAATTGGTCATAGCACGATCGCACATCCAACGTGCAAGAGACCAGCTTATGAAATAGCCTCTCTCGCTCGCAGCACTTTCTAATTTAATAGCAAGGAAAATTTGAAGCACGTAGGGTTTAAGAGTTACACGTTGGATTTCCGAGGCTGGAATTTAATAGGGCTGTTAGTTTGCCTCACAAAGTAATCCAATCCAATACTTGCTATCTTTTAGACAACACAATTGATGTTAGTAGCGAATTAAGATTCTAAGTAAAGACTATTGCTCCTTCAGTGCTTTTTATTAGGGCACTATTTTGATCATGTGCTTCATTGAGACAGCCTGCATTATTAACAGTGAACATTTCTTTCATAAACTCTTCAAACATTTCAGTTTTTGTAAAGGGATGTAAGGAGTGTAAAAATTATAAGAATGGTGTCTATTGAACTTGAGTGTGTCATTTTAGAGGACTGATGCTGATCCTTATAATTAATTGAAAGTGATTAGATGTGCTATGGTAAGCTTTGGTGTCATTCATAAAAGTTACAACCTTTTTTCCTTGCATTCGTCTTTGAATTATCCAGAAAAAGTGGTATAATTAATACTACTATTGCCAAGATCACTGCTTCATCCTTAAGAGCACAATTTGGCTCAGAAAGTGTTTGACTTTCATGTTTACCATTATGAACACATCCTTTTCTTGTGCATGTTTGTCAAGTTCAAGGAAACTGGTTAGAATCTCTTTTATTCTTGTGAAATGAGCCATGGGTGAATTTTTTCCAAGCTGTTCATTCTTCTCATTATAGTAGAGCCGCCTAAGTTCAGGAAGTTTAAAAATTGTTGTATATTCTTCACATTTTACAGTGGGTTGAAAAAATGCTATAAGCTCTGCCAATGTGCTCCTGAATATCAAATGTTGTGACTCAACGTTTTCATTTCTGGCTTCTTGTTTGCTATTTTTATGATACAAGCATCTCTATCAGATTTTAAAGCTTAAGCTAAAGTCTTTATTATCACATAAGAAATGTTTCTGTTTTGAATTGTCATGACTGGGAGAATCATTTCCCTGTAGAATTAATGTTACATTTACTAGCAAGGATGCCTCAGTACTCAACAGGCGACTTCATGTGCATGCATCTGCTGAGGACTAAGTTCCATTCCCTTTCAAACCTGGCTGCATATTCTGATATATATTCTCCTGTGCTCTGGCTGCTAATCATCAAAGCTGATCAGTAACAGCTGCCATTTCACCTACACTATTAAAGGCAGTTAGACACTCATTACCATTTGTTTTGCTCTCAGGGCTACAGCTTGGCATTCCTGCTTCAATATATAGGATTCTTCTTATTGACCTGGCATGTTTCATTGTTCACATTGCCTTCTGAAATCCTGCCCCCTGGACTGTTTTTAGTTTTCCTCAGATCTCTGTATTTAATACAACTTTAGATTTGCCCTTGGAACCCCTGCTTTTGGATCTCTCTGCCACTGAGCTTCCATCATTAACAACTGAGCTTAAAACATGGAGGCTGCAGGAGATAGTTTGCCTGGATCCAAATTGCTTTCACTGTAACTTCTATTGTAAAATAGCCAGACCCGTTACAGCCAAATACATTGGAAGTGAATGCCTCTGAGGAAGCTAGCAGCTATGGTGCATCCTGTTTTCTATGTTTATAGAAAATTCTTAGCCATTATGCAAGCTTACCTGGAAGGGACAGTTCCCCCAAATGCAGGTCTACACTAAGCATAAATACTTAGATTTTGCTCTGTTCTTCACCAGATTTCAATTTCACATTACCTAAATACATGAGTCAAAGAATGCAAAGCTTATGTTTTTTTCTATAATAAAGGAATTCTACACGCTACCTCAAGTCTAGTACAGTAAATCCTGCTTCAATCTAATATTATAAGTACTACTATGTCTACCCTACAGCATATTCAGAAGATGCCTAGGCATCTTTCACTACTCTCAAAGTACCTTTTGCATTGACGGGTAGATTGCATTTGTGAAAAAAGAATATCTATGTACCACCCAACCTCATAGTGAAGATCATTCATAGTTACATAGTTACATAGTATTTAAGGTTGAATTTTTTTTTTTAGTCCATCAAGTTCAACCATTTTACATATCCTCTGATCGGCAAACAGAAAAGACCCCAAGTGAAACTTTGCCAATTGTCTCAAAAGGGAAAAAATATATAAAATTCCTTCCTGACCCCAGATACTGGTGATTGGATTCCTCCCTGGATTAATACTCCCTCTCTAATTATCCAGGATTGCCTTGTATGCCCTTTTTATTTAAAAATATATCCAATCCCTTTTCAAAGTTATCTATCGAATCTGCTGTCACCACCTCCTTGGTAGAGAATTCCACAGATTAACCACCCTTACTGTGAAAAACCCTTTTCTTTCTTTAAGGTGACATATTTGTGCTTCTAATTTCAAAGGATGTCCCCTTGTCAGTTTCATACCTCTTGGCACAAAAAAGTTAATTCATCATTGTCATGATCAGCCTCTCACCAGGCACCCTAGAATTCATAAACTCTTAATTTTGGTAGCCTTCTGTTAGAACCATTGTTGTCCTTGTCTTATATTCTTATGAGATCTGCAACCATTATAAGGTCCCTCTTGCCAAGGTTTAGGTCTTGTCCAGTCTCGTCTATTTCCTAATCAACCATGGTCTTTGATAGGTATGGACTTTATCACAGATCTTCCTTCATCTTGTTCATGTGCAAATATCATATTCTACATGCTCTGGCTGCTAATCATCAAAGCTGACAATAATAGAATATTCCACCTGCATTATTTACTAAGGCCCTCATTCAATTGCGATTTGGCCAATTGAATAGGGGTCTAAAAAAGCACATAGCATATTTTTTGTAAAGACGTTTTTAGTTAGTGAAAACCTTGATTTTGGATAGATGCTTACTAACTAAAAACTTAAAAAAAATATATATGTTATGTGCTTTTTTAGACCCCTATTCAATTGGCCAAATCGCAAATAAATGAGGGCCTAACTGTTTAGTTGTTTTGCTCTCAGAGCTACAGCTTGGTGTTTCTTCTTCAGTATATTGGATTTTTCTTTGTTTGATCTGGCCCTTTTCATAATTCACCTTGCCTTCTGAATTTCTGACCCCTGCATTGTTTAGGGTTTTTCCTGAACTACAACTTTGGATTTGCCCCTTGGTACTTATGCTTCTGGATCTCCCTGACACTGGGCTCTCACCAACTGGTATTGCAAATTGCTTTCTCATACTTATGAATTATTAGTCTCAGAAGAGTCCTTTATCCAATGCTCACTAGTATTCTAAGGGCCTCATTCAAATGCGATTTGGCCAATTGAATAGGGCTCTGTATAAGCACGTAGCACATTTTTTTACAGATGTTTTTAGTTAGTGAACTTCTATCCAAAAGCAAGGTCTTCACTAACTAAAAACTTATGTGAAAAATAAATTTGCTTATATAAAGCCCTATTCAATTGGCCAAATCGCATTTGAATGATGCCCTAACTGTAGCTCACATTGCAATTTTTGTGGAACACAGGAGCTTGGCTTATATGTCATTGCCATAATTCAGTCAGTCTGAAGTTACAATTTCTGTAGGTTAGCTACACAGTGATTCAATAGCCTAAATTTCTTTCTCCATAATTTCATACCCTGCAGCCACATTTCTACTGGCATGATTAGAAGAATATGTTACTTTCACAGTTTTGGATTTTTTACTAAAATACATTTCTCTGACATTTCCACTTACATATAGCTACAGATGTTAATCATACCACTACTCTTTAGCAAGTGTGGCAAAATGAGTCCCAATCAATGCATTCTGTTCTTTATATTGGCATCTCAGCATGATTCTGATATACTGTATAATGGTGGCTTGCATGGAAAATATTGTTACATTTTAGTTGTAGAAAAGGACTGCTGAAGAAATAAAATAAGTTACATTTGTTGGTGTGCTTTGGAGTTATAAACGAAAAACGTATTTTGGCACCTATTAACCCATATTGAGCTTTTGGTGTTATGGGCCAATGCCTCCAATGCTTTAAAATGATTGTAATTTTGTTATAAACAACACTTCTGCCGTGTTCCATGCTTTAACCAGCAAAACACACAATTTCAGACATATCCTCTAAACAGCCAAAATTCTAATTCCCCTTAGATCACACATCATTTCTCATATCCTGCCCTACTCTTCCCATCCCTTCACTTGTTTTCCATATTTGCAGAAATGAAGTTCATAATCCTGAACATCAACAAAACTGCATCCTCCTCTATCAGATACTTCCCTAATCTCCCCCTCCCTCCCATATCAGATACTGCTCTAATTTCCCCCTCTGGTCTGCACACAGCTTTTCACCCATGATAATCTACTAACACGCTTGTCTACAAAACTTTGCTCTTGATGCACACATCCTGGGGATTTCTAGACCCATTTCCATGAGACTCTCCAGTACTCTTACAGTTTCAAACATTCTCTGAAAATTCATGTGTTCAGAGAAGCCTACCAACTTGGTGCCCCATTCCAATCTTTTAAATTGCTGATTACAAGTCAAGTTGGCTTGTAAATAATTAGCTAACTATTGCAATCCATAGAAAAGCAAGCCTTACCAGAATTAGATTAAAAAGTCCAAAAAATGTAGGGCCTGATTCAATTGCCCAATTCATAAATTTATACATAGTTAAAATCACTCTTAATTTTGCTACATGTTCAGCAAATATTACTTATTGGCACAAAGGAATTCTTAAGTTAATAGAATGCATATAAACATTTATAAACAAAAAAGGCCAAAGGCCAATATATGAGTTCAAGGCATTTGCAAGTAGCTAGTAGAATATGGCCCTTCATCCCCAAGTAGCTCTCCCATTCAAATTTTCTCAACGCCCTTCCATTCAAACATCTGAGTTAAATACATAACTTTTTGAATGCACAGATAACAAAAATCCTATATGTATTGAGACTCACTCGTAGATGCATAAAAATGCCTCTGAGAAGCGACCAAGAATCAAATCTGATGCTATTATCAGCCTAACACCTTAACTGAGTCAGTTATGAGACTTGATTTCCTATATCTGACATACTTAAAGGCTTAGTAATTCCCCCCAACACCCACTACAATAATTAACCTGGGGATTCTCTGGATCCGCCCAGTACCCAAACCCCTCTGAGCCCAGGGATCCCTGGTATTCCCTTCAATAGCGTGACTAAGGAGGAACACCAGGGATTTCTTCCTCAATCACTCTGAGGGGAACCACAGGGATTCCCTCCAACAGTGTGCTAACCCTGAGGATCCCACCATCTAACTATAACAATGGGGAAACCCATAGAGCCCAAAGGCAATTGAAATTGAAACCCCTTCCACGGAGGGCTAAAAATTAACCCCACCACTGGGGTATCTAATGGACCCCATAACACTTAAAATGAGCCCCATTGCAGGTTGTAAACTTCTCTTAAGTTCTTAGCTGAAAAAAGATAGTAGCTAATTGCGTGGCAAAAAGCTACTTAAGGTCTTAGCCTGCTTAGAGGGCTAGCGAGAGTTATGAAGTTGTAATTTGGGGTGATCCGATAGAGGGAAGAAGGCAGGGGAGAGGAAATGAGGGTAACAGATCCCTGATGGGAAAAACAAGCTGGGAAGGAGGAGGGGAACAAACCTGAGGAGTAAGCAATGGGTTGAGATGAACAACGTATAAACACTGCACCAAGTGCCAGTGAGGTTGATAATAATGTTGGTGCACCTGTAGGTTGGTGGAGGAGGTATGAGTAAATAATTTATGCTAGTCTACAAGAGAGATTTTAATTATCTAGAAGAGATGCTTTCACTTTTATGCTGCTTATAAACCTGATCAGTCATGTTTTTCAGGGGAACAGATATGATTCTTGTTAGTGAATTTTGAGAAGCTTTAAATATAGTATAGGTTTATGCACATGTGTGAAATGAAAGCACCAGTCTCCAAAAAGTATACAATAATCTTTAATTCTGGAATTAAAAATAGAGCAACAGGGGGAGATTTGTTAAGGTGCAAGACAAATTGTATATGTGTTGTATCTACACAGAATACCTATAAAGTGTTATTGTGATAGTTCACATTCTATTTAGACTTAACCATATAGGGGCTAGGGCATCGTCATTGTGCTGAAGGGCTGTTAAATTCCAAAAGACACATTTTGGGAGATGGTTTATTGAATGATAAAAATTATAACTGGATTAATGCTAATTACTTTGTTAGGGTACACGGAAATGGGTAAACCTTGGGCCTCATTTGATTGAGAAATTGTTGCTTGCGGGAGCCTGTATCGTAGCCAGTAAACTAATTTGCTATTCAATTGACGTCTTTTTGCGAGCCGCAAACAATCTATAGGTTACGGGCTGAAAATCCATGCGGTTGTTACAAGCGTAACTTACAACCCATCTAAGCCTTTGATTTTTCAAGAACTCACGAGTTACAATCGCAAATAGCTATTCAATATCTACAATTCCTCAAGCCTGCAAATATTTTCACACTGTAAATGTCAAAAAGAAAATCCTACTGGTACCAGTTAGGACTTGCAAGGGTGTTTAACCCCTGTTCATAGTACTGTAAATGCAAATATAAACATCAATACTGCACTTTAAAAGACAGGGAAAGTGATGAAAGACATTAGAATTAATTGCACAATAGCCTCAATCTCACAAATCTGCAATCAAAAATATTTTTTTCTGTATGTGTTATTTTGGTGTTATACCAATCTTAGGAATCAATTAGTTAATAGACATCAGGCCACCCACACGGACTAGAATATTTCCTTCATTCATTTTTATTATTTTGTACATTGCCGGATTGCGAGTCTGATCGCACATCATACACCCTAAACGATAATTGATTGACATTTAACCTCCATGTTTTACTGACCTAATGGTGACAGTCTAATTTTCTATTGCCTGTTTCTAAATGGGTAGGTACGGCCTTGCTTAATTTATCATGTACACGCTCTGAAATGCTACATACAATTGCATGGTTTACGGTTTCGTCTTTCCGCCCGTAACTTGCGGGCTTGTTCAATTGAATTGCGCCATAATTGTAGCAGAGCTCAGGCCCACAGAAAGCCCACAGACAATAGGCCTGTATACTGTGAGTTGCAGCCTTGATACTGATTGGGGCCCCTTGTTAGCAACTTTTATTTTTAATTTTGAAGGGTAATTTATCAATTCTGGGTTCCCTCAGGGATCAGTATTAGGTCTTATCCTTTTTAACATATTATTAACGACTTAGAAGTAGGATTGGAAAGTAGTGTCTCCATTTTTGCTGATGACACAAAGTTGTGCAAGGTAATTAAATCAGAAAATGATGTACTTTCCCTCCAAAGGGATTTGCATAAATAAGAGAAATGGGCAATTAAATGGCAGATGAGATTTAATACAAATAAATGTAGGGTTATGCATCTGGGATGGAAAAAAAACATGCAATCTATAAACATAATGAAGCAAATCTAGGGGTATCTGATATTGAAAGGGGTTTGGGAGTGCTTGTGGACAACTACCTACGTAAAAGCTCTCAATGCCAAGCAGCAGCTGCAAAGTCAAATAAACTATTAGCATGTATTAAGAAGGGTATAAAAGCAAGGGAGGCAGATATAATTAAATCCCTAATATGCCCTCATTTGGAATATGGAGTACAGTTTTGGGCACCAATTTATAAAAATGAAATTTTAGAACTGGAAAAAGTACAGAGAAGTGCTACAAAACTAATAAGGGGAATGGAGGGGCTAAGTTATGAAGAAAGACTATCCAAATTAAACTTATTTGCTCTAGAAAAAAGGCGTCTAAGAGGGGATATGATTACCCTATATAAATACATCCAGGGTCAGTATAAAAATTTGTCAAGGGAGCTTTTTGTGCCAAGAGGTTTTCAACTGACATGGGGATATCCTTTGAGATTAGAACTAAAAAGATTCCACCTTAAAGAAAGAAAAGGTTTCTTCACAGTAAGGGTGGTTAATCTGTGGAATTCTCTACCAAGAGAGGTGGTGACAGCGGATTCAAAAGATAACTTTAAAAAGGGATTGGATATATTTTTAATTAAAAAGGGCATTCAGGGTTATCTTGGTTAATTAGAGAGGGAGTATTGATCTAGGGAGAAATTTGATTGCCAGTATCTCGGGTCAGGAAGGAATTATTTTGTTTTTCCCTTTTGAGACAATAGGCAAAGATTCACTGTTTTTTTTTTGTTTGCCTTCCTCTGGATCAATTAACAACTAATCCGCATATTGGAGATCAGAGGAGATCTTAAAAGGTTGAACTTGATGGGCTAAAAGTCTTTTTTCAACCTCATTACTATGTAACTATGTATATTGTTTTATCTTGATTAGTTTTTAGATAAATGTAATTTTGGACAAAGCAAATTAAGTAACTCAGCTAAAATATGCTTAGCCCACTAATATGGATGGATTAGAAGCAAAAACTCAATTTGAAATATGTCAAGATGCCACTATTTCGTTTGACGCTCAAACATTAGGGCCATTAAGGGTAGATCTACCAAACAGGCCAGCATTAAAACAGCTTCACTTTATTGTGGTGTCACAATGTGCCAGATAAATATGCTAACATGAGCCTGAAAGACAGATCTCTTAACTGGTCTTAATTCTATTAACAATGAGCTTCATTCAATTGCACTCCCGTAACTCGATCGCAGACGGCTGCATGCCTGCGATCGAGTTGCAGGCTTTCGTTAGTCTCCATTCACAAGGATATTCAATTGCTCCAGGTTGTGAGTTGCGATCTTGAAACCAGCTTCGTAAAACGTGCAATGGTTCAGAGCAGTTGTGGACGGTAACCATATCAATTCAGCAAGCCCATAACTGCCCATTTCGATTCGGCCAATAGAAAATGAGACCATAATTAAATATAGAGTCATAATTAAATATAGAGCTTATGAGTCAATCAATCAGATTTGGGGGTCCGATACACGATCGGACACGCACAAATTTGAAAATGAAGAATTATTAAAATGAATGCCAATACTGTTCTAGTCCATATGGGTGGCCTGATATGTATTAACTCATTGATACCTAAAATCATGTAACCCTGAAATGACACATAAAAATAAAACGTATTTCCTTCAGTGAGGGCTTGCGACTGTTGTGCAATGAATTCTAATGTCTTTCATTGTTCTCTTTTACAGTTTTATTTGCATTTACAGTGCTAAGAATTGGTGTTTAACCACTTTGCGGGTCCTCTTGAGTACACATAGGATTTTCTCCTCCATTTGCGGTTTACGAGTGTGGATACGTTTGCGAGATTGGGGAAATGGAGCAATTGAATAGCGATTTGCAATTTTAGCCTTGCAAAAGTGACACATCAAAGGCTTCTGGATAGTGTAAGCAACGAGTTATATGGCTGACATTTTTTCAAGCTCGTAACTCGTAACCTGATCCGGGCATGCAAAAAGACGCCAATTGAATTGCAAATTTGATTGCAACCTCCACTTGCGAGCTTGAATCTGAAAATCACCGGAAATTGAATGAGGCTCAATGTTTGCAACAATGTCTATCATATTGTTAACATTAGTGGCTACCAGGGTCTCCTTAGAACCTATCTGTATTAGGACTCAGAACCAAATTTTAAGTTCGGTCCATAGCTCTTATTTTAAGCTATTATGAGATTAACAAAATAAATGATCTCCCTCCAACCTTTTACTTCAGGGGTGAGCACTTGTAACCATAGGGGCAACAATTCTCCCTTTTTCTCATTCCTAACTTGTGGAGAATGACTTGTATGATTCTAAAGTCTTACTAAAGTTTTTGGGGGGTTTTGGTGTGCAGTTTATAGAAAGCTATTAAAATGTTAGGTGCCCTATATACTCGAGTATAAGCCAAGTTTTACAGCCCTTTTTTTAAGGCTGAAAGGGGCCCCCTCGGCTTATACTCAAGACCACCCCCGTGTCTCTCTTTCCCCCGTGTCTCTCTTTCCCCCAAGTCTCTCTTTCCCCCTGTGGCTCTCGTACTCCCCTGTGGCTCTCTTTCCCCTTCCGTGGCTCTCTTTCCCCCCGTGGCTCTTTCTCTCCCCCTCACATATCATCCTCAACCCCCATCCTCATCCTCAACCCCCTCATCCTCAACCCCCCATCCTCATTCTCAACCCCCCATCCTCATCCTCGCCCCCCTCCTCATCCTAAACCCCCCTCCTCATCCTAAACACCCCCATCCTCATCCTAAACCCCCCTCCGCATCCTAACCCAACCTCATTTCACGTCATTAGCATATGCCGGGACCTGATGCTGTCTGAAGGAGAGTGGAGGAGCAGAGGAGCAGCTGCAGATGGAAGGTAAGTGAGGGGAAAGGGGGAGATAATTAGAGGGGTAAAGTGAGGAGGGGTTTAGGATGAGGAGGGGGTTTAGGATGAGGATGAGGGGTTTAGGATGAGGAGAGGGGGTGAGGATGAGGATTGGGGGGTTGAGGATGAGGATGGGGGGTTGAGGAGGGAGGTTGAGGAGGGAGGTTGAGGAGGGGGTTGAGAGGAGGGAGGGATGAGGAGGGAGGTTGATGAGTGGGGTTGAGGAGGGAGGTTGAGGATGAGGACGGGGTTTAGGATGAGGAGGGGGCTTGAGGATGGGGGGTTGAGGTTGAGGAGGGTGTTGAGGTTGAGGAGTTGAGTTGAGGAGGCAAGTTGAGGAGAGGGTTGAGGAGGGAGGTTGAGGAGGGGGGTTGAGGAGGGAGGTTGAGGATGAGGAGGGGGGTTGAGGAGGGAGGTTGAGGATGGGGGAGTTTAAGATGAGGAGGGGGTGAGGATGGGGAGTTTGGGATGAGGAGGGGGGTTGAGGATGGGGGTTGAGGATAAGGAAGTGGAGTTGAGGATGAGAAGGGGAGTTGAGGATGAGGATGGGGGTTGAGGAGGAAGGTTGAGGATGAGGAGGGGGGTTGAGGCGGGAGGTTGAAGATGAGGAGGGGGATTGAGGAGGGGAGTTGAGGATGAGGAGGGGGTTGAGGATGAGGAGGGGGGATGAGGATGGGGGGTTGAGGATGGGGGGCTTGAGAATGAGGATGGGGGTTGAGGAGGGGGATGAGGATAAGGAGGGGGTTAAGGAGGAAGGTTGAGCATGAGGAAGGGGGTTGAGGAGGGGGTTGAGGATAAGGAAGGTGGTTGAGGAGGGAGGTTGAGGAGGGAGGTTGAGGAGGGGGGTTAAGGAGGGAGGATGAGGAGTGAGGATGAGGAGGGGGGTTGAGGAGGGTGATAAGGGAGGGGAGGGAAAGAGACACAGGGAATGGCGGGGGAGGGAAAGAGACACAGGGAAGGGAGAGGGGGAGAGACACAGGGAAGGGAGAGGGGGAAGATACCCAGGGAAGGGAGAGGGGGAAGAGACACAGGGGAGGGAGAGGAGGGGAAGAGACACAGGGGAGGGAGAGGAGGGGAAGAGACACAGGGAAGGGAGAGGGGGGAGAGACACAGGGGAGGCAGAGAGGGGGAGAGACACAGGGGAGAGAGAGGGGGACACAAGAAAGGGGCACAGAGGGCACACAAGAGGGGGACACAGAGGGCACAAGAGGGACACAGGGGGCAGCACATTTCCCACCCTCGGCTTATACTCGAGTCACTAAGTTTACCCAGTATTTTGTAGTAAAATAGGTGCCTCAGCTTATACTCAAGTCGGCTTATACTCGAGTATATACGGTATATTTGTTATACAGCCTTCCCTTATACTTTATAACAGCCAAATGTAACCCTTAATCCTCTTGGTTAACAATGCAAACAAGGCATCAGAAAATCGTTTCCACTTAGCAGGAGCCCAAGCTATTTTCCAGTACTATAAGCACATTTATATGAGCTT
This sequence comes from Discoglossus pictus, assembly GCA_027410445.1. Lineage (NCBI taxonomy): Eukaryota > Metazoa > Chordata > Amphibia > Anura > Alytidae > Discoglossus > Discoglossus pictus. The sequence goes on along the minus strand of CM050167.1, from coordinate 295,144,443 downwards.
GCTTACACTCCTTCCAGTGCTTTCTATATAAATGTATGGAATGTGTTCTGTAGAATTTTGGAGTATGTTTTAGACTTTCATGTTTTGATATTTAAACTTTGTATCTCCATGTAGGAGCTTATTTGAGTGCTTTCATTGGATAAATAACCTCAGAGTTTATTATATTTAGACTTAAAGGGGTATGTAAGTGAGCTGGGTTTCATATGTTTCCTAATAAACAGCTACTGACTAGTAGTAATATATTTATTATGTTGAAAAGTTGAATGTACTCACATATTTATATGCTAGATACTGATATCTGGATGTGCACACCCCTAGGAAGCATACATAAAGTGTACCCTGCAGGGTATAGTGTGTGACCTCTAAAGGAAATGATTGTTGATGGGGTCACAGATGCAATTGCAGACAGGCAGAGAGAAAAAAACAAACAGACAGCAACTGCTAGATTGTGATAAAAATTGTCTTTACTTCCTCCTGATTGGACAAAAAAAGTTTGGAGGGTGTTAGCCCTAAATTTAAACTGACAGAAATTAAAATATATTTTGCTAACTTCAAAGTAAGTATTTATACGCTTATTCTGGTATTTTTCCATGCAAAAACATTTGATCATATACTTCTAATTCTCCTCTATCAGATGCACTCATAATTCAGCTCACTTACAAATCCCTTTAAGTTCAATTATCTGCAGGTAGTGTGGGTAACATCATTTTAACAGGAGCTTTACAAATATAGCTGAGACTAAATAGAATTGTTTAACAGGGATCCTAACAGTCTGATGTAATTGAGATCTTGGTTAGGTTAAGGTTCTATATTCCTGTTATGTATGTTAGTAGATATGTATATATGTATGTATTTTAGTGAGAAAAGTTTCTCTTATTGGTGATAAAACTAAAAAGTGGTGTAAAAAAATATAATCTTTTAATGTACTTTTAAAGTACTAAGCATATGTAGATACAAAGGTGCTTTTCAGGAAATAAGATTAGTCTATGGCAATATTTCCTCCAATGTGCATTTATTTAGGGTTTCCAAACCAAATTAGCATAGTATTGTGTATGTTTATACCTTTGCGGGGGTGACCGTACACTCGTGATTTTATGATATTCAGGAAATGCTGCTAAAATTAATCAGTTTTATATGGAGCAGGTGTATTGTTTCAAGTTTTAACCAAAACAGTAAAAAAAAATGTATTCCTAAAAAAACAAACCCTGACATTTCCAGGCTGCCATCCTGCTGGTCATATTGTGCTTCCATGTGTTTATTTCAGCAGAAAATCATCTATTCCACAGTAATAACACTCACCCTACATTTGACCTTCTAGCAGCAGTTGGTGGCAAGCTCAGAACTAGCTTTGGTATCATAGGGGCTACAAACTGCTTCTTTGATAGCCGTGATGTCTGTAATCTGTGGGGCAAAGTGCCATTAGTTCCAAAGTTCTATTATCACATATATAGTTGTGAGCATATGAGTTGTTGATAACGCCCGCGGCCCTTGCGAAGCCTTGCAAACCCATCCTCTTGAGTCCCTCGCGAAGCCTTACAAACCCATCCTCGTGAGTCCCTCTCGAAGCAAGGGTTGCAGTTGCTGGCAAGGAGCGCTGCAGGCGCTCCTTGCCAGCAACTGCGACCCTCGCAAACTTAACGTCATAACGCAAACAACATACGAGACACGTTACCACACATTACGACCTTGCAAAAATCGTCCGCAACCCGCGGACAGGAAAAAATGAAAAACACAATAAATACACACAACACATACATCAAAAGCTTACCTACAGCAAGAGGGAGCATCCAGGACCTCAAAAAATGAAGTTACACCTTAATTTAACTCAAAATAAAAGAGTTTAGACACTCAAAAATTTTCTAAGCGAGAGAAAAAATGGCCGCTGAACAAAACAAAAACGAGGCTACAGCACTCTAAACACGCAAAACACCACAAGAATCACGCAAAACACCACAAAACACCTACGGATATTCCGCTACAGACGCATACCACACATTACCCGCCATTTTAGAACAATGCGGAAGTACACAACTACGCTAACCGTTTGGTCTCGCTCACGCACACTATTACACTGCACACATTCATCACGCTTACACAGCAGCTCCACACCACTAACGCTGCAGCAGCATAAAAACAGATTGCCAGCTCTTCAACACAATGCTTCAAAATAGGTAAAGTATATTCATTTATTAATGTATTATATATTTCATTATTATACACCAAACAGCATTAGCTACCTTACAATTTCATTGCCGTAATTTTTTGACGGGCAATTCTCTAGTAATTTATATCAGCCAGCATATGGCAAATAGAATTCAATCCCTTTTGAAGCTTAGTGCATCTAGAGATATCTTTTCACAGAAAGATGTTCTATAACTGAATTATGAGAATCATATTTGTCCCCTCCAACTTAGCCAAAACACCTTTAGTACTATCTTTAAGGCAATGAATGCATGCATGGTGCTATGATTTACCCTCTACTAAAGAAACCTTACCCTCTATGAGGTCATCAAGGAGATGTGTCTAGCTTGGATGAACTTCTAAAAGGTTACAGACAAACTTGTGTCTAGTCAGTGCTGTTCATTGGTTGGAGACATGCAAAGACATACTTACTGGTAAAGACTTTATGCTAAATTGTGCCTTTTATCTTTGTTGAATTCAGTCACTTAGTTCGAATAATTAAATACTCTTTCAAAAACTGGTTAGTAACTATTTTTATTACAACAACCATTTAATTAACAGCTACTATTTCATTTAAACAACCATTTTGAATCATCATTTTCTGGTATATCATGAATCATTTCAATGCAAAATGTTGGGATCAGTTTGTACCTCACTAATTGGAGATCTGCATTTCTACATCTTTACAGTAATTCTCTTAAGTATCCTAATTTCTCATCAATAAACATTCCTTAGGGACTTACTTGATTTGAATAGCAGGAATTTGTAATAATAGCTGAAATAAGAGATAATACAGCTCCAAACATTGTTGACACTGGCAGCACATTTTATTTCCTTTTTGAGGAAGTTATCATGTTCCCATGAATACTAATGTGCTAAGGTCAACGGTTTTGCTCTATGGAGAACCAGAAAAGTAATCTTAATCATGTACTTGGTTAACGTCCAGGATTTATAACTTGTACAGATGTATCTTGAAAAGCAGAACATCTCCACCTTAGCAAGTTCAAGTTCCTTTCATTTATTGGTGTTAATTTTAGCTTATTTTAAAGCTTTCAAATCTTGAATGTACTACAGCACACATTTACTCTATTTATGTGGAAAATACATGTAGGGGTAGATGGGATGGCAAGGACTACTATGCATCAAAAACAGTCATTGCAGCCCCTTAAGTGCCTTCATGGTATTCACTAAGCTATGTTTCATCCCAGGTTACCATCTGGGCAATTGAAGGACAATTTAAGGTTATGTTATATGTGTTGTCTGTAAAAAAAACTAACTATGATCACCATTGGTGTGTTTGCTACACTTTGTTTTGCTCAATATCCCCCTCAAAACAACTATCCTACATAAAAGCCTAAAATAGTATGAAGTACATGTTGCCATAATTATAACTAATTTTAAAACAGAATATCCACCACAATTGCTGAATAAAATGTTATAATTATGTGTGTGTGGGGCGATCTGCTTTCTTCAGTCAGGCTTGATAAGGCTGTTATGGCAAAACCTACCCAGCAGATCCACCAGTTTATTTTATTTCCCTTCACCAAGGCAACAGATGTCTCTTTGGACCCTTACTCAGGTTCAGCATTATAAAAAACAGGAACTGCTTTTATTGCTATTGAAACTTCATAATAGGTTTAGTGGATTGACATTCAAACTTGAACTGGTAACTTTCTGTAACACTTTGTGTGTCTTCTGAAAGTTGTAATGCAAGTCTTCATAACATCTTAACATCTACTTCAGTAGTATCTTCTCTAGGAATGCTGGCACATACATATATCTTCTAGATATGTTACCTCCCTTTATTTAGGAGTATACACAAACGTCATTCATTGTACAGGACCAGGGCAGATATTCTCTTCCATAATCTTAATATATATATATATATATATATATATATTCTACTAGATATCTTGTTCCATATACATATTCATCTTCTCAGTCACTGAAAGCTGTTTCCTTCCTTTTCACCTGTCAGTAGCATCACCAACTGCATTCAAAACTGTCTTTACCTCAGAGACACACATTACATAACTGACAGATTACATAACTGACTCTATCCATGGCAGTTATTGGCTACGGTAACATTCTAAATCAGTTAACTGTTCATGAACCAAACGTGCAACACACAGACTCCAACATCACGTCAAAAACACAGAGAAGCAACAAAACATACAGTAATTAACATACCTAGGGAAATCAACCTAACAAAACATATTAAATAAATATAAAACATACTGTGCCCAGTCCCAAAACCACATATTCCCAGAAGGCAGTCCCAATAGGAGTCTTTATGCAGCCATCATAATGGCAAGCCTCAAATTCCTAACATTCAGTGTGTTACATTAAATATCTATTTTAATTCAGCTTGAAAAATGTAAAACTCAAATATCTATTAAAACAGGAATCAGACAGTTTATGGCAAATATAATGTACGTTTACAGTCAGAAGTAAGGAAGCAGATGTAGAGTTGTGTACACTACTGACCCCCTGTAAGGAGAGCTATGATAAGCTGCAATCTATTACAACTCTTCATGGCAATTTATGCAAAGTCTAAAAGTCTATAGATCAATAGAGGAAGGATCTTAACAGCATTGATATCCTCAATAGTATGTCCAATGACCTGGAGACAGACATCTTGGAGAGTAAAGTGAGATGGGAGCTAAGAAGCCTTGTTGATAAAGTCCCAGCTGAACTGCTCAAAATCCTAAAAGGATTTGCTGTGAAAGTGTTGCTTGCATTATGCAATACATTTAGAAAACTCAACAATGGCCAGTAGATTGGTAAAAGGCAGTCTATATCCCAATCCTAAATAAGGCGGTGTCAAAGAGTGCTCCAATTATCTAACATTTGCATTCATTGTACATGCAACGGAAGTAATACTTAAGATCCTGCAAGCTCAGCACCAAAAATATATGGACTGAGAACTACCAGATGTGCAAGCCACGTTTCACAGAGACTTAAGAACAAGAGACCAAATTGCCAGTTTCTGCTGGATAATACAGAAAGTAAGAGAGTTCTAGAAAAACATTTACCTCTACTTCATAGACTATTCAGAAGCATTTGTCTGTGTGGATCACAACAAAATATTGCATGTTCTTAAAGATATGGGGATATTAGATCATCTCATCTGCCTCCTGAGGAATCTGTATGTGGACCAAGAAGCCACGGTCTGAACTGAACATGGAACGGAATGGTTCAAGATCGTAAAAGGAGTGCAATAGGTTGTACAGTTGTGCTGAAAAGTTTGCATACCCTGGCAGAAACTGTGAAATTTAGGCATTTATTTTGAAATATGACTAATCATGCAAAAAAATGTATTTTATTGAAGGATAGTGATCATATGAAGCCATTTATTATCACATAGTTGTTTGGCTCCTTTTTAAACCCTAATTATTACAGAAATCATCCAAATGGCCCTGATCAAAAGTTTACATATTCTTGAATGTTTGGCCCTGCTACAGACACACAAAGTGACACACACAGGTTAGTGATGTCCCGAACAGTTCGCCGGAGAACTATTCGCGGCGATTTTCGCATGTTCACGTTCGCAGCAAACGGCGAACACATGCACTTTTCGGTCCGCCCCCTATTCTTTATCATTGAGGAAACTTTGACCCTGCACCTTACAGTCAGCAGACACATTCCAGCCAATCAGCAGTATACACTTCCTTCCAGGGACTTCCATCTGAAGGACAGCCTCCATTTTAGAATCATTCTGAAGCTACATTCATTGAGAGAGGACATATATTCTACCTGCTGCTGATTTAATAGGGAAATAGATAGCCAGGCTGTGTATTTAGCTTTCACTACACACCTGAAGGACTCATTTGATATCTGCTGCAAGGACAGCAACCCAAAAAGCCCTTTTTAGGGCTAGAACATCATTTATTATATTTTATTATTTTCTTCTGCTGATTTAATAGGGAAATAGATAACCAGGCTGTGTATTTAGCTTTCACTACACACCTGAAGGACTAATTTGATATCTGCTGCAAGGACAGCAACCCAAAAAGCCCATTTTAGGGCTAGAACATCATTTATTATATTTTATTATTTTCTTCTGCTGATTTAATAGGGAAATAGATAACCAGGCTGTGTATTTAGCTTTCACTACACACCTGAAGGACTAATTTGATATCTGCTGCAAGGACAGCAACCCAAAAAGCCCATTTTAGGGCTAGAACATCATTTATTTTATTTTATTATTTTTTTCTGTGTAATCTAATTGCATATGCCTGCCTGCTAGCGTGTGTGTGAGGCATATTGCATCGACTCTGCCAACTTTTGCCAGTGCACAGTGACACTCATATCTAGTGCAACCGTAGTGTACAGTGAAATAAAAGAACCCTTTTTTGACTGTAATCGATTGAATATCAGTTGCCTGCCTACAGGCGTGTGTGTTAGGCCTATCTGCCAACTTTTGCCAGTGCACAGTGACATTCATATCTGGTGCAACCGTAGTGTACAGTGACATAAGAGAACCCTTTTTTGACTGTAATCGATTGAATATCAGTTGCCTGCCTACAGGTGTGTGTGTGAGGCCTATTGCATCTACTCTGCCAACTTTTGCCAGTGCACAGTGACACTCATATCTGGTGCAACCGTAGTGTACAGTGACATAAAAGAACCCTTTTTTGACTGTAATCGATTGAATATCAGTTGCCTGCCTACAGGCGTGTGTGTGAGGCCTATTGCATCTACTCTGCCAACTTTTGCCAGTGCACAGTGACACTCATATCTGGTGCAACCGTAGTGTACAGTGACATAAAAGAACCCTTTTTTGACTGTAATCAATTGAATATCAGTTGCCTGCCTACAGGCGTGTGTGTGAGGCCTATTGCATCTACTCTGCCAACTTTTGCCAGTGCACAGTGACACTCATATCTGGTGCAACCGTAGTGTACAGTGACATAAAATAACCTTTTTTTGACTGTAATCGATTGAATATCAGTTGCCTGCCTACAGGCGTGTATGTGGGGCCTACAGCGCCTACTCTGCCAACTTTTGCCAATGCACAGTGACACTCATATCTGGTGTCACAATAGCTTGCATGCATAGTACCACTAATCATAAAAAAAATGACAGGCAGAGGCAGGCCACCCCGCAGGGGCCGTCGTGGTCGTGGTGCTGTGATTCCCTTTGACCCTAGAATAATGCCCAGTTTTCAGAGACAACGTACCGTGAACTTGAAAAGTTCTGAGGACATGGTTGACTGGCTAACACAGGACACCCAATCTTCTACAGCTTCCGCTCGGAACCTAGACGCACCATCCTCCTCCAGCTTAGCTTCGGGCTCCTCTCCAGTTACCACTCGCCCGCCTGCCGCCACCACCAACACTAGCACCACAGCCGCTTCACTTGATCCGTCAGCAGAGTTATTTACACATCCGTTGGAAGAAATGAGTGATGCACAAACATTAGTGCCAGAGGATGTAGATAACAGGGATATGTCCCAGTCAGGCAGCATTACACACATGGACGTACGGTCTGATGATGATGATGATGTTGTACCCGGTGCTGCTTCCTTTGTTGAGTTGTCAGATACAAGTGAAACGGTTGATGATGACGATGCGTCCGTGGATGTCACGTTGGTGCCCACTATAAGAGAAGAAGAACAGGAGGAAAGTTCAGATTGGGAGACAGAGAGGAGGAGGAGACGAGTTGGAAGCAGGGGGAGGTCGTCGCAAGTAGCTAGTGCCACAGTCAGACAGCATGCATCGGCACCCGGGGTCAGCCAGACAGCACGCCAGTCAACGCATGCTGTTGCCACCACCAGAATGCCGTCATTGCAGAGCTCAGCAGTGTGGCAATTTTTTTGTGTGTCTGCCTGTGACAACAGTGATGCCATTTGCAACCTGTGCGAAAAGAAACTGAGTCGTGGGAAGTCCAACACCCACCTAGGTACAACTTCTTTGCAAAGGCACATGATGTCACATCACAAACGCCTGTGGGATCAACACATGAGTACAAGCAGCACACAAAGTCAAAGCCGCCATCCTCTTCCTGGTCCAGCATCTTCAGCCAAGTCAACCACTGCTGCCCTGCTTGCTCCCTCTCAACCATCCGCCACTCCGTGTCTCACCCTGAGCAGTCCCTGCTCATCTGCCCACAGTCAGGTGTCTGTCAAGGACATGTTTGAGCGTAAGAAGCCACAAAGTCACCCCCTTGCCCGCCAACTGACAGCTGGCTTGTCTGAACTCTTAGCCCGCCAGATTTTACGATACAAGCTGGTGGAGTCTGTGGCGTTCAAAAAATTTGTAGCTATTGGGACACCGCAGTGGAAAGTACCCGGACGAAATTTCTTTGCACAAAAGGCAATCCCCAACCTGTACTCGATTCTGCAAAAGGAAGTAATGGCATCTCTGGCACACAGTGTTGGGGCAAGGGTCCATCTGACCACGGATGCCTGGTCTGCAAAGCATGGTCAGGGCAGTTATATCACCTACACTGCGCATTGGGTAAACCTGGTGACGGCTGCCAAGCATGGAATACATGGCTCTGCAGAGGAGTTGGTGACACTGCCACGACATGCAGGCAGGCCTGCTGCCACCTCCTCTACTCCTCCTACTCCATCCTCTTCCATAACTTCCTCGGCTGAGTCCTCTTCTGCTGCTGCTAGGTCTTGCTCCACATCAACGCCCCCCCCCCCCCCAGCTCCACAGGTACTATTCCACATCCCGGATACGGCAGTGTCACGCCGTCTTGGGGTTGACTTCCCTGAAAGCAGAGAGTCACACCGGACCAGCAATCCTGTCCGCCCTGAACGCACAGGTGGATCAGTGGCTGACTCCGCACCAACTGGAGATCGGCAAAGTGGTTTGTGGCAACGGAAGAAATTTGTTGGCGGCATTGAATTTGGGCAAGTTGACACATGTGCCGTGCATGGCACATGTGTGTAATCTGATTGTACAACGCTTTGTGCATAAGCACCCAGGCATACAGGACGTCCTGAAGCATGCCAGGAAGGTGTGTGCCCATTTCAGGCGTTCCTACACCAACATGGCGCACTTTACAGATATCCAGTGCCGAAACAACATGCCAGCGAGGCGCTTGATTTTAGACAGCCTGACAAGTTGGAATTCAACACTCCTAATGTTCGACCACCTGCTCCAACAAGAAAAGGCTGTTAACGAGTATTTGTATGACCGGGGTGCTAGGACAGCCTCTGCGGAGCTGGGGATTTTTTTGCCACGTTACTGGACGCTCATACGCAATGCCTGTAGGCTTATGCGTCCTTTTGAGGAGGTGACAAACCTTGTCAGTCGCACCCAGGGCACCATCAGCGACATCATACCATTTGTTTTCTTCCTGGAGCGTGCCCTGCGAAGAGTGCTGGATCAGGCCGTAGATGAGCGTGAAGAGGAAGAGGAAAAGTTGTTGTCACCATCACCACCAGAAACAGCCTTATCAGCATCGCTTGCTGGACCTGTGGCAACGCTGGAAGAGGATTGTGAGGAAGAGGAGTCAGAGGAGGAATGTGGCTTTGAGGAGGAGGAGGAAGACCAACCACAACAGGCATGCCAGGGTGCTCGTTGTCACCTATCTGGTACCCGGGGTGTTGTACTGGGTGTCCAAGCTACTAGACCCCCGGTATAAGCAGAAAGTGCCTGAAATGTTAAAGAATTACCACAAGTCGGAAAGGATGCAGCACTTCCAAAATAAATTAAAAAGTATGCTTTACACAGCGTTTAAGGGTGATGTCACAGCACAACCGCAATCTAACAGCGGAAGAGGTGAACATAATCCTCCTCCTCCCACGACCACGCCTGCAAGGAGAGGACGCTTTACAGACGTGTTGTTGATGGAGGACATGCGGAGCATTTTAAGTCCTATACATCGCCACAGCCCTTCGGGGTCCACCCTCAGAGAACGTCTCGACCGTCAGGTAACAGACTAATCGCCATAACTACAGATATCGACACTATGAGGAGCGATGAACCCCTTGACTACTGGGTGTGAACGCTTGCCCTGTGGCCTGAGCTATCCCAATTTGCCATAGAACTTCTGTCCTGCCCAGCTTCAAGTGTCCTATCAGAAAGGACATTCAGTGCAGCATGAGGTTTTGTCACTGATAAGAGAAGTCGCCTAGGTCAAAAAAGTCTAGATTACCTCACCTTTATTAAGATGAATGAGGGATGGATCCCGAAGGGACTGACAGTGGGCGATACATTCAATTAAAAAAGGCCTGATAGATGAGCTGCCTTGAGCTAATAATGGTCCACACGCTGCTGTACTTTATCCCTGAATGTCAGATGACTTGCGTGACTTATCTGCCACCAACTACGGTTCAAGACGCAATGTTTTATGGCACTTTCTGCCTGGCAAACTAACATCAATTTTTCTGGTCGCTGCAACAATACCTAATTTTGGCTTTTATATTATTTTATTTTAGAAGGCGTACAGCATGTAATGAAAAATAAAGCATTTTTGAACAGTCTTGCATAACAGTTGTGCAAAAATACATATTTACAATAAAGACATTTTGTGAAAGTTAACTGGCTATTCCTTCTTATTTTTACTTTTTAGGTTAATAAGTTTTCTTATTTTTTACTGTGATTGCAATTTAAGAGATACCTAAAACATGGTAAAACAGACAATAGTAAAGAGTATATCTGCAGGAAACACCAAAGTCCTATTAGCTATCATCCCTCCAGCAGTATTAGCTTATTATTTACAATATCTAACCTGGGCAATCACCCTTGGGTTACCCTAGGGCAGGCTTCAGTAAGCGACCTCTCCTTTCCTGGGATGATTTTGCCGCCGGTTGCTTCTGAAGGGTCTCCAGGGCTCCCCCACTCTGGTCCTTCCCCCAGTGTCGCTTCAACCAGTAACAAATGTTTTATACTTGTAAAGCGACCCAATGATCCCCCTTGATAGAGGTTTATCTTTACAAATTTTAAAGAACCAATTTAAGACCAGTGCCCCCTGTTTCTGGGTCAGGGAGTGTGTGAAATGCCTCAGCCTACAGTAATTGTAATGTTCTGACAGCGGTAGCTCATGCTTGTCCCTCAGTTCCTCATAGGTGAGCATCTGGCCCTTTAATAACCAGTCTCCCAGTCTATCTAGTTTCCTTGACCTCCACCAGTGTTGTGATGTTGTGCTCATGTGTTTCGGGGCCTGAGGGTGGTCAAGAATTGTGGTCATTTGGGTGGATACAGGGAACAAACCCGTGTGTTTCTTGGCCCATTTCCAGTATGATAGTGAGTGTCTGATTAGGGGGTTTGGCGAGGCAATTCTGATAGCCAAGCCACCTTGTCCCAGGTTAAGGGCCTTAAAGTGTGGTTCTCTAAATACACACAGGCCGGTTGATTACATATAGAATGTGCTATTGGGAGGAAAGATAGGTGACGTAACAGGTATTAAACTGATAGGAATGAATAGTACAACTTAATACACCACTCCTATCTGCCCCAAATTTGAAGTGGGAGGACCAACTAAGCATCTTTTTCCATATCCCTGTTCCAAAAATCCATGCCATATACACGTCCCCTGATAGGTGACGTAACAGGTATTAAACTGATAGGAATGAATAGTATACAGTAACTTAATACACCACTCCTATCTGGTGGCACCTTAGATTGCACGCGCAGTGCCCCAAATTCGAAGTGGGAGGACCAACCAAGCATCTTTTTCCATCTCCCTGTTCCAAAAATCCATGCCATATACACGTCCCCTGATAGGTGATGTAACAGGTATTAAACTGATAGGAATGAATAGTATACAGTAACTTAATACACCACTCCTATCTGGTGGCACCTTAGATTGCACGCGCAGTGCCCCAAATTCGAAGTGGGAGGACCGATCAAGCATCTTTTTCCATCTCCCTGTTCCAAAAATCCATGCCATATACACGTCCCCTGATAGGTGACGTAACAGGTATTAAACTGATAGGAATGAGTAGTACAACTTAATACACCACTCCTATCTGGTGGCACCTTAGATTGCACGCGCAGTGCCCCAAATTCGAAGTGGGAGGACCAACCAAGCATCTTTTTCCATATCCCTGTTCCAAAAATCCATGCCATATACACGTCCCCTGATAGGTGACGTAACAGGTATTAAACTGATAGAAATGAATAGTATACAGTAACTTAATACACCACTCCTATCTGGTGGCACCTTAGATTGCACGCGCAGTGCCCCAAATTCGAAGTGGGAGGACCGACCAAGCATCTTTTTCCATCTCCCTGTTCCAAAAATCCATGCCATATACACGTCCCCTGATAGGTGACGTAACAGGTATTAAACTGATAGGAATGAGTAGTATACAGTAACTTAATACACCACTCCTATCTGGTGGCACCTTAGATTGCACGCGCAGTGCCCCAAATTAGAAGTGGGAGGACCAACCAAGCATCTTTTTCCATCTCCCTGTTCCAAAAATCCATGCCATATACACGTCCCCTGATAGGTGACGTAACAGGTATTAAACTGATAGGAATGAGTAGTATACAGTAACTTAATACACCACTCCTATCTGGTGGCACCTTAGATTGCACGCGCAGTGCCCCAAATTAGAAGTGGGAGGACCAACCAAGCATCTTTTTCCATCTCCCTGTTCCAAAAATCCATGCCATATACACGTCCCCTGATAGGTGACGTAACAGGTATTAAACTGATAGGAATGAGTAGTACAACTTAATACACCACTCCTATCTGGTGGCACCTTAGATTGCACGCGCAGTGCCCCAAATTAGAAGTGGGAGGACCGACCAAGCATCTTTTTCCATCTCCCTGTTCCAAAAATCCATGCCATATACACGTCCCCTGATAGGTGACATAACAGGTATTAAACTGATAGGAATAATTAGTACAACTTAATACACCACTCCTATCTGGTGGCACCTTAGATTGCACGCGCAGTGCCCCAAATTCGAAGTGGGAGGACCGACCAAGCATCTTTTTCCATCTCCCTGTTCCAAAAATCCATGCCATATACACGTCTCCTGATAGGTGAAGTAACAGGTATTAAACTGATAGGAATGAATAGTACAACTAAATACACCACTCCTATCTGGTGGCACCTTAGATTGCACGCGCAGTGCCCCAAATTCGAAGTGGGAGGACCGACCAAGCATCTTTTTCCATCTCCCTGTTCCAAAAATCCATGCCATATACACGTCCCCTGATTGGTGACGTAACAGGTATTAAACTGATAGGAATGAATAGTACAACTTAATACACCACTCCTATCTGGTGGCACATTACATTGCACGCGCAGTGCCCCAAATTCGAAGTAGGAGGTCCGACCAAGCATCTTTTTCCATCTCCCTGTTCCAAAAATCCATGCCATATACACGTCCCCTAATAGGTGACGTAACAGGTATTAAACTGATAGGAATGAATAGTATACAGTAACTTAATACACCACTCCTATCTGGTGGCACCTTAGATTGCACGCGCAGTGCCCCAAATTCGAAGTGGGAGGACCGACCAAGCATCTTTTTCCATCTCCCTGTTCCAAAAATCCATGCCATATACACGTCCCCTGATTGGTGACGTAACAGGTATTAAACTGATAGGAATGAATAGTACAACTTAATACACCACTCCTATCTGGTGGCACATTACATTGCACGCGCAGTGCCCCAAATTCGAAGTAGGAGGTCCGACCAAGCATCTTTTTCCATCTCCCTGTTCCAAAAATCCATGCCATATACACGTCCCCTAATAGTGGACGTAACAGGGATTAAACTGATAGGAATAGTACTACTTAACAGTACACACCTTATAATAACGCAGACAGAGGCAACGCAGAGAGAGGAGTCTGAAGAAGAGGAGTCAGAGGAGGAAGGTGGCTTTGAGGAGGTGATGTTAGGTGATTTATGCCCTTTATGGCTTAAAACCAGACTCTGCATCAACTATGTAATTTTCCGTGGGAGTTTTGCCATGGATCCCCCTCCGGCATGCCACAGTCCAGGTGTTAGTCCCCTTGAAACAACTTTCCCATCACTATTGTGGCCAGAAAGAGTCTCTGTGGGTTTTGAAATTCGCCTGCCCATTGAAGTCTATGGTGGTTCACCGATGTTCGTCCGTTAGCGAACATGTGATGGAATTCGCGTCCGCGGTTCGCGAACCGAAAATTTGATGTTCGCGACATCACTACTTCTGGCACATTGTAATTTGGAGTGACAAGACCAAAATAGAACTTTATGGTCACAACCATAAGCGCTATGATGGGAGAGGGCTCAACAAGACCTATTGTAAAAAGAATACCATTCCCACTGTGAAGCATGGTGGTGGCTCACTGATGTTTTGGCCGTGTGTGAGCTGTAAAGGCATGGGTAATCTTGTGAAATTTGAAGTGGGAGGACCAACCAAGCATCTTTTTCCATATCCCTGTTCCAAAAATCCATGCCATATACACGTTCCCTGATAGGTGACGTAACAGGTACTAAACTGATAGGAATGAATAGTATACAGTAACTTAATACACCACTCCTATCTGAACTTTATGGTCACAACCATAAGCGCTATGATGGGAGAGGGCTCAACAAGACCTATTGTAAAAAGAATACCATTCCCACTGTGAAGCATGGTGGTGGCTCACTGATGTTTTGGCCGTGTGTGAGCTGTAAAGGCATGGGTAATCTTGTGAAAATTGATGGCAAGATGAATGCAGCATGTTATCAGAAAATACTGGCAGACATTTTGCATTCTTCTGCACGAAGGCTGCACATGGGACACTCTTGGACTTTCCAGCATGAGAGTGACCCTAAGAACAAGGGCAAGTTGACCCTCCAGTGGTTACAGCAGAAAAAGGTAAAGGTTGTGGAGTGGCCAACACAGTCTCTTGACCTTAATATCATTGAGCCGCTCTGGTGAGAACTCAAACGTGCGTTTCATGCAAGACAACCAAAGACTTTGCATGACTGGAGGCGTTTTACTAAGACAAATGGGCAGCTATACCACCTGCAAGAATTAGGGGCATCATAGACAACTATTACAAAAGACTGCACTATGTCATTGATGCTAAAGGAGGTAATACACAGTATTAAAACTAAGAGTATGCAAAGTTTTGAACAGGGTAGTTTCATTTTTTTCTTTGTGGCCATGTTTTGGTTTATGATTGTGCCATTC
Source organism: Discoglossus pictus (assembly GCA_027410445.1). Classification (NCBI taxonomy): domain Eukaryota; kingdom Metazoa; phylum Chordata; class Amphibia; order Anura; family Alytidae; genus Discoglossus; species Discoglossus pictus. The sequence continues at coordinate 295,129,179 of CM050167.1, read as the reverse complement.
TGTTATAACCTATAGTTGAAAATGAATCCCCTAAGAAATAACGAGGGGCTAACGAGGGATTTGAGCAGATGAGCCTAAGCAGAGCTCCGGTACCAAAATCGGCAAAAGCCCAATTATAGCGGGAACTTCTGCCACAATTCACCCCTGCTCAACACCCAAGTACCCAGCAAACCAAGAGGATCAACTTGATAGGTCCCAAACGGGGACAGACATCTTTCAACCGGACCATGAGGCTTAGGGCCAACTCTGGCCAGGCACACCCGCAGAACAACAGGCCTCCTCCCAGCCTGGGCCGACCAGCTGCTCCCCGCAGACAGAAGCCACAGGTAGACTGGGGACCCAGACCTCGCTGCAGCGGGCCAGCGGAGTGGGAAGAATGTGGAAAAGAAGCGGAGGGAACAGCCAGAGACCAGGGCCTCAAGACTGCCCCCCCTAACATCAGATCCTTACCTGGGAGCTGGATCGGACCGGTGAGTCACCTGGCGGGTGCCCGGCGGGGGAGGTGAGCACCCAGGCGGGGCGCAGGGTGGCAGAGCAGCGGAGGAAGAGCAAAAGGCCAGGTAGTGGCGAAGACACAGGAGAGCCGCCATCTTGGGGAGAAAAAGCCAGAGAAAAGTACGGCGGCCATCTTAAGGGGGTAGCAAATGGGAAGAAAAACTACAAGACCCTAGGCCCAAACCCGTAATCCCCATAATAAGCTACCAACAAAGAGGCAGAAGCCAAGTAAGGGGAGCAAAGGCCCCCTTTATGAACCCTAACAATTAAATCATGAGACAATCCCTCCACCTTCTCCAGGGCCAGCTCTGCGATCCTTCAGACCTCAGATACAAGGGATGGTAAGGGGTGACGGAGATATGGACAGGGATAGGCACAGCATCTTTGAATTCATGGAGGTACCATGACAGACTCCTCTTTTGTCTTTCTTACACATAACGTCCGGGGGTTTTAACTCACATATGGGTTTTAATTTAAGAGACGTAAGGCCTTTCTGTCCTATAAGCCCCTGCATCCATATGTGATTTTCCTACAGGAAACACATTTTGCGCAAAATAGTCTCCCCAAATTTTTAAATAGTGCATACACAGTTTTTGTCGCTTTTCCCCAACCCTCTAAAATGGGGGGAGTGGCTATCTTGCTGCATAAACATTTTCCATTTATCATAGACCATAGGAAGATAGACTCTGCGGGTAATTTTGTAGTATTGACAGGCACACTACAAGGTACAAAGATATCCCTGGTATAATTCTACTCGCAAACTACCACCCCACATAAATCATTTATAAAACTCCTCAAATACCTAGGGTCGGTGGATCATGGGAGGATTGTGCTAGGGGGAGATCTCAACCTGGTTCTAGATTCTAATCTAGACAGATCAAACAGAGATGGAGGTGGTAAATATTCAAACAAATTGAAACAGATTAATTCCTTGCTAAATTACCTACATCTTCTAGATGCACGGAGACTTCTGCACCAGGGTGAAAGGGGGTACACCTTCTATTCATCAGTTCATGGCACATATTCCCGAATAGACACCATCATTATAGATTTATCTTTCTCAGATAGGGTAGATAAGGCAGATATCCATCCGTGCCCGTGGTCTGATCACTCCCAAGTTAGCGCCTCCATAGAAATGGGTCAGAAAAGCAGACCTCCATACAGCTGGAGACTAAATGAAAAAAAATTATCAAACCCAGTGGTGGGAAAACAAATAGCGGATGATCTTGAGCTATTCTTTGCTACCAACATTACACCAGAATCAGACATGGGATGGACCTGGGTGGCACACAAAGCATTCATCAGGGGCTCTCTCATAAAAATAACAAGCAGTCTTAAGAGACAATCCAAATTGAAGGAAGAATCCCTAAAAAAAAACCTTAGGAGACCTGGAAAAATTAAATCAACAAAACACTTCAACCAAACATGTACTCTAAAAAATAAATAAAATTAGACTGGAGTTGGATTCGTTATTATCAAGCCACACTGAAAAATCAATTAGATAGACAAACCACAGGTTCTATGCCAAGGCTAATAAACCAGATAGCTTGCTGGCCAAGAAACTTAGAAGCAAAATTTCCCAGTCAAAAATTTATAGAATTAAAACATCTGCTGGCAATATCACAGCCAGCCCTAATCTTATACAAAAAACCTTTCTGGAATTTTTCCAGAAGATATATACTTCAGACCCAAGCCAGCATCAACAAGAGCCATGGAACCAATCCTTTTTAAACTCATGTGATCTACCTACTCTGACTGTAGAGGAAGGGGAGCTCCTGAACTCGAAAGTTGAGGAATCAGAAGTCAGGAAAACAATTAGTGACCTGAAAGGTGGGAAGGCCCCCAGGGCCAGATGGATTCACCAGTCTATAGTATAAAAAATATATTGACATACTGGCCCCTTAGTTAACAAACCTCTTCAATCAAATTCTAGAAGGCCATCAAATGCCACCGGAATTAAACCAGGCAGATTTGATATTCTTCCCCAAAGAAGGTAGGGACCCGCTAGAAGTCAAAAACTATCACCCAATTTCGCTCCTAAATGGGGATATCAAAATCCTAGCAAAGCTGATGGCCAATAGAATCTCCCAATTTCTCCCCAGACTCATCCAGGCTTCCAGGGGAAATTTATGGACTTGATTGAGACCTACTATAGATCCCCCAAAGCAAGGTTGAAACTCGCAGGCGACTCCCCAGCGCAAATTGAGGTACAAAGGGGAACCAGACAGGGATGCCCCCTTTCATCCTTACTATTCGCCCTAGCAATAGAGCTGTTAGCACAGTCTATTCGATCTAATCCAGATATTCAGGGAATCCAAATTGGACATCATCACTTTAAATGCAGTCTCTTTGCGGATGATTTCTTAGGTTCACTCACGAAACCTACCACCTCCATACCGGAACTGCTAAAAATCCTTACCCAATTCGGAAATCTCTCGGGACTCAAAGTCTCCCAGACAGAAATGCAATATCTTAAGCAAAATTTTGATTCCATCTCGCCTAAATCACATATTAAATACTTGGGGGTGGCCATTACGGGTAGATTGACGGATTTATATAAAACAAATTAATTACCCCTGTAAAAGGAACTACTGCTAGATCTACAGAGATGGTCAAAAGGTAGAATCTCATGGCTAGGAAGGATTCATGCGGTCAAAATGAATGTTCTACCCCGGCTTTTATATCTATTCCGCACACTTCCGATCCCAATTGTTTATAGGGATCTCGAGAGGTTCCAAAATCAGATCTTTAGATTCATATGGAACTGCAAATCCTCAAGGATCTCCAAAGCTATCATGCAAATAGATAAAACCAAAGAGGGGCTCTCATGCCCCAACTTTAAATTGTATTACAAAGCGGCGCAGCTCTCATTTATCCTCCTGGCGCACTCCTTTCAACACCGACCTTTATGGGTTTTTAGAAAACCTGCAAATGATTCCATACACATGGGACACTATTATATGGCTCCCTAAACCAAACAGCATTCTGGGGAAAATAAAGAACCCAATGATTAAACATTCTCTAGCAATATGGACAGGGGTGACCCGTCTTTATCAGCTAGCCCCAAAATTAGCGAGCAGTACCCGATCATTCCTAACCCACTTCTAACTATACAAATAACCCCAACATCTAAACATTGGTGGACCTCCAGGAGGTTATTAACGTTTGGAGCCTGGTACCAGGAAGGGGCAGCGGTTACTTTTGAGTATATGAGAGACAAATATGACTTACCTTTAACGGAACACTACACTTTTTGTAGGCTGCAACATTTTGTAGGTTCCGCAACACATTCTTTAGGAGCCCCGGAAACCAACCGGTTAGTTAGAATTTGCAGGGATCTTCCACTGTCGAGCAATATTATAAGCTTGTTCTATGATGCACTTGATGGGACCCCAAAGCCACTAAAAATTAAATATATGCAAAAATAGGGGAGGACCTGGGATATACTCTAGACCAAACTGTCTGGAACAGAGCTGGCGTAGCCTTTTCCAGAGGATCATTCAATTATAGTGTGCTGGAGACATCAATTAAGGTCCTGCACAGAATCTACCACACACCAGTTAAACTCTTCAAGTGGGGCTTATAGATGTGAAATGCTTCAGGGGCTGTGGTAACGGGGGTACTTTCTTACATATATGGTGGGAATGTCCGGAGGTGAGGGGACTCTGGGCAGAGGTGTCTAAGTTGGCTTCAAAAATGTGGGGGGCCAAAATGGACAGATCTATAGAGATCTCCCTTCTGGGCCTATCCAGCTCACTACTAACATCTCATCAAAATCGGCTGCTGCAGTTTCTAATGCTGGGCACCAAAAGCAATATCGCTCTGCAGTGGAAGTCCCCAATCTTAAACCTACAGACAGTGAAGAACAAGTTAAACTTTATTCTGGTCAACGAACACATTTCCCATCTCCTAGAAGACTCAATCCCCAAGTTCATGGATATTTGGGCTACATGGCTAATGGAATCTGATAGTATTGCACTGGAACCCAGCACACACACAACCCTTTAAAGATTTGGCGAGGTTGGGGGGGGGGGGGGGTGGCCCTGGAGGAGAGGGACAGAGGTAAGAGACATCCTCATTTTGCTTCCTGGTGAATCTGTAAAGGAACTGTTTTATGATTTATTTAATCATTAATTCGCTTATTTCAAGGATCTTTTTATTTTTTATTTCTTCATATTATGTTTTATTCCTCTCCCCAGTTGTGATGGAGACTGTACCAAGTAAAAGAAACCATGCTATGTTAAAGTAGAAAAAAAAAAGAAAAAGAAGAAAAATTTAGGCATTGGCAGATCGCTCTTCGGAGAGGGTATTATGAAAATAATAATTTAACAATCAGATACTTCAAACACCTGAGCTAGATTAGTAGGTAGAAAGTACAAAATGAAATTTGAATATGGGTAAGTTGTACCTGTAAGACACGGATGTATATTCTCTGTGATATGATGCACCATTGCCTAATAAAAAAAATTCTTGATAAAAAAAAAGGGCACTTTTCACTACACTAACACACATTACTTTTAACAATGTTGTAAATGTATAATGCACTTTGTAACATTTACGGAATCCAGCCAGCATTTTATGTATGGGCTTCAAGAGCTAACATATTTAAAAAAAGACAAGCACATAACAGGTATAAAGAGCTAAAAGATGATTGTTGAAACATTTTTTTCAAATTTCCAACAAAAAAATTAGGTGTATGTAAATATAAATGATTTGGTATTTTAAGTGGTTGACCTAAAATTCAACAAATGCATTGGATTGTCTATTAGTATATTATTTTTGAACTGTTGTGCCATCCTTTGCACCCAGCTCCCAACATACCAAATGAAATGTTCTTTTATAGATATAACACCTAAACTAACTAGTCTATAGGGCTATCCAATACTACTTTTATTGTAATAAATTATTGAGCTATCCCTACTGAACTCATAACATTAGAGTTGTTTGTTTTATTCTAAGTTGTTATTCTGTTTATATAACACTAGAGACTTGCGCCGTCAAAAATGACGGGGCAATAAAAAAGTGTTGAAATGCTGTTTGTCACACAATGTGAGTGTACTGGGTGTCTCAACTATATAGACCCCTATAGCCCACTAATGAACCCATGTAATAACACTATAAGTGCCATGAGGGTCATCCAGAACTCTCATGACACAAAGTGTAAGCACTACACTATTTTAACCCGGTCTCTTATGGGTGTCTATATAGACCCTCATAAGCCTCTATTTAACCCCATTAGTCCCATAAGGGTATGTAAAGACCCTCACGGGACAGTTAGAAGCCTAACAATGCCCCCTATGTAAAATACATACATACCCCCCTATCAAAAATACAATAGCCCCTATCTGAAATACATATATACACCCCTATGTAAAATACAATACCCCTCTATTTAAAATACATACATACCCCACTATGTGAAATACATACATACCCGTCTAGCTAAAATACAATACCCCTCTATCTAAAATACATAGATACCCCCTATCTAAAATACATACATCCCCCTATCTAACATACATTAAATCCATATCTACATACATAAACCCTAAATCTTACCTAAAATAAAATAATTAAGACCAGTTATCTTTGCAGATGTCCCTACAGATTGTCACCCTAGGAAAAAATAATAATTAGTACATCACAGTACATATTAAAAATAAACATTCTAAATATTCTAAATATTCAACTCATCTTTCCAGCATGTCTCCGTCCTTCTTATTTTATTCTCTGGCGCGGCCCCTGTTAAAAATAAACAGTAGATTAGTACAACATATACACACGCAAAATAAAATTTAATAAACATAATATACATTCAACCTAACTTGGTGCAACGTCCCCGTGCTCCTCCTCTTCTGCCCCGGGTGGGCCATTCAAGAATATGCGCTCTAAAAAAAACAACTAATGGCGCTCCACACTAGCGCACCCCCTCAACGCTAATGAGGCAAACGCTGTCAATCAAATTTCAGCCAATCAAAAGGTGCCAAGGTGTGAGCCAATCAGAATGGGATACACCCCCATTATGATTGACTGCAGTGAAAACAGCCAATCAGAAGGCGCTATTCCCTTCAGCCAATCACAATGGGATACACCCCCACAGGGTGATTGGCTGAAGGCATCTGCGCCTTTTGATTGGCTATTGTCACTCAATCAGATTACAGCCAATCAGAAGGTGCAGATGTCTTCAGCCAATCACTTTGTGCTTGTGTATCCCATTATAATTGGCTGAAGGGAATAGCGCCATCTGATTGGCTGTTGTCACTGTCAATTAGACTGCAGCCAATCAGAATGCACAGATGCCTTCAGCCAATCACCCCGTGGGGGTGTATGCCATTGTGATTGGCTGAAGGCAATAGAGCTTTCTGATTGGTTTAAAAAAGATTGTCAGGTGCATTAGCCAATCAGCATGGGATATGGGGGTGTATTCCATTCTGAATGACAATATTTTCAGCCAATTAGAAGGCACCATTGGCAATTTTCCTGCGGAAAAGGCTCTAGGGGCCTCATTAGCATCGAGGAGCTCTGCAAGTGCGGAGCTCCGTTATTATTATTATTATTATTATTTTTTAGAATGCGGATTCTTGAAGGGCCCAGCTGGGGCAGAAGAGGAGGAGCACGGGGACATCGTGCAAAGGTAAGTTTAATGTATATTATGTTAATTTTATTTTATGTGTATGTATATGTTGTCCTAACCTACTGTTTATTTTTAACAGGGGGCCGCGCTGGAGAAGAAAATAAGAAGGACGGGTACATGCTGGAAAGGTGAGTAGAATATTTAGAATATTTAGAATGTTTATTTTTACTATTCACTGTGTTGTACTAATAATAATTTTCCTAGGGTTGCAATCTGAAGGGACATCTGAAAAGGTAACCGGTCTTATTTATTTAATTTTAGGTTAGATTTAGGGTTTGTGTATGTAGATAGGATTTATTGTATGTTAGATGGGGGGGTATGTATGTATTTTAGATAGAGGGGTATTGCATTTTAGATAGAGGGGTATGTATGTATTTTAGATAGAGAGGTATTGTATTTTAGATAGAGGATATGTATGTATTTTAGATAGAGGTTATTGTATTTTTTGTATTGTATTGTAATGTATATATTTTGTGTTTGTTTCCTTTGTTTATTTTCTGTAGTGGGAGGGTTGTAATGTAGCTTTTTTATTTTTTGTAATTAATTTTTTTTCCCTGTAATGTAGCTTTTTTTTATTTTCTGTGACTTAGGTTTTATTATTTTTTTTAGTTAGGTTTAATTATTTTCTGTAACTAGTGGGGTGGGGGTTTATTACGGGGTAGGTAGTTAGTGCAGGTAGGTAGTGTAGGTGTTAATAGGTTAGTGTAGAGGGTGGTTATTTTAGATGTAATGGTTCATTGGGGGATATACGTAGTGCAGTGTAGTGTTTGTACTTAGTGTTATGAGGGTTCTTGAGGACCCTCATGGCACTTATGTGGTTGGGTTAATGGGGTATAGTTAGGGTTAATAGTGTAGTGCTTACACTTGGTCCTGGATGACCCTCATGGCACTTATAGTGTTATTACATGGGTTAATTAGTGTCCTATAGGGGTCTATATAGACCCCTATTGGCTGATGAGGTTAATTTAGTGGCTAATGGGGGTCTGTATTGACCCCATTAGTGACAGGGTTAATTAAGGCTTTATGGAGGTTTGTATTGACCCGCATGAGTGACAGGGTTAATTAAGGGATTATGGGGGTCTGTATTAACCCCCATGAGTTCCAGGGTTAATTGAGGGTTAATGGGGGTTCTGTCTTGACCCCCATGAGTGGCCGGATTAAATAAGGGCTTATGGGAGGTCTTTATTGACCCCCATGAGTGACAGGGTTAATTAAGGGTTATTGGGGGGGTGTATTGACCCCATGAGTGACAGGGTTAATTAAGGGGTTATGGGGGTCTGTATTGACCCCCATGAGTGACAGGGTTAATTAAGGGTTTTTGGGGGTCTGTATTGACCCGCATGAGTGACAGGGTTAATTAAGGGCTTATGGGCGTCTTCATTGACCTCCATGAGTGACAGTGTTAATTAAGGGATTATGGGATTCTGTATTGACCCCCATCAGTGACAGGGTAAATTAAGGGTTTATGGGGGTCTGAATTGACCCCCATGAGCGACAGGGTTAATGAAGGGCTGATGGGGGTCTGTATTGACCCCCATGAGTGTCAGGGTTAATTAAGAGATAATGGGGTCTGTATTGACCTCCATGAGTGACAGGGTTATTTAGGGGCTCATGGGGCTCTGTATAGAGCCCCATGAGTGATAGGGTTCATTTTTTTTATTGTGGGTCCTTTAAGGCAGGGAATTTGAATTTTGATTGCAGTGGGGGTCCCCGATCACGTGCAATCGTGGACCCCAAGTGCGAGGGTTAATGTGGGGTTAATGTGGGACCCCCCAGCATTGGGGGGTTAATTTTAGGTGCCGGTGGGGGTACTTAAAGTACCCCCACTGCCGGCCTTAATTGTTTGTGTGCTGCGGGCCCTGCAGGGAATTGACACCTTTTAAATGCAGTGGGGGACACAATTGTGACTCCCACTGCAAGGGTTAATGTCGGGACAATGCCGGCTGTCCCCCCGTGCTGCGGCTGAGTGTTTTTTTTTTTTTTTCTTGTGTGTGTCCCGTGGCCTGTAATGTTGGCTCACAGGTAATGAGGAAGAGGAGAAGGGGAAGAGAGACACAGGGGAGGGGGAGGAGGAGAGGAAGAGAGACACAGGGTAAGGAGAGGAGGAGGGGGAGAGACACATGGGAAGGGAGAAGACTAAGTGCTGCGAGTTAATGGAGCGCCTCTCAAAGTCGCGCTTTTGTGGTGGGTTTGTTATAGAGTGAGATGCCGTAGAGCCTCCACCTCCGCAAATGCAGCCCCCTGCTTCTCGAGGTTCCGCATTTGCAGCCAGAACTGCATCCCTCGCAAAGCGAGGGACGCAGTTCTTGCGAGCTTGACAACTATTATATGTGATGCATAAAATATGTGTGCTGTAGAAAAATGTGCAATAATAATAATATATTTACTGTATTTATATTTAATTCCTGGAATATTGCAAATCATTTGTACTGGATTATGATTTTTTTCTCCACTCTATATAGAGGTGAGCCTCCTCTTGGATAGAGGAACCTGTATTGAGTCGAAGAGGAGTCGGCTAGGGGAGTGAGGTGGCTCCAGGGTGTATTCACTTTTGAAGTTCCATTACATTTTTAAGTCAAGCTATCTATTAGATTGCATGGCTAGGGTCAAGTATATACAAATTAGTGGTTAACCGTAAGACAATGGATCAAACGGATATCACTTGCAAAACACTCAGTATCACTTGACCTTTGTCTCCTGAAACAACGTGTCTCAATTATTGTCTGATAACCTAGTTAACTATACTTCATGGCTCAATTAAATCTGCAGGTCTTCTGATAGACATCTATGAAGCCATTTTCACTGCTATTGCAAGTTTAAATCCACTCAGAGACCTAGCCCAGTTCTGGTATTGGGAGCGAACTGGACCGGGCTTTGGGCCATACAGGTCACTTGCTTTTGGGGTTCAGGGGATTCCGACCCTGGTCCCAAAAGTCAGTCATCCTTCTGGGTCCATGGTTAAAAACATTGGTATTAGATGAAAAGGGGAGGTGGAGAAGGTGAATCCTTCTTTCAATCCAATGGGATTAAGTGTTCGTAATTTATAAATCCATTGGCTTCCCCTTGTAAAAACTGTATCTATACATCTCTTTTTAATGTATACATAATCTGACCAATACCCATACACTTCTGGCAAGAGAGACTACCCATAAGAAGTGTGTTCCGGTGTCCTGCCACAAATGTATCTGCATTGTTTAATATGGCATTGATGTATTTTAGCATTCGACAACAGAGCTGACATTTTGTTTGGCTGACATAGCTTTTATCACAGACAAAATGTATCTTGTAGACGTCAGGGCATGTGCGACAATTGATAAATGATGTTATGTCAAACTTTTTTTGCCACCTGGAGTACATTCAGGTACAAGCCATGTTTAATTCTTCTCTGACATAGTGGTTTTTAGCAAAATGTCTCTCAGGTTTATGGCTCTCTTGAATGTTATTGATGGTCCCTCTTTTATGACATGTTTTAGGTCATTATCTTCCAAAAGATTTGGCCAACATCTCTCAAATAAATTCCTTATATGTGGAATATCCTTGTAACTCCCTATACATCTGACAGCATCATTTTTCTTGTCAACAGAATTTATATTCAGCAATTATTATCTTTTAGTCAGTTCAGCCCTATGGTAGGCCTTTTTGAGGCAATTTTTTAAATAACCTCTCTCAAGGAACCTATCCCTTAGCTCACTTATCTGTCACAAGTGCAAAGTATTGATACAGTTTCTTCAGGGCTGGAGATACTGGCCATTTGGAATGGCACTCAGTGCGTTTACTGGGTGATGGATATTACAGTGGAGGAAGCTGTTGGGCTATGTTTTTTCTTAAAGATATTAATTCATATCATGCCTTCCTTATCCCTTGTGATCATCAATTCTAAGAATGTGATTCTGCTTTGTTCATACTTGAGCTTTAATCCAATATTATTTGCATTCAAAATACCCCCAAATTCAGTTTCAGTGTCATGCCACAGCATTATTACATCATCAATATACCTTATCCACCATTCCACCATCTCTGTGTATTCAAGATCTTTGTCAGTAAAACCATTTTTCCTCCCATCAACCTAGGAGTAAAGTTGTATAGGTTGGGGCAGTAAGGATGAGCTATACAGTTTCTAACAGGAATTTATTCTGATCATCATGAAAAGAAAGTGATTGTAGGATTCACATGTGGTATTGACGTATATAGGGATTCTCTGTGGAGACTAAAGGTATCTGGGTCAGTGGTGATGTAATCTTATCTAAGTAGAACATCCTTTGTATCCTATATATAAGATGGTATGGCTGTAACAAATTTTATATTAGCCGATCATTGTAAGTGCCAGAATTCTATGTTAGGTAGTTAACCCGTGATATTACTGGTCTCACAGGTGGGTTTGTGATGTTTTTGTGGATTTTTGGTAAACTGTAGAAAGTGACTATCATGAGGTGTTTTATAGAATCTATATCACAAGGCCTCGTGATGAAACTATATTACAGGCCTCGCGATGAGTGCCTTCGGCACTCATCACGGGCCCTGCAATTAGTGGCTTTGTCGCTCATTGCAAGCTGTGGCATGCGCTGCGCTCATGGGCAAGCCCGTAATTTTGCTCTCTCTCCCTTGTGTCTCTTTTCCTCCTCTCTCACCCTTGTGTCTCTTCCCCCCACACCCTCCCCTGTGTTTCTTTCCCCCACTCTCCCTCACCTTTGTCTCTTCCCCCTCTGTCCCTACCCTGTGTCTGTTTGCCCCCCTCTCCCTCCCCTGTGTCTCTTTTCCCCACTCCCTCCCCAGTGTCTCTTTCCCCCCTCTCTCCCTCCCCTGTCTCTTTGGCCCTCCTCTTCATTTGCGGGCTTGGCGGCGCTTAAACCCGTATTGTTTTTTCAAGCCCACAAAGCTTGAATCTTCGATAGCTATTGCTCAAAGCCTTACAAGCGTTAAAAAAAACGCCGCCATTTTTTTCAAGCCTTAAGCTCCGAAGCCGATGGGAGGCCACCAAAAAGATGCCATTTGAATAGTAAATTAGCTTTTAATCTCACTTATGGACTCCCTGCCTCAGGCTGCAAATCCATTGAGCCGTCAAACCTGTCTGCTCAATAATGTTTGCAATTATCTCCTGGAAATGTAAAGCCAATGTCTTCCATCTACTGGCAATGTGTGTTTTGGTAGCCAGAGCCAGTAGTTGGAAAAATGTATTCTAGATTTCTAGTATGAATCCCCAGCAGGCTAGACTCTATCATGATTGGAATCACCTTCTTGAAGAGTGTGGTGGCAAGGCTGGTTAATTTCCCCCAGATATTCTGAACCAATGGGCATTACCACCAGGTATGGATGTGGTTTCCTATTTATTGGCATCCCCTGAAACATTTATTGCTCTCTTGCAAATTAATTTTCTGTAATTCTGCTCATTTCAGCATGTCTTCAGTCGAAGTTTTGTACATAGGGAGATAATTTGCCTTGTATAAATCTGATTTTTTAGATGTCAGTTTTACACAGAGGTATTTTATTCAATATGTGGGCCAAATAAAGTTGTAGTCAGACTTTAGAGTTTCAATTTGTTTGAGACATACCCACCCCTAGAGCTTTAGTCTTCTCCATATTTAGCTTGAGGCCTGAAATGTACTTATCTACTTACAAAATGCTTACTCGCATGTATCGGTGCTTATTCTTACTCATTTTACTTATACATTCAATATCATCATGTTCTCATTCTCTATTGGTTCCTCAAGCTGTGTCTCATCAGTATTTTAAGATGTAATTTAAAAGAAGGGTGTGGTATTATTTTACCAATAAAAAAAAAATTCTACACCTAGTATGTTACTGACAAAACATGGATTTATGGATGTCGGGTGAGATAAAGAATATTTTGAGTGCTCTCAGAATTTGTCAGAGTTATCCCTGAGCAGAGGAGGCCTGTATTCCGATTTCAGTTGGCACTAAAAGATTAATGGAACATGGTGTAAGGGACAGAGATAGATAAAGGGAGAGATAGAGAGAGAGAGAAAGAGAGAGAGCAATGAAGAGATAGTAAAGACTTAGGACATCTGAAAAGAAAGAGATCTTAGCAAATTATGCAAGCTATAAAATGGGGGATGGGTAGGGGTAGTCTGGGGAGAGCCAATCTTTATACAGCAAACATGTATAAGGGATTGAAATAGTGCTAGAAATATGTTCTATCTCCAAAAAATTATAACATTGAATACATTAGTAGTTATATTAATTCTGAGATGGGTCAAATTCCATAGTTCTGTCCATGCCTTCCAGGTGTGTAGAAAGCTCTCAGAGATATTGCAGAGGAGGCCTGTATTCTGAATTCGATCGATACTTCCACGTGTGTAGCAAGCTGTTTAGTGTATTACTTATTATTATAGAAAGAAAAAAACATGTAGTAATTTAATAACCTTTACAATTAATCAATAGTGCTTAATTTCACATATATAAAGAATACAAATGTTTACAAATGCTGTTATTTACTGTCATTTTTCTTTGCCTTTGTTGTGTTTTGTTCTTCATTTTTACAAATGTTCTTTCTTATACTTCACCACAAAGATAGAAAGAAGAGGAAACAATATGCAATACTGTAATCATAGTGTAAAAAAATACAAATATGAAAAACTACTCACAAGAAGGGAGAAGAAAATACAAATGGCTCAACTGGAACAGCGAGTGGACAACAAGTTTGAGAGGTTGTCAACAACCAGGAGCCACTATCATTCCACTCAGCTCTATTAGATTTATACTTAGCTTTCTTTCCTTTCAAGTGCCAGCATGTATGTCCATGCCGCTTATATCCTAGCATGACATCAAGATATCAGTATGGATTTAGGGGTTTACGTCACTCTATGAGTTTGGCTCACATTAGTAAAGTATAATTCTTTCGGTGAATATCACTTAAGATACAGTAACTCTTCTGCTAATACATTTATTTTATTTTTAACTACCGTAAGTTAAAGATTAAAAAGGTTAACATTTAATAATGATTTAAAAACAATTTCAACATAATGATGAATTATACTACTGATGTATTTTGGTATATTGTTGTATTGCAAGTATTTTGCTGCAAAATCTAGCTGAGAATGATTTATATGGAAGGCTTCTTTTCTATTGTATGTCATTATACACGAGCAATTCTTTGTTAATTCATGCTACACTTAACTGTTTTCTTTTTTGCACTCCTCTTTGTGTTTTAGTTTAACCTTTGGCCATTTTGTTTGAAACAGCATAAGCCCCTCAAATTAGAAAATACCTCCTAGTCGTCATCTTTGGCATAGTAGATTCTGGACTGACATTTAGCCCTATTAAATTAGAGCTACCTGTAGAAAGTAGGACCTACAGCTAGCCCCGTAAAGCAGACCGCTGCCGATCTGCGGGTTTGCTGTGAAAAAATCCTACGGGATGAGCAGCGTTGAACTTCGTGGCTGCAAATCCATTGATCCGTCAAGCTCATAATTCCAGCCTGTGACACATAAATGTAGCCCAAAGCCCAAAGAGTGCTGGGAAAACTCGCAAGGGGGTAAAGTCCAATAAGTAGCACTTTAACTGTAAATAAAATCACACTACTGTACTTATATTAAAAGTGATGTTAGGTCTTGGGATTAATAGTACAACATTCTCAAGCCGGTAAATCGACCGAATAAAATACTTTATTTCATGTATATTGTTTGTGTTATATCGATCCGGCAATCAATGTGTTAATACATATATGGAACTCGCTTGTAATTGAATATCATATTTGCAGGTTTATTAATATTGCATTATGACTGGAATATGAGTCCGATCGTAACTCTTAATAGAAGTAGACATATTTGTTTACTTTTAGTACTTCTTTCATATGTCTTTCAACCCTCTACCTGTTTTTGTAGCGAACAATTGGTAGTAATATGTTACCACAGTAATAATAATTGATTTCCTGTATTAACAAAATACCAGTAAACATATTAGTTTTATGATACGGAATTATATAATTTTACATTTAAGCAGTATAACTTGTAAAGAACATTCAGACATTTTACTTAGATTCACTCATATGAAACTGGTTACTGCAAAGTTCAGGAGATTTGTTTAAATAATGTAAGCCAACACTTGGTAAGGCAATAACAATTTGTCAAACAGTCAAACTCACAAGGGAAAAGAATTTGTATGAAATGAAAAAGTTGACATTTTTCACTATTTAAATGCAGTATTTAAATGCATGTAATGGAAATCACACTTGGGAAAAAAATATACAGAATATAGAACTTAGTGAACCTAAAAAAGCTTTGGTAAATTAGCTAATATCCACATGAGTGTCCTGTATTTAAACAAATATGCAAACATTTATGGAATTATAATGAATTAAACTGGCTGTATAACAACAAAAGCAAGTAATATGACCTAGGGGGATACTCTATAGATTATAGTCAAGACAAATTTATTATAGGCTGATTGAATTCATCAAAACAGTAAGAGTAAAAAATGGATAATGAAAAATTAAATAAATGCATCCAGAAGTATCACTGAATAGATTTCTCAAGCAATGGCCAAACTTTATATGATACATTTGCACCACTATATACGTATATAGGAAAAGGCAGATGAGCTAAATAGGTTCTTTTCTTCGGTATACACAAGGGAGGTACCAGTGGTTGGGTCAATGCAACATAATGGGGCTACACTACCTTCACCAAATAACTGGTTAACGCAGAAAGAAATCCAAAAGATGTTGGAAAAAGTACATGTTAATAAAGCCCCAGGTCCTGATGGAATACATCCAAGGGTACTGTGGGAACTGGCCTCTGTAATAGCAAAACCATTATATCTAATTTTTCAAGATTCACTCAACACAGGGCCTCTACCAGATAACTGGAGAAAGGCAGAGGTGATACCTATATTTAAGAAGGGAGCAAGAGCAAATCCGGGGAATTATAGACCAGTGAGTCTCACTTCGGTAGAAGGGTTAATAAGGGATAATATAAAGGAATATGTTTATTCAAACAGGATTATAAGTAGGAGCCAATATGGATTTATGAAGGATAGTTCATGTCAAACACACCTAATTAGTTTATATAAGGAGGTTAGTAGGATCTGGGATCAAGGCAACTCAGTGGATGTAGTATCTTTGGATTTTGCAAATGCCACATGGGATACTATTGAGCAAACTAAGGTACACAAGAATTGACATAAATATTTGCTGATGGATTAAGAGCTGGCTAAAAGACAGGAAGCAAAGGATTGTGGTAAATGGAACATACTCGGATTGGACTAATATGGGAAGTGGGGTTACTCAGGGGTACGCATTAGGTCCCCTCCTTTTTAACATATGTATTAATGACTTGGGATTGGAGTGTGGTGTCTCCATATTTGCTGAAGACACAAAGTTGTCCAAGATAAGTAAATCAGAAAATGATGTACTTTCCCTCCAAAGGGATTTGCATAAATAAGAGGAATAGGCATCTAAGTAGCAGATGACATTTAATACAAATAAATGTAAAGTTATGCATCTGGGAAGGAAAAATAGCCATGCAATTTATAATCTTAATGTAGCAAATCTAGGGATATCAGATATTGAAAGGGATTTAGGAGTACTTGTGGACAATCATCTAGGTAACAGTGCTCAATGCCAAGCAGCATCTGCAAAGGCAAGTAAAATATTAGCATGTATTAAGAAGGGTATATAAGCAAGGGAAGCAAATTTAATTATCCCACTATACAAATCCCTAGTACACCCTCATTTGGAATATGGAGTACAATTTTGGGCACCACTACATAAAAAGGACATTTTAGAGCTGGAAAAGGGTACAGAGAAGGGCAACAAAGCTAATAAAGAGAATGGAGGGGCTAAGTTATGAAGAAAGACTAACGAAATTAAACGTATTTACTTTAGAAAAAAAGGCATCTAAGAGGGGATATGATTACCTTATATAAATATATCCAGGGTTAATACAAGGCTTTGTCAAGGAATCTTTTTGTGCCATGAGTTTTTCAACTGACAAGGGGACATCCTTTGAGATTAGAAGTAAAAAGATTTCACCTTAAAGAAAGAAAAGGGTTCTTCACAGTAAGGGTGGTTAATCTGTAGAATTCTCTACCAAAGGAGATGGTGACAGCAGATTCGATAGATAATTTAAAAAAGGGATTGGATATATTAGTAAATAAAAAGGGCATAAAGGGATATCCTTGATAAATAGAGAGGGAGTATTGATCCAGGGATGAGTATGATCGCCAGTAGCTGGGATCAGGAAAAAAACTTTATATATTTTTCCCTGTTGAGACAATTGGCAAAGTTTCACTGGTTTTATTTTTAGTGATTGCCTTCCTCTGGATCAATTAACAATAAATCTTCATATTGCTGATCAGAGGAGCTCTAAGAAGGTTGAACTTGTTGGACTAAAATCTTTTTTCAACCTAAATTACTATGTAACTATAATTTAGACAAACAATTAAACAGCTGTTAATATTTATTCTTTTAATTTACGAAAGTGGATACGTTTTAATGCATGTTTTCTTGCAGTATTTTATATTTATATCAATATATTTGTATATGATTTTACAAACTTGGATTTTAACAGCTGTAAGGAAAATTGTATTAACGTTATAGTTTTTTATACTTTTAGCCAAGTTAGTAGTTATGGGTTCACATACTGTAGGAGGTTATTTCAAGAGGTGCAGTAAGTTAGTTAACCTGTTGTTTGCTCCATATTGTTCAAGACCCATCCACTTTTGTAAGTGATTTGTTGTTCAGTCATGTCCAACTCTCCGTTACCCTATGGACAGCAGGTCACCAGGCACATTTGTCTCTGGTTGTAAGTTTTTCTTGGCAAAGAAACTGGAGTAGGTTGCCAATTCTTTCTCCAGTGGACCAGCATTTTTCTGACCTCTCTGCTATGACCTGCCCATCTTGGCTGACCCTACATGGTGTAGCTCAAAACATCATTGAAGTACACAAGCCACTTCTGGTAACGATCCAGAAGGGGTTATATTTGGTGAGTTAACCCCATCTATTTTCTCAAGATGATCATCAAGACTCATTTCACTCACAAGATGCTTTATCGCTCATGCCTCTTTCTCTAGAGTACTACCAATCCTACTTTCTTCAAAGAGGTAATCAGTTTCCAAAAATGTCACTTTTCTGTACCCTTCCTTTTCTCCTTATATGCTAATTTAAATGATCATATTCTTATTACATATTTTGACTTTAAGAATTTAACTGGACCATCAGAATTTAACTGGACCATCAGATAAGGCAGTATCTATGTAATAATATTAATTTTGGCCCTCATCTTTACCTATCATTGTCATATATTTAGCAGTATTCTACATTCTATAAATATGAGCAACCCATGAGTCCCAGAGCCTGAATACTTCCCTTCAACTGTATCTTATTCTCAAACTCAAGCAGCAGCAAAATCAAATATATATTTGTGTTCACAGAACATTTCACATCAGATGAGAAAACTGAAGAATTCAAAGAGAGGGAAGGAGAGGGGAGGGTGGAGAGAGAGATAGGGAAGGAGAGAGGGGTTGAAGGAGAAAGGGGAAGAAGGGGAGAGAGGGAGGAGAGAGAATGAGAGACGGGAGAGAGATGGAGGAGACGTGAGAGAGAGAGATGTGAGAGGTGGAGAGAGGAAGAGAGAGAGGAGAGGTGAGAGAGAGAGATGGGAGTTGGGGGGCTACACACAAAAAAAATGTCTCTGCATCTTGCATGCCTGGCATTGTTGGTGTAAGTGTTTTTCTAAGTTCTGCGTGCCTGGCCTGGCAGAGCTTCGTTTTCATCTTGTTTCAGAATTTTTACGTTTTTTAGGCCATCATTTTTTCCCCCGCTTCAGCGATTTTCGACAAAATATACATCAAATTAACTTGCAACCTCACTCACCGGGTACCTGGCTCTACCTTTGTGCTGTGTGTGAGTGTGTAAGTGAATTTGAGGCATACTTGTGTGTTTTCGTTGTCTCTTCCATTTTGGTGGTTCGGCCATTAAAGTCGTATTTTTTGCGAGCTCGTGTCTCAACGTCTCACCTCGCTTTACGAGGCTCGCATTTACGGCCCTAGGGGCCGCAAACAGCTCACCTCGTTCAGCCTAAGTCCCGCCTGCTTCAATGCCTCAACTGCTCGCATCGCTTTGCGAGACAAGCAGGGCAATGAGCGCTTTCGGCCTATGTCCTGCGAGCTCGGAATGCTTCAATGCCTCAACGGCTCGCAAGAGTGACCACAACTCGCAGTTTGACAACTATTATATGTGATATTTATATATATATATATATATATATATATATATATATATATATATATAAAAATAAATGTATATATAATGTTATTGTTGGAACCAGAGTGGGGCACGGAGGGCCCAATCTACAAAAATAATTTGGACCCCTGCCACTTTGTACTATGTGATATACTGTAACATACGCCAGGCAAAGGTCTTGGTCGTAATAGTGAAATCTAATGGGTTTATGCAAACACTATCCAAACTGAATTAGTTTGGTACTATGTGGAGTGTCTGTAAACTTATATGTGTCCAGAATATTCTCACTTTCAAATAGATCCATAGTACCAAACTATTTCAGTTTGGATAGTGTTTGCATAAATCCATTAGATTTCACTATTACGACCAAGACCTTTGCCTGGCGTATGTTACTTTATATGATCAGATTTATGCTGAGATGTAGATTGTGAGCACTGTCTAGTTGGGCACATTCAGATATTGGGGCAAATTTGGTGCCCAATTTAATTAATGCTTGCTGTGGTGGATATCCCATACCTGCTTTTGGAGGAAGATTTAATCAAGGAGGATATGCCAATATGTATGTTTGGTGATAACAGTATGCTTTTTATCCTTTCTTTTCTTTTTTTTTGTATACTATTTTTGTACAGTTTATCCCCCATTTACCTGATTATTATGAGACCAGGTCTCCAAACATTCCTTTTCCTTTATTAATTTTATCCACATTATTTTTTGTTTAACTGACACATTTTTATACAATTTTATTAAAGGTTACATTTTAGTGTAATCCCTATCTCTGTAAAAGTTTAACATTACCAGCGATGATTTGGTGTGTCCATGACCTTTAACAAGATTGTTTAATTCAACGATCTTGTGGTCAACCGTATGAGCTGATATAACAAATTGGTTCGTTGAATGATATTTGACTGGGTATTATTGTGATCAGTTTGTGCATATTATTAGTTGCCACTACATTTTTCTTCCTCTATTCTTCAAAGAAACAATAGTAGTTCTTGTTTAAATTCCCTTATCATGTTTACAGTTTCTTTATTATCCTGATTATGATTTATTTGTGAATTCAGAAAGTAGTCAAGACTACTGTCTTATTACCCACAGGCTACAAATAATGCAGCTTTTAATTAGACATAATAAGACTGTGTTACGGTGCTATTCCTTTAAACCAAATATTCTTGATTAAAACAAGATTTCCATATGCTTTATGAGACATTTGAAATAATTCCAAGGCACCAAATTACTTGAGGTGATTCATCTAAATTAGGAAAATATAGGATTCAAGCAAAGTCATGTCTGGGTAAAGTTGCTCCTGACATTGCATCTATTAATAAAATAAAACATGCATAATGAATAAGTGTTCATGCACTGTAAAACATACATTTATGGGATTGTAGTACACGAAATGCTGTTGAAAAGCTGCATATTTTAGAGCAAAAATACAGGATATGCAAAAAAAATCCTTTATACTGTGCATTATTTAACAACTCTAATGGATATTTATTTTATATTATCATATTGTGGGTTAAAAGTCTTTTTTCAGCCTCAATTACTATGTACTGTATATACATGAGTATAAGCTGAGTTTTTCAGCACATTTTTAATGCTGAAAAAGCCTCCCTCTGCTTATACTCGAGTCACCCTGCTCCCTGCTCCTGATGCTCTCTGCTCGTCTTCAGGCTGTGTCAGCCCGGCATATGCTAATGACGTGATGCGCATGTGACCTCACGTCATTAGCATATGCTGGGTCCCGACACAGCCGGAAGACTCGCAGAGAGCAGCAGGAGCAGCTGATGAAGGTAAGAGAGGGGAAAGGGAGAGGGGGGTAATTGGAGAGGGGTAAAGTGATGAGGAGAGAGGACGAGGAGAATGATAAGGGAAAGGGAGGGAAAGAGACATGAGGGAGAGGGAGGGAAAGAGACACGGGAGGGAGAGGGGGGAGAGACACAGGGGAGGGAGAAGGTGAAGAGACATCTTTATAGAGGGGAGACACAAGAGAGGGGCACAGAGGGCACACAAGAGGGTGACACAGATGGCACAATAAGGGGACACTGGAGGGGAAACATGTTACACAAGAGGGGGACACAGAGGGCACAAGAGGGACACAGGGGGCAGCGTATTTCCCACCCTCAGCTTATTCTCGAGTCAGTAAGTTCTCCCAGTATTTTGTGTAAAAATAGGTGCCTCAGTTTATACTCTGGTCGGCTTATACTCGAGTATATACGGTAACTATGTATATGATAATTGCAAAGATACCGTTTGTTGAATTTATTACAGCTGTTAAAATAACAGCAAAGTATTCACT
The DNA here is from genome assembly GCA_027410445.1 of Discoglossus pictus. NCBI lineage: Eukaryota > Metazoa > Chordata > Amphibia > Anura > Alytidae > Discoglossus > Discoglossus pictus. The sequence continues at coordinate 295,107,555 of CM050167.1, read as the reverse complement.
CCCACACCATGTTTTACCATATGTAATAAAACAGTGGCATTAAGATAATTTCAGCATATTTGAAATATGTCTTATTAGTTATTAAACAAGTTGAAATTAAAGTTGGATGTTTTTGTATGATTTATGTGGATTATTATACAACAACCCAGAACAGAATGAAATGCACAGAAGGTTTCAACATAGTTTTGTTATGCTTTTCTAAAAACCAAATGCTTTTTGAATTTGTATCACAGAAGAAATAATAAATAACATCTCTGTTTACATGTGTCACTGGCTGCCCCCTGACAGACACACAGCAATAGCTCTGTGCAGAGAGCATAAACAGGAAGAGAGATAACCCTTCACAAATACATCTGAGCAAAGAAGGGACTGCTGGAATCAGCTAAAAAGAACAGTTGGCTGTTAACTTCTCCTCCTGCATTTCTGAAGTTCAGTGAAAAATGATAAATCTTTGTGCTCACAGAGCCTTCACAGCTCAGTGTCTGTAGATGGAACAGTCAGGAGTGTGATTGTAAACAGACCTAACACCCTAGCTTTTTAGCTGTTAATAGTGTAATTTAAAAACAAACAAACAAACAATAGATCATTTTAACATACAATATTGGGCTCTTTCACACTATGAAAATAACTTATAGTGAGGTAAATAGACCCAAGTTATCTATCATGCATTTAAAATAGTGTACATTAACTATTAGAACAACAAGATAAGTGCAAAACAGCAGTGCATTTCACACCTAAAGGTGCTTCTTTATGCAATTTACTTCACTACTATTTAAAGGATCAGATTCTTTTATATAGTAAAACTCCTGCAGAGGGTATTCTCTTAAAAAAAGTTGCTTGATTATAAAAGCATTTTTGAAGTTGTATGTTTTAAGCAATTTCCAAACAATGAGGATCTCTAATGAAAAATAAGTGTTTTCCTACCTGTCTTGCATCATATATAAATACTAGTAACTTGCCCAGGATAATATTTAATGTGTCTCCCCCACCATGTCACTTCCTCCTCTCCCTCCCCAGTGTCTCTTTACCCCCTCTCCCTCCCCTGTATCTCTTCTCTTCCCCTCTTCCTCCCCTGTGTCTCTTCCCCCCTCCCCTATGTCTCTCCCCTCCCTCCCCTGTGTCTCTTACCTCTCCATCACCTGTGTCTCTTCCCCCACTCTCTATTACCCCTCTCCCTCCCCTATCTCTCTTCCCCCTCTCCCTTCCCTCTCTCCCATCCATGTCTCTCTCCCACCCACGTCTCTCTCCCACCCATCTCTCTCCCCGTGTCTCTCTCCCCATGTTTCTCTCCCCATGTCTCTCTCCCTCATGTCTCTCTCCCACCCTCTCCCCTCTCTCCCCCATCTCCTCTGTCTCTCCTCCTCTCCCCTGTCTCTCCCCCTCTTCCCTGTCTCTCTCCTCCTGTCTCTCCCCCATCCCCCCATGTCTCTCTCCCACCCCATGTCTATCCCCCTCTCCCCATCTATCTCCCTCCCCCTCCCCCATCTTTGTCTCTCCCCATCTTTGTCTCTCCCCAGCTGTGTCTCTTCCCCCAACTCCCTCCCCTGTGTCTCTTCCCTCTCTCCCATCCCTGTGTCTCTTCCCCTATCCCTCCCCTGTGTCTCTTCCACCCTATCCCTCCCCTGTGTCTCTCCCCCCTCTCCCTTCCCTGTTTCTCTTCCCCCCTCTCCCTTCCCGTCTCTATTCCCCCTCTCCCTCCCCAACTCTCTTCCCCATATCCCTTCCCTCTCTCCCACCTATGTCTCTCTCCCACCCATGTCTCTCTCCCCCATGTCTTTCCCCATGTCTCTCTCCCCATGTCTCTCTCCCCATGTCCCTCCCCTATGTCTCTCTTCCACCCTCTCCCCTGTGTCTCCCCCCGCTCTCTCCCCCATCTTCCTGGTCTCTCCCCCATCTCCCCCATGTCTCTCTCCCACCCTATGTCTCTCCCCCTCTCCCCATCCTCCCCCTCCCTCTCTTCCCATCCTCACCCTCCCTTTTTTGTCTCTCCCCCTATCCTTCCCCTGTGTCTCTTCCCCCTCTCCCTCCCCTATGTCTCTTCTCCCTCTCCCTTCCCTGTGTCTCTTCCCCCTCTCCCTCCCATGTCTCTTTTCCCCTATCTCTCCCCCATGTCTCTTCCCCCTCTCCCTTCCCGTTGTCTCTTCCCCCCTCTCTCTTCCCTATGTCTCTTCCTCTCCTCCTGCCCTGTGTCTCTTCCCACCCCTCTCCTTCCCCTGTGTCCCTCTCCTGCCCCTTTCTCTCTTTGCCCCTCCTCCTCCCTTGCCTCTCTCCCACCCATGTCTCTCCCTCCATGCCTCTCTTCCCCATCTCTATCCCCATTATGTCTCTCTCCCACCCTCCTCCCTGTCTCTCCCCCCTCTGTCCTGTCGCTCCCCCTCTCACCTGTCTATGCCCACTCTAATCCTGTCTCTCTCCCACCTATCTCTCCCACCTATCTCTCTCCTCCCATCTCTATCCCCTGTCTCCCCCCCCCCCATTTCCCCCATGTCTCTCTCCAACCCCATGTCTCTCTCCCACCCTCTCCCCTTCTCTCCCCCCTCGTGGCGCGATATGCGCATGCGGCATTCACAGATTGCTATGTGCATGCGCCATTCGTGGCGCAGGCCATGCACAGCGTGCTAATAGTATGCGCTATGAGCGGGGAGCTATGCGCATGCGATATGAGTGGGGAGCTATGCGCATGCGCTATTTGTGACACGATATGCGCATGCATCATTAGCATTGCGCAATGTGCAGGCACATGAGCCGTTGACATAGTGTGTAACCTCCCGACGCCAATGCGAGGAGGAAGCATTACACACTGTGACAACTTTTATAGGTGTTATAAAAATACACCATCATAAAACTGAAAATATCTAAACTAACTAAGTCAGTTTCAAGAACTGTTCTGTTGTCTGAAGCCCATAAACTTGAGTGTTGCATAGTGATATAGGGCCCACAATTACGTTATATAGGCCGTATGTCTGCGTACTTGAAATTTGCTACAATTACAGAGCGATTCAATTGAACAAGGCTGCAACTTATGGGCCGCAAGCCAAAACTGTAAACCATGCAATCATATGTAGCATTTCAGAGAGTGAACATGATCAATTAAGCAAGGCCGTAACTACCCATTTAGAAACAGCCAATAGAAAATGAGACATCATTACGTCAGTAAAACATAGAGGTTACATGTCAATTAATTAGCATCCGATATGCGATCAGACTTGCAATCCAGCATGTACAAAATAATAAAAAATGAATGAAGGAAATGTTCTAGTCTATGTGGGTGATGTATTAACTCAAGGAATCCTGAGATTGATATAACACCGAAATGACACATAAAATTGAGACTGTCGTGCAATTAATTCTAATGTCTTTCATCACTTTCCCTGTCTTTTAAGGTGCAGTACTGACTTTTTATTAGCATTTACAGTGCAACCCCACTGCGAGTCCTCTCTTGTACTCGTAGGATTTTCTTCTACATTTGCCATGTACGGGATCTAGCAATGTACAAAATAATCAAAATGAATGAAGGAAATGTTCTAGTCCATGTGGGTGGCCTCATATGCATTAACTCAAGGAATCTCAAGATTGATAAAACACCAAAATGACACATAGAAAAAAAAAGGACACAACATTGAATTTTAATCTCTTGCCTATTTACAAAGTAGGCATTGGATCTAAAGATCCAACCTATATTTATTTTTTATATTGATGCTTTTGATTTGTTTTGATTGGTGTTGGTGATCTACTGTGGTTAAATTGTCTTTGTGTGGGTTTGTCTAAATTACAAATTTTACATTTGAGGGTTCATATTTAAAGCAAATACTGGTGAACTGAACTGACTTTACCTTGCCTAATGTGACCAAGCCCATAGTGTACTTAAACAAGACAAGAAGAGATGTCAGCACCCTACTTAGAAGAAAACCATTGTGATTAAGGATCTGTCAGAGAATCAATTTCTGCAAAATGAAGAGACAGCTAGGAAAATATGCTCCACGTTATAGTCAGCAATACAAACCTTTATTCAGTCTCTGTTACCTCAACTGTTTCTTCAGCTTTACGTGACAATACTCCAACTTAAGTTCCAGCATCCCCAATAGTCTCTCCGCATCTTTAATGTAATCAAAGGGGATCACACCTCCTTACATGGAAATAGTACAGGCTCTAATTGTGGCAGAAATTAAAAAGTAAGTAGAATTATTTGCAACTATTAATAAACAATCTAGCTTAGTGTTAGATAATTGGCATATAAGGACCACTGAGTTCTGGATTTTTCTCTTTACTTTGGATCAAAATAAATCTCATATATTTTTTAGAAACATTTTAGTGAAATAAATGAAATGACTTGGGCTTACTTGCTTTATTTACCCATGCATATTGCTCAGTACAAGAGCTGCCATTTTGCATCTCACATTCTCCCTCACTGACAACCCTCCATCTTGTTTAGGTGAAGAGACTTTATGACTGGTGGAGGAACAATCCATACAGTTGGGCAAGTTCCACTTAGAACATTACAGGAGATCTGATGTAAACAATCCCCTTATATCATGAAAGCTGGACTTTATTAAACAAATAAAAGTAATATATATTATAGTACAGCATGCATAACTCTTTAATCATTAAAAACAAATTATACTTACATAATTTAAATAGGTATAGGTGGCTGTGTACAAATCCGTATATATATATATATATATATATATACACATTATATATATATATATATATATATATATATATACATATATATATATATATATATATATATATATATATATATATATATACATTATAAATACATTATATGTACCTTTATGTGTTGTACAGTAATATGTATTACACTTTATTTGTTTAATTAGTGCCTTTTTCCTTTTAATGGGATAAATCACACTAACAACTAACTGTAGAGAATTTTGCTTGTCATTTTGTAAGTAGAACTTGTCCAGCTATATGGACAGCTCCAGCCCTAACAATGACATCATCTGTGAGTATTCTTTTGCAATCTTGAGCTAAAAATAATGGAGAGTGATAACAGTCAGATATAAAAGGCCTCATTCTAGTGATGGCCGTAGGAGCTGTATGGCCGCAAGGGGTGGCCGCAAGCTACTTCCCTATTCTATTCCCTTGTGGCCGACAGCTCCAGCCGGCTTGAGGCCGGGGCACTGCTTTCCGTTGCGGCCACACCCGCTGCAGCTCACTGCAGATAAAGGCCTTGATGTCACGTGGCCGCAGGAGATTCGGCCATATGAAACTACCCATCCCTATTCAAATGCTTCGATAACCCCTCTGCCAACCCTGCAAAACAATAAAAAACAGCCGCAGCTTACTTGCACCCTGGAGTCGTCGAAAGGCCTGTGAAGGCCTTGTGGCTGCTCCAATTCAACGCCCGCTGGCTGCAGGGGACCCGATCTTGACCCGTTCGGGACCCCTGCAGTGTCCCTACATCACCCTATAATGCCTGCAGGGTGCACACATTAACCCTATAATGCAGGGGTTCCTCATACACCACCCACCCACCCCTAATGTCCTCCATCATTTATAGTGCTGTACAGTGATTCCTTGGATTTCTTTTTAACTTTTTAGTTTGGCGGGCTTCCACTCTGATCTGCGGGCTAATGCCCACAATCAGATCCAAGCCAGCCAAAGCTAACGGACGATTGCCTGTCTTGCGATCGGCTGTAGGAAAGGCCGCAGCACCTAGTACAGGATCACAGCGTTGCGGCCATTTTGCGCCCATCTTTAGAATGAGGCCGAATGTTAGGAGGAAAAATAAAGCAAGTACAAAATAATAATAATAATAATAATAACATGAATAATAATAAGTAAGTTGCCAAATAAAGCCAGTCAGTACACATATTTAATATATTTAACAAAAGATGTTTATAAAAAGTACAGAAGAGATTCATTTTGGTTTAATGTACAGTTTTGGCCAGAGTTCACTGGTTCTTTAAAGACAGTTGTTCATCATATTTTAAGACACTGAATATCTGAGCACCTTCCTAAATTTTTCCACTTTAGGTGTCTCTCACCTTCTTTTCCTATTCCTGTATGTGTAAAAAGGGTTTTAAATTATTCTAAATTATTTTACACTTCAATATGGAGGAATGTATTTGAGATTGCACACACATTTAGTGCTCTTCAAGATAAAACCCCAGAATAACTCTATGCAGATCTATTGGAAATATAGTTGAAAAGGTAAGGAATGTAGATCCAAGTAACTGGAAACCAAAATGGTACATTTCAGAACAGCACATTTGTACATAAAGAGGTAATACAGTGTATTACACACAGTATGTATTGTTTTTTGTTCTAAAATCAGGTTGTCTATTATGATCTGTAGTTCAAACAAGAATATATTAATTATTATTTCTATGTATGTCGCTTCATTTCTGCGTTCACCAAACATATTTTAAGATCCTCCTTCTCAAGCAGACATGATTGGAGAGATCAATGCTATTCCATTGATCTTTTAATTTTTGATTGTGTTATTGTGAACAATTATATGATATAGGTATGGATTGTATTTTCTCCTTTAGTTTTTTCTACTGTTTTCATTATTCCTTAATTTACTCTGGGTCATTTGGAATTATTTCATTTTAAAAAACAACATTTAAGCAAATTGAAAGATGTAATGGTTACGATAATAATGATAATTTATTAAACTAAGAACTCAATAGTTAATTTAGCTTAAATGAAAGCAATAATACATTAATTTTCAGAATGTACTGTACCAAATTCCAGTTTCAGAGAAGTTACCTACATTTGTATTCATGATGCATTTTCATTACCTCATTCTCAGAAGTTAAATAGCCTTTTTCTGCTGCAATAATTCAACTCAAAAAAGGTTGAGCAACCCCTGACATTAGCAACTGTATTTCAATGCTAAAATTATATGCCGGCTGCAAGTGCCCCAAATTAGGTGTTTGAAATGGAAAAGTAAAGAGAGAAAAGTTCATTAACATGCTCAAACAACATTTCAGGGTATTTTGTTTCAATTGGAACAGAACAAATCTATGTCGTACTTTGCTTGCTAATTAGACATGTTTTTCCTTTTATGTGTTACATTTGCCTTTGATGTACATTTTACTCTTAGGGGTAATTTCACAAATCCAGGAAAATTGTGAATATTGTTATTTAATGGAATAGTTTGTTATTTATGCTTATGGAGTAAGTTGCTTTGTAAGTTTTGTTCTTGAATTGTGATCTTTATCGTTCTCATTGCTTTGTCAAAACTTATGTGTAAACTTATCTCTTCATCTTATTAATGTTTGTTCATCTTATAATTATTTTATTTTGTTTTATCAGAGATTTTCAGTGTTTTTTCTGTGTGCCTTGGTTTTAGCAAATGTACTGGTCTATTCACAACTTCAAAGAATATAACCAGAAATGTGTTAAAGATACCTCAAATGCCTACATTTATCAAATAGCAAAATGCAAAAAAATGTAACAAACAATTTAACAAATCTTTAAAGTGAATCTATTAAATTTAGCATTATACAGCACTGTAGTTGCTGCTGCTGTTTGATTACCTGCCTGTTCAGCCCATACTGCATTCAACAGTTCAACATTGTACATTATTCTTAATATTAAGACTTTCCAAGATAATTTCCCCTCTTCAAAAGGGCATACCACAAATATGTGACTTCACTTGAAGGTACATTGAAGTGTCTCTACTCTTAGCTTTTTCTAATACCACACATACTGAATGGGCTGGAGACCTACCCAGGCCCCTGGGTTCGGTCGGAGGGCCACGTGACCTTTGCAGGCCCGGGAGGATGGAAGAGAGGGAGTGGCTAGCTGGGGGGCAGAGCCACCTATGGGATTGGCGCCAATTTGGCCATTATGCCCCCAGCTAGCCAAGAAATTAGATCCCACCCACCCATCCCAAACATTGGGAGCATAGGTGTTAATTTATTGTAAATGTAAAAATCATGTGTTAGGTAAAAAAAAAAAAAAAAATGGAAAATATGTGTAAAAAAAATAAAAATAAATAAATAAAAAGGAAAATAAAGTAATATAATAAGTCAAGTATTTTAGTTTAATCTGTCTACGTCATTAACAGTTGTGATATGCCTTACATTTTCAGTTTGTTTTATGATGTGTCTGTATTTGTTGTTGTCACAGCGTGGCGGTGGTGAGGGGAGTCGCCGGGACAGTGGTAAATTGGGGGTGATCCTACCCTACGGGGGTACGGATGCTCCATCACGGTAGGCCCTGGACAAGGGTCAGGGCGCAGAGTGTACTGTCTCGGTCGTCAGGCTCCTCCCCTCTCTTTATGTATATTTAAATAAATGGTATTATTGTTATTATGTGAATTTGGGTTTACCAATAAACGCTGTGGCCAGTATTCCCCCAACAAGTGGTTGTGTCTAATTATTTGATTAGAGGGCTTAGGAAGTGTTTGTGCCTAACAAATTATTCAGGGAGTAAGTTATGCCCAAAGGGTTATACGGACATACCCATTGGGCCTTTCACAGGTCATGCTTATATCAGAAACACACATTGCATTGAGTCATTTTATACACATACAGATTTGTTTTATTAAAAAAGAAAAAGGTTTTCCATAACCCCAGAGCTGCCTACAAACGCACTTGTTAATAGCCAATACAAACACTGCATTTAAGTATGGTTTTAACCCTATATTTACCTTTTAAGCCAACAGCAGCACAATGCAGAAATATACAAACCAATGTCTGAGTTCCTCTTTACATTCTTGTGATAGGGACTATACCTCCCATGATGCTTTGCAGAATCCGACAGAGATTCTTGCCCAGGTTTCTTCCATTCCCTTTAGATTGTATGTAGAAAGTTTCCAATCTTGTAGAGTACTTGGAAAAAAAGCACTTCCTACAAAGATTCTAAACTCAAAACAGGATCCTTCAGTTTGTTAACATTGTATTTCTCCCTGGTCTAATCCCTTGTACAGCGCTATGGAATATGTTGGCACATTACAAATAAAAGTTAATAATAATAATAATAATAATAATAATTGGAATCATGTTATAACTACCTGTGACTGGCCAAAACTAATTAGGAATGTTATGTTAATTTAGCTATGATTTTCAGGGGCAGTTCTTGTCAAAAACAACTGCCATAAAAGCTCAAGACATTTGCAATCTAGGGCAAGTTTATTGATGTTTATGTGGGGATTGCTTTCATGCAAAAATGTTTTCATACACTACTAATTCTTTTTTATCAGAAGCATTCATAATCCAATAAACTTAAACATGCCTTTAAAGGGTCACTGAAGCCATTAAAATTGCTCTTCACCATTAGTAAAGCAATTAAAATCCAGTAGAACATTAAATGTTAAAATTAGAACAGTTTAAATGTTTTTTTTTTTCAATTGCAGCTCTTTTTAATTGTTTTGGAAGTAATGATAGCTTTTGTAGCACTATTTTTTACATTGAGATGGCAAAAGTCTGGCTTTCACTGAAGGATTCACTGAGCTTCAGTTACATTCCCTCTGATCCAGAAGAGAACATAAATTGTAAGCTCTCTCAAATACATTTCAAATTAATTCACTTTGATATTAAAATTTGATATTAAAAATGAATTGATTTAATGCATTATGTTTTACTTTGGATTTTGGGGCTGTAATTGATGTTTAGCAGTATTGATGAATGTTATGTCTACTAAGTAGAGTCACCTTCAAGACATGTGGTCCACCAGACCTGCGTGAGCTAGAGTCAATAGTTTAAAGAGCCACAGCACAATGAAAAAATAACTGTTAGAAAATTATAAAATGTTGATTCGTCTGCAGGACCCTGGAGAGATCCATGATACATTGGTGGAATTTGTGTGTGAGAGGGGCTTTTACATTTTTGGGGAGCTATTGTTGCAATGAACAAGGGATCTGCTTCTGAGTCAGTGAAAGGCAATGGGCATTGTGTTTATTTTAATTTCATCCAATTATCTTTAAAAAAGGTTCTCTGTTGCCCTCTACTCTCCTTTGATAACCAAAACACACAACCTCAAATCTCATTCAATTTGAAGCCTGCATCTCTCTGTATACAGGCTGTTTGTCTGCGGCCTGCTGCAGGCTCGCAGTCTGCTACAATTCCGGTGCTATTCAATGGAACAAGCTCGCAAGTTGCAGGCCAATAGCCAAAACTATAAACCAAGCAAGGCCGTAACTACCCATTTAGAAACAGCCAATAGGAAATGAGACCGTCATCATTAAGTCAGTAAAACATGGAGGTTACATGTCAATCAATTAGTGTTTGGAGGTCCGATATGTGATCGGACTTGCAAAACCACAAAACACAATTTATTAAAAATGAATGCTGATACTGTTCTATTCCATGTGGGTGGACTGATATAAATTTCAGAGATCGTTATAACCCCGAAATTAAACATAAAATTATTTTTGATTGCCGATTTGGGAGCTAGAGACTGTTGTGCAATTAATTTTAATGTCTTTCATCACTTTCTCAATCATTTACAGTGCAGTATTGCTTTTTTATTTGCTTTTACAGTGCTACGGATATGTCTTTAACACCTTTGCGGGTCCTCTCTAGTACTTGTAGGATTTTCTTCTACATTTGACATTTACAGGTGTGAAAACATTTGCGGGCTTGGGGAATTGTAGCAATTGAATATTGATTTGCAATTGTAACTCTTGCGGGCGTGAAAGATCAAAGGCTTGGATGGGTTGTAAGTTGCTATAGTAACAACCGCAAGAATTAAGAGGCCGTAAAAGGTAGGCCGATTGCAGTTCGCAAAAAAAACGGCAATTGAAAAGCAAATTAATTTACAGCCTCCTATTACAGGCTACTGTAACTTACATTGGCTTAACTGAATGAGGCTCCTAATGATTAAGGAACTGATGCAACAAACACAAAATGGATTCCTTTACTTCAGATTTTCCCAAAAATATTTATTCCCATGACATACAGTTGACAAATAAGTGTCATTATTCTTGAACTGTAGTGGTCCTTTGATAGGAAAAACAATCTATGCTCTAATAAACAAACATTAGAACTGCTCCTCTCCTAACTGAATTCCTCTGTCCACTACTATAAAGGTGATTTTTTTCATTTTTTCAATTTTAAGTGGTCTTGCAAAATAAATAAATGTCCAGGTGTAGCCCGGAGTTTGTGGGAGGTGCCCTTCCCACCATTCATAAGCACTACTGGACACGCCTTTTCCTAGCATACCTCAGTTCACTTTTGTGTCTGTGTTTGCAGGTTGCTCCTCAGCCATCCCCTGTGCTTTGGCTTTCACCAAGCCCTACATTTGCAGATTGTAGGCCCTATCCACTAACCAGTGCCCTTATCTGGATCTCCCTATCCCTCAAACAGGCTAACCAGGGGTCAAGTAGCATTAGCCCAACCTTCAGCTACTAAACCAGAGAGGCATCCTCCTAAAATGTCAGCTTCCATTTCAGCCCTTTTCTAATGTCCGTATGGGCATTTGCATTGCTGGAGAGCTATGCCTGCAATGCATCACATTCATATCAGGTACTGCTTTAGCTTGCACCTAGCCATATATTGTAATTTTTGGCCCCTATCTACTAAACCATGTGGCTTCCCATGAGCCTTTCACGCATGTTCTGGCCCCTGTCAACTAAACCATGTGGCTTTCCATGAACCTTTCATGCATATTCTGTCTCATAGCCACTACACAAAAAGCCCTCCATTTCAAATTGTGTCCCATAGCCACTGAGCAGGATTTTGCCTATGTCCAGGGTTAAACCTTCAAACAATGTAGCTTTCCATAAGTCCACCGTCAGCTACCACATGAGGGGGACCAGACAACAAATGCTTTTTATTGTACACAGATGAAATTCCTTTTTCATGCCAAATGCAAATACACAACATAATGATGAAAAAGAACAGACAATGTGGGACTGGTTAATGGAGTACTATGAATGATATCCTTTGTCAAAGGAAAAATGTGAAGTGTGTGCAATGAATGCACAAGGTCATAGAGAGATACATAGAGAAACATAGAATCCCTATATGTGCATAAATACATGTGCATTTTTGTGGAATATACATACTTAAATTCATTTGTAAATATATATTTAAGCATGAGCAAACACATATATATTTAATATATTTAATCACATCAATAAAACAACAAAACATGGGTAAAATAAAGAATTAGTTAAAATGCTGGTAATGTGCAAGACAACCCAAATATATATTAAAGATGCACAAATTTTGTATTATATTAATACCATAAGCATAAAAGTTATTTTAGGAAAAAAATCTTAATTTTAACAGTGCCTTAGGATATTCATATTGTTTGGCCTTTTGGTCTGGAGCCTTTAGATGTGCTATGCTAATTTATTCATTCTGGGGTGCTGAGATAAAGAGGGAGAAGTAAGGATTTGCAGTTTCATTGAATGATTCAAATAAGTTTAAAATATTTGACACCCCACCTCCACACACAGAAAAAGATCATCACACATAAACATGCAAATACTGATTGCCCTGTTCTATATCCACCCTCTAACGCTTGGGTCATGGTCAGTGGCGGAGGGGGCAGGCACAATTTTTGTTTTGCACTTCCCGAACCCACTCCAACAGCAATTCACACAGTACATATATAAAATATATATAAAACCAGCGAATACCCTGTAAAAAAATTACGGCACTACAATTGTAAGCCAGGCAATGTGATGCTTTTGCTTCTCTGAGCACCTTTCCTCCCGCGATGAGTGCCTTTGGCGCTCATTGCAAACCTTTCCTCCCGCCTACTGTACTGTATTTTTCAATTGAGTTGTACAGTTTATAGGTCACATTAAAGGTGGAAAAAGTTCTGAAATGATTTATCTTTGTCTAATTTTTTTACAGCACAGAAACCTGACATTTTAACAGGGGTGTGTAGACTTTTTATATCCACTGTATATCTATTGTATGCCTTTCCTTTTTAGGTGTGTAATGTTTTTTTATTTTCTATACTGTGGTGGGGTGGGGTTGTAATGTAGGTTTTTTGTTTTCTGTAATGTGTTTTTTGCTTTTGGTGACTTCATTTTTTTAATTTTCTGTAATGTAATTTTTTTAATTTCTGCAAATTAAGTTTTATTACTTTTTGTGAGTTAAGTTTTATTATTTTCTGTAATTAGTGGGGTGGCTGGGTTTATTAGCGGGTAGCTAGGTAGGGTAGGTAGGTAGTGTAGATGTTAATAGGTTAGAGTAGATGGGACTTACTTTACATTTAATGGTTTATCAGGGAGGTACAGTGCAATGTAGTGTTTCTACTTAGTGTCATGTGGGTCCTGGAGGACCCTTATAGCACTTATGTGATTCATCTTAGGCGTCTAACTGTACCATGAGAGTCTTTACATACCCTTATGGGACTAATGAAGTTAAATAGAGGCTTATAAGGGTCTGTATGGACACCCATAAGAGACAGGGTTAACATAGTGTACTGCAAACACTTTGTGTCATGAGGGTCCTGGATGACCCTCATTCCACTTATAGTGTTATTATATGGGTTTATTAGTGTGCGATAGCTGTCTATATAGTTGAGCCACCCATTACACTCACATTGTGTTACAAACAGCATTCCCAGCTTTACAATTTTATTGCCGTCATTTTTTGACGGGCAAGTCGCTAGTATATATATATATATATATATATATATATATATATAAATATATATATATATATATATACTAGCAACTTTCCCATCAAAAAATGACGGTCAATAACATTTTAAAGCTGGTAATGCTGTTTGCCACACAATGTGAGTCTCTGACACTCTTAACCTTTTTGTTATCTACAAAGAAGTACAACAATTATAATATATATATTTTTTTTTTTATTCAACTTGTATTTCAACAACTGTTAAACCATAATAACCTTTTTAATTGTCATGTATGCAGTAATAATATAACAATGGATGAAATTTGTATGCATGAGTATTTTAAACCATTACAGAATGCTTCTTAACATGCAACTTGTAGTTGAACTACTGGTATTGAATTCGGAGAAAGGCAAACAGTAAAACCCCCCATTGAAACTTAGCCAATTGTATCAAAGAGGGGGGGGGAGGGATCGGATTACTCCCTGAATGAATCCTCTCTATTTAACCATACATTTAAACTTTGAACAAATGATTATGCTCCTACTGACATAAACCCTTAATAACATCCAATAAAACAACTTTTAAAACCTTGTAAAATACGTTATCAATGCAAACATTAACATAATGTAATAACATTTAAACTAAAATTGTCAAAAAGTATAGTGAAAAACCCAGTGAAACTTGGTCAATTGTTTCAAAGTTGTCAAAAAAATGTATTCCTTTGTGACCCCATTAACTGGCTATGGGAATTACTCCCTGGATCAATACCCTCTCTTTGTAATTAAACATTGAAAGTTTACAACAAATGATCATCCTCCTACTAACATGAACCCTTAATTACATACAATGAAACAATGTTTCAGTCCTTGGAAAACACAAATTTAACATTACAAACATGAACTTAATGTATTACAAAACAGGAAATGCAAGAAAATGCAAGGTAACTGTTTTGTGGGGCCAATCCTGGCAAAAGTCACTTCCAAGACATTCCAATATTTTTTTGTTTTGTACGTGGAAGTGGTTTCTTTAAAAAGTGCCCAGCAGACTTGTAATTTTGTCTATGGGATATAACCACTGTTTATTGTTGTTGGTTTTTTTTTCCCCTTTTTGTTGTTATTCTTGTAGTTCTTGAAAATGGCACATAGTTTCCTATGTAAAATAGTGGTCCTCTAAAAAGAGACCGCCAGACATCAAAGTTCGTCCGCAGGGTATAACAACTGTTCTCTATTTTTTTTTTTTTTTTTTATAAGTTTATGAGTTTTCTTAGCGAAATAGTGGTCTTCTAAAAAGAGCCTGAGTGACATAAAACCACTATTTGTTGTATTATTTTTTGTGAATTTGTTCTATATATATAAGAGCACTGTTCCTTTTTTTAAGTGTTTTATTTGTAAATCAGTTGTATTGTTATTGTTTTTTCTAATTTAATATACAGTACTTCATAGTAGACAATTTTTTTTTGAAAAAATTCGTCCATCAGCTAATAAATCACCCTGACTTTGTTTAATTCTATATAAACTTTAATTTCTTCTAGATTCTTGAATCTTGAAAATGCAACATACAGTTGTCAATGTGCAAATACTGGTTCTTCTAAAAAGATTCTTATACATTTCCACGGTATCATCGGGTAAATTATGAATTTGTTCTGTTTTTCGTTCTCTAATTTTGATGAGCCACTCATTGAATTCATTTTGTCCTTCTTATCTCATATTTTGTTCTAATTTGAGGTGAGTAAAGAGTTTCCATAGTGTACTTGGCTTTATACATGTTTCAACAATGTCTGTGTGATTTCCATGGACAACAACAGGTAATGTTTGCCTAAAATCTCCACCTAACAACATCACCTTTCCACCAAAAGGCAAATCATTATCCAACAAACACAACAAACGGTCAATACATTGTAGCGCATGGCATGACATCATTGTAGCTTCATCGATTATAATTATTTTTTTTTTGCTTTTAAAGATGTCATTTGAATATGCGACTCTGATGTTTCCAGAATGGGAACTGGCATTTTAAATCCACTATGCACAGTTCTTCCACCTTCTAACAAAAGTGCGGCAATTCCAGTTGTTGCAAATGGCAGTGCTATTTGACCTTGTGCGCAAACGAAACTCATCAATAAATTATATAGATAGATTTTTTCCAGATCTGCCAGCTCCATCTAGATAGAAATAACGCTATTTGAGCAAGTCATCATCTAGTGCACTTTTTTTATGGCGTTAAATGCTTGCAATTCTAATGTATTTAAAGTTGCAAGTTTTCCTTGTGTTATTTGGTTTTGAAGCTCAGTGTCATAGTCTTCAAAGTTTTTTACATCGGTGAGTCCTGGATCTGACAGATTAAAATGTGCACAATTTAATCCATGAGAGAGAAAGACCTCTTGAATTCCACTGCTCAATGCTTTTAATTCTGCAATAGGCTCATTGTATCGTTGCAAAAAGTCTTCAGACATATTTGTTTTACATTTGTCCCACAAAGGTAATGCATTTTGAGCATTTGAGAAGATGCAAATTAATGCAAATTGTTCTCTCATCTCCCATGATATTTGACACAGTGCTGCTTCTTCCAGACATCTTTCCAATTCTGTATCATCAGTCAGGAAATTTCTGTGTTGCGCAGCTAAATTAAATGTGTCATAAACTGTGTCATTAACAGTTCTCAACTGTTCAAAACTTTGTGCACAAGAAACATTTAAAACGAGTAAACGTAAGCAGAAACGTTTAAGGTCCCTTGGACTAACAGTGTAAATTCTAGTTATAATTTTATTTCCACTGGTTTTTCTTTTTTGCCATAATCAATTAACAAAAACATAATGATATGGAATGTCAATGTATAATAATTCCCTTGTTTCAAAGTCAGTACAATTTAATTGAAACCACACAGTTAGTGTAGTTTGGCGATGCTCACTTTGTGCCAAAGCACTTCTTTCATTTTCAACATAAAAGTAAACTAAGTGTCTTTGGGGCAAATGTACAGCTAATCGATATACTGCATGTTAGCTATCATGCATTTAAAATTTTAGAAGACGCTGCATTGCTTCTGGTGCACTTACACAGCGAGCATCTACATGAGATGCAAGTTCATCATGTAATAACTCAGTTTGTTCTGGATTTTCTGCACTTTTGACCACTACAGTAGCTACGTCATATCCTTTGTAAAATGTATCTGTAGACATTTTTAATGGATTTTTTAGAAGTGCAAGCTTTCACATTAATGTGGGCATTATATGATTCATGGACCATGTGGAGATCTCATATAGTCTACCATGTATTTCTGGATCTGGTAGTTAAGCAATAATCACTGCATACACTTTATCACCAGTATCCAATTTATATTTCTCTTGAAGGATTATATGAATATGTGCATGTGGAAGGCCTCCTTTTTTAAATTCTATGGTATAAACATAAGCCAGACATTTACCAAATAACTGAGTTATGGTTATGTCAGGTATTAATTCAGTAAATTTGAGTTTCAAACTCTTGCCACTAAATCTGGTCTATCAGAAGCAGTTTGTCCAATTAGCAGATTCTGTACAATCTCTGGCCATTGTGGATTACTTGTAAATGTAATAAATAAATCTGGTTTTCCCAATTTAGTTAAAATAGCCATAGGATCATTGTATCTTTCTTGCATATTGCGAGGAGATCCTTGGAAAGAAGAAGGTAAAAAGATGGCTTTGCCAGCTGTCAGCTCTCTGCTTGTAGCTACCTCAGCAACATAATCCATCAGTCAACAATACTGTTCTACACGTAGTTTATCTTGTTGATATTTTAAGAAATTTTAATATGAGTCAATGATCCATTGTTGTTTCAGATTTTCACCACATAGAATGGGATTAAATCCATGTCGAATGGCAGTTTTAGACAATTTAAATTCAAGCATGGAAATATTATTTTTGACACATACTTTGGGTAACTGTCAAGTGTTAATTTGGGTTGCCATCCGGCTTTCCCATTGAGGAATAAATGGGATATGTCATTGGATCTAAATTAGTACTTAAGATACTTATGTTGATGTAAGGTTGCTCCTCAATTCTGGGATATATTCTAATATCCCTCTGAAATGGTGGTTCTCACTCATTATTTTGAAAGACCATTGCAACCTCATTTGTTGTAACAGCGTTTATCAGTATGGCGATCTCTTTTAAGAACCATATTAACTTTTGGATTTGGTAATAATAGTTACATAGTAATTTAGGTTAAAAAAAGACTTTAGTCCATCAAGTTCATCCTTTTTAGATCTCCTCTGATCTGCAATACGCCAAATTTATTGTTGAATTGATCCAGAGCAAGGCAAACAGAAAAAAAAAAAAAAAAACAGTGCAACTTTGACAATTGTTTAAATATAAAATTCCTTCCTGACCCCAAATACTGGTGATCTGATTCATGCCTGGATCAATACACCCTCTGTATTTATCTAGGACAGCCCTTAATGCCCTTTTAAAAATAAAAGAAAAAACATATCCAATCCCATTCTAAAGTTATCTATTGAATCTGCTCCTCCTTTGGTAGAGAATTCCACAGATTAACCACCTTTACTGTGAAGAACCCTTTTCTTTCTTTAAGGTGAACTCTTTTTACTTCTAATCTCAAAGGATGTCCTCTTGTCAGTTTAAAACCTCTTGGGACAAAAAGTTCACTTGACAAAGCCTTGTATTGACCCTGGATATATTTATATAAGGTAATCATATCCCCTCTTAGATGCCTTTTTTCCTAAAGTAAATACGTTTAATTTCATTAGTCTTTCTTCGTAACTTAGCCCCTCCATTCCCTTTATTAGATTTGTTGCCCTTCTCTGTACTTTTTCCAGCTCTAAAATGTCCTTTTTATGTAGTGGTGCCCAAAATTGTACTCCATATTCCAAATGAGGGTGTACTAGGGATTTGTATAGTTGGATACTTATATTTGCTTCTATAGCCTTCTTATTGCATGCTAATATTTTACTTGCCTTTGCAGATGCTGCTTTGCATTGAGCACTGTTACCTAGGCGGTTGTCCACAAGTACTCCCAAATCCCTTTCAATATCTGATACCCCTAGATTTGCTCCATTAAGATTATAAATTGAATGGCTATCTTTTCTTCCCAGATGCATAACTTTACACTTATTCATATTAAATCTCATCTGCCTCTTAGATGCCCATTCCTCTAATTTATGCAAATCCCTTTGGAGGGAAGGTACATCATTTTCTGATTTAATTATCCTGCACAACTTTGTGTCATCAGCAAAAATGGAGACACCACACTCCAATCCCCATTCCAAGTAATTAATTAATATTATAAAAAGGAGGGGACTTAATACTGAACCCTGAGGAACCCCACTCACCACATTAGTCCAATGCGTGTATGTTCCATTTACCACAACCCTTTGCTTCCTGTCTTTTAGCCAGCTGTCAATCCATAAGCAAATATTTATGGCAATTCCTGTATCCCTTAGTTTGCTCAATAGTATCCCATGTGGCACGGTATCAAAAGGCTTTGCAAAATCAAATTAGACTACATCCACTGAGTTGCCTTGATCCAAGTTCCTACTAACCTCCTCATTGAAACTAATTAGGTTTGTTTGACATGACCTATCCTTCATAAATCCATGTTGGCTCCTACTTATAATTTTGTTTGAATAGACATATTATTGTATATTATCCCTTATTAACTCTTCTAAAAGCTTTCCCACTACCGAAGTGACACTCACTGGTCTATAATTACCGGGATTTGCTCTTGCTCCCTTCTTAAATATAGGTATCACCTCTGCCTTTCTCCAGTCATCTGGTGGAGGCCCTGTGTTGAGTGAATCTTGAAAAATTAGATATAATGGCTTTGCTATTACAGAGCCCAGTTCCCTCAGTACCCTTGCGTGTATTCCATCAGGACCTGGGGCTTTATTAACATGTATTTTTTCCAACCTCTTTTGGATTTCTTCCTGCGTTAACCAGTTATTTGGTGAAGGTAGTCCAGCCCCATTATGTTGCATTGACCCAACCACTGGTACCTCCCTTGTGTATACCAAAGAAAATAACCTATTTAGCTCATCTGCCTTTTCATGATCACTAATTATCAGATTGAGTGTGTCATATTGTAATGTTCCTATAGCTTTCTTCCTGACCTTCTTCCCATTAATATATTTAAAAAATATTTTAGGGTTAGTCTTACTCTCCTTTGCAACTAACTTTTAATTTTTAATTTTTGCCAGTCTAATAGCCCTTTTGCAAGCCTTGTTGATTTCCTTGTACTTACGTAAAGCAGTCTCTGTCCTCTCTTGTTTGTATAATTTAAATACTTGTTTTTTACTCCTCAACATCATCTTTAATTCATAGTTAAGCCACATGGGTTGTGATTTACTCCTTCTTCTTTTATTTCCACATGGTATATGGTGATAAGTATGTATATTTAGTAGGGATTTGAACGTTGTCCATTTATGTTCAGTATTTTTACCTGTCAGTTCTCTGTCCCATTCTATATGTTGTATCACTGCCCTTGGACCATTAAAATCTGCCTTTTTAAAATTAAGAGTTTTCGTTAGCCCCTTACAGTTATGTTTTTTTAATTTAATCTCAAATGAGACTGTGTTGTGATCACTGTTTCCAAAAGGTTGCCCTATTTCAACATTTGATACTATATCAATATTATTTGTCATAACTAAACCCAAGATAGACTCATTTCTAGTAGGTTCTGGTATAAACTTAGCAAGATAATGATCTCTGAGTGTACTCAAGAACCTGCTCCCCTTAGCTGAACTGCTGATCTCATTTATCCAGTTTATTTCAGGGTAATTAAAATCTCCCATTATTAGAACTTGACCATGCTTAGCTGCATTTCCAATCTGTAACAATAATTGCATTTCCTCACTTTCAATTATATTTGGGGGTTTATAGCATACTCCTACTAATATTCTTTTAGAATTTGCTGCTCTGCTATTTAACTCTACCCAAAAACATGCAACATTACCGCTAGTTCCAGCATAAATATCTTCTCTGACTATAGGCTTAAATTCAGGCTTAACATACAGACAAATCCCTCCTCCTCTTTTACCATTACCCCTATCTTTCCTAAATAGGTTATAACCATTCTGATTAACAGTCCAGTCATGAGAATCATCCCACCATGTTTCAGTAATGCCTATTAATTAAATTTCTCATTAACTGCTAATAATTCCAACTCTCCCATTTATCCTGGCAAGCTTCTGGCATTAGCGAGCATACACTTTATGTTATGAGTCTGTAGTTCTCACGTGCCTGCCACTGTACTTGAGTAACTTAGCAATACCTCCCTATTTACTTTACTAACCCTGCCCCCATCTCCTCCCACATGACTAGTTAATGCGTTCCTTACCCCCTCTACACTTTCTATCCCATTACTTCTATCTGCTCCCTCACCCCACTTACTAGTTTAAAATCTACCCCAACCATTCTACCATCCTATCCCCTAGCACAAAAGCTCCCTTATCATTAAGGTGCAATCTTTCCCTGCTATAGAAATTGTTCCCAAGTGAGAAGTCAGCCCACTGCGCTAAAAACCCAAACCCCTCCTTAATGCACCGCATTTTTAGCCACATATTAAGTGCTCCTTCTGCCTCCCTGGGTTAGCACGTGGCACTGGTAGTATCTCAGAATATACTACCTTGGAGATCCTTGCCTTCAGCTTATTACCTAGTTCTCTAAAATCATTCTTTGTGACACGCCATCTAACGTCCACTAACTTTGTCATTGGTACTAATATGTACCAAGACCGCCTGTTCATTTCCAGCCCCTCCCAATAATTTATCTACCCAATCCACAACATGCCGAACCCGAGCACCCGGGAGACAGCAAATTGTTCAATTGCTGGGATCTGGGTGACAAATCACCCTGTCTAGCTTCCTAATAATAGAGTCCCCAACCACCAAACTCCTCCAGTAGAACTGTTCTCCCGGCTGTTAGAGGGAACAGCTCTATCTGGCATTACCATTCCTGAATGGACATCCCGAACAGTTTCACTCAATCTGGCAAATCTGTTGGTGCTTGCCAACTCAGAACTGGCCTGCCTCCTGCTCCTGTTACCCCTGCTTTCCCTTGTAACTGTAACCCAGCCACCTTCCTGGACATCCTCACTAGCCCAGCTCCACCCTCCATGCTAGGCCCAGCTAAACTGTGCTCCCTGAGCACCAAACCCATTTCCAGTGGAGCAATATCTCCTCTCCAGTTCTCCAATTAGAGTTTCAAGATAGGCAGCATGCTCACACCTGTCCCATAGGTATAGACCCTGGATCATATGTTCCAGTAGTGCATACATATGACAGGATGCACACTGAGTGAGGTATCCCCGGGACTGACTCATAATTACAGTGGGGGGAAAAATGTATAAAGCACTACAATGTTCCCCCCCTTTGTACTCCTACAATTCTACTAGAACTGCCATTTTGCTAGAAGTGTACACACCTTCCCCTGTTTATATTAGGTACTTACTACTCACCTGCCCACTACTCACTGCACAAGTACACACACTTACTGTTCAGGAGAAATCACAGAACAGATGCAAGCAGACCACAAAAAGTCGCACACTGATATAGCTTTACACAGGCAAAACCACACACCCTCTCAGCTGCCCACTAATCACTGCACAAGTACACGACACACTTACTGTTCAGGAGAAATCACAGAACAAATGCAAATTAGTTTTTCATGTTCTATTTCTGACATTTTTTTTAAGCTTGAGTGTACGGGTTTTGTGCCATAATTTCATCAAGCTCTATAAAAACAATGGGTAAGCATTTTTTATTTTCTGGAAGCTGTATACGTTGTTTAACAGCTTCCATTTTATCTAGTATATAGTTGAGCAAATTTTCTTTGCTCCCCTTCTTCTGGATGTAAATAAGAAGTACGATGGTAAATTTTTCCTTGTACTTGAAATAGTAAAGGCCATGTCCAGGCACATTAGCAGCTAATGTTGCACCCATAGATGCAAAGGATATGGCACTATTATACGATCTTATGTTTGTGTTGAAATTTTGGTAATTAGGGAAATTAGGCTCAGTTATAATGCTTTTTAAGTATGTTGGGAAGTGTTATCTTTGTCGAAGTCTTACTTTGCCTTTTCTACAGCAACTAACGAACTGGCAATCTCTGAGTCTTTGCTGTTGGAAATTACAAAACAGACAATATTCATAATACCACAATTATGAACCTCTACTGTTAAAGATTTAAGTAGAGGACAATTCTGAGAACATATATCAATATGACTCTCTAAATCATCATTAGAATTCTTATCAGATTGTTCAGCAACATTTATTATTTGCCTTCTTGGGCTTTGATGTTAGTTTGTCAGCCACTAGTCTTTTGCTTTTAAGTCTCTGCCATTATTTTTGTTGTCGAATTACCTTTTTCTCCGGCGTCTGTTGATCTGCTCATCTTTTTTGACATTCTCTACTTTGACGTCTTTTCTTTTTCTCTTTGTTTTCAGTATCTACCATATTAATCTGTAAATAAAAGTAGTACATTAGTACTTTTGCTCCTTTGTTTGTTTGTTTTAAATGAAGTTTTTGTTATTTTGTTTTGGTTATTTTTTCTCCTATCCTGTTTTGTGTGCACCACTGTTATGTCTTTCTATTTTGTACGTGTTAACAGCATTTCTTGTGTTATCCTGTTTTGTGTGTGGCAGTGTTGTCATTATGGGTTTAGTCATGTTTTGTTTGCTCTACTTTTGTTATTAGGGGTTTAGGGTAAGGAGTTGGGCTTAGAGGGTAGCGCACATAAAATAGTATATATCCTTCCATTTTGTATATGTTAACACTATTGGACTTTTCTCTTTTGTGTGCACCACTGTTGGCATTAGGGTTTAGGGTACCCCTTTATTTTAGGGGTTTACAGTTATGGGATTAGGATTAGAGTGTTAGTTAGATTGCAGTACGTTTCCACGAAGGCAGACACAAGACAAGACAAGATAGGTCCTTCCGATTTATATGTGTAAACAGCAGTACTTGATATTTATTTTTTTAAACTTGTAATACTGTACCTCTTGTCTTCAATGTGTTGTGTACAAATTCCTGTAGAGATGATTAGAGTCTTCAGGCAGTGTCTGTTGAGAATAACAGACAGAGATGCAAATGTTAAAATAACATTTCAATCAATTTCTTTTTTTTACTAAGACCATACAAAACAGGATACATACTTCCATTTTGTATGTATTCAGAGCGGTTTAGGTTATGTGGTTAGTCTTAGACAGTGGTGCATACAAAAAGGATAGATTCTTCCATTTATTATGTGTTAAGAACATTTGTTGTAGTATCCTGTTTTGTGTGCGCCACTGTTGGCATTAGAGGTTTAGGTTATGGGTTTAGGCTTAGAGGTTAGTGCACACAAAACAGGATAGATTCTTGTATTTTATATGTGTTAACAACATTTGTTGTAGTATCCTGTTTTGTATGTTGCAGTACGTTTTCACATTTTCGCACACCAAAAAGGATAGATCATGTTTTTTTTACTTGTTATGCTGTACCTGTTGTCTTTAATTTGTTGTCTATAAATGACAGATGGTCCCCTGCTACCAATCTTCCTGTGACACTCTTCAGGCAGTGTCTGTTGAAAATGAGAGACAGAGATGCAAATGTTGAAATAACTTTTCAATATTTTTTAGTTTTTGACTAAGACCATACGATTTTTGTTAAGCAAATGTATTTTTGTATGTTACCTGTTGGGTTTAATTTGTTGTCGGTAAATTTCTGCAGAGTTTACAGTCTGTGTGAAACCGTGCATTGCTGAAAATTAGTCAGTGACACTGTTCAGGCAGAGTCTATGGAAAAGGAGAAATATGCAAATGTTGAAATCCACTGTAAATATGAATATTTTTTTTTCTTTTGCTAAAAATATAAATCATGTTTTTAAATATGTCTTAATAAAAGCTATTTTCTGCTTTAAATGTCTCCTTTTTTATTATTTTAAAATTTACACCATTTTACCCCACATAAACATTTTTCTGTCTTTGAAATCTTACTATACAATACGATGATGTCTTCTAATTGCTTCTATATGTTAATTTTGTTGTTTTTGACAATATTTAAAACCAATTTTTTTAAATTGTTAATTTATTCATTAATTGTAAAAATGTATATATCTTTTCAATGTTACTATACATAAATAATGTCTTGTAAATGCTTCTGTACATGAATAATATTGTTATTTGCAATATTTAAAACCCTATTTTTTTTAATTAATTAATTAATTAATTAATTATAGCTTACTTATTTGCTGTAATTTGAAGGTTTTAAACTTTTAAAGTGATAATTAATTTGCTTCAGAAGTAACGCCACCAGTGAAATGTACAGTCCCACTGTTTATCACTTGATAGGAAATGGAGAACATTTTTGAACGTTTGCAGTATTTATAGCTTTATGTGAAGTAGAAACCGTTATAACGCAATGCGCATGCACTATTTGCGTTCCAGCCTTCAATTTGCGTTCCAGTCGCCATTTCGTGCAAGGTACTTGCTTCTTCCATAAAAAATGGCTTTGATTTTGTATGTGCTACGTGCCGCAGAATGTATGATACGTGCCGCATGAATTGTTTGGTAAGTTTGGGTAAGTGTTCCGAGTGCGATGGTGATTTTTATGTGCTTGGCATCGTTTTTTTTTTTTTGGGCCGCCATTTTTTTCTTGCTTAGCTGATTTTTAAGTGCTGAAACTCATGCAACCCCACTCCCAGACATCCAGGCTGTGTGTGTTTTTTTTTACTTTTTTTTTTTTTTGGTGTGTGTTTTTCGATCTGTGCTGTTCGGCCGTTAGCTTCGTATTTTATCGACCTCGGAATGCAGCGGCTCGTAATATTTTTTTTTAAGTTCGGCTTTCCTTTTCAAAGTGTTACGGGCCATCATGTTTCCACACAATTTTTTCAAACTGTTACGGGTCTCGCACTGTGAATTGGATGATTGAGCTTTCAGTTGATCTGTAGTCCCACAGGTCATAGGGATGAGCGCCTACGGCACTCATCTCCACCAGCGCAGTTAGCACCAAAGGTGCTCACTGCCTAAGTCATGCAGGTTCATAGGGATGAGCGTCTATGGCGCTCATCTCCATCAGCGCAATGAGTGCCTTTGGTGCTCATCGCCTAAGTCGTACAAGAGTGAAACCGGTTGAGTGATTAAACAGTTCCACCTGTAAGAACCAAAGCAGGAAACAGTACCACAGCATGTGTACTGCTGCTACTGCTGACCTGTGGAGATACAGACACAGAGGACTGAAGGAAGTTATTTTCCATTTGTGGACATTACTAAACCTAATGTAAGTTTTTTATATTATTTTTTTTTACTATGTATTAAAACTTTATTGACCGTACCTTTCTCTCCTTGATGACTGCATGCATAAAGCTAACTGCACACATAACCCTGCACAAGGAGAGCAGTTACAGGATTTGAGGGACTGAATAACCTGTCATAAATGTTAGGAGATTACCTACATTTTAAAGAACTTTCCTCACAGTTTGCAAAACCTGCTACCTTCGAGGAGCCTCTATTCTCCTTGTCTTTTTTTCAGCACTAAGAAAAAAGAAACTGAAGATAAGCACCAAGGATCTAAAGATTTCAAAGGGATCTGAAAAAAATTTGATCAGGCTGTTTGTCTTAAGAATATTGTATTTGATACACAACACAATTGCTTTTTATAAAAAAATGTTTTTTAATTTAACTGTATAAAAGTGTATTGCAAACATGTTCTTGCTTTTTAATACAGAAATGCAGCTAGATACACAATTAGCACACACACATATATATATATATATATATATATATATATATATATATATAATATCTCACAAAAGTGAGAACACCCCTCACATTTTTGTCAATAGTTTGTATATCTCTTCATGTGACAACACTGAAGAAATGACACTCTGCTACAATGTAAAGTAGTAAGTGTACATCCTGTATAACAGTGTAAATTTGCTCCCCTCAAATTAACTCAACACACAGCCATTAATGTCTAAACCACTGGTAACAAAAGTGAGTAGAACCCCAAGTGGAAATGTCCAAATCGAGCCCAAAGTGTCAATATTTTGAGTGGACACCATTATTTTCCAGCACTGCTTTAACCCTCATGGCATGGAGTTCACCAGAGCTTCACAGGTTGCCACTGGAGTCCTCTTCCACTCCTCCATGATGACATCACGGAGCTGGTGGATGTTAGAGTCCTTGCACTCCCCCTCCTTCCATTTGAGGATGCCCCTCATGGTTTAGGAAACTGTGTGGGTCATGTATATTTACAGTTCCTCCTAAATAATATGGCTGAATAAATAGATTTATTATATAATTACTTACAATTTTAAATTAGAAAGTGACTGATATAATTAGACCTTTTGTGAGCCTCCACATATTCTGCCACTATAAATCACCCAATTTTATTTGTTCTCCTATAAAATATTTTAAATCTTACAGTATTTTATCACAAATATCATTGCATCTTCACTTGTGATGCAGTTGTAACTACTGATCCGATTGTGACGTCACCATGTAACCTACATGAGGGTGTCATACTGCTAAAATGACTACTAACCATAATCATATCACCTTACCTATGTATCTATAAATAAAAAGGATCTTAAGTTGAAAGGCAACTATTCGTAATTCAATTAATAATGTACACAATTAAACAATTAACAATATAATATATATATATATAAATATATATATATATATATATATATATATATATATATATATATATATATATATATATATATATATAGCAAAGGCCTGTGGGATTCTAAGAAGTATATGCATGATTTCAATCTCCATTTTAACATGTTTACAAGAAACGACTAAAAGCAATTTGTAAATGAAGTGTTGTGACCAATTCTTCCTTGACTAGTGTGATAAGCACTTTCCAAATTATATATATATATATATATATATATATATATATACAGTATCTCACAAAAGTGAGTACACCGCTCACATTTTTGTAAATATTTTCTTATATCTTTTCATGTGGCAACACTGAAGAAATTACACTCTGCTACAATGTAAAATAGTAACTATACAGCCTGTATAACAGTGTAAATGTGCTGCCCCCTCAAAATAACTCAATACATAGCCATTAATGTCTAAACAGTTGGCAACAAAAGTGAGTACACACCTAAGTTGAAATGTCCAAATTGGGCCCAAAGTGTCAATATTTTGTGTGGACACCATTATTTTCCAGCACTGCCTTAATCCTCATGGGCATGGAGTTCACCAGAGCTTCACAGGTTGCCACTGGAGTCCTCTTCCACTCCTCCATGATGACATCACAGAGCTGGTGGATGTTAGAGACCTTGCACTCCCCCACCTTCCGTTTGAGGATGCCCGACAGATGCTCAATAGGGTTTTCTGAAGGTCTGGAGACATGTTTGGCCAGTCCATCAGCTTTACCTTCAGCTTCTTTAGCAAGGCAGTGGTCGTCTTGGAGGTGTTTTTAGGGTCATTTTCATATTGGAATAATGCCCTGCGGCCCAGTCTCTGAAGGGAGGGGATCATACTATGGCACAGTACATGTTGGCATTCATGGTTCCCTCAGTGAACTGTAGCTCCCCAGTGCCAGCAGGACTCATGCAGGCCCAGACCAAACATATATACATATATGTCTATATGTGTATATATGTTTTATATAATATGTTGTGTTGATTCCTCCTTAATGCATTTACCTGATGATGTTAGATGCTGCCTCCACTCTCTCTGCATCGCTGTTTACATTGAAACTGAGAGTTTCAATTCATATAAGTGCTTTTGTGTTCTTTGTGTCTTGCTAAAAAAGCTGAAGGTAAAGGTGATGGACTGGCCAAGCATGTCACTAGACCTAAACCCTAAGGCCCTTATTCAATTGCGATTTGGCCAATTGAATAGTGCGTGTGGGATTCTAAGAAGTATATGCATGATTTCAATCTCCATTTTAACATGTTTACAAGAAACGACTAAAAGCAATTTGTAAATGAAGTGTTGTGACCAATTCTTCCTTGACTAGTGTGATAAGCACTTTCCAAATTATATATATATATATATATATATATATATATACAGTATCTCACAAAAGTGAGTACACCGCTCACATTTTTGTAAATATTTTCTTATATCTTTTCATGTGGCAACACTGAAGAAATTACACTCTGCTACAATGTAAAATAGTAACTATACAGCCTGTATAACAGTGTAAATGTGCTGCCCCCTCAAAATAACTCAATACATAGCCATTAATGTCTAAACAGTTGGCAACAAAAGTGAGTACACACCTAAGTTGAAATGTCCAAATTGGGCCCAAAGTGTCAATATTTTGTGTGGACACCATTATTTTCCAGCACTGCCTTAATCCTCATGGGCATGGAGTTCACCAGAGCTTCACAGGTTGCCACTGGAGTCCTCTTCCACTCCTCCATGATGACATCACAGAGCTGGTGGATGTTAGAGACCTTGCACTCCCCCACCTTCCGTTTGAGGATGCCCGACAGATGCTCAATAGGGTTTTCTGAAGGTCTGGAGACATGTTTGGCCAGTCCATCAGCTTTACCTTCAGCTTCTTTAGCAAGGCAGTGGTCGTCTTGGAGGTGTTTTTAGGGTCATTTTCATATTGGAATAATGCCCTGCGGCCCAGTCTCTGAAGGGAGGGGATCATACTATGGCACAGTACATGTTGGCATTCATGGTTCCCTCAGTGAACTGTAGCTCCCCAGTGCCAGCAGGACTCATGCAGGCCCAGACCAAACATATATACATATATGTCTATATGTGTATATATGTTTTATATAATATGTTGTGTTGATTCCTCCTTAATGCATTTACCTGATGATGTTAGATGCTGCCTCCACTCTCTCTGCATCGCTGTTTACATTGAAACTGAGAGTTTCAATTCATATAAGTGCTTTTGTGTTCTTTGTGTCTTGCTAAAAAAGCTGAAGGTAAAGGTGATGGACTGGCCAAGCATGTCACTAGACCTAAACCCTAAGGCCCTTATTCAATTGCGATTTGGCCAATTGAATAGTGCTCTAAATAAGCACATTACATATTTTTTTTAAATACGTTTTTAGTTAGTGAAAACCTTGTTTTTGGATAGATGTTGACTAACTAAAAATGTCTTTAAAAAAAAGATGTTATGTGCTTATTTAGACCCCTATCCAAACTGCAATTGAATGAGGGCCTAAATCAGCATCTGTGGGGCATCCTCAAATGAAAGGTGGGGTGTGCAAGGTCTCTAACATCCACCAGCTCCATGATGTCATCATGGAGAAGTGGAAGAGGTCTCCAGGGGCAACCTGTGAAGCTCTGGTGAATCCATGCCCATGAGGGTTAAGGCAGTGCTAGAAAATAATGGTGGCCACAAAAAATATTGACATTTTAGGCCCAAGTTGGACATTTCCAAATAAGGGTGTACTCACTTTTGTTGTCAACGGTTTAGACATTAATGGCTGTGTGTTGAGTTATTTTGAGGGGACAGCAAATTTACACAGTTATACAGCCTGGAAACTTACTACTTCACATTGTAGAACAGTGCAATTTCTTCAGTGTTGTCACAAGAAAAGATATATTAAAATATTTACAAAAATGTGAGGGGTGTACTCACTTTTGTGAGATACTGTTTATATATATATATATATATATATATACATAAATATATAATTATATATATATATATATATATATATATATATAATTAAATATATATATAAGATCTCTGCATTACAATGGCACATGGGATACAATGAAGATAAAATAATCTATACATATAATAGCTAAACATATGACATTGGTTGCAAAGAAGAAAATCACTGAGAATAAACAGCAGTGTGTGTCACACATGGAAGACAATGTTAACTGAAGGTAATCTCTGCAAAGATTCATATATATACTTAGAACCTCCTGATATTTAATACTACTCATGTGTGTCATGAGCAGGAAAGAAACATTGCCTTATAACATAGCATTGGATCTGCAGAAATAACATATACTTAGCTGACTGCACCCAGTATAAATAGAGCTTGAAATGCAC
Source organism: Discoglossus pictus (assembly GCA_027410445.1). Classification (NCBI taxonomy): domain Eukaryota; kingdom Metazoa; phylum Chordata; class Amphibia; order Anura; family Alytidae; genus Discoglossus; species Discoglossus pictus. Next base: position 295,077,060 of record CM050167.1, on the reverse strand, counting down.
TTTGCATATATTCAACATGTATGTATGGTTATTGTATTTATAAGCAATGCTTCAATGCATGAAATATTTTCTGTTCCACAAATGTATTTGGAGATCTCAGGATATCAGTTGCTAGACCAAGTCTGCTGCTTCTGATATAACCTGAACTTCAATAAACTTGTCAATAAGATGCTCCACTCAGCTGAGGATGTCTCAGAGTAACTTCTCTTGTGTGCAGCGTCTGCAAGCACTGGTAGTATTCAGCTGTGCAGGCTCCAGTGTAATAGCAGAGATTTTAGTCAGGAAGCTCCAATACACTTACAGCCTTATTAAATTGTGATTCTGTAAATTTAAAAGGGCTCTATATAAGCACAGAGCATATTTTTTTTTCAGAAGTTTTTAGTTAGTGAAGACCTTGCCTTTGCATACAAGTTCACGAACTAAAAACTTCTGTAAACAAATATGATGTGTGCTTAAATAGAGCCCTTTTAAATTTACCGAATCGCAATTTAATAAGGCTATTATAATATTTGTGTTTCACTCAGCTCCACTCAGCTGAGGAGGTCTCAGAGTAAACTCTTTTGTGTGCAGCGTCTGCAAGCACAAAATAACCTTTTATCAGCTCTATACATTGTCACCCGATCTCTATAGATTATTATCCCCAGAGCAGGTACTTCATCTACTCTGTATCAGAGGGCTGTGTTGGTATAAGTCATATAAAATGCTGCTTATAAGAATATATATTTTGATCAATAAAAGACATATAGAGAGACCCTGCATTATGCCATTGTAATGCAACTGTCCAAGTGATAATTCGGTCCTGGAGAAGGAACACAACCCACAACCCTGACCTTGTTATGTGGAGAGAAGTGCAAAACAACATGGGTTATATGTAAGGTCTCTGCAGAGTGTCTGGGGTATAGGAGTGAAGCTCTGCAGAGTATCTGGGGTTTTGAAAGTGATGCTCTGCAGGACCTCTAGGGTATAAGAGTGATGCTTTGCAAAGCCTCTGCAGTATTGGAGTGTTGCTCTTCAGAGCCTCTGCAGTTTAAGAGTGATGCTCTGCAAAGAATCTGGGGTATAGGTGTGATGCTCTGCAGATTCTCTGGGGTATAGGAGCGATGCTCTGCTGAGTGCCTGGTATAGAAATGATGCTCTGCTAAGCGTCTGGTATAGGAGTGATGCTCTGCAGAGAATATGGGGTATAGGAGGAGTGAAGCTCTGCAAAGCCTCTATGGTATAGGAGTGATGCTTTGCAACACCTCTGCAGCGTAGGAGGCATGCTCTGCAGAGAATGTTGGGTTTAGGAGTGCTGCTCTGCAGAGCATTTGGGGTATAGGAGTGATGCTCTGCAGAGCACCTGGTATAGGACTGATGCTCTGCAGAGAATTGGGGGTATAGGAGGGAAGTTCTGCAAAGCTTCTGCAGTTTAAGAGTGATGCTCTGCAGAGAATCTTGAGTTTATGAGTGATGCTCTGCAGATCATCTGGGGTATAGGTGCGATGCTCTGCAGATTCTCTGGGATATAGGAGTGATGCTCTGCAGAGCGCCTGGTATAGGACTGATGCTTGACCTGATAGTCTTCCTGTATGTATGCTACTGAGACTTGCTCTTATATGTAGCTCTGTTGATGATTGACAGTCTTTCAATAGAACTGAATAGACATACTATCAGCATCCATTATTGTTTATTTGTAATGAGCCAACATATTCGTACAGAGCTATACATATAAGTTCAAGGCAAAAACAATAGTAATATTAATACACTGCAAAGAAAGATGGAGGGTCCTGTCTTTGAGCTTAGAATTCACTGTCCATAGTACTTCCCCCACAGCTTCATGCAAGAATAAGAACTTGCAAACTTGCAATGTACAATCTAACATCCATCTAATCCTGTTAGGAACAAATGCAAATGGCTGCCAAAATTAAAGCACAAGTCAATACAGAAATTAAATATTTCAAAGTGTTATTTATTTATAAAAAAAATAATTTTGGCCATAAAAAATATTATAAATATGACACTTGGGTGATCCTGTGATGGTTGGGTGGTCTCTCACATCAAGGGGATTATTGGACATACTCTGGTCTATAAGACCTGATGTTAATGGAGCTGGGATCAGTCAGAGCTGTCTAATAACTATCAAGCAGAGCTGTGGGCTGTAAAAGTCAATTACTGATTGCCTGAACACAGATAATGAGCATGTCCAGCAGCCAATCAGTATAAGACTCTGAAGAGGGGCGGGAAGATTAACTGTGAAGTGATTCAAACCTCACTGTTTGAATGGTCAGATGTGGCGCGAGCATAAGCTGATGTGTGATTGGTCGAGTAACAAGTTGATTGCATTTATGGCCAATCAGCACACTGGAAAAAGGCATGAAAGTGAAAGAAATCTGACTGTAAATATAGAGGTAGGAAAAGATCATTAATAATAATAATATAATAGGGAGAGGTTATATGGGGGGAATATATATATATATATATATATATATATATATACATATATATATATATATATATATATATATATAGAAAGATGTTATATACAACAAAAGGGAGAAGATATATGGAGCAATAGGAGGAGTTATATGGAGGGGATATATTGAATAATACAGGAATTTTATGGAGTGGTTATATACAGCGATATGAGGTGTTTGAGGTGTCATATAGAGAGGAGTGATATGGAGACGTTGTATGAAGCAATATAGTGGTTATATGCTTTATTTATATGGAGACGATATATATATACAGTAATATGGGGGGTTATGTGAAGAGTTTATATACAGTGTTAGGAGGTGTTATATAGAGAGGAGTTATATGGAGAGGTTATATGAAGCAATATAATAGTTATATGTAGATGTTATATCAGTGGCGGCTGGTGACTTTCTAAGCTCAGGACGTATAGCCATGGGAGCTCATAGAAATAGACAAAAATTATCCCATAGAGAGAGACAGGGACTGAGAGAGATTGATGGAGAAAGAGAGGGGGCTAGCGAGAGGGATAGATAAGCAAGCAGTAAAGAAGAATTCAGCATAGAAGACAGGATTTCCAAGAGAAGGCATACGACTAAAGGGACGACAGAGTAGGAGATTGATAGATGAGGTTAATGAAGCAATAAACATGAACTCGAGGAAGCTCAGAGGGTAGTGGCAGATGTGCCTGATGTCCTGTGGTCCATAGGGTCACAGAGAGACGGACATGACTAAACAAAAGTAATGGGGAAAACAATACTATATTTGAATACATGACTGATTGCAGTAAAACCTAAAAAGCAGACATCAAGTTATTTTACTTGACAATACAAAAACTAAAACTGAAGTAAAAACCACCCATCCTCTTGTAACATACTCCATCGTCTTAAACTGGTAACAAACCCTGTGTATCATTTGAAATAAATAAAATTAGAAGTTAACAGTTATACTAAACTGTACTAAAACTGTTGATTGCAAGCTCAACAAGTACATATATTTAATTTATTTTTTATATGATATATGTATTTTTATATATACATTATATATGTGCTTTTGGACATACACACACATATATACACATACAAAGGAGTGGAGAAGAATATTAAAATATCTAAAACATGGGAATCTGGGAAACATTTGTAGGATCACAACAGGCTGCTTTCTAGGGCCCACATTCAATTGCAATTTGGCCAATCGAATAGGGGTCTAAATAAGCACATAACATATATTTTTTAAATCATTTTTTAGTTAGTAAACATCTATCCAAAAGCAAGATTTTCACTAACTAAAAACTTTAAAAATATATATATGTTATGTGCTTATTTAGAGCTCTATTCAATTGGCCAAATCGCAATTGAATGAGGCCCTCGGAGCCTTCCTTCCAGGATTGTCTGATATATACAGGGTAGTCAGCAACATACAGCGCACTGAGATGGCTGAGGCTCTGCACCCAGCACACTGAGGGCCTCAATCAATTGCGATTTGGCCAATTGAATAGGGCTCTATATAAGCAAATAGCATATTTTTTGCAGAAGTTTTTAGTTAGTGAACTTCTATCCAAAAAAAAGGTCTTCACTAACTAAAAAGTTCTGTAAAAATATTTGTTCTGTGCTTATATAGAGCCCTATTCAATTGCCAAATCGCAATTGAATGAGGCCCCTGAGCCAGGAGTTGTTTTTTTTCAAAAAACTTTATTTAGAAAGAGGGGAGAAAAAGAGAGATTATAGACGGAACAAAAACGTGTGTGTGGGGGAGGATTTGTCCTTCAGCACACAGACTGCTTTAATACATTTAAATTTGTGAAACAAAAAATTGTATATAAACTATATACTCACAAATGATTTTTGCACTAAATAGAAACCATTTTTTCAGTATCAAATTAAAAGCAAACTGTCATGACACAAATACACTTCAAACTGTCATGACACAAATACACTTCAAACTGTCATGACACAAATACACTTCAAACTGTCATGACACAAATACACTTCATTATGAAGCTGCCTATATCAGAGAGGCAACACAGAGATCTAAGGTAACCCTGGAGGAGCTGCAAAGTTGCACAGCAGAGACTGGAGTATCTGTACATAGGACGACAACAAGCTGCATGCTCCATATAGAGTCGGGCTTTATAGCAGAGTGGCCAGAAGAAAGCATTACTTTCAGCAAAAAACAAAATGGCACGTTTTGAGTTTGCGAAAAGGTTTGTGGGAGACTCCTAAAATGTATGGAGGAAGGTGCTCTGGTCTGATGAGACTAAAATGTAACTTTTCGGCCATCAAAGTAAACGCTATGTCTGGCGCAAACCCAACACACCACATCACCCAAAGAACACCATCCCCACAGTGAAACATGGTGGTCGCAGCATCATGCTGTGGGGATGTTTTTCAGCAGCCGGGACTGGGAAACTGGTCAGAGTTGAGGGAAAGATGGATGGTGCTAAATACAGGGATATTCTTGAGCAAAACCTGTACCACTCTGTGCGTGATTTGAGGCTAGGATGGAGGTTCACCTTCCAGCAGTACAATGACCCCAAACACACTGATAAAGCAACACTTGAGTGGTTTAAGAGGAAACATGTAAATATGTTGGAATGGACTAGTCAAAGCCCAGACCTCAATCCAATAGAAAATCTGTGGTCAGACTTAAAGATTGCTGTTCACAAGCGCAAACCATTCAACTTGAAGGAGCTGGAGCAGTTTTGCAAGAAGGGATGGGGAACAATCCCAGTGGTAAGATGTGGTAAGCACATAGAGACTTATCCAAAGCGACTTGGAGCTGTGATTGCCGCAAAAGGTGGCTCTACAAAGTATTGTATGTGAATAGTTATGCACATTGACTTTTTCTGTTATTTTGTCTTATGTGTTGTTTGCTTCACAATAAAAAAAATAAAAACATAATCAAAGTTGTGGGCATGTTCTGTAAATTAAATGATGCAAGTCCTCAAACAACCCATGTTAATTCCAGGTTGTGAGGCAACAAAACATGAAAAATGCCAAGGGGGTGAATTCTTTTGAAAGTCACTGTACATCTCCCAGTATGCACTGCATACTGCAATTTAGCAGTCCTAATTGGCTGGGGAAGTGTCAGTGATTAGCTGGGGTTTGCGCCAATGGGTCTCCACAGCTTCAGCTCCTCACAGTAAATCTGATTGGGTGATCCCTGAAAGATCCCACAGCTGAAAGATCCCACAGCTTCAGCTCCCTCTTAGTCATTCTGATAGGGTGATGCTGTGTGTGACAGACAGGCTCTTTGCTTCAGATCGAGCACAGGAAGCATTGTTCCCTAATCTGTAGTGTAAAGCAAGTCACCAGCAGGGGGAGATGTGATAAGGGGATAAGTCAGTGTGTTTAACTGCTTGCCAAATAAATCAATATTTAAAGTGACAGCAGCAGATATAAAAAAATTATAAAAGATTGGACATGTTATAATTTATTTTTATATTTATATTATTTAAATTAAACAAGTTAGTGATGGGGGATTAAATCAGTGCATTCATTCTGGGAGGGTGGTTGCCTATTTGCACCTATGCACCAGCTGCCACTGTTCAATTCTGTAAAGTTTAAAATATTAACTTGCCATACTCTTTTAAGTCTGCATTTCAGGTTCATAAACGGATGAACAAGGTTAAGAAGAAAAAAACAACAACCCCCCAAAAGTTTATATCAAATAAAGATAAATATAAATGTACATAAAATATACTTGGGTTCTGTATAATGACTTTCAGGTTTATCCTTTAATGCAGGGGTCAGCAGCTTTAGAATTAAATTGGGCTCAGTACATTAAAATGGCTCTTTTCTCATTGTTAGCTGTAAATTCAATGAGTGTTAGTCTACTTCAATGAATGTGTTACAAATAAAGAATAATAATTATAATAATAATGATTAATATTAGGAAAAATAGCAAGATCCATACAATTTGGATGTTAGAGTGCTATCTCATATAAGAGTATCTAAATTATACAGATATTCTAACACAACGGCTCTCTTTGGTCCCTTGTATAATGTTTTGACATAAATTGCCTCTAATTATAAAGGATTGAAGGCTCCTCTTCTAATGGAGACACTAATTTCAATTGCTGAATCTAAGAACAATTACATGCTACTTTACAGCTACATTTATGATATACATAAAAAACATTTTCTAAAGAGCTGCATTAATGAAATTCTTTTATACTTAGAGTTCTTAGTTTTGTAGCATTGTTGAATAACGTTAATTTAATACAAACTAATAGCAAGATGGCTATTTTCTATAAATATTATACAGTGCACCGCAGTAGCATGATAATGTTTAATATATCATTATATATAGCATTAAAAAGTACCCACTCACCCCAAGTGATTATATTCACACTCTTTGAATCTGGAGCAGCTGAATAACATCCCCCTACCATTGATCTGCCTGTGGGATTTCTTGAAATTTTGGGTACTCAGGAGGAGAAAAAGTCCACCAAAGACAAACAGCCTTATTAAATTTTGATGCAGCCAATTGAACAGGGCTCTATATAAGCACAGAGCATTTTTTTTTACAGAAGTTTTTAGTTATTTAGGGAACTTCTATCCAAAAGCAAGGTCTAACTAAAAACTTCTGTAAAAAACATATGCTCTGTGCTTATATAGAGCCCTATTCAATTGTCCGAATCACAATTTACGGTAATAAGGCGGAAACTGTCTTCAAAATATATGGGAAGGGAAGTTTAACATGATTATACCAAATACTGGTGATATATATTAGCAATATAACTATTATGATATTATAGGATTTCATTTATTGCTTACTACTTTGATTCTGTTATTTTAATTTTTACCTTTCTATATCAAAATAGAATAAATTATGAGAGTCGAGCTATAAGCAGTGATATCATACACATAGCTGCCTTCTTTAAAATGAGCCTGTATCATAAACATACTAAAGTACCACAAAAACAATGTGTGAAACCTTCATAAATAAAATATAACAAATTTTAACTGTGATAAAATGTTTACTAATTTTACTGGGATAATTGAGCTGTTTATTAGGCTGTATCATATAAAATGCACGTATGAGCATGTTGAAAAAAATACATTTATATTACAACATCTCATGCTATACCTCTAATGCTCAGGAGAGGCATACAGGCCTGTCATCTAATAATGAATCATTCTATACATCATCTCGGATGAATGTTAATATATTTTAGCCTTAGAGGCACTTTTCTGATCTGTGCTGTAATGTTTATACATTTTTATATGAAAATCAGAATATGTTGTTGTGGTCTGACCAAAATATAATTAATAACTTATATAACACAATAAAATATTGTATATACTCGAGTATAAGCCGACCCGAGTATAAGCCGAAGCACCTATTTTACCACAAAATACTGGGAAAAATGAGTGACTCAAGTATAAGCCGAGGGTGGGAAATGTGCTCCCCCCTGTGTCCCTTTGTGCCCTCTGTGTCCCCCTCTTGTGTGCCCTTTTCTTGTGTCTCCCCTCTCTCTCCCCTGTGTCTCCTCTCCCCTCTCTCTCCCCTGTGTCTCTTCCCCCCTCTCACTTCCCTGTGTCTCTTCCCCCTCTCCCTTCTCTGTCTCTTCCCCCTCCCTTATCACCCTCCTCAACCCCCCTCCTCATCCTCAACCCCCTCCTCAACCTCCCTACTCAACCTCAACCCCCCTCCTCATCCTCATCCCCCATCCTCAACCTCAACCCCCCATCCTCATCCTAAACCACCCTCCTCATCCTAAACCCCCCTCCTCATCCTAAACCACCCTCCTCAACCCCACTCCTCACCCCCTCCTCATCCCCCTCCTCATCCCCGCTCCTCATCCTCCCTCCTCATCCTCAACCTCCCTCCTTAACCCCCCTCCTCATCCTCCCTCCTCATCCTCAACCCCCCTCCTCAACCCCCTCCTCAACTCCCCTCATCAACCTCAACCCCCATCCTCATCATCAATCCCCATCCTCAAACCCCCTCCTCATTCTAAACCCCCTCCTCAACCTCCCTCCTCAACCCTCCTCTTCAACCTCAACCCCCAATCCTCAACCCCCATCCTAATCCTCAACCCCCCATCCTCAATCCCCCTCCTCAACCCCCACATCCTCAACCCCCCCTCCTCAACCCCCATCCTCATCCTCAATCCCCCATCCTCATCCTAAACCCCCATCCTCATCCTAAACCCTTCCCATCATCATCCTAAAACCCCCTCCTCACTTTACCTCTCCTCATCCTAAACCACCCTCCTCACTTTACCCCTCTAAATACCTTCCCCTCTCCCTTTCCCCTCACTTACCTCCATCTGCAGCTGTTCCTCCGCTCCTCCACGCTCCTTCCTGCGTCTTGACCCGGCCAATGCTAATCAAAAGGCGCGCATGTGACGTCACGTCATTAGCATATGCCGGGTCCCGACGCCGGAAGCAGCGTTGAGGAGCAGAGGAACAGCTGCAGATGGAGGTAAGTGAGGGGAAAGGGAGAGGGGGAGGTATTTAGAGGGGTAAAGTGAGGAGGGGGTTTAGAATAAGGAGGGGTGTTTAGGATGAGGAGGGGGTTGAGGATGAGGAGGGGGGGATGGAAAGAGACACGGGGGGTTAGAGAGACACGCGGAGTTAGAGAGACACGGGGGGTTAGAGAGACAGGGGGGGGAGTGTGACTCGAGTGTAAGCCGAGGGGGCCCTTTTTAGCCTTAAAAAAAGGGCTGAAAAATTCGGCTTATACTTGAGTATATACGGTATATATTAGAAGAGCATACTAAATAAATAAGTTTGATTTTTGCAATATATTCTATATATTGACTTATGTATGCTACACTCCTCACATAAATTATAGACATGCCTTGCAGTTACATTTTTCAGCAATTGTCTCCTCTCTACTAGCGATTTATATAAAAATGTTTAAACAAGTCATATCTATTTTAACTGTGTATAATATATCTACATAGGCCCTCATTCAATTGCAATTTTGCCAATTGAATAGGGCTCTAAATAAGCACATCATATATATTTTTTAAAGAAGTTTTTAGTTAGTGAAAACCTTGCTTTTGGATAGATGCTTAATAACTAAAAACTTCTTTAAAAAATATATGTGATGTGCTTATTTAGACCCCTATTCAATTGGCCAAATCGCAATTGAATGAGGGCCATAGTATCCCCCATTTTAACAGCCTTATTAAATTGCGATTCGGCCAATTGAATAGGGCTCTATATAAGCACAGAGCATATTGTTTCTACAGAAGTTTATAGTTAGTGAACTTCTATCCAAAATCATGGTCTTAACTAACTAAAAACTTCAGTAAAAAAAACATGCTCTGTGCTTATATAGAGCCCTATTCAATTGGCCAAATTTGAATTTAATAAGGTTGTAAATGTCTATGCAGAAATGGTTGAAATAGTTTCACAGCCTGATATCAGAACAATGGTGGTGCTAGTGAATTGTGTGCCTGGGGCAAAATAATCTGGAGTCCACTCTGTTAGATTTACTATTAAAGGTAGGTGCCTGTAAGGGTCAATACAACATCTAAAAATATATGTACATATATGTAGGTGGCCAGATCACTGGTAGATATAAATAACTATATGCCCCTCTTTCCTAATAAAGTAACACACCCTTTACTCCAGGTAACAGAGGCACCCTATCATATTACAGACCCTGGTGCTTTGCATCTACTGCACAAGCAGTAGTTCAGAACTAAATCTAGTTGGTAAAACCATTAACCCTACTCCACATTTTTCTGTAAGATGGCTGGGGCCATTTAAAGGTGAACTTGTGACCAAAATGTTTGCGCTTTGTAAAATAAAGGCAATACAATTTAAGTTGTCAACTTCTTTTTATCTGTCTCACTTGCAGAGGGTCCTTCAACTAATTACAGAGCAATGCATTTTCTCAATAATTGAAGTTTTCCTCCATGTCAGTAGGTGGCAGTATGACAACACATGTTCCTTCTACTTAACCATAAACTAGTGATGATATCATATGATTACATTTTAGATATTCTTTAATGTGTAATCACTAGCAATTGATTTTAATTACATATGAGTCTTTTCATTGTTTTTAGAAACTGGCTGAAATACTATAAAAAGGTCACTCACAACATTTTGCCAACAACAGCCATGCTAGTTTGCAAAAAGCCCTGAGGCTTGGAAATGTTGGAAATGCAAAGCTTGATAAGGCCATTTACCTTAAGTTAAAGCCAAGACTGGCTTCAAATCCTTTTAATAAAGTTTACAATTAAGCATCAACTTAAATTAGTACAGTTTGGATCATTGAAGTGTTTCTAATTATTGGTTTTGAGCAAAATGTTCTTACTTTTCATAGAAACAAAGATGTTGACAGGAGATAAGCTCCAATTGGCCTTCGTAGTCTCTCCCTTTTAAAACTGATCTACAACTTAAGAACATACAATGTAATTTCCCTTCCTCTAAACTACGCATATTACTATGTCTTCCCCATGCTTGCTGGAATAAATTTTCAGTGTCAAGTAAATAAATTATCATTTATATAAAATAAAACATAGTCTCAATCTGATGCAGAACAATTCTACTTAAAGATTTAGTGTTAGTTACTGAGCCTTTGGTGTTTTCATACAACCTGCCTCTGTCATTTATACTTGACTAAACAGCGAATAATGCAACAAATGAATGGAGACTTGTTCAACATTAAGCTCAAGAGCTAGATTAATTTCACATTTTAAGGATATCCCTGCTTCAGAACAGGTAGTTAAATCATAAAGAGCCACTGACTGATCCACTTGTAATCAAACAAGATATCCTGAAAATGCATCATGGATTTGGCCCCAAGCATTGTAGCAGCCATTAGACAGAAGAGATAATATACTTTCTATGTCACTACCTACTTTGCTTTCTAATAGTGGGGCTATTTATTATGACATCACAGAGGCTGTCATGAGGTGGGAGATTTACAAAAGCATCCTGGTAGATGTGATGTGCTTTGTTGGGCTCTTAACCAGTTTTCCTCCAAAGGAAATAGTGCATATTGAATATAGGGATGTACATTACAGCCCCTGTGATGTTTAGTAAATCTCCCCCAAATGATGACTTAGTAAAAATCCCTCTGTGTCTGTTCAGTTTTGATTTAAATATTTTATTTCTTCCCAGATTATTCTTATATTTACCTTCAATTTATTAGAATGAGTGATACATTTTCAGAAGATCACATTTTGCCAAGTCAGATCTTTAGCCAGCTGTTTATTACCGTCTTTATTTTCAAAGAGGGTTATTACAAAATTGACTTTAAACAGATTTAAAAAACGCTGAAATTGGAATGATCTCTTCAAAAATGTATTCAAAGTCAGTAAGAAACATTTTTTTATGTGTTTGAGAAAAAGAGATGAAACAAATCTGTCCAGTTGTCTTTCGTTCGTAAGGCTTTAATATAATTACGGTAATCAATTTCAAATGGAGTTATATTATTTCGATAATCAAACACTGTATCTAGTTTATCTGACCAGGTTTTCTATGGGATTGTGTTCTGCAAAGTGCTGTAGTGGTAGAATGTGGAGACTTTACAGCATTATTAAATTGCGATTTGGCCAATTGAAAAACTCTATATATAAGCACACAGTATATTTTTTTTTTACAGAAGTTATTAGTTAGTAAACATCTATCCAAAAGCAAGGTTTTCACTAACTAAAAACTTCTGTAAAAAAATATGCTATGTTCTTATATAGAGCCCTTTTCAATTGGCTGAATCACAATTTAATAAGGCTGAATTTATATATGTTCTCTGTTGAAAATTAGTAGTTGCATGTGAATGGACATTGAGAGATTCCATTTTAATCCACAAATTCCCAATGACAGATCAAGCAGTTTTTACTGTCTTTCATCCATACGGATTAAGACCTAAGATCTTTACACATTAAAAAAGACTAACATTCTCTAAACTGGCATTTATTTTATTAAGCTTCTTAAATATCTGGATACATCATCAAGGGGATGTTTCTGTCCCCATCTTTCAAAACAACCCTTTATCTTCTAAATCCTATTTATTATGGTATGGTGAGCTGATAGGATATGGTGAGCTGATAGGAGTAAGGAAAAATAAACAGTCCCCATGGTAATATCCAGAAAATCTGACTGCGTAGCAAGCACATAACCTATGGAGGCCTAACCAGAAAAAGCATAGAGACAGTAATACAATAATGCATGAACATGTACAACAAGAACACCAAGAATGGTGGGGTAGAAAAATTCGATATGAAAAGAAAGTACAATGGAAACCAGGCAAGCAAGTATTGATGCTATAGTGATTCATATAGGATTGAACGGTAAATCAGAAATATAAAGAATAGGAATATAGCAAGATGCCATAGAGAGGAAAGTAATGCAAAGAAAATAAAAAGAAGAACAACAGGAAATAAACACTATTAATATGAAGTAGATGAACAAAATACAGGATATACATTGACACAGTCTTCGGTATGTGCTACTAAACATGAGGCATTCAGCCAGGAAGTAGCTATATTTACACTGTTTTATATGAAGTATATTGCCATGTATATTGTTGCCATGTACTGCATATTATGGTAGTACATATGTTATGCTATTGCCATGTCCTCCATATTATGGTACAGGACCTTTGTTACCTATAAGATGGTAGGCACATACAGCAAACTAATTGTGTATTAACACACCCACAAAATACCACACATTTGCTTGTGTAGCAAATTGTGGCTTGGAGCATCTTATCACACTATAAGTTCGCTATGAAAAGTAGCAACTATTTAGCTGTAACAAGGTTATAATAAAGAGCAATGAACTACACTTACAAGAACAGCAGTGTGGAATGTAAGTGAAGGCCTGATGACTAAATGCACAATGCACTCACCAAAATTGCACCTATGCAAAGTTTTTATTCCCATAATGTATGTATAACAAACATAAAATAATTAAGCTATTTTTTAATTATAAATTAAAAAATATATATTGATGCCTCTGCTGAACCCTAGAGGCATCTAAGAAACATTGGGGCAAGTTGTATGTGATAGAGGGGTGTTTACATGTCTGGATAGCAATTCTTGCAATTCCTGATGCAGGAAGCCTGCTATTGAGCCTGTGAGGGGAGACGGATGAAGTTCTTTTCAATCAGATCCAATAATCTAATAAAGCCTTCAGACCTCTCCATTGACCTTCCTCCCCGCCCCTCCCTCCACTAATAGATAAAGGCCACATTAATGATGTAACAAACATATAGCAGAGTCTCAAAAAAATCTGAATTTGCTAAAAACTATGTTTACATTAATAGCTTACACAGCTGATAGTGTTATTAATGTTTTACAGACTTCACAAACAGGTTTCTTTTTGTTGAACTACAGTAGTCCAATTGTACAGTAGCACAATTTCTTAAATAATATAGAAATCAGCTGGCATATGGAGTGTATAATACAGTAAAACATGTATCAATGTAGTAATGCATCTTACGGAGAAATGGAAAATTGATGTGCACATTAGAAAAAAGGTGGAAATCATGTTGTAAATCTATATTCATTTGTTAAACCGTTAATCTCAAAATTCTACTTAATTATATGATTGCTTGTATAGCCCTTGTAGCACTTCCACAAAACAACTCCATTACTTGGTGTACACCTTATGAGTTTCTCTCTTTCCATCAACTATAGAGCAGGTGAGAACATAATTTCTTGCCTGTAGAGCTGGAACAATAAATGATTAAAGTGTTGAAAAGAGGGAAACTTGTGTGGCAAGGAAAATAGTCACTGTGCAATACAATGCAATACAGAACTCTTGTTTGTCTTATCCCCACTGAAAGCTTTTTTTTTTAACCTCTGCATTCCATAAAAATCATCTCAGCTTCAGTTTCAAAGAGGAAATCACCTTTTCCAAAAGCTTTTTATCACTCTGTCTGCCGAACACAAATAGTGACATCAGTAAGCCTGTAATGCCATCCTAAGTGAATCACAGAACATAGTAAAATGATTTAATGCCAAAAACATACATACAGTATTCTACTAAAATGCTCCTACATGGTAGGCTGCTATGCTTTTAAGTTTAGCTGGGAAATTTAAGCCATATTTGACATTTAAACCAATTCTTAGTCATGACACGGTTAAGGTGACCTTCTATAAGTCATCTGGTTTCATTTATTTTTTATAGTTTGTGAGTAATCTTCTAAAGATAGAATTCAGAGATGTTTAGTGATTAAGATCTTATTATAGCTCTCCATACCCAGCTGCACTTGGAATTATCTTTGTTACCATTCAAGCTTAGCAACATTTATTTGAAGAGATTTCTGTTAGTTTAGAAAATGAATTTTAAACAATGTAGACTGCTTTACATAGAGACCTTAAAAGCATGTTGTATAATGAATACTGGAAATGTTTAATATGCATGTCAAGAATCCCCCAATTATTTCATCATTTCATGTAAAAACATGAATTATATATATATCACATAATATTATAATTGTCAAACTGCGATTTGTGGTCACGCTTTCGCCGCACGAAGTGAGGCGCGCCGTGGAGGCATAGAAGCCTTCCGAGCTCGGAGGACTAAGGCAATGAGCAGTGAAGGTGCTCATTGCCCTGCGAGCCTTGCGAAGCGAGACGAGCAATTGAGGCATTGAAGCATGTGGGACTTAGGCTGAAATAAGCGCCAAAGGCGCTCCTGTGAGCCTCTCGAAGGAGCGTCTTTGGCATTGAAGCACGCGGGACTTAGGCTGTAAGCAATTGATGAACGCGGGACCTACTTAGGCTGCAAGCAGTTAAGGAACGCAGGATCATTTTTTTCGATCACGGAGTCTCAGGGGCAAAAAAAATCCAACCTTGGAAAAATACGATTTTAACAGCCAAACCGCGAACATCGAAAAATACGAAAAACACAAAAAATAATAAAATAAATAAATTTAAACACACGCACACACAGCGCTCGGCACTCGAAAAATGGCTAAGCAAGAAAAAAAACGGCGCCCGAAAAAAATTAAAACGAGGCTTAACGTGCAACTCACCGCCAAGCACGTACGAGTTAGCCAGAAATGTACGAGTTTCAAAATATACCATTAGGACGGATGGAAAATGCTCGCGAGGCAAGTAAAACATAGAAAAACTGTGCTATTTTACAACACTGATTTGCAAACAGTAACAATTACGTATCTGAAATGGCGGTTTTCCTGCCTAAACCAATGGTTTTGGCTCGTGCACGCAGCCTATATACGGCACACTTGCCACATTGCTGACACTTTCTCCTCAGGTGGACATTTTCTGCTGTGGTAAAATCCCAAGAGAGTGTTAGCTGTTCAGGAAATTGATTGCTGAATATTAACTACATATAATAATTATAAAAACAAAAAATATTATTAAAATTAATTATTATAAAAAAAAAAATGCTAAATCTTTTACACTGCCCTTACTTTATGAAGACATAAATGCTTAGCTCTTTCTAATATATTTATTCATTCATTAATTAATTATTAACGTACATTAATTCATTAATTAGTAATCATCAAAAACATTTTTTTATATTTTACAATACACTAAAACATTTTTTTATATTTCACTGCAATTATATATCTGGATTACTGCTCATTAAAGTACATTAATTTATTAATTATCAGTAATTACCGTATTTTTCGCCCTATAAGACGCACCGGCAGATAAGACGCACCTAGTTTTTAGAGGAGGAAAACAAGAAAAAAAAAAATCTGAATAAAACACAAATACACTCAAACACAAATACACTTTACACACAGATACACACAAATATATATATATATATATATATATATATATATATATATATATATATATATATATATATAGATACACATAAATACATATACATACACACAAAAATATACATACACATACATACATATATACACACACATACACACACACACACATACATACACACACACATACATACACACACACACACATACACATACATATCCATATACTGCAGCATTTGGGAGCCATTGACCCTCCCTGACCCTCCTGATCCTCCCTGACCCCCCTGATCCCCCTGATCCTCACCTTCCTTCTGATCTCTGCCATCTTGATCTCACCCCAGCGCTTCCTACCAGCACTCCACGTGTACTGCAGCGTTGCGTGTGTGACGTCACTAGGACGCACCGGCCGACGCGATGCTGGTAGGAAGCGCTGGGGTGAGATCAAGAGGACAGAGGCAGTCTGAAAAGCTATATTCGCCGTATAAGACGCACCAACTTTCCTCCCCCAGTTTTGGGGAAGAAAAAGTGCGTCTTATACGGCGAAAAATACGGTACACAAAAAAATATATATATATATATTTTACACGGCACAAAATCTTTTTTAGATTTTACACTACATTTATATATTTGTATTACTACTCATTGCCTGACAGGGATAGGACCCTCAAAGTAGTTAAATATTTAAATCAGTTTATTGTCATCTGAGACTTCCATTGGGGGAGAACTGTGCCACATTAATTAATAATCTCTGGATCTGTATTACTGCTCATTGCCTAACATGGATAGGAGCCTCAAAGCAGTTAAATATTTAAATCAGTTTCTTAGACTCTGACACCTGCTCATCTTTGCAGCTTCCTGAACACAGAGCGTGAGCTCTGCAACATTTCTGCATTAACATCAACATTACAGGTATATTATTTAATTATGGCCTTCTTTAGGAAAACAGCATTACGTCTTTTTGTTTTGCATTCATGACAGTTATTGATTAATTAATTAATGTATATTAATTTATTAATTAATTATTAATTAATAATTATAAAAATAAAAAATAAATAAAATGACCTTATTTATAAATACATAGATGCTTGGAGATTTATGTTTCATTGTATGCCAATTAAACATCATAACTTCATTTATTAATTAGTTAAGTGAATCAAAACATTACAAAGCTTTTTCAGGACAATCTATAGTTTGCTCATAGCTCTTTGTGTTTGGATATGAAATTTACATTTCAATGATGCTCTTCTTTATAAAAATATGAATAGCTCTTTTTTTTGTTCATTCATGACAGTTATTGATAAATTAATTAACATATATTAATTTATTAATTACTTATTAATTAATTATAAAAACAAAATTATTTATTTGACACTGACCTTATTTCTCAATATATATATGTGTATTATCATCTGAGACCTCCATTGGGGGAGGACTGTGCCACATTAATTATTAAATAATAATCTCTGTATCTACCATATATACTCGAGTATAAGCCGACCCGAGTATAAGCTGAGGCACCTATTTTACCACAAAATAATGTTCAAACTTAGTGAATCCTATTTTATGTCAGGGGAAACTCACACAACAATGGATTATTGATTCATATCTACAAGTCAAAGCTAATAATCAAAATTTTATCAAATTTCAATAAAACAAGTTTCACAAAGAACAATGTTGTGGATTGATGGATTATGTCGCTGAATTGGCTACCAACAGAGACATTCCAGCTGGAACAGCAATAATTTTGACATCCTCTTTCCAAGGATCTCCTCGCAATATGCGAGAAAGATACAATGATGCCATGGCTATTGGGACTAAATTTGCAAAACCAGATTTATTCATTACATTCACATGTAATCCACAATGGCCAGAAATCAAGGAAAATTTGAAACTTGGCCAAAATACTTTAGTGACTAGAGTATTCAAAATAAAACTAAATTAATTAATACATGATATAACTAAAGCACAGTTATTTGGGAAAGGTGTGTATTTTGTTTATACCATTGAATTTCAAAAAAGAGGATTGTCACATGCACATATACTTTTAATTCTACAAGAAAAAGATACATTGAATACTGCTGAGAGAGTGGATTCAGTGATTAGTGCTGAACTGCCACATACAGAAAAATATTCCAAACTTTATGACATTGTTACACACCAAATGATTCATGGTCCATGTGGAGATATAAATCCAAATTCACCATGTATGGAAAATAAAAAATGCACAAAAAAGTTTCCAAAACAATTTCTAATGTAAACTTAAGGTAATTGTGATGGATAACCTTTGTATAAAAGAAGAGAAGGACAAAATGCTATTATTCATGGCCAAAAGGTTGATAATAGATATGTAGTTCCATATAATCCACATTTGCTGTTGAAGTACAATGCACATATAAAAGAGAGAGCTTGCACTTCTATCAAATCCATAAAATATGTGTATAAATATATATACAAAGGATATGATGCAGCAACTGTTGTGCAAGGTGCAGAAAATGAACAAGACAATCCAATTTTACATGATGAACTTTCATGTTATTTAGATGGTCGCCATTTCACTGCTACAGAAGCAATGTGGCGTCTTCTGAAATTTGAGATGCATAATTTGTCACATGCTGTGTATCGATTAGCTGTACATTTGCCACAAAGTCAATTGTTTGCTTTACTGCAGGGAATGTAAGAATTTCTCTAGCACAAAAGGATACTGGGGCCAGACAATTTTTATACATTGAGATTCCATATCACTATGTATTCGTAAATGGCCAATAGCGACAACTAATAAAATTATTCTAAGAATTTATACCGTCAGTCCAAGAGACATGGAACGTTTCAGTTTAAGATTACTTCTTTTACATGTTCCCGGTTCACAAAGTTATGAACATTTACGCACAGTGAATGACATAGTTTATGATATTTTCCAATTAGCTGCAAGACATCAAAACTTCATAGCAGGTGATACGGAATGGGAGAGGTGTCTGGATGGAGCAGCACTATGTCAAATGCCAAAGCAAAAGAGGGAACAATTTGTATTAATGTGTATCTTTTGCAATGTACCTGATGCATTAGCTTTGTGGGAAACATTTAAATTAAATATGTGTGAAGACTTTTTGAAATGTTACAATGAGACCATTGCGCTATTAAAAGCATGAATGGAAATTCAAGAAACCTTTCTTTGTCATGGGTTAAATTGTGCAAGTTATAATCTGCCTGATCCAGGACTTTTAGATTAAATAAACTTTGAAGACTATGACATTGAGCTTCAAAACCAAAAAGCACAAGAAAAAATGGCAACTTTAAATACATTACAATTGCAAGCATTTAACGCAATCACAAATGCAACAGATGATGACATGGACAAAGAAAGTTATTTCTATCTAGATGGCCCTGGTGGATCAGGAAAAACGTATCTGTATAATTGTTTGATGAGTTACATTCGAGCACAACGGTCAACTAGCACTGCCATTTGCAACAACTGGAATTGCTGTACTTTTGATAGAAACTGGCAGAACTATGCATAATGGATTTAAACTGCCAGTTCCCATTTTAGAAACATCAGTGTCAGATATTCGAATTAATTCTTTACAAGCAAAAAAATAAAAAAAAAGTAAATTAATTATCATAGATGAGGCAACAATGATGTTGTGTCATGCCGTGCAATTTATTGATAGATTATTAAAATACTGTATATACTCGAGTATAAGCAGAGTTTTTCAGCCCCTTTTTTAAGGCAAAAAAGGGCCCCCTTCGGCTTATACTCGAGTCACTCTCCCCCATGTGTCTCTAACCCCCCTGTGTGTCTCTAACCCCCCCGTGTGTCTCTAACCCCCCCGTGTGTCTCTAACCCCCCCCCCCCCCAGTGTGTCTCTCTACCCCCTGTGTCTCTTTGAGGAGGAATGTTGAGGAGGGGGTTGAGGATGGAGGGGTTTAGGAGGGGGTTGAGGATGAGGAGGGAGGTTGAGGAGGGAGGTTGAGGATGAGGAGGGAGGTTGAGGAATGGGGTTGAGGAGGGTGATAAGGGAGGTGGGAGAGACACAGGGAAGGGAGAGGTTGGAAGAGACACAGGGAAGGGAGAGGGGAGAAGAGACACAGGGAAAGGAGAGGGGAGAAGAGACACGGAGAGAGAGGGGGACACAGGGGGCACAAGTGGGACACAGGGGGCAGCACATTTCCCACCCTCGGCTTCTATTCGAGTCACTCATTTTACCCAGTATTTTGTGGTAAAATGGGTGCCTCTGCTTATACTCAGGTTGGCTTATACTCGAGTATATACGGTAAGTGATGGATAATGATTTGCCATTTGGTAGAAAGGTGTTGTTGTTGGGAGGAGATTTTCGGCAAACATTACCTGTTGTGCAACATGGAAATAGGACTGACATTGTCGAAACATATATAAAGACAAGTTAACTGTGAAAATATTTACAAACCTGAAATTAGAAATAATATGAGATCTGAAGGCCAAAATGAATTCAATGATTGGCTAATTCAAATTGGAAAAAGAAAACATCCAAAAAATAAATAATCTACCTGATGATACTGTAGAAATTCCATCACAAATGATTTGCAACAACTCACTCATATCGGCAATCTATCTAAATACTACCAATAACGAGGATTACTGAGACATTGCCCACAGAGGTATATTAACATCAAAAAATGTTGATGCCTTGAATCTAAATAACAAAATTTTAAATTCATCAATGCAACCCAAAACAATTATTACAGTGCAGATTCAGTTCTGGCTGATGACAAAGACAGTGAATCTAACTTTAGTATATCATTTATCAATTCTTAAACTCTATCTGGGATGCCACCACATGTTTTGCAATTGAAAAAAGGGGCAATTGTCATGCTACTGAGAAATATGAATCCCAAAAAAGGACTTTGTAATGGGACCAGATTAATTGTGCAGGATTTAAGAGATCATTTTAGACATGTAGAAATTATGAATGGTACCCATAAAGGTGAACAAGATTTTATACCAAGAATTGATTTGGCTCCAAGTGAGAGTGTTTTGCCTTTTGTCCTTTTGCCATGACCATAAACAAATCCCAAGGACAAACTTTTAAGTCTGTGGGTATTTTTTTTACAGGAACCTGTATTCGCCCATGGACAACTCTATGTTGCTTTTTCAAGATGTAAAAATCCAGATGACATTAAAGTTTATATTAAAAAACAAAAACAAAGTCAGGGTGATTAATTAGAGGATGAACACATTTTTACAAAAAACATTGTGTACTATGAGGTCCTCTAACTTACATTACAAAAAAGAAAAGTGCTTTTATCTCAACGACAAATTGACAATAGAAAACCCCAACAAACATAGAGAACAGTGGTTTTATTTTGACGATGAACTTTGATGTCACTCACACTATTTTTAGAGGACCACATTTTCACATAGGAAACTCTAAAAAATGGCAAAAACACATAGAGAACAGTGGTTTATACTCCGTGGACGAACTTAGATGTATTGAGGACTCTTTTTACAGGACCACTATTTCACATAGGAAACTCTATGTGCCATTTTTAATAACTACAAGAATAACCAAAAAGGTGGAAAAAAAAACCAGCAACGACAAAGTAACATATTGGAATGTCTTGGAAGTGACCCTTTGGCCTGATTGGCCCCAGAAAGCAGTTACGTTGCATTTTCTTACAATTCCAGGGTAAATGTTAGTACAATAAGTTACTGTTTGTAATGTTAAAATTGTATTTTAAAAGGTGTGGAAAGTTGTTTCATTGTATATAATTTAGGATTCATGTTAGTAGGTTGATGACCATTTGTTCATAAATTGGAATGCATAATTAAATACAGAGTATTGATCCAGGAAGTAGTCCGATCGCCAGTTACTGGGGTCAGGAAGGAATTATTTCCCCCCCACCCTTTGATACAATTGGCTAAGTTTCAATTGGGTTTTTTACTGTTTGCCTTTCTCTGTATTCAATACCTATGTGGTTTACCAGTAGTTGAACTACAAGTTGCGTGTTACAAAGCATTATGTAATGGTTTACAATACTCATTCATACAAAGTTGACCTATTGTTATATTACTCTTGCATAGCTCAGAATTGAAAATGTTAGTATTGTTAAAAAAAATTGGTTCACCAGTATTTTAAATATAAGTTTCATGTCACAAAGCATTATGTCATGGTTTACAATACGGATTCATACATTATTCCTGCATACATGACAATTAAAAAGGTTAATATTGTTAAAAAATGATGGTTTACCAGTTGTTGAAATACAAGTTGCATGTTAAAAAAATAAACACATCACATATATAGTTGTGAGTATGCGGGCTGTTGCTAATGCTGCGGGCTCGCCGAGGGCGCTCCATGCCAGCAACTGCGGACCTTGCAAAATTGACGGAGTTACGAAACAAAAATACGAGACGCGTTACGACCCATTACGACCTCGCAAAAAACGCCCGAAACCGGCGCACATGAAAACATGAAAAACACAATAAATACACACAACAAATACATAAAAAGCTTACCGACAGCAAGGGGGGGCACCCAGGACCTCGAAAACTGAAGTTACACCTCAATTTAACTCCAAATAAAAGAGTTTAGACACCCGAAAATCCCCTAATCGACAGAAAAAATGGCCACCGAAAAACGAGGCTACAGCACTCTAAAGACGCAAAACGCCACCAAACACCTACGGATTTTCCGAAAAAGGCGTACGAGATCCGAAAACAAGGACGCAACACTGCACTACACACTGCACACATTCATGACGCTTACACAGCAGCTCCACAGCACTGATGCTGCAGCAACATGAAAACAGATTGCCAGCTCTTCAACACAAAGCTGCATATATTACTTCACAATAGGTAAAGTATATTCATTTCTTATCTTATTAATTATTCATTGCCATACCCAAAAAAAACACCAACTTGCAACTAATAACATTACTAATCCAAAATGCAGAATTACACACCTAAACAAACGCTTTGCGCTTGCATAAGCAGTCTACATATCCGACACAGTCTACATGACCAATACACATGCAAAAAAACGACAGACATATAAGACTTTTACACAAGCCCGTACAACGTATAAAATACACTATTAGGGAGGACAAAAAATCATCCACTCCCGCGTAACACATACACAATCGCCACCATTTTACAACAATAACTTGCAACTAATACCATTATCACTACAAAATGCAGAATTACACAGCTAAACAAACGGTTTCCCCTTTCGCACGCAGACTATTTACACTACACACATTGCTGACACTTACACCTCAGCTCAGCAAGAGTGCAAATGTACATTGTATGCTGCAGGAACATCAAAAAAGATCGTTAGCTCTTCAGGATATTGCTTGCTGTGAGAGTTCAGGATATTGCTTGCGCGGCTCACAATGAGCGCCAATGGTGCTCAGAGGAGCAAAAGTACACCATGGGAGAGGCTCGCAATGAGCGCCAAAAGGCGATCACGTAGACCTTGCAATGAGCGCTGAAGGGGCTCTGATAACAAACAATATACCAACTGAGAGGCTCGCAATGAGCGCCGAAGGTACTTACATTCTGTGCCAAACAGCATTCCCAGTCTTACAATTTTCTTGCTGTAATTTTCTTGCTGTCAAGTCGCTAGTATGTATATATCCACTATAATAGTTAAAAGTGTGAGTAACGCTGACGTCATCAAGGGGCGTGACCGTGACGTAATCAAGACAGGGCCTAAAAGATGGGCATTAACAGAAGCCGGCAGCCGTTGTGCAGTTCAGAGCCAGCACAGAGAGACAGAATGCAAAGTGAGGGAGAGAGAGGGAGGGAGAGAGATACTGAGAGCGAGAGAAAGGTACAGAAAGAGAGATACAGAGAGGGAGGGGTACAGAACGAGAGAGCACAGATGCTGCGCACACAGAGAGCAAGAGAGAGTTCAGTCAGAGCACACCCAGACATCACACACAGAGTGCATAGAGAGAGATGTTGCACAGACAGAGAGGTCACAGAGAGAGTGCACAGAGAGAGAGAGAGCACACAGAGAGAGTGCACACAGAGAGCGCAGAAAGAGAGACAGTTACATAGAGAGTGCACACAGTGAGAGAGAGTGCACACAGACACCTCACACGAAGAGCGCACAGAGTGCACAGAGAGTAAGAGTGCAAAGACAGAGAGCACACAGAGAAAGAAACAGAGAGGGAGGGGTACAGAGAGAGAGGTGCATAGCAAGAGTGCACACAGAGAAAGCACACACAGACAGTGCACACAGAGAGAGTGTGAGAGCACAGAGAGAGAGAAACAGGTCAGAGAGAAAGAGAGGAAAGCAAGAGAGACACACAGGACAGAGAGAGACACAGTCAGAGAGAGAGAGAGACAGAACAGAGGAGCGAGAGAGACAGGCCACAGAAAAAGAGCGAGACATGACACAGAGAGAGAGACGCATAGGAAAGAGAGAGGGACGCACAGTATAGAGAGCGAGGCACAGAACAGAGAGAGACACAGGAGAGAGAGACAGGACAGAGTGAGAGGAAAGAGCAAGAGCGCACACAGACAGAGAGAGCACACACAGACAGCAGACAGAGAGAGAGTGAGAATGCACAGTTATTGTGCACAGACAGCGAGCATACAGAGAGAGAGTGCACAGACAGAGAGCAGAGAGAGCGTGCGCAGACAGAGCACACAGAGAGAGAGCGTGCACAGATAGAAAGTGCAGATAGAGAAACAGACAGAGCACAGAGAGAGCACACACAGAGAGATAGAGCTCTAGGAGCGAAAAAGACAGAACAGCGAGAGAGAGGAGATTGAGAGAGACAAACAGGATAGAGAGAGAGAGACAATACTGTCATGAGATGGAACCCTCAGTTTGAATGTGAACAGCGATGCAGAGAGAGTGGAGACAGCATCTGACATAATCAGGTAAATGCATATACTGTAGGGGAATCAACAACACATAGTTTAGGAAACATATATACACATACTATATATACATATTATAAAAATATCTACATCAATATATACATGTAAAAAACAGAGTACTGTAGTCTACAGTGATACCCTTCCTGTTGTACAAACATCTCACTAAGAGTGCCAATCCTGTTATAGTAAAATATGAAAAATTCATAAGAAATTGTGATAATGTGTTAGAAAACTCAAGTCCATATTCCAGCCTCGTAAATCCAACGTGGAGGTCTTAACCCTATGTGCTTCAAATTCTCCAGAGTTCAGTTGCTATTAAGTATTTTGGGAGCAGGAGGGAGGTTTAGAGGCTTGAGGGAGGTTATTTTGTGCTTCTCTGACAGCACCCGAGGGGCATCTTGTGTCAGTACATACTAAGAGTTTCTACATAGCTCTAATTTAATAGGGCTGTAAGTCCTGTAATTCTAGTGTTGAAGAATGTGATCATCTTTATTTCAAATGCGTTTCTCTCCTGGATGTTTTTAAAATTGCCTCTGAGTATTTTGATTTTTAGGTGTTGGATGGAGTGATCATTCTAGCTAAAATGGTGTCCCACTGGGGTACAATAACTGTCTTCACTGTGTTATTTTTTATTGAATGTCTGTGTAAATTCATCCTTAAGTGCAGTTTTTGGCTGGTTTCTACAATGTAACAGCCTATTTCACATAGCATACATTGTATTATATAAATCATATTGGAGCATGTGCATGTATACAATCCTTTAATGTTATAAGTCTTGTTGTCATGTGTGACTGTGTCATTTTTACAAATGTGTTGACATAACTTACAGGACTTTTGTTACAAGGTTTAGTTCCATTTTTCTCTTCTTAGTAGTTCATTGGCCAATCTTCTGCTGACAAGTTTTTGTTTTAGGTTTGGTGGTTGTTTAAATGCAAGGTTTGGGGGATATATTTTTTAATTGTGCATCTTCAGTTAGTAATAGTTATAAATCTTTGATTATTTTCCTTATTTTGTCTCACACTGGATGGTATGTAGTCAATAGAGGTAAATGTGAGGTAGTTTCTTTTGTTTTCTATTTTAGTTGATGTTCGCAAGGTATTTTGATGGCAGTGGTTATTTTCTGGGTATTAATACAATGTTTGTAACCCTTCTGTTTTAAAGATCCAGACAGTGTTTTATTTTTTTTGTCTCCAGTGTTTGATTGTGATTTACCAGACAGAGTAATATAAAGGATTTGTATGAGAAACAGACTTTACCCCAGGAGGTCTGTAAGAGTTAACTTACGTGAGTAGTTTGATTAGTTAAAGCTTTCTTAAGGCTGCTAATAACATTTTGGTGTGGTCTCATTTTATGGATTTCAGGGATGGTCTGAAACGCTGTATTTGAGGTCTTCAGGCTGTTTTTAAAGCCTACATCCTGTGAGAGACTGTAAAAGATCTTGTGTGTACAGTTTCCCGGCATCCCCTCTACACTGAGGGGCCACTGTATTCCCCTTCCATCAGCCTGTTGTGCTTAGGCAGTGTAGATTGAATAACATCTAACAACCCTACTTCTACCATAAAGTCTAAGGCCCTCATTCAAATGCAATTTGGCCAATTGAATAGGGCTCTTAGGGCCTCATTCTATTAACGGCCGTAGGAGATGCGGGGCCGCAGGGACCGGCGGCAAGCTATTCGGCTATTCTATTCCCTTCCGGCCGGGGATTCCGGCAGGCTTGCGGCCGGCGCCTTGCTATCCCTTGCAGCCGCTCGAGCCGGAGGAAAGCCTTTGATCTTAAACTGCCGCAAGAGTTTTGGCCGCAAGAAAGCCCCGGTTGCTATTCAATTGCTCCGGGAACCCTCTCTGCAAGGCTAAAACCGAGCCGCAGCTTACTTGCAGAAAAAAGGTCCCGCAGGCGCACAATTAAGCACATAACAAAGCCATAATAAAGCCATCCTGCACTCTTATAAGACTATAAAGTGATTGTAGGTGTTAGCATTCATAGCACAACATTCCCCTACACTCAAATCCGTAAATATATATTTTTTTAATTTATGTCACATATCCATGTAAAAAGTCCAGAGGGCTTGGAGCACCTCAGACCCGCCCACGCTGCGGCCGGAAAATAAACAGTTAATGTAACCTCGGATTTGGGCTGATGTGCAAGCTTTTGAGAGGGGGTTGCTATTAATTCTCATGTCCCCCATAATGATCCCTAGCATTTACAGAGCTTTACAGTGCTGTCTTGAATTTATTTTTGGATTTAAAGATTTCTGATCTTAAGGCCGATTGCAAGATATACGGCCGGCCGTAAGGGGATAGCCTTGCGGCGCCGTATAATTGAATTGCAAGGTAACGGGAGCCCCGCAAGGAATCGCAGCTTTGCGGCCGATTTACGGCCGATAAAAGAATAAGGCCCTAAGTAAGCATGCAGCATATTTTTAAAAAATACATTTTTAATTAGTGAAAACCTTGCTTTTGGATAGATGTTTACTAACTAAAAACTTCTATTAAAAAAATATGTTATGTGCTTACTTAGAGCCCTATTCAATTGGCCAAATTGCAATTGAATGAGGGCCTAAGTGGACCATGGTTGCCCAATCCCATAGTGCCTATGTGCTATGTTATATAGACCCTCATTCAATTGCAATTTGTTCAATTGAATAGGGCTCTAAATAAGCACATAGCCTATTTTTTTTAAAGAAGTTTTTAGTTAGTGAAAACCTTGCTTTTGGATAGATGCTTACTAACTAAAAACTTCTTTAAAAAAATATGCTATGTGCTTTTTTTACGTTTCATTTCCGTGTTATATCAATTTTGGTAATCAAGGAGTTAATACATAGCAGGCCACCTACATGGACTATAAAATTTTCTTCATTCATGTTTATTATTTTATTATTATTTTTTTACATTGCTGGATTGTGAATCCGTTGGCATATCTTCTAAACGCTAATTGATTGACTATTAACCTGCATGTTTTAATGAATTTATGATGACAGTCTCATTTACTATTGCCTGTTTCTAAATCGGTAGTTACTGCCTTGCTTAATTGATCATGATCATGTTCTGAAATGCTACTTAGGGGAGCGTGGTTTATGGTTAAGGCCTTCAGCCAGGTAGCTACGGGCTTGATCAATTGAATTGCTCTGTAACTGTTGTAAATTGAATAGTGGCCCTTGGCAGATGCAGGTGACTGGAGCTGAAGTCTTACAAAACAAACTCACTAACTCGATTACAGTTTAATTTCTTATGTTTCTTTTCTTATGCTTCTTTTTCAAATAATAGCAGCACACAAAAACATATAATGTTATAATTTTCTCATTAATTCTACTTTTCTCATCATCTTCGTGTGCATGTGTAAGAACAATATTTCCCCACCCCTGGTAGAAAAGTTATATAAGGTTGTTACAAGTGTGATAAGACAGACCACTGCACATATCTTTCTGTGAGTTATTGCTGTGCTCTCTATGCTTGTAATAAAAGAAACTTGATTGACAACACCGGTTTATACTTCTTCCTTGGGTGAGGCCTGCAGAGGTGCACTAACAATGTATTTATCCTCTAACATTAAGTAGACACATCCCAAGTTGTTTGAAATTTCCTAATCTTCTGGCCTTCTTGTAAATAGGACTCTTTCTTGATTGAAAACCTCCCATTCTGTTCAGCCAGTAGAAAAGGTCCATCCAAAAATAAAAGAAAACATGGCACTCTATAAAAATAATTATCTAAACTAACGGAGCTCCTCCCCAGATACTGTAAGCTATTTTTGTTTTTTACAAATGGCTGCAGAGTACCAGATAAGTTTTATTTTCTGAGCATATTAAATTAGTGTGTATTAGCATCTAAAATGCTTGTTTAAGGGTCAGAGGCCTGATCCCAGAGGGCGAGGTAGTGGGGATGAGGAGCAGGCACCAGGGAGAGAACAGGGTGCTCAGGAACCCCAGGCACAGTTGGGAGGGCAAGAGGTTGTGCCAAAGCAGAGGGCCCACAATTATAGCCCAGAGGAGACAGAAAGTCTCCTCATGGAAGTCCAAGCCCACTGTAGCATCATCCATGGTGGGAGGGATGTGAGGCCCGCCAATAAGACACGTGCCTGGAATGAGGTTACTGCATCTGTTGCTTCACTAGGGGTTGCAAACAGGGATATCAATCATCATTTGATGACTGCCGGATGAAGGTCAAGAAGAAGATGGCAGCGGAGACCAGAGCAGCCTGTGGAACTGGTGGTGGCCCACCACTCAACATCACCTACTGTGGATGGGAGCGTACTATGAAGGAGTCGTTGGAGACAGCACAGTAGTGAACCTTCCAGAACACTGGACACTGGCTTTCAGGAAACCCTGCAATGTAAGTATCATATGCACCATCACACCCTCATATGCACACACATTAACCCCACATACATAGATAACTGACATACAATTGCACTGTAAGATCTCTGTTTATGAATACAAATATATGAGGCAGCAATAACCATGTACATCCTGGAAGCATAAATATTATTGTCATAATTCTTATCAATTAAATGTCTGTCTAATACCTGCAGTTCAAACGGATTCTGAAAAGCAGTTGGCAATGCAGTTTCTGTTAGTGTTATGTTTGCTGTTTGTTCAAAGTTCATATAAAATAAAACAGTTCAAATATCAATTGCAATTGTGTATTTTTTGTTGTCAGTTCCCCTATCCCTATCTTCCCCATATTACACTGTACCTTTTAAAGCTGTGTCGCTTAACACTCCTACTGCTTGGAAGCTATCCCCAGCGTTAAACGAGGTATAGCTGTAGATCAACACTGATTTTACATCAAAACGAGAGTACATGTATGGGTGTGCACACTGCAGCATATACGGATACAGACTCTGAAGGACTGCATGTGCGTGTCATGTGCTAGCCTAACCTGGACCATGTCTCATAAGCATGTTAACACCCATTGCTGAGAATTGGTCACCGATTGGTCAGTCTCACACACTACATAGCAGATTCAGATGAGCGTGTGTCCTAATGAACTGCAGATGGCACACCATACCAGCTATATATATATATATATTGATATGAGCCATGATCCACAACGATCATGATACAGCTCAATGTTTATCTGCGGGAAACAATCACTACAACCAATTGCAAGTGAATATGGTATCAGGGATATGGAAACACACAGCAAACAATTGTTTATAGTATCAATACTCAAAAACAATTGTCTGCTCATTTCAGTATCCGGGAGGCGTACGCCAGATGCAGAGACCCAGGCGGTGGCTCCACCAGAGGAACCACGATAACCAACACAGGCGGTGGTGGAAGAAGCCGAGGGCCTGGCCCCATCACAGGAGGCTGGGCCATCAGCAGCAAGACCATCGTGGGTAACACCCCCCAGGCCATCACACGCATCATGGGCATGTTCCCAACCCTTTCAAACTACTGAAATGTCATTAAGCCAGCAACCACCTGCAGGGATGTTGCGGTACTAGGGACCACTCTCAACAGGCCCTCTACTGTCACCTGTTGACATGCAATTGATGCGTTGGCCGGACCCCAATTCTCTCCCACTCCTGACCGGGGCAGAACAGATGCTGTACCAACAGATGATGCCACAGCAGTGGTTGTAACAGCAGTTGTTTTCCCTGCAGTGCAGTTGTTGTCCTAGCAGTTGTTGCACCAACAGACCGGGCCAACACTATCCCTACAGGCAACCCCATCTCCAATAGCAACACTATTCCTATGGGCAACGCCATCTCCATAGGCAACACCATCCATATGGGGAACACCATCCCAACGGGTAACACCATCTCAACAGGCAACATAATTTCCAATGGCAACACCATTTCCAATGGCAATAACATTTCCATTGACAACACCATCGCCAATTGCAACAACATAACAATGGGCAACACCTCTGGCTTCACCACAGCTCATACACAGTCCAACTTTGTCTGGAGACAATACTCAATGGCCCTCACAAGGCACCTTGAGGGACATCTTTCAGCACATCTGCATGGCTCATGAGTGCGACAATATATCAGTGCAACTGCTGACAGCTCAGCTTCAAAGGCAGAACGATATTGGTACCGAGCAGGTCGAAAGCATCAGAGCAATATTTGGTTAGGTGAGGAGGCATAATCTTCGGATGGAGAGGTATGAGCAAATGGCATAGGGACAGACAAGCCCAAACACATCACTTGGCATGGCTAGTGCACTTAGCGGAAGTCCATGTCTACACTCTCCAGCCTTCGGATCCACAAGCTCCACCCCTTACCGCATCCAGAGCCTGCGGCCTCCTCATCTCACCCCTCACCAACTGCTAAACAGCCATCCCAGTTGGATGCACCCCTCAATCCAACACCTCCTGGCCGCAGTAAAGGCAGGAAGCATACGGGCACGGAAGGCGTGGGCCCCGTGCTCAGAAAGAGGAAGTAGGTGGGAACGTCCACCAGGTCAGTGGTTGTCAAACCTCCCCCCAGGACCCACCACACAGACCATGATGTAGGTGAAACACTGTGTGAATACACATGTGAAGCAATTTGAGGTCCCACCACCTGTTGAATACTAGTTGTCTCACTTTTGGTTCCTGAGTTTCACATAAATCATGGCCTCACGGCCATGAAGGCATGTTTCTCAACCTCCTCTTTCTATGTTGCAGATTCTGCTCATCAATTTCTGATTATTCCTTAATATCTGTGTGGAATAGATCTGTATGACATTATCCATGATTATGTTCATTGGTTTAATTGAGCAGATATAGACAAGTTGTAAGTGCTATTCACATGACTGGTTTCTTTAATTACATGGGGAGATGATCCTTTTTCATCAGATTCCGGTTGCAGTAGTGTAGTGACCACATGTGGCCCTGGTAGGTGCTATGCATCATGCTTATTCTAGACTATGACATTACCCTCTTTAGGTATCCCCTTTTAACGAAACACAACCTCTTGCTCTCCAGGGATCTGCCCACACTACACCCATGATATTATTGCATATTGTCCATTTCTGATTGTGCTCTGTGTATGAAATAGAGCTTTGTTATACCGTTCTCAGCATGTTCTCAGTGTTTTCAATTGTTATGGTTTTGGGACATCCACATACATCACATGTGTCACATTCCTATGTCTGTAAACTAATGAGCCCTAGTTACTATGCAATAGATTAATGCATATCATAATAATAATAATAATAATAATCAAACGACTATTATAATAAGATATCATAATGATATATATATATATATATATATATATATATATATATATATATATATATATATATAGTAATATAGGGTAAACATGACAGGCCCAGTTGTGATACTGTGGAGTATAAACATTCCCCTGAAGGGCAGAGAAGAGTATGACAGGTGATAATGGGAACTGATTGATAGCAAAACACTTAATGAGTGGTCACCAAATGATAATGGGTATACATCTTACCACATGGCCACCAGCAATAGCGTGGGACTTTCCAGGATGGGCCTAGAGGAAAATATCCCTGATGGAGGTGAGTTGGCTGTTGCTCTTTGTGCCTCTGCACAGCCTCCATATGTTGTTGTGGCCCTTCCTGATGGGTTAGAGCAGATTATTGTGTTGTATATTGCTCTGGTCCCCTTCTGGATT
This sequence comes from Discoglossus pictus, assembly GCA_027410445.1. NCBI lineage: Eukaryota > Metazoa > Chordata > Amphibia > Anura > Alytidae > Discoglossus > Discoglossus pictus. The sequence continues at coordinate 295,044,493 of CM050167.1, read as the reverse complement.
GCTAACTGGTGGCGGTGAAGGGGCTTGTGTACCTGAATGAAGCTGTGAGCTATAGCATGTAGGTTGGCAAGTCATAGCAGAGAGGTCCGACAGATCACAGTCCACTAGAAAAGGAACTGGCAACACACTTGAGTATCTTTGGTTTGCAAACCTTGTGGATAATCACAGACAGAGACATAAGTAAGGGTGCTGTAGTCCATAGGGTCACAGAGAGTCGGATACAACAGTGGGACTGAACAACCAAATGGGAAATGTTCCCCTGGTACTTGATATATGCCATCTGGTGGTGTAATTTGGCCACTATTTGTTTTCCCTATTTGTAGATGTGATGAATGAGATTTATATGAGATGACCTTTGTATTTTTAAGGTCCACGTTAGAGCCTCTTTGAGTGAGAAAGGGTTAATATGGCAGCCATTTCCATGTATTTGTGTTGCAATTTAATGAGGTAGTGTGTCTTTAGTAGCTTTCAACATCTTGCAGCATGATGTTTCATATAGGCAAATGCATGACCATTGCAACCTATGAGGGAAATAAAATTGTATTTATTTCAATATTTGATGGATAGGAGTTGTTGTGCAAGTAACTGTAATGCCTTCCATTGCTTTCCCCATATTTTAAAGTCAATTGGTGTGTTTTTATTGTGCTTTGTAGTTTTCTAAACTAGTCTGTAAACCCTTTGTGGGTCCTATTTGAAAGCCGTAAGCTTTGAGCCAACATTTGCCGTTTGCGGGTTTGATTGCAGGTGCGGTCTTGAGCGATTTTTGCAATTGAACAGCGATTTGTGGCTGTGAAAGGTCAACGGCTTTGGGAGGCTGTAAGTTCCGGGTTTAAAAACCACAAGCATTTCAAACCCGTAATAAGTAACCTGTTTGGAAAAAATGCCAATTGAATAGCAAATTAACTTACAGCCTCACTTACGAGCTCCAGTATGATTGCTCAATTGAATCAGGCTTCTTCTTTGCAAGTAGTCTCCGTTACTAATTGTGTAAGTGATACCACTTTCAAATAATATATAATATAATTATTCTTTCAGTAGGAATCTTCCAGTCCTCAGCATGCAAATTTAAATCTTCCATTACAATCACCTCTTCTATTATAGTAATTTTAGTGATTTCTTCCACTTGGCTTGGTCTAATAAATCATCTTATTCTGGAGGCCTTTAAATGACATATGCTTTCTTCTATAGTTAACCAAATGCTCTCAATATTTTCTTCACCTTTCTGAGTTACAGTGGCTTTAATATTTTCTTTTATATTAGAAGCTACCCCTCTTCCCAATTTGTCAACTTTGCCTTTCCTGAATAAACTATAACCAAGTTTAACTACATCCCGTGTATTCATTATACCAAAATTCAGTAATAGCCACTAAATCCAAATTGTCTCTCGCATTATTGAAATTAATTTTGGAAGCTTATTCCCAAAATTACTAGCATTTGTACACATGGCCCTGGCTTATATTCTTAGACTTTAACATTGGTGAAATGCACTCGATGACTAATAGCTATATTAAATTCCAGCCTCGTAAATCCAACATGTAGATCTTAAGCCCTGCGTGCTTCAAAGTCTCCCGAGTTGCGTTGATATTAAATTAGAAGGTGCTGCGATCTACGAGCCAGAGAAGCCAGTCTTCTCGCACGTTGGATGTGCGATCGGGCTAAAACCAATTAAGCTAGCACATAGCAATGGGTCAGAATTAGCCAATGGCAAAACAGATTGCCATCATGACTAATGAAAGCCTGCGTGATCACACAGGCTCCCAACATCAGCCCTTGCCGCGGTGGTCCCGATCGAGACCTCCATGGCAGTTAAAAACACAAGCCCTGCCACAGGGGGTACTTTAAGTGCACCTCTGGACCCTAAAACTAACCCCGCTATGCTTGTGATCTCCATGGAGACCTCTGCAGTGTCCCCATATTAACTCGTGCAGCAGGGGTCCTGACCGGGACACGATCGAGACCCTTACTGCATTTAAAAATTCTAATTTCCCGCCGTGGGTCCTTAAAGGGTCCGTGGCACACTATTGTACAATGCCAGCCGCAGGGATACTGTAAGTATTCCCATGGCCCCTAAAATTACCCCCCCCATAGGGACCCCTGCAGCCTCCCCATATTAACCCTTGCTGCGGGGGTCAATGTGTTTACCCCAGCTGTGGGAATACTTCAAGTACTGGACACCTATAATTAAGCCCCTTATGCTGGGGGTCCCCATCGGGACCTCCAAAGTGTCCCCATTTTACCCCTTTTCCACCGCGTGTCTTGAAAGGAGCATAAAGGTCCTTAAAGGACCTGCGATCACTGAAAAATTCCCCCCTGCTTAAGGGGTAGTATAAGTACCTCCCCAGGCATCACAAATTAATCCCATCACTCATGGGGGTCTTTAAATGAGAATAAAATTAACTCCGTCAGTCCCATAAGGGTCTGTACAGACCCTTATGGGACACTGATTAACCCCCTTGGTCTCATAAGGGTCTATACAGACCCTCATGGGACAAATATGAACCCCAATATTAACACTATAAGTGTCATGAGGGTCCTCCAGGACCCTCATAACACTAAGTCTAAGCACTACCCTACACTACACTATTTGTATGTAGTTAGGGGTTTAATTGCATGTAGTAAGGGGTATTAATGTATGTAGTTTGGGGTTAACTGTATATAGTAAGGGATTTAATTGTACATAGTTAGGGGGTTAAATGTATGTAGTTAGGGGTATTAATGTATTTAGTTAGGGGTTAACTGTATGTAGTTAGGGGTTTCATTGTATGTAGTTAGGGGGTTAATTGTATATAGTTAGGGGTTAACTGTATATAGTTAGGGTGTTAATTATATGTATGAAATTATGTTTTATTCTATGTAATGTATGTTTTTTTTGTTTTGATGTAATGCAGATTTTTTATTTTCATGTAATGTAGTTTTTTTTTTAAATTTAATGTAAGTTTCTTATTTTTATGTAAAGTACGCTTTTTTATTTTATGTTAAGTAGTTTTTTTATTTTTTGTAATGTTCTTTTTTATTTTCAGTAATGTCCTTATTTTATTTTCAGTAATGTCCTTTTTTATTTTGTGCAATTAGGTGGGTTTTATATCTTCTGTAATTCTAGGTTTTTTTATTTTTTTGTAATAAGGTGGGTTGTTTTTTTTTTGTAATTCCAGGTTTTGTATTTTGTGTAATTAGTGGGGTAATAGAGATTTTATTAGGGTGTTAGGTTGGTAGTGTGGGGGTTAACAGGGTAGGGTAGGAGGGGGGTTAAGGGATGGGGCTTACTGGGTACATTTGGGTTTAAATAGGCTCAGTTAGGGTTAAATAAGACTAGATGGGGTTAAATAGGATTAGATAGGGTTACATAGGCCCAGTTAGAGTTAAATAGGACTAGATGGGGTTAAATAGGATTAGATAGGGTTACATAGGCCCTGTTAGGGTTAAATAGGACTAGATGGGTTAAATAGGACTAGATATGGTTACATAGAACTAGACAGGGTTAAATAGCTCTAGATGGGGTTAAGTTATTAGTGATAGGGTTAATTATGTATGGTGAGGATTAAATAGGGTTAATTACTTATATGAGGTTAATTAGTTAGAGAGGGTTTATTACTTAAAGATGGGTTAATTACTTAGATGGGGTTAATTAGTCAGAGGGGGGTTATTACTTAGAGGGGGGTTAATTACTTGGGTTAATTAGTTAGAGGCGGGTTTATTACTTAGATGAGGGGTTAATTACTTAGATGGGGTTAATTAGTTAGAGGAGGGTTTATTACTTAGAGGGGGGTTAATTACTTAGATGGGGTTAATTTAGATTTATTGATTTATTGGGGGGGCAATTAGCGTAGTGTAGGGTAGGGCTTATACTTAGTGTCATGAGGGTCCTGGAGGACCCCCACAACAAGGGTTGATATGGGGATTCCCCAGCATAGAGGGGTTAATGTTAGATGCCTGGGGGGTATTTGAAGTACCCCTGCGGCAGGTGTTAACTATTTAACTGCCACAGGGGACCCGATTGGGACCGCCGGCACAAGGGTTCATTTTCTGAGCTGGTGGGGGTCCTGACTGGGACCCCTGTAGCATGGGGTTAGATTTAGGGAGCTGGTGGGAGGTTTGGGTGCCAGAGGGAGGGTCCGGGGCCGGAGTCTTTTGTGCTACTCAGGCAGCGCACATAGCGGTTTCTTAGCCTTTGCAAGTGCTCTGGAGCAACCTTGGGGCTTCAGCCAACATTTGCGTGTTAAGGGGCTAGCTTGCGAGGGACATCTTAGCAATTTAATAGCATGTTCGGATCTTAAGGGCTACGTGGATGACAGATCAATGGGTTTTTGGGCTGCAACGTTAGACGTTGCCTGTCTCTTAGGCATTTCTCGGCCAGCCTGCATTTTCAAACACGTCGGCTGCGTGCCTGTTTTATAGGGGAATTTAATAGCAACGTAGTGCTACTTATGTCACTTTAATGAGGCTGTAAACTATCAGTCTTGTTAGTATTGAAACTTCTGTTATAGCCCATAGCTATATCACCATACAACAAAAAGGTGCAAAATATGTATACATTTATGCACTAAAAATGTTGCTACCTAACCCCACTGAAATTATTTTATATTTTAGATAGAGTAAACATTGGAAATATTGAAAACAGAAGCACATCATAGAAAAAATCAGTTAAAGTTTTACCCGTCAAAGAACTTTACAATCTATAAAGCTACATAAATGGCAGCAATTTAAAACAGCATTACAATTTAAAATACAGAACCACAAAAGAACAATTAAAACATATATTGAGATCTAATCAATAGCATGTAATAATATGTTGCATATATATTAATGTTTATGATTAATAAATATTTTATTTTTATCCTCAGGCTAGCCTTGTGCCAATCCCAAGCATGCTTACAATCCATAACTGGGTTTGACTCTACTTATTCTATTACTGTAATGTAGAACTTTCTCACATTACTTCTAAAACTTCATGCAGTCTTCTCTTCCCTCTACATATACAGATCATGAAGTTTTTCATTTTAAGTTTTGTCTTTTAAGCCATTCACCATTTGGTTTGTTTCTAATTTGTTAAAAATATTGAAATCCTATTCTTATTTCCTACGTTATAAGTTCATCATTATTTAGTTTTATTTGTCTTGAAACTGTCATAATAAGGCTACTTGCTAACTTCTCCTTTTCAGATCTGTAAACTATCAATTCCCATTATGACTACATTACTTTTTACCACAGTCAATTACTGCACATCACTGTCTGCCTCCCAATTAATCTTAATCACATGTTTTATTTATAAACTACATTTTCAACATATTCCATTTCCATATAACCTATTTTAACTACTGTTTCTTTCAATTCACTTTCAAATTAATGTCACTTTTTTGGGGACACTTTTTTTTTGTATATTGTCCCCATATGTGTTGCAATACTTGTGCTTCTAACTTTCAGAACTGGTTAAATCAATAACTTACCTCTATGCATTTTGCTGTGTCTGACATGAAGACAGACAATCAATTATTCGACAGACTGCTTTTTTTTGTATGGATTCACCCCCTCGTAAGAGGATCTCCAAGAAGAAAAAATGGACTGTCAGCTCCCTTGTCAGCTATACAATCTGCAATTCACCCAATACCCCATAGAGAAGAACTTTCCGTTCCTGAGCCACCAGCAGAATATTTACTGGATTCTGAAGATAAATACTCAGATCATGACAGAGATAAATTACCTGAGCCATCAACATCACAAGAGCTTGATACTCTCTGCGGAGCTACCCAGGATTAAGCAGAAGTAATTGAGCTTTCTGATCATAGTGAATCTAGTTTTGGCAAAAAAACAAGCTGGAAATTTTGACCTTCATACTACAACAATGGAATCTGCTTGAAAAGAATGTGAAAATTTCAGAATAGCGTGACTGCAAGAAGACCATAACTTAGTTCTTTGCTATGGACTATTACATCACTTTCTGTAGGATAAGTTGCTCACATGAAAGGACCATCAGTGGCAGATCTGTAAGGATCTAAAAGTAATTGCCATCATTCTGGAAATGCAACGATACACCAAATGTTGCTGTTTTTCTGGGTAGGATAGTAGAGCATGGTCTTGCCAATCTGTCAGAAATGTATGGCCTACATAAAAGTATATTGATTCAGGGACTAAAAATGTACAGTACATCCCACTAGTGGACCATGAAAAAGTGTTGTTACCATTGAATATAAAGTTGGAAATTATGAAGAACTTTGTAAAGCCGATGAACTGAGATGTACTGACTTTCTATTACTGTACCTGAAAAAAAAAAAAAATCCCTGCAACTTAATGATGCACAAAACAAAGAAATGTTTTTTTGTTGGCCCACAAACATGTGAACTCTCAAAGATGAACATTTTGAGTAGATTGTCCATGGTCATGAGAAAACAACTTGGGAATCATTCAAATTTGTAGCTGAAAACTTTTTGGGAAACAATAGAGAAGATAACTCACCTACTTGTGAGTAAACTTCTCTTAGACTACCAAAATGTAGGTTGCAACGTTTTATTGAAGATCCACGTTCTACACTCTCATTTGGACTGTGTTGCAGTTAGCAATGAACATGGTGAACATTTCTACCAGGACATCTTGGCGATGGAAGGTAGGTATCAAGAAAACTAGAGTTCTGCTATGTGAGAACAATCACCAGGCAAATCAAAAATGTGTTGTATAATAGTGGAATGAGTTCCAGCCAAATAATAATGTTATTTCTAATTATTGAAAACTACTCTATACATAATTACAGTAGATATGCTATTTTTCAAATTTTAATATAAATTCTGCTTTACAATTTCCCTTTTAACCACTGAACTTAGTGTAACATACGGAATCAAATCTTAAACCCATATCGAGTACTAGAGCTATTTAATTTTTAAGTAATTTCTGTAATCATATAATTGAAAAAAAATAATCAAAGAAATTAAAAAAAGTGAAATTTGTTGAACAGTGTAATCACTTTATTACCAGTTTCTTAAAGAGCAGCACATACTGTTGCATTGTAAGATTAACTATATAAGTGCATATACATTAGTAAATTAATTTAATTGAAATGTGAAAAAAGGTACAGTGCCTTGCAAAAGTATTCACCCCCTTGGCATTTTTCGTGTTTTGTTGCCTTACAAACTGGAATTAACATGGATTATTTGAGGATTTGCATTATTTAATTTACAGAACATGCCACAACTTTAAACATATATATTTTTTTAATTGTAAAGCAAACAACAAATAGGACAAAATAACAGAAAAAGTCATTGTGCATAACTATTCACCCCCCTAAAGTAAATACTTTGTAGAGCCACCGTTTGCGACAATCACAGCTCCAAGTCGCTTTGGATAAGTCTCTATGAGCTTGCCACTTCTTACCAGTGGGATTTTTGCCCATACTTCCTTGCAAAACTGCTCCAGCTCCTTCAAGTTGGATAGTTTGCGCTTGTGAACAGCAATCTTTAAGTCTAACCACAAATTTTCTATTGGATTGAAGTCTGGACTTTGACTAGGTCATTCCAACACATTTACATGCTTCCACTTAAACCACTCAAGTGTTGCTTTAGCAGTGTGTTTGGGGTCATTGTCCTGCTGGAAAGTGAACCTCCGTCCTAGCCTCAGATCACGCACAGAGTGGTACAGGTTTTGCTCAAGAATATCCGTATATTTAGCACCATCCATCTTACCCTCAACTCTGACCAGTTTCCCAGTCCCAGCTGCTGAAAAACATCCCCACAGCATGATGCTGCCACCACCATGTTTCACTGTGGGTAGTGTTCTTTGGGTGATGTGATGTGTTGGGTTTGTGCCAGACATAGTGTTTTCTTTGATGGCCAAAAAGTTAAATTTTAGTCTCATCTGCTATAAAGCCCAACTCTATGGAGCGTACGGCTTATTGATTTCCTATGTATAGATACTCCAGTCTCTGCAGCTCCTCCAGGGTTACCTTAGGTCTCTGTGCTGCCTCTCTGATTAATGCCCTCCTTGCCCGGTCCGTGAGTTTTGGTGGGCGGCTGTCTCTTGGCAGGTTTTCTTTTGTGCCATGTTCTTTCCATTTGGTTATGATAGATTTGATGGTACTCCTGTGGATCATCAAAGATTTGGATATTTTTTTATAACCTAACCCTGACATGTACTTCTCAACAACATTGTTCCTTACTTGTTTGGTGAGCTCCTTGGTCTTCATGGCTGTGTTTGGTTAGTGGTGCCTTGTATATGTAATGACAGATCATGGGACACTTTCACTAATTATGTGACTTCTGAAGGTAATTGGTTGCACCACAGCTTTTTATGGGCTTCATAACAAAGGGGGTGAATACATACACACATGCCAATTTTCTGTTTTCTATTTCTAAAAAAGTTTTATGTATATATTTTTCTCATTTCACTTTACCAACTTAGACTATTGTGTTCTGATCCATCACATAAAATCCAGATTTACAAAACATTGAACTTAAGGCTGTAATGTAACAAAATAGGTAAAAAGTCAAGGGCTGGGTGAATACTTTTGCAAGGCACTGTAGCTTTGTAATCAAGTGTTACAATTTCATATTTCTCATAAAAAGGTCAAGAATTGGGGTGTGTCTAACCAAGGGAAGGGAGCAGACGTGCTGAAGAGCTGCTCTCCCTCAAAAACATACAAAAGAAGGGCTATTTAGCCCAAATTTTATAAAAATATCCCCCAAGTAGCTCTACTTGATAGAGGGGACAAAGAGGAACTCAAAGACAACAGGACCACGCAGATTGAGCCGGGTAATAACTCCACGCGGTTGAGGCCTACATCATCCTGCCTCCCCGGCACAGGTAGCAAGATAAGGCAAGGCCTCGGAAGCAGAGACTAGAGGCCTAGAGGTGAGGAGACCCACAAGGGGGAATCCACACAGAGACCGGCAACTGCAGGAAAGAAAGGTGAGCAAGAGCCCGCATTAGAACGGGGCCCAGACCGAGCACACCAGGTAACGGGCGACATGCAATAGGTACCCCTGACACCACCAGCATTAGCAGCACTTACCATCGGAGCGGGCTGGGCGACAGGGGACAAGCAGCAGGCTGCGGAGAGCCCGGGTCGCATCTGCAGGGACGAGGGCCCAGCCCAGAGGCAGCAAGACGCCATCTTCATACATGTGAAGGGGGTAACACCGGAGGGCCCCTTCCCACAGCAGGAGAAACAGACGGGGGCAGGAGGAACTCCTCAGGACAGAGTTTATTGCTCCGGCGGGTGATTGCCCAGTGGGGCGATAAACTGGCAGGACTCCTTTTTGAAGCACTACATGAGGGGCAGAATGATAGCAGAGTTTCCCGCCAAAAAACTTTAAAAGAAGGCAAAGAGCTAACCAACAAGGCAGACTAAGGCCTGGAACTTTAGATACTCACATTGAGGTTACCTCATTTGTAACCAATTATTACAACTATTAAATAATAAAGCTCATTAAAAGCTGAACAACCATTCTAAACTGCAGTTTAGTATACTTTATTAAGGTGCTTATCAACAACTTCAACCCAACAGCGCCACCTACTGATCTTTTCTAGAACTGGTATACCTAAGTTTATAATCTGACAACAGCAGCTATTTTAAGTGACAGCAGCACAGATCCCAACATTAAGAGAGGAAAGCATAAACAAGCAAAGACCTAAGGAGGCACACTTATTGTTTAATATTGGAGCACCCACTCACTCTATTGCAACTATAAAGGGACTAAAAGGCATAAAATGCAAAATTAAACATAGCAGAGACATTTTAATCGATAACCAAGAGGTTTTAAACAAACATCAGTAAAAACAAAAAGGGTGTTGATTAAATGTATATGCCCACGAATATAGTCTGCAGGTCAAATGCCAGGAAATGTAACCCAGACAGGTCAAGCTGCCCCTGAAAATGAATCTGTCTAATCTGTAACCCACAGATGAGTCTTTAGGCTTAGCCGATTGACCCCCCTGATGCTGTGAATTGATAGACCTAGGCTGAGGGGGATACCCCACCTGTGGAGAAAATACTACACAGTGTTGAACCATACTAGAGAGATTACAACGTCTGAATCATACTTTTAAAGATTTTTGGACTGAATTAAAGGTCAAGATCCAAAAATGGGCAAATCAAAGCTAATTTTGCCATCAAAGAGCATTCAAGACCATTTTAAAACACAACAACAAACCAGTAACTCCCAACATACATCCACAGTGGGTTCATCAGAAGGCTCAGATATGGAAGAAGATGCCTCGCACGCAAAGCAGCCTATAAAGGTGTCGGATATCTCACTGGCAGACTTCAACAACCTACTTGGATCGCATTTTGATAAGGCGGTGAAGGAAATCAGACAGGATTTGCAAGACCTTGGGCACCAGACCCATCTACTGGAAACAATTGTGGATACCCAGCAAAAAGACCATCAGGATATAACCCAAAATTGTGCACATATAGAGGTGCTAGAAAATAAGCTAGAAGACCTGGAAAACAGGTCCAGACGCCATAATATAAGATTCAGAGGGATACCTAAAGCAGTAGGTGCTCTGAAACTATATTTGAAGGCGATTGTCCATAGCTTATTGCCTGACCACCCACAATACACCTGGGAAATCGAAAGAGCACACAGAGCCATGGGGGGCTCAAACTCACCAGAACAACCGAAGGATGTTATAGCTAGATTCCTTAGGCAAGGAACAAGAGACTTGTTACTGGCAACATCACGAAAAACGAAGTCCATTGTAGGCCCTGATGGAGCCCAGATACAGATATATGCAGACCTGGCTCCTTCGACGCTTTTTAAACGAAAACAACTAAAACCAGCCTTGTTGATTTGGATCCAAAAAGGTATTAAATACAGGTGGGGGTTCCCCTTTAGCCTATCATTTCAGGTGGGGACGGTGAACCACACAGTCCATACTCTGTCCGAGTGCAACACAATCCTGTCAGAACTGAATCTCTTGTCCAGAGAAGACACCCTGGAAACTCTCCAAGGAATAAACTTGCCTCCCCGACCGGCGAGACAATGGACGGAAGTCCAAAGGAACAAACAGCAAAGCAAGCAAATAGACCAAAACTTGGGATCCGTAGCCTCGTCTCCAGGATCCTCAGGGAAGACTTAATTACAACGAACAATATATGCCTGGGGAGAAATCAGGGCTTAAGGAAATATTTAAATGACAAATGGAGAGTTCTTTTGCAAATATTAACTAAGTGATGACAATGGATTGGAAGGTTGCACGGGACACTAAGATCACGCCTTTTTCAACCAACGAAGACTCCCTAGGGACTGAGTGCACAAAAGTTGAATTCTTTAGGAGACTAAGGGGCATGAATCAGATTAGACGCAATACCAATCTATAGTAAGATCACTATATTTACTTATATGGTATACTTGAGATGCTCTGCAATACAATACGAAGTTATGTGATTGTTGTATTATAAATTTACAGTTTAAAAGACAGAAGCAAGATGATTACGAGACTTTATGCTATATAGGATAGAGGGTCACTCTATGGGCTCCTGGATAAGAGATCAGTCTGGGGGTAAGGTCTTTAGCTGGGGACTCAATGAGGGGGTAGTTAGTGGTAGACTTTTGCAACATATAAGATATAGTTTACTAGATATTTCTTCCTCAGCAGAGGGGATGGATAGGGAAATGGGCATTTACATTTCCCTCCCCTGGCACAAAAGTGCCTTAAGTAACGGGCCGAGGAAAAGTTACAGTTTATGTGTTACCATAGTTTGGTTAACCATGTTATGTTTGTTATTTCCCACTTATACAGTTCCAATCAGCAGGCTCAAAACTCAGGTAAGGGGGGGGGGGGGGGGGGGGGTTGGGGAGAGACTGAGAAGCGATAGGCTCAACACATTCATACTCGTAGAGGAAAGATGACAGAATCTCCTTTCGTTTTTATTTCACATAATGTCCGGGGATTTAACTCCCAGTTCAAGAGACGCAAAGCCTTTCTATCCTATAAGTCCCTACACCCAGATGTGATTTTCCTGCAGGAAACGCATTTTGCACATAACAAACTCCCTAAATATTTGCATAATTCATACCCGGTCGTTGTCGCTTCCACCCAACCTACTAAGAAAGGGGGAGTGGCTATTTTGCTACATAAACATTTCCCATTTATAATTGAACATCGCAAGATAGACCCGGGGGTAACTTTATAGCATTGACAGGTACATTATGGGGTGCAAAATTATCGCTAGTATCTTTTTATGCACAAACGACCACCCCACATAAATCATTTATAAACCTTCTCAGATATCTAAAATCGGTGGATCTTGGGAGGATTGTGCTAGGGGGAGATCTCAACTTGGTTCTGGATCCAAATCTAGATAGATCAAACAAGGAGGGATGTGGCAAATATTCAAACAAATTGAAACAAATGTACTTGCTACTCAATGATCTACATCTTATAGATGCTTGGAGATCACTACATAGGGGTGAGAGGAGGTACACCTTCTATTCCCCAGTACATGGTACATATTCTCGGATAGACACCATCCTAATAGACTCATCACTTTCAGATAATGTGGATAGGGCGAAGATCCATCCGTGCTCGTGGTCAGACCACGCACTGGTTAGTGCCTCCATAGAATTGGGCCTAAAAAGTAGACCTCCCTATAGCTGGAGACTCAACGAGAGCATCTTATCTAACTCAATAATAGGGAAACAAATAGCCGATGATTTAGACCTATTCTTTTCGACCAATGTCACCCCAGTGTCGGACGTGGGATGGACATGGGTGGCCCATAAGGCCTTCATAAGGGGCTCTCTTATAAAAATCACAAGTGGACTCAAGAGACAATCTAAAATGAGGGAGGAGATCCTGGGAAAGGACTTAGGAGAATTAGAGAGATTGAATCAACAGAACCCGTCCAAAAGGATACGTAAGAGAATAGAAAAAATTAGATTGGAGCTAGATCTATTATTATCTAACCGCACTGAAAAAGCGGTGAGATGGACAGATCACAGATTCTATGCCAAAGCTAACAAACCAGACAAATTACTCGCTAAAAAACGTAAAAATAAGATTTCGCAATCAAAAATATATAGAATCAAAACTTCTACTGGTGAGGTCACGGCCAGCCCTAATCTTATACAAAAAACCTTCCTGGAATACTTCCAGAAAATATACTCATCTGGGCAGCACCACCAGCATCAAGAACAACAAAGATATGCCTTCTTGGATTCATGTGATCTGCCTACTCTATCCCAGGAGGAAACGGAACTCCTTAATTCTAAGGTTGGGGAAGCTGAGGTTAGAAAGACTATTACTGGCCTAAAGGGTGGGAAGGCCCCGGGCCCGGATGGATTTACCAATCTATACTACAAGAAATATATAGACACTCTGGCCCCTCACCTTACAAATCTTTTTAACCAAATCCTAGAAGGCCATCAAATGCCGCAAGAATTAAACCAAGCAGACTTGATATTCTTTCCCAAACAAGGTCGGGACTTTCTAGAAGTAAAAAATTATCGCCCTATCTCGCTCCTAAATGGGGATATAAAAATCCTAGCAAAACTGATGGCCAATAGAATCTCCCAGTTCCTTCCTAGACTCATCCATAAAGACCAGGCGGGATTCATCCCTTATAGACAAACAGGGGATAATATCAGACGCACTTTAAATGTAATATCATGGGCAACCCAAAATCATACCCCAACATGCTTGGTGGCCTTAGACATAGAAAAGGCTTTTGATACTGTAGAATGGCCCTATCTCAAAGCGATATTACACAAATTTGGCTTTGGTGGGAAATTTATGGACCTGATAGAGACATACTACAGATCTCCCAAGGCAAGATTGAAATTACCAGGGGACAACATGGCGCAAATTGAGGTACAACGGGGAACCAGACAGGGATGCCCTCTCTCACCCTTACTTTTAAAGGGATCCAAATAGGCCACCATCATTTTAAATGTAGTCTTTTTGCAGATGCTTTTTTAGGCTCATTCACAAGCCCGTCCACCTCTATACCGGAGCTACTACATACTCTCAACCACTTTGGAAACCTCTTGGGGACTTACAATTAATGTAACAAAGTCGGAAGCATTAGGTATAGCTCTCTCGCAAGCAGAGACTCAATATCTTAAGCAAAACTTTGATTTCTCGTGGCCTAGTTCACATATCAAATATTTAGGAGAATCCATCACCAAAAGAATAGCAGATCTGTATAAGACTAATTATATACCCCTATACAGAGAATTGATATTAGATCTCCAGAGATGGTCAAGAAGTAAAATCTCCTGGCTAGGCAGAATACACGCAGTCAAAATGAATATCCTTCCACGACTTCTATACTTATTCCGCACACTCCCGACCCCAATAATCTATAAAGATCTCGAGAGGTTTTAAAACCACATCTTTAAATTTATATGGAACCACAAATCTGCAAGGATCTCTAAATCTACCATGTATATAAAAAAAAAAACTAAAGGGGGCCTTTCCTGCCCCAACTTTAAACAGTACTATAAAGCAGCGCAGCTTTCTTTCATTCCCCTGGCACACTACTCTCAACACCAGCCCTTGTGTTTTTTTTTAGAAAACCTACAAATGCCCCCATACACATGGGACACCATCATATGGCTTCCCAGGCAAATTAACACACTGGGGAAAATAAGGAACCCAATAACTAAACATTCACTGGGGATATGGATATGGGCGGTCCGACATCACAATGTAGCACCTAAGTTAGCTAGTATCTCTCCAGTCATCCCTAACCCCCTTCTGACAATACAACTGTCCCCAACATCCAAATACTGGTGGAACTCCAAGGGTTTGTTGACTTTTGGGGCTTGGTACCAAGAAGGGGCAATAGTCACATATGAATACATTAAGAAGAAATATAACTTACCTTTAATAGAACATTATACTTATTGTAGAATTCGACATTTTGTCAGCTCCATAATAACTTCTCTGGGAGCCCCTGAAACTAATTGGCTAGTTAGAATCTGTAGAGATATTCCACTGTCGAGCAATATTATAAGCCTACTATATAATACATTTAATGAACCACTGAGGTCACAAATAATTAAGTACAAACAAAAATGGGAAAAAGACCTAGGATACACTATGGACCAAACAATCTGGGAACAAAGCTGGCGCAGTCTAACTAGAGGGTCATTAAACTATAGCGTGCTAGAAACTTCAATAAAGGTACTACATAGAATTTATCACACACCAGCTAAGCTTTTTAAGTGGGGGCTAACCCAGGATGCTAAATGCTTTAGAGGATGCAGAGACCCAGGTACATTCCTACATATATGGTGGGTATGCCCCAAGGTGAAAGGGCTTTGGTCAAAAATATTTGAGCTAGCCTCGGAAATGTTTAAAATTAAAATACACAGATCTATTGAAGTCAGCCTCTTAGGTCTTTCAAATACACTTTTAACATCCCACCAAAACAGGCTACTGCAGTTCATGATGCTGGCAACAAAAAGCCATATTGCTCAACAGTGGAAATCCTCAGATCTGAGCCTTCGGGCAGTGAAGAATAAGATCAATTTTATTTTAATCAATGAACGAATAACCCACCTTCTGGAAGACTCAATTTCAAAATTTATGGATGTGTGGGCTCCTTGGCTAATGGAACCCGATAGCATCTCATTAGAACCTCAACTAAACCGCTAATCCATAGATGGGAAAAGGGGAAGAAGGTGGCACTGGAGGAGGCGGATGATGGTAAGAACTGCTTTCAAGCTTATTCAAGTATAAAGGAACTGTTTATAATTTCAGGTTTTATGTATTATTATTGTTAAAAAAAAAAAAAAATCAGACAGTGGCAGATGGCTTTCCGGTGAGGGAACTAATAAAAATATAACACTTGGAGACTTTTAAGATGTAAAGCCAGGACAGCAGATATAAAATGCAAGAGGAAACTATACCTATGTATTTTGTACTTACCGGATATGAATGTCTAAAGTGCATAATGTGATGTACCATTGCCTAATAAAAACTGATTGTTATAAAAAATAAAAGTCAAGAATTGAATGCATATTATTAGGACTAGCAATTTTGTGACTGATTATAGGTTTGTAGAGAATGATATCATTCTTTAGCATAGATAGTATACCCACTCCAGTGATGCATGTGGAAAATGTGACAATTCTGGAATAAATAATGCACAAATTTAGAATAAATATGTATGCCTCAAACAGCTGCAAATGTGAATGATTTAATGCACCTCACAGATCATTTCAGTTGTTTAAGGCCTTCTATACTGTGAAGACTGAGATATTATCTTGGAATATTTTTTCTGGAAATGGATATGTATATCTTAGGTAAAGTGACTACCTTTGTAAAGCACCTTTTCACTATAAATTACATTAAAAGGAAAATGTAGACTAACATCAAAATATTTTTCACATTTTCATCGCATATAAATTATTTCCGGGTTTCTCTTTTAATAGTCAATGATTTAGTCAATAAAGAGGAAGAAATGAAGCATGCAGATAATATTAAGAAGGTGGTTTTGGAATTAATTAATATATGGAAACATAGATTATCTACAATATCTTAAGGATCCAGTTTATGATTATTGAGTATAAAAGGCCATAAATACCTATTAAAACCATATATTATGTTACATTTTCTACAGCACCTATACACCAACATTTACTTCATAGAATCCTAAATAATTACTCCTAGTTTTCACCTCACAAATATATCACCCAAATGTGGCTGATCGATTAGATACCTATAGCAGATGTCACACTTAACAAGGGTCATTAATTATTATTGTTATTATTAGTATCTTTTATTTATAACGAGCCAACATATTCCATAGCGCTGTACAGGGTGTGAGAGCAGAAAAATATCAATGTAAATAAACTGCAGTAAACGGAGGGCCCTGTTTTGAGCTTAGAATCGTTGTAGAAAGTGCTTTTTCCAAAGTGCCATACAAGATTAGAAACTTGCTACTTACAATCTAAAGGGGTAGGAAGAGGCAGAATCCTGGACAAGAATAACAGATAGGGAATAGCAAGGGACAGGAAGGAAGTGAATGTTTACTTAGGAAAAAAGTTATGCAAAGTTGATGTCATATGAGGGGAGGGGCTCTAGCATGTAATCTGTAATATATCCCTAGTGATCAGATAATATAAAATGCAAGTGGTAGTGTCAGGTGAGGGCCTGGGTTAGGAAATATATAAGGAGAGAGAGATGGGAATGGGACTTGCAGAAGCGTTTCTGCTTGTGGGCTTTAGAGGAGATATGAGATAGTGACTGGAGGAAGAGAGTAGCTCATGGGAGCATTAAAGAAGAAAGGAGAGCATTGAAGGTGAGATGGTAATGTTGGAGACATAATGTGGAAAAGTTGAAAAGAGCCTGAGGAAAAAGTAGTAGGTTATGAGAAAGGAGAAGGCATTAGGAAACATTGTGTAAATGGTTAATTAGGAATAGTAAGCAGGTATTGCTAATTGATCAGCTGTGAGAAATTAGTGACTCAATAAATTCAGAGTAACCAGGGGTGGGTTGGAGATTGGCAGGGGATGGGGATTTGTTTCCAGATCCGAGAGAGCAGGTCAGAGAGATATGGCTGCCGAGAGAGAGAAAAAAGACTGTGAGTAGGAAGGAAGTAGGCATTAATCTAAAACCTATTACACTGTCGGAAAATTACAGTACATGCGTTTTGGTGAAAAGCTACATGGTTTCATTGCTTGAGTTACTAACAAACAAGCTGATTTAGAAAAAAAATAACAATTCAGTACAGTTTTGGTGCAGAGGACATGTACATGTTTGGTGAACCATTAAAATAAACAGTGAAATTACAATAATCTTGCAAAACATATTGCTGATGATAGTCTGCACTTTACACTGCTAGCCTACAAGGGACATATAATAACCAATGTCATCCATCTACTAGTGGTAGAATATAATTAATATAATAAATATTTTGGGAAAAAGAGCCATATAATCATATATATTGTAGACAAAATTGTCCATTAATTTTATTTTGGTTTGTTTGAGTCATGTATTCAATGTATGTATTGTCTAGCTCTGCTCCAAATCTTGGATTTGTGTACATATAAAGGATAATTAAAATAAATAATGTAAACCTTTCACAGCAAACATTTGGCCTCTATTTAAGATACTACCTCACATCAGTAATTAGCAATATTTAGGTCACTTTAAACTTCAATATTATTTGCTTTTAATCTGTGTTCACGTTTTGCTGTATGTCAGGATCAAATAAAAACACTGTTTATCACAATTTCTTTCTGTGCAATGCCCCCATTCAGAACAAATGTTTCATAAACTAATTCACAGTATGTTACATAGTTACATAGCAACTGAAGTTGAAATAATACTTTTAGTCCATCAAGTTCAACCTTTTTAGATCTCATCTAACCTTTGTAATATGTGGGTTAATTGTTAATTAATTAATTGTTTATTGATTCAGAGGAATGGAAACAGAAAAAAAAACATTTAAACATTGCCAATTGTCTCAAAAGGGTAAAAAATAAATTATTTCCTGACCCCAGATACTGACGATCGGATTCCTCCCTGGATCTGTGCTTTTTCTCTAGTTATCCAGGATAACCCTGAATGCCGTTTTTTTTTCAAAAATATATCCAATCCCAAGTTATCTATCGAATCTGCTGTCACCACCTCTTTTAGTAGAGAATTCCACAGTTTAACCACCCTTACTGTGAAGAACCCTTTTCTTTCTTTAAGGTGGAATCTTTACTTCTAACCTCATAATGATGACCTCTTGTGAGTTGAAAACCTCTTGACACAAAACGTTCACCTGACAAATCCTTGTGGATGTATTTAAATAAGGTAGATATAGTTCTGCAACTATACAAATCCCTAATACTCCCTCATTTGGAATATGGAGTACTATTTTGGGAAGCACTTCATAAAAAGGACATTTTAGAGCTTGAAAAAAGTACAGAGAAGGGCAACAAAACTAATAAGGGGAATGGAGGGGCTAACCAAATTCAACTTATTTTATCAAGAAAAAAGATGTCAAAGAGAGGATATGATTGCATTATATAAATACATCCATTGTCAATATAGGGTTTTGTCAAGTGAACTTTTTGTGCCAAGAGGTTTTCAACTAACAAGAAAACATCCCTTGAGGTTAGAAAAAAAAATCCACCTTAAAGAAAGAAAAGGGTAATTCACAGTAAGGGTGGTTAAACTGCGGAATTCTGAGTTGCCTTGATCCAGGTTCCTACTAACCCCCTCATAGAAACTAATTAGATTTTTTTTGACATGACCTATCCCTCATAAATCCATGTTGACTCCTACTTATAATCCTGTTCAAATAGACATATATTATTGTATATTATCCCTTATTAAACCATCTAAAAGCTTTCCCACTACAGAAGTCAGTCTTTAAGGTCTATAATTCCCTGGATTTGATCTTGCTCCCTTCCTAAATATAGGTATCACATCTGCATTTCTCCAGTCATCTGTATTAGATATAATGGTTTGGCTATTACAGAACCCAGTTCCCTATGTACTCTTGGATGTATTAACATTTATTTTTTCAAACCTCTTTTTGACTTCTTCCTGTGTTAATCAATTATTTGGTGAAGGTAATGAAACCCCATTTTGTATCCCAACCACTGATGCCTCCCTTGTGTATACCGAAGAAAATAACTTATTTAGCTCATCTGCCCTTTCCTGGTCACTAATTATCTGATTCCCTTTTTCAAACTGTAATGTTCCTATAGCTACCTTCCTAGCATTATTCCCATCAATATATATAAAAAAAACATTTAGGCTAGTCTATTTTAGTCAGTCTAATAGCCATTTTGCAAGCCTTGTTGTATTCCTTGCACTCACGTAAAGCAGTCTCTCTCCCCTCTTTTTTGTATATTTTGTTATGACTTTTTTTATGACTTTGTATCTTGATCTTTAAATTATTTTTAAGCCACATGGCATGCGATTTACTCCATTTACTTTTATTTCAGTATTATTATATATATATATATAATCAGTATTTTACCTGTCAGTTCTTTGTCCCAGGCTATACATTGTATATTGCCACCCTTAAAATTAAAATCTGCACTTTTAAAATAAAGAGTTTTTGCTGGCCCCTTAAAGCTTTGTTTTTTAATTAAATTTCAAATGAGACTGTGTTGTGATCACTTTTTTCCCAAGGGTACCCTCATTTCAACATTTGATACTTATTTGTGATGACTAAATCCAAGAAAGCCTCATTTCTAGTACGTTCTTCTATAACCGGGACCAGACAATGATGTCTGAGTGCACTCAAGAACCTGCTCCCTTTAACTGAACTGCTGGTCTTACTCATTCAGTTTATTTTAGAGTAGTTACAATCTCCCATTATTAGAACTGAACCATACTTAGCTGCATTTCCAATCTGTAACAATAATTGCAGTTCTTCACTTCCAATTATATTTAGAGGTTTATAGCATACTCCTTCCAACATTATTTTAGAGTTGTTTCCTCAGCTATTTAAGTCACCCACAAGCATTCAACATTATGGCTAGTTCCACCATAAATATCTTCTCTGACTATAAGCTTTAATTCATGCTCAACATATAGACAAACCCCTCCTCTTCTTTTACCATTGCTCCTATCTTTCCTAAATAGGTTATAACCATCCAAGTTAACAATCCAGTCATGAGAGTCATCCCACCATGTTTCAGTACTGCCTATAAAGTCCCATTTAACATTTACTGTTAATAATTCTAACTCGCCTATTTTTCCTGACAGTACCTGCTTCTATTAACATAGGAATCACATTATATTTCATATATGAACAGTATAATTCAATCACCAATATTAGAATTGGATATACGGTCCGTTGGTTACGTTTTGCGAGTCTGGAGAAGCAAGGTGAGCCGTTGACGCCTGCAGCACGCGGGACTTAGGATGCATTTGAGTTGAAGCACTTGGGACTTAATGCCATGCACAAAATTACGGCCCGTAGGTCTTAGGAACCAAAGCATGCACATGAACTGTGGGCCTCGGAAAATTCTGACTTTAACGACCGAACCACGGAACTCGAAAGACCTGCTATAAACAACAAATATGCCTCAAATTAACTTACACACTCACCACACTCACACATAGCACAGGGGGAGAGCCAGGTAGCCTGTGAGTAAGTTTGCTAGTTAATCTGAGGCATATTTCGCTTTTATTCACATACAAAAATATCCTAAGCGAGAAAAAAAAAATGGTGGCCAAGAAAACTAAAACACAACGAAAATGAGGCCATAGGATATAAAACAAGGACATAAAAACGAGCTCAAAGAAGTAACACTTAACGCAAGCCAGTAACACTAAATCCAAGGCAGTAACTCTTAACCCAAGGTAGTAAAAGTTGTTGCGAGGCCCCTAAAATACAAGGGGGGGGGGGGGGGGGGAGGCTCGCAACATGCACGCAGAGCTTGCGGCAAAGGGGCTCAGAGGGGCCATATCCATGCATTGTGTGGCAAACAACATTGACAGACTTACAATTTTACTCCCGTCATTTTTGATGGGCAAGTCGCTAGTAAAAAACATATTCATAATATTTTTTGGAGTATGGTGGCAATTATCTTGAATAACACTATTAATGCAACTATTAATGCAACGTGTTGGATCATGCACATAGTTCATTGGTGATTGCTGCAAGGGAATATTAGTAGGAGTATGCTATAAACGACAAATATGTTTGAAAGTGAACTGCAATTATATCCCGACTTTTACAATTAGTATCTTGCTTCATATAATAAACTTAATTCAGTAATAAGCATATAAGAATATTCATCATTTTTTCATATGTCATGTTGAATATTACATTCCAATATAAGTTATAATTTACTAGCGACTTGCACGTCAAAAATGACGGGGCAATACACTTTAAAGCCATGGGGATGCTGTTTGAGACATAATGGAAACCGTTTTTTACTGTGAGGACCTTCGGCACTCATTGCGAGGCTTGCGCTGAGTGTCTTTGGCGCTCATCGCAAGCCGCACAATGAGTGCCTTTGGCGCTCATTGCGAGCCTGAGGACCTTCGGCGCTCATCGCATGCCTTCGGTGCTCATAGCATGCCTTGCAATGAACGCCATCAGCGCTCATTGCGAGTCTCTCCTGTCGTGTACTTTTGATCCTCTGAGAGAGATATATATTTCTATGTATATGCAGTGAAGTAATAATTAATGATTTATTCAATTAATTAATTAAGTAAAAATGAATTATTTATGCAATAAATTAATATACTTTATTTTTAATTGATATATGCAGCGAGCAATAGGCTGAAGAGCTAACAATCTGTTTGTATTTTGCGTCTGCATAGAATATACATTGTGAGTGTTAGTGCCCTGCTTATAAAGTGTATTGAATGTTTGAACTGTGCATTCTAAATAGGCTCCGTGCGTGAAGTAAAGCCTTTGGTTTATTGTGTAAAGCAGGATTGTATAGTC
Organism: Discoglossus pictus; assembly: GCA_027410445.1. Taxonomy (NCBI): domain Eukaryota; kingdom Metazoa; phylum Chordata; class Amphibia; order Anura; family Alytidae; genus Discoglossus; species Discoglossus pictus. Next base: position 295,022,148 of record CM050167.1, on the reverse strand, counting down.
GTAATATTATTAATGTGGTACGCGTCTCGTGAGCATTTTGCGGCTTTTGTAATAGTGTATCTTGTAGGTTATAGTGTGATGTGTAAAGTGCTACGCGGTTTGCAGTGTTTTGCACGGTCGGGGGTCGTGTAGCTTTGTTTTCATTTTATTCGGGAACCATTTCTTTCCTCAAGTTAAATTTGCGTTCCACCTCACTCACAGACGTCCTGGCTGTTGCCCCATGCTGTCTGTGATGTTTTGGGAATATTTTTGAGGAAGAAGCAGGCACTAGAGACATGGGGGTAGGACATAGGTGCATCCAAACCTGAATATTATGAGGGAGCCCCAAACATAATCAAAACAAGACATCAAATAATCTAATTCCTATTGTGGAAAAGCATAAAGAGGGCTGGCTCTACCATAGAGGTAGCAGTATTTCAATGGATGTAACTCAACTTGACCTTGTTATCAACTAGTAGTTCAATTAACAATGATAAAAAATACAAAAAACCTAAGGTACATAAAATAAAAAAAGCATCACAACCCCCCCCCCCCCCCCGCCACTACATAAAATACAAAACTTAGTGTACATAAAATTAAAAAAAGAATCACAAACCCCCCTGCCACTACATAAAATAAGAAACCTAGGGTACATAAAAAAAAAACATCACAACCACCCCTCCCCCCCCCCCCCCCTCAGTGTGCGGACCTCCGTTAGTTTTTTTTTTTTTTTTTTATAGAACGCGGATTCAGCAAGGGCCCAGCCGTGGCAGAAGAGAAGAAGGCCCGGGACATCGGGGTCAAATACGTTATTAATGTCTAATGTTAATATTTTTTATTTTTTGTGTTTGATGTTTTGTGATGTTGTGTATGTTTTATACTAATGGTATGTATTTTTTTTCCAGGGGCCGAGCCGGAGAACAGATGAAGATGGTCAGGGACATGGTGGAAAGTTAAGTTTAATATTGTATTTGTAATATTTATTTATTATATGTAATGTTTATTGTTTGAATAATCTGATGTTTCTTTTTTTCCTAGGGGGTGCAATCAGAAGGGACATCTGCAAAGGTAAGTGGTATTATTTATTCTATTTTAGCTTAGATTTAGGGGGTTAAGTATAGATAGGGGGGTGTTTAGATTGGGGATTAGGTATAGATAGAGGGAGTGTTTAGATTGGGGGCTAGGTATATATAGGGGGGTGTTTAGATTGGGGGTTAGGTATGGATAGGGGGTGTTTAGATTGGGGGTTAGGTATAGATAGGGGGAAATGTATTGTAGTTGGGCGTATATTTATAATGTATTTATGACTGTTATGTTATGTGTATTTTTGTATGCCTTTTCCTTTGCAGGTGTGTAATTCTTTTTTTATTTTATGTAGTGAGGTGGGGGCTTTGTGATGCTTTTTTTATTTTATGTACCCTAGGTTTTTTATTTTATGTAGTGGCGGGGGGGAGTTGTGATGCTTTTTTTATTTTATGTACCTTAGGTTGTTTTATTTTATGTAATTAGTAGGGTGGGGGTTTAATAGGGGGTAAGGTAGGTAGTGTTAGGTAGGTAGGGGTTTAAAGGTTTGGGTAGTTGTGGTTAGTTTAGAGTTAGTGGTTTATTGCGGGGAAGATTGTAGTGTAGTATTTGTACTTAGCGTCATGAGGGTCCTGGAGGACCACCATGGCACTTATGGGGTTAATAATAGGCTTCTAATTGTCCTATGAGGGTCTTCATGGATCATTATGGGGCTGATTGGTTTAACTGGAGGCTTACAGAGGTCTGTATAGACCCTCATAAGTGATGGGATTAAATAGGGCTAAATATGGTTAGATTGGCCCAGTTAGGGTTAGATAGTGTTTGGTATAGGTCAATGGATTATAGTTAGGGTTAATAGTGTAGTGCTTAGACTTTGTCATGAGGGTCCTGGAGGACCCTCGTGGCATTTATAGGGTTAACCTAGGGGTTAATAGTGTCCTATAGGGGTCTATATAGACCCCTATTGGACTGAGGAGGCTAAATATAGTCTCATTAGGGCTCTGTATAGATCCCCATGAGTTATAGGGTTCCTGTAAGTGCTCATGGGGCTCTGTATAGAGACCCATGAGTTATAGGGTTAGTTAAGGATTATGGGGGTCTGTATTGACCCCCATGAGCAACAGGGTTAATTAAGGGGATCTGTTTAGAGAATATGAGTTATGGGGTTAATTTTAGTTGCCTCGTACCCCCCGCAGCAGGGAATAATATTTTTTAGCGCGGGTCCTTTAAGGACCCGCGAGGCAGGAAATTTACATTTTTTAATGCATTGGGGTCACGATCGATGCTGATCGGTGACTCCCACTGCAAGGGTTTAATGTGGGGGGGCTGTTTGGGTCCCTATGAACCACTGAAGCAAGGGGTTAATGTGGGGACACTTTTAGGTGCCGGGGGTAGTTGGAGTACCCCCCACGGCAGGGCTTATATGTGTTGATGAGGTGTGGGAGCCTGCAAGATCATCTTTCAGGTTATCACTCCTCATGTAGATTTTCTCTGTGTTGATACGGAAAGCCCTGCTGAGTAGCTCACACGTTGTTCACAGTAGGGCTAATTTAATAGCGTTGTAACTTGTATAAATTTGCAGCACGTAGGGTTTAAGTATAAGCCTCGTATCTACGAGGCTGGAATTTAATAAGACGGTCTGTTTGTATCAAACAAGCATTTCCAATTAAAATAATCCGTTCTTTCAATACATGGAGGACAGTCAGATAATATATATTGGTGAGCATCAGCCAAAGAGTTAGAGTCCTTAATGTATATAGTAACTCTCCTGAGTGCTATCAGACTAAAGGAGCATAGAGTTGGTTCTGAGTTGTGTCAATGGTTCCTACGTCACCATGCCAGATTAATTGCCGACTGCCACTCTGAATCAATTTATAAGAACATATTAATCTGAAATGATTGCACTTTAACAATTCATGAGTATAGGATATGTATCCATATTTACAGATGTGTGATATATTTAAAAGTAAAGTTGCTTGCAGTGATTTAGTACTATCACACTTCATTCAATGTATTTAAACCTAAAAAAATATCCCCTTGGTATATTGAGCCAGGAAGGAATTATATGTAGTCTACAATATCATTTACAATATTTTGGCTTAGTGCCAACATATCTTTAGTTGGTTTAGCCAAATTTTATAATAATTTGTAGTAAACATTAGTGTTGGCATAACATGTAACAGAGGGCTGTAAATCATGTTCCCTGAAGAAAAGGTATATTCTAAAATTGTAACTGTAGATTTGAAATAATAAAAGCATTATGCTCTATACCACAGGGACTTGCAATGCTTTTAAAAGGAGTTGACACGTAGGCTAGTAAAGACAGAACTCTAAGTATGTTGGCTTACTGAAATCCTGTTTCAAACAATTTAACTTCATTAAAACTATAATGCTTAAAGTCATGAAACAGTTACCTTGGGAATATTTAAAAGTATTTAATTAGTAATTGTAGAATGCAAGTTTTTTATTATAAAGATAAAGGAAATACTTATTTTGAAACTGAATGATCAATGGTTATACACATTCATGTTTTTATGGTATTGTAAAGTATTGTATGGTATTTACGGTATTGTAAAGTCATCAATAATGATTAAGTGCTTTGTATAAAATGTAAAAGGACAGCCTGTGATGCAAACCATGTTCCATGTTTTGAAAAACTATTCAAGAAAAACTATTTTTTTACCTATGATTGTATCATGTTCTTTTTTTATACATAAATACAATTTAATATTTACAGTATTTGGAGATATTTGTAATTTTTTCATGTTTCTAAAGCATTCTAAAATATATAATCTAATAAAAGTGACCCTGCAAATGTACCAGTGAAAGAGTGTGTCCATATTATTGGTTGTAAGAAATAAACTTTATGTTTAAATATTTAAACAAAATTAATTTACCATTTTTAAATGTATTTTAGCTCCATTTAATAACTAAACTTTTCCAAGTCTTTATAAAAATTGAGTAGACTCCTGAGGGGGTCTTATAACTTTGTTGGCAGACCTGCTTCATGTTCACTGTATGCCAATGCTATCAGACCCCTGGGGGTGTCTGCAATTTTGTCAAAGGCATAGAACTGCTCAGTAGATATATAGTAATATCATACAATTGTCAAAGTACATTTTCAGCTATTAAGTTTCAGATTTCAAAATATTTTTTCATAAATAAATGTTTATTGAAACCTTATTTTCTGTAAATTCAAGAATATATAAATAAAACACAATTATTACACTGAGTATCCCAATCCAGTAAATAATGTCAGTTTACATGATAATCTCTTAGCAAGCAGTCACCAAAGCTTTCTCACACTGTGTCTCCTACTATTAATGTTTGAAGTGACAAAAGGAGAACTGTGCTGTAGGTAGGACTGACCCTGGTAAGGTAATCTTAGCATTAACAATAGAAATAAACTCTTTAGGGATATCAGATACAATTTAAGTGAAGGTTGTGGGCTAATGAAATCAGTACACTTAAATTTTTTGTCAGAGGCGGTATAATCGTTAAAAGCAAACTGGGTAAAATGTTAAACAAATATTAATATAGTAATGCATTGTCACAACCCACTATTCGTTTAAAAAGTCTATAGACCAATCCTACCGGCAGGCTGACTTGGTTCTGGATTCCCTCTCACAGGACAGCAGGATTCTCGGACAAGTAGCAGATTTCTAGGCCAAGTTGCAGGATCCTAGGACAAGTTGCAGAGATTTTTTATCGATTAAAAAAATAGATAAAAGTCCTTCCTCTAAATGAAACCCACCATGTACTTTGTCCCAAATTATTTGGTTCACAACAAATGGTTATTTGCCCTAAACCAATACAATTTAACACCTTTTGGTCTATAATTGCCCCATGCAGGCACAGTAACTCTGGGCACAGCGACTCAGGGGCGTCTAGGTGCAACCCAACGGTCAGTGTCTTGGCACAGCAGGGGGTTGCCAGGTTATTGTGGGTTCTTGGTGGTCCAAGGCATATAACCAGAGGCTTGTGGAACATTACAAAATATAACAGCCATAATTTTGGTCCTATACCCATACTAAATAGATATAGTAATTTGGAAATGTCTTGGTGGACAATATAATATTCTTTTTATTATTATTATAGTTTATTTATAATGCTCCGACATATTCCGTAGCGCTGTTAATAAGTTAAGTTCAGACAAATAAAAAAAATACAAATTAACATATAGCAAAGCAATGAGGGCCCTGTCTTTAAGCAAGGAATCCAATGTCCATGATGCATTCCCAAAGTACTTAGGATAGAAACTCGCAGACTTACAATCTAAGGTATAGTGAGTGGTATAGAGAGAGATGATAAGCGTGTTAGGGTGGAAGTTGATACGCCTCTTTAAAGAGATGCATTTTAAGTGAAGTTTTAATTGTTTTGAGACAAGAGGATAATCTGGTGGAGAGAGGCAAGGTGTTCCAGAGAATATGGTTAGCATGAGAAAAGTCCTGGAGGCGGGAGTGAGAGGAGGTGACAAAAGTTGTAGAAAGAAGAAGGTCAGAACAAAAAGGGCGGTGAGGGAGTATTTGGTGATGAGAGCAGAAATGTATGGGAGAGCGTTATTGTTGAAGGCTTTGTAAGTTAGGGTCATGATTTGAAATGTTATTCTTGAGGCTAAGGGAAGCTAGATGAGTGATTGACAGAGAGGTGATGCCGACACTGAACGTTTTGTACTTAAGATGAGTCTAGCAGAGGCATTCATAATGGATTGAAGTGGAGATAGTTGGGTAGCGGGTAGGCCAGCAAGAAGCGAGTTGCAGTTGTCTAGACAGACAAGAAATGATGAGAGAGTATATTAGGATTTTAGTTGTGTCTGTGTAAGATAGTGACGAATTCTGGAGATGTTTTTAGATGGAGAAGACAATATTTAGTTAGTGATTGTATGTGAGGGATGAAAGACAGAGTGGGGTCCAGTAGAACTCCAAGACAACGGGCTTGGGTGATGGGGGTGATGATGTCATTCTTGACAGTGAGAGAGATGTGAGGAATTGACTCTGTGGTAGAGGGAGGGAAGATTAGGAGTTCAGTTTTAGACATGTTGAGTTTGAGATGGTGGGTGGACATCCAAGACGATATACTAGAGAGGCAGTTGGAGCCATGTGAGGGGATAGATCTGGTGCTGAGAGGTAGATTTGGGTGTCATCTGCATAGAGAGTTTATTAGGGAAGAGGAGGGGGCCTAGGACTGGTCCTTGGGGTACGCCAACAGACAGGGGGCGAGGAGAAGAAGAGGTGTCAGAGAAGGAGATACTGAATGATCGATAATAGCCTAGGTCCCTCTGTTCCATGTGGCTAGTAGTGGAGGTCCAATTGTAAAATGAGTTTCAATATTTAACACCCAGAAAATGGTACTGATAAGAGGGTCTTTATCCATGTTGATGATAGCCAGTAAGCTTGAAACAGCTGTACATGGATTGGATACTCAGCCTATGTTTAATCCAACCTTAGCTTTGCTTTAAAGCTGTGTAATACAGCATGCATAAGCTTAAAGGAAGCCATGTTTGAAAATGGCTATGGATTGAAGAGTGAGGCATTTGTGGGCACATTTGCATGTCGCAGCTCAGCTCCTCAGAATGCAATGTAATAACTGTTTTTCTCAGGAATTCTGAGTTGAAAGCAGATTTTTTAACTTGTTTTAGACATTCAAATGTGAACACAGATGTACTTTTTATTTACTGTACTACTGTACAGTGGAGGGCTTCTATCGCTCTTTTGCCCACCACATTATAAATGATTGTTGTGGTGAACTACCTACTCATAAATTCCTCAACACAGGCTGAGATCCCGCTCCATGCTGATGATAGCCAGTAAGCTTGAAACAGCTGTACATGGATTGGATACTCAGCCTGTGTTTACTCCAACCTTAGCTTTGCATTAAAGCTGTGTAATACAGCATGCATAAGCTTAAAGGAAGCCATGTTTGATAATGGCTATGTATTGAAGAGCAAGGCATTTGTGGGCATATTTGCATGTCCCAGCTCAGCTCCCCAGAATGCGATGTAATAACTGTTTTTCTCTGAATTCTGAGCTGGAAGCAGGTTTTTTTTAACTTGTTTTAGACATGCACATGTGAACACAGATGTACTATTTATTTACTAAAGACAAAATAAAATGACATACAGTTATTTTGTAAGTAATTAAATACTATATTATAAGACTGGACATCAACTGTGACACTCCACACTTAATACTGATACATATTCATCCAAATGTGAGTGCATTGGATTTTATTACCTTGTCTCAATAAATATATTTTACTTACTTCACCATTAGCTTCTTTTTGCTCTTCTCCCCCTCCCTATCTCTCCATTTTTTGTTTATGGAGTGCTCCTGTGGACAGCACTTGTTTGGAAGAAGCTGCAGTTTGTTGTGGTGGTGAATGGCTCTAATAGTGGATTTACACCTGAAGTAAAGAAGAAATTTGACAACACATTGAATCGAGAGAGCCAGAGACGTTTTACTTCAGACAATCTACATCATCTATAAGTGAGATTGACTCAGATTGTTAGTATTATTTATTTAGTGGTGCTAGCCAAATATAAGATCTCCAATGTACACCTTGGACATTCTAGTGGTGATAGCTATACATAAGATTTCTTGTGTACAGTTTTGGCACTTAAACTCCACCTTTTGAACAGGATGACCCTATGGTGTGTATAATAGTCATTTTATATTGGCATTTTTTACTTTTACCCTCTCAGATTACACCTCATTATTTTTGTGCATATTGAGGAAGGTCACTGAAGTTCACACTAGGGATCGGCTTAGTGTGAATTCAGTGGCAGTATTTTTATTATCATTTTTAAAATATCTGTGTTTTTGAGCTACGCACATATATACAAAGGTTTTGTAACTGGCTATATATATTACACCGGACATTTATATATACTTTTAACACATTATCCGTTTTAGATATACCGACTGTCCACTTCTTATCTAGCGCTGTTGATATAGTCATAAACCAGCTTGAGAAGTGACTATTATTTGGTTATTGTTGTGTAATTTGAGAAATTTAGCTATTGACAAAACTAAATGTATTTTAGTATTCTAATATTGTCTGTGCCCATGAGTGTACATCACATATATAGTTGTGAGCGTACGAGTTGTTGCTAACGCTTGCGGGCTTGCGTTGCGAGCATGCGGCCCTTGCGTAGTGAGGGCTGCGGGCGAGGGCCTCAGTTCCTTGCCAGCAACTGCGACCCTCGCAAAATTTACGTTAAAACGCAAACAACACGACACAACAACTGCGACCCTCGCAAACTTTACCTCGCAATGCAAAAAACATTCAAGACACGTTACCACACATTACGACCTCGCAAAAATCATACGCAACTCGCGAACATCACAAAATTAAAACCACAATAAATACACAAGGAATACATAAAAAGCTTACCTACAGCAAGAGGAAGCATCCAGGACCTCAAAAAAACAACTTACACCTTCAGTTAACTAAAAATAAAAGAGTTTAGACACTAAAAAAATCGCTAAACGAGAGAAAAAATGGCAGCCGAACAAAATGAAAACGAGTCTACAGCACTCTAAACACGCAAAACACCACAAGAAACTCGCAAAACACCACAAACGACCTACGGATATTCCGCAAAGACGCATACCACACATTACCCGCCATTTTACGCTAATGCGGAAGTACACAACTACGCTAACGGTTTCGGCTCTCGCACGCACACTCTTACACTGCACACATTCATCATGCTTACACAGCAGCTCAACAGCACTAATGCTGCAGCAACATCAAAACACATTGCCAGCTCTTCAACACAATGCTTCAAAATAGGTAAAGTATATTAATTTATTAATTTGATTACATATGGAGCAAATCTAGGGGTATCAGATATTGAAAGGTATCGGGGAGTACTAGTGGACAACCACCTAGGTAACAGCACCCAAAGCCAAGCAGCGGCTGCAAAGGCAAATAAAATATTAGCATGTATTAGGAAGGGTATAGAAGCAAGGGAAGCAAATATAATTCTGCATAATTTTCTGTAATGTTACTTTTTTTATTTTTTGTGACTTAGGTTTTTTTATTTTCTGTAATGTAGATTTTTAATTTTTTGTGATTTAGGTTTTTTATTTTATGGAATGTAGATTTTTTATTTTTTGTGACTTAATTTTTTTTTATTTTCTGTAATTACAGTGGTGGGGAGGGGGTTATTAGGCTGTAGGTAGTGTAGGTAGGTAGTGTAGGTGTTAATAGGTTAGTGTAGAGGGTGTTTAGTTGATAATTAATGTTTTATTGGGGGGTATAGTGCAGTGTAGTGTTTATACTTAGTGTCATGATGGTCCTTGAGGACCGTCATGGCACTTATGTGGCACCACTTCATAAAAAGGACATTTTAGAGCTGGAAAATGTACAGAGGAGGGCAACAAAACTAATAAGGGGAATGGAGGGGCTAAGTTATGAAGAAAGACTAACAAAATTAAACGTATTTTCGCTAGAAAAAAGGCGTGTACGAGGGGATATGATTACCTTATATAAATAGATCCAGGGTCAGTATAAGGCTTTGTCAAGTGAACTTTTTGTAGCAAGAGATTTTCAACTGACAAGAGGACATCCTTTGAGGTTAGAGGAAAAAAAAATTCACCTTAAACAAAGAAAAGGGTTCTTCACAGTTAGGGTGGTTAAACTGTGGAATTCTCTACCAAAGGAGGTAGTGACAGCTAATTCGATAAACAACTTCAAAAAGGGGTTAGATATATTTTTGAATAAAGAGGGCATTCAAGGCTATCCTAGATAACAAGCAAAGGAATAATGATCCAGGGAGAAATTTGATCGCCAGTTTCTGGGGTCAGGAAGGAATTTTGCTTTTTTTTTCCCTTATGAGACAATTGGCAGTTTCAATGTTTTTTTTTTCTGTTTGCCTTCCTCTGGATCAAATAACAATTAACAATTAATAATAAATAGTCCACATTAAAATGATCAATAGAGATCTAAAAAGGTTGAACTTGATGGACTAACTCTTTATTCATCCTCCAATACTATACTATTAATAATTATTTAATCAATAATTTAATTAATAACTAATCCGCATATTGCAGATCAGAGGAGATCTTAACAGGTTGAACTTGATGGACTGAAAGTCTTTTTTCAACCTTAATTACTATGTAACTATGTAATTACTATGTAACTATATTTCAGTACTACACACAAAACACCCTTAGCTCACTTACAATTTAATTGCCGTCATTTTTTGACGGGCAATTCGCTAGTGCAATGATAGTTGACAGTAAATTTGTGAGGCTTGCAAATATGTAATTGGTGAATTAATGCTTAGTCAAGTAACGATCATCTCTTTTTTTATCAAGGCATCAACAGCAGGTTTTGAAAGACACTCTGATTAATGCTAACATATCAATTTGTTTAACTCCTCTGCCAAATTATCCCCACGTATCTGTGTCACCAATTGTCTATCCAAACTCTCCTGGATGATATCCAACAGTCTAAATATAAATGTGTCAATAATGTAACTCTTAATAATTGCATCCTCTATATCAGATCTACACTTATCAACTCATCCATCACACGTACAGCCCAAATTCAGTTACTCCCCCAACCATCTCCTATGCTCTGCCCACTACATACATTTCTCTTAAACCATAATGACCTTTCGTATCCACAACATCTCCCATTCTGCCCCTACTTTATACAATTTTCTACCGTGCTTCTCCCAGCTTCAAACATTTTCTGAAAACCCATTTATTCAGAGAAGCCTACTGACTTGGGGCCCCATTAAAATTAGATAAGGAGTTGCGTAGCTGCGCAAAAAGGCTCTCATAACTGCGCAAGCTAGGTATCTATCCCAATCACAGCAACTTAGGCTGAGTGTTAGATTCTCAGGGCCTCATTCTATTATCGGCCGTAGGAGATGCGGGGCCGCAAGGACCGGCTGCAAGCTATTCTGCTATTCTATTCCCCTCCGGCCGGGGATTCCGGCAGGCTTGCGGCTGGTGCCTTGCTATCCCTTGCGGCCACTCGCGCCGGAGGAAAGCCTTTGATCTAAAACGGTCGCAAGAGTCTCGGCCGCAAGAAAATCCTGGTTGCTATTCAATTGCTCCGGGAACCCTCTCTGCAAGGCTAAAACCGAGCCGCAGCTTACTTGCAGGAAAAAGGTCCCGCTAGCACCAATTAAGCACATTATAAAGCCAAAATAAAGCCATCCTGCACTCTGAGGAGACTATAAAGTGATTGTAGGTGTTAGCAAAAATAGCACAACATTCCCCTACACTCAAATCCGTAAATAAATTATTTTTTAATTTATGTCAAAAATCCATGGAAAAAGTCCCGAGGGCTTGGAGCACCTCAGACCCGCCCACGCTGCGGCCGGAAAATAAACAGTTAATGTAAACTCGGATTTGGGCTGATGTGCAAGCTTGAGAGGGAGTTGCTATTAATCCTCATGTCCCCTAATATGATCCCTAGCATTTACAGAGCTGTACAGTGCCGTCTTGAATTTATTTTTGCGTTTAAAGTTTTCTGAGCTTACGGCCGGTTGCAAGATATACGGCCGGCCGTAAGGGGAGATCCTTGCGGGGCCATACAATTGAATTGCAAGATAACGGAACCCCCGCAAGGAATCGCAGCCTTGCGGCCGTTTTACGGCCGATAATAGAATGAGGCCCTCATTATGCACAAAAACACATGTAAAGTCTGTTACAAAAAAGACCTTACAGGGCCTAAATAAGGCCCTGGTTATGTGATGTTTGGCAAATTAGCCAGTGTGCACTGTTAACCAATTTTTGACCTTGTTAGCTCTACGTACTGGTTAGAAAGGCAAATGTGACATTAATTGACATGTACAGTTTGTAAAATGATAAAAGTTTCCCATCCAAACGCTGACTGTATTGTAGCTTTCCCAGCAAACAAATAGGTATAGGCATTGGTGGGTTTTTGATGTACCTAGAAGAGTAGGAGAGATGTTATTTTGAGGTAGGAAGAATTTTGGTTTAATCTTTATTCACTCAATTTACTGTTACATTTAGATTACATATTTCACATAATTTATAAATCAACTTATTACATATCTTTCAAATAGGCCTTAACAACATTAACCCACACTCCCCACCCTATACATTCACACTTACCCCATAAATATATACATAGAACATACATAGAACATACATTTACATACTTTTATTACACTCATATTTTCATCATACATTATATTATATTTATTTCAATTATTTTTTGGGGGGAGAGGAGAGAGGTAGGGGAGAGGAGGGGAGAGAGTTCACATCCATTAAAACAGGTTAAAGATCTGAATGACAAAAGTCATGAACTGGAAGGAGAATTGGAGTGGGCGTGGTTCCCCAAATTTGTGGGTTGTCACACAGTGGCTATCATGTAGCCATTGTATTAATGACATCACCACTGCAGACTTCTCACATATCATAAATTACCACACATTTCATGTTTTAAGCACCATGATTGACGTTTCATTTTATACTGTGTGTACCAATTCACATATGGCTGTGGAATTGCATAGTCCCTCATATAGCATGTTAATTAAACCCAGCATGCATTAACTAAGCATGTCACCCTTCATAACAATATCAGGCCAGATGGCTTTTCTGATTTTACTTAAATACATTAAGTCCAGTGGTGGCTGGTGAACTTTCAAGTTGGAGGGGCGCAAGGGCGAAACATAGCCCCTCCCCTTTTTTCAAACCACACCCGTTTTATAACTCCTCCCCCTGACATCATAATGACCTTTATAAGCCCCGCCCAATGACCTTATACTTGTAAAGCCCATTGAAATACATGATCAGCAATGCATAAATGTCAAGAAGTAAAGTAACAATGTGTTAAATTCATTGGTATACAATATAGATTGAAAAAACTCATGTGACAAGACTACAGCAATATCATAATTGCACCTATACGCATTAACAGAAAAATTTAAGCAGTGACATTTACCATTAGTCGGCTCTTCTTCTCAGGGTATTCACGTTCAGTAAGTTGACCAACGAGTACAAACAAATCTGCTGCCACATAGGGTTTGCACCTGGGGTTGAAAGAAAACAAGCAAATCAATCAGACCATTCAAGAACAAAACCATACCTTAAAAACATTAAAAGACCAAGTGTGACCATATAGGCCCCACAAATACCTTAGAAGACCAAGTGTGACCATATAGGCCCCAAACATACCTTAGAAGACCAAGTGGAACTATATAGGCCCCAAACATACCTTAGAAGACCAAGTGGAACCATATAGGCCCCAAACATACCTTAGAAGACCAAGTGGAACCATATAGGCCCCAAACATACCTTAGAAGACCAAGTGGAACCATATAGGCCCCAAACATACCTTAAAAGACCAATCAGGACTGTATAGGCCCAAACCAGTGGATCTTGGGATTCAAGAAAACAACAACATTTCACTTCTGTTTAGACAACACAATAATTAATGTCAAACAAACACGTTGAATAAACATATGGATAACCATATGAGCAGTAACGCCACACCAAGGCTTCAACAATTGTTACTGACCATTCACACACCTTTCATAGCTCCTTCCATATGCACACCCACACACCATTCATACTTTACTTACCACTAGTTATTTTTGGTAGTGAGGTGGTGCCATTTCTGAGAACTTTACTTACCCTTGAAGGATGCCTCCAATTCCTTCAAACCAATGCATTCAACCGCTCCAGGGCCATGGTGCTTCTTAAATACCTTTTTATCCTCTTCAATGTGGAGAAGCATCTTTCTGATTCTGCAGTAGTCTTCTGTGTTGTAAGGAGGATTCCTTATTGCTTCACTGTCTCTGTGAAATCATTATGCAGATTAAATTGATGGTAAAGTTGGTGGTAAATGATTCTTAATAATTTCACTGTCTCTGTGAAATCATTCTGCAGATTAAATTGATGTAAAAGTTTGTGCAGAGCAACAGCACTTGTACAAGCATGAAAATCTGTCTTCCCATACAGAAGTGACAGCTCAGTGCGTAATTGTTCCTTCTTCAGTATTGCATATGCTTGCACAGTGTCTTCCAGAGCTTGGGTTGGAAAGCAAGTGTCATGGGTTGTATACAAGTCACCTTGAACAAGTTTGGCACTGACTAGGTGATTTGAAAATGAAAAACGTTCTTTTGCATGAACCACCACTATGTCACATACCTCTCTTGAAAGTTGTCTCAATGTTGAGATCTCCGTACTCCGTCTGTGGAATGTTACATCGCTAGGCAAACTTGCTTCTATCTCGTGAACAGACTTACGGATTTTCTGGATGCTGCTGACAAAGTCTTCTGTGACTTTTTGGATATAAACCGTATCCGTGTCTCGCTTCTGAAGCTGACTATAGAGGATGTCAACATGTGGCATTATTAAATGAAATAATTTAAGGAAGTAAAGGAACTCTCTGTCTTCCAGCAATCCAATGAAACCTGCGGCTTCACGTATAGATGTTTGATCAAAGTTTAGACATGCTTCAATTGTCTGGAAACACTCAAATAGCGCATCTCTGTTCTTGTAGATGACGTTCACGGTCCTAACGTTGAAGTTCCATCGTGTCGGTGCACCTCTTGGAAGTCTTCTACCAACTACCTCATCCAGAACTCCAGTCCTTTTTGGAGGGCGTGAAAAAAAAGATGGTATGCCGCCTATGTTGGAAAAAAAAACTCAAACTCTTCCAATCCTTGAAACTGCTTTCTCCATTATTAGGTTTAGTTGGTGAGCATAGCAATGGACGAAGTGTGCGTTCGGGTACACGTCTTTTATTTTTCTTTGAACTCCTCCTTGATTTCCACGCATCACACTGGCACCATCGTAGCTTTGAGCTATGAGTTTCATCTTGTCTTCTGGCTCTGGGAGAACAGTATTCAGACTTTCCAGCACAACAGCAGCAATCGAGTCTGCATCCGTTGCTTTCATTTCCGTGAAGCCATCAAATCTTTCCACCACTTGATGCTTCTTGTCAATGTAGCGATAGACTACAACGAACTGTGTCCTAGCGGAAATATCGGTTGTTTCATCCGCTTGGATTGCCACAAACTGGGCTTCCTTAAGCTCTTGGTGAATCACTTCCTTAATAACTTCCAGCATGCAGTCCAGTAGCTCATTCTGGACGGTTTTGGACGTGCCCTTAAACACAGTTGCAGTCTTCAAATGCTGTTCCATTGCACTATCGATACTGCCAACCAAATCCACCAGGCCTCGAAACACTCCTGGATTTAGCGGTTTCACTTTCGTCGTGTCCTCTTAATGCCAGTTCAAAAGCGCCACAAAAACGAACACAATCAATTATCTTTGAAAGAATGTGCCGGTTCCTAGCCTCTTCTTCATTGTGTTTTTGAATACTGACTTGGTATCCTTGGTCCAGTTGAACTGCAATGTTCACCTGTCCAAGCATCTCAAACTTGATCCTGTTATCCAAGTGAGCTTTAGAACTTTTGTGTTTCGCCAATTTATCAGCTAGATGTTTGACGTCAGTCACTCCAGTTTTTGTCCAAGCAGCGTCACCACCAAATAGGATGCATGGGAAACAATATAAGGACTTCCTAGAAACGCTTCCACAAAGCCAGTTGTTCTTCTTGTACCATTCAGTATTGAAAGTACGGATATATTGCTTCCCTCTATCTCTTGCGATTTGCTGCAGATTTATCTCTAGTTGGTCAGGTCCTAACCGTTTTACTTCCACCTTCTCCTCATAGGTTAGGGTGCCAAAAGGCTTCACAAGTAGAGAGTCAATAGTATTCATTTCTGATACCAATAGAAGAAAGAGATCATGGTATATTAATTTATATTATGTCACAAAATTACTTTAAAATAACAGTGTGTTGAATTCATTGGTATACATTACAGATTGCAAACCCTCATGTGATAAGACTACATCAACATCAAATTTGCACCTATACGCATGGACAGAAAATTAAAAGCAATGATACTCACTAACAGTTGACTCTCCTTCTCGGGGTATTCACGTTCAGTAAGTCAACCAACGAGTCCAAACAAATCTGCTTCCACAGATAGTTTGCACCTGGGGGGTGATAGAAAACAAAAACAAAAAAACAAAATAGAACGTTCAAGACCCAAACCCTAACTTTTAAAACCTTAAAAGACCAAGTGTGACCGTATAGGCCCCAACCGCACCTTAAAAACCTTAAATAACCAAGTGTGACCATATAGGCCCCAACCGCACCTTAAAAACATTAAAAGACCAAGTGTGACCATATAGGCCGGAACCGCACCTTAAAAACCCTAAATAGCCAAGTGTGACCATATAGGCCCCAACCGCACCTTAAAAACACTAAAAGACCAAGTGTGACCATATAGGCCCCAACCACACCATAAAAACACTAAATAACCAAGTGTGACCATATAGACCCCAACCGCACCTTAAAAACCCTAAATAACCAAGTGTGACCATATAGGCCCCAAACGCACCTTAAAAATCCTAAATAACCAAGTGTGACCATATAGGCCCCAACCACACCTTAAAAACCTTAAAAGACCAAGTGTGACCATATAGGCCCCAACCGCACCTTAAGAACCCTAAATAACCAAGTGTGACCATATAGGCCCCAAACGCACCTTAAAAATCCTAAATAACCAAGTGTGACCATATAGGCCCCAACCGCACCTTAAAAACCTTAAAAGACCAAGTGTGACCATATAGGCCCCAACCGCACCTTAAAAACATTAAAAGACCAAGTGTGACCATATAGGCCCCAACCGCACCTTAAAACCCTAAATAACCAAGTCTGACCATATAGGCCCCAACCGCACCTTAAAAACCCTAAATAATTAAGTGTGACCATATAGGCCCCAACCGCACCTTAAAAACCTTAAAAGACCAAGTGTGACCATATAGGCCCCAACCGCACCTTAAAAACATTAAAAGACCAAGTGTGACCATATAGGCCCCAACCGCACCTTAAAAACCCTAAATAACCAAGTGTGACCATATAGGCCCCAACCGCACCTTAAAAACCCTAAATAACCAAGTGTGACCATATAGGCCCCAACCGCACCTTAAAAACATTAAAAGACTAAGTGTGACCATATAGGCCCCAACCGCACCTTAAAAACCCTAAATAACCAAGTGTGACCATATTGGCCCCAACCGCACCTTAAAAACACTAAATAACCAAGTGTGACCATATAGGCCCCAACCGCACCTTAAAAACCTTAAAAGACCAAGTGTGACCATATAGGCCCCAACCGCATCTTAAAAACATTAAAAGACCAAGTGTGACCATATAGGCCCCAACCGCACCTTAAAAACCCTAAATAATCAAGTGTGACCATATAGGCCCCAACCGCACCTTAAAAACCTTAAAAGACCAAGTGTGACCATATAGGCGCCAACCGCACCTTAAAAACCTTAAATAACCAAGTGTGACCATATAGGCCCCCAACCGCACCTTAAAAACCTTAAAAGACCAAGTGTGACCATATAGGCCCCAACCGCACCTTAAAAACATTAAATAACCAATCAAAACCATATAGGCCCAAACTGTAAATTAAAAAAAATGAAATAAAAATACAAAAATATATATATATATATATATTGAGATATATAATTAATTATATATATATATATCAATATATATATATATATATATATATATATCAATATATATCAATATATATATATATATCAATATATATATATATATCAATATATATATCAATATATATATATATATATATATATATATCTCAATATATATATATATCTCAATATATATATATATATATATATATATATATCAATCAATATATAAATCAATCAATATATAAATATATATATATATATATATATATATATATCAATATATCTATCAATCAATATATATATATATATACATCAATATATATATATATATATATATATCAATCAATATATATAAATATATATATATATATCAATATAAATTAATATATATATCAATATCAATATCAATATATATATATATATATATATATATATATATATATATATACCAATATCAATCAATATACATTACAAAAATATATATATTAATTGATATTTATTAATTGATTAATTGATGTACTTTATTCATTATTTGATTATATTGCTCATGTATTTGTATTAGACATTATTTATTATACATATTACAGTGCTATTTATTTGCTATACATGTTACAGGATATTATCCTGTAACATGTATATCACATAAATAGCCCAGTAATATGTATAATACATACAGGGTCACACAAGTTCACACTAACCTTTTTTGCCCTTACAGGCTTCCATACCTGCTTTGCTAATTTGCTAATTTTTTAAAGACTCTGATTGGTTGAACTCAATGTCAATCAAAAAATTTCAGCCATTCAGAGTCCTTCAAAAATAGTATAAAAGGCGGAGCGTGGGGAAAAAAACAATTAGTCGCGGGGGAGCTCCTTGTAGGAGGAGCTCCATTAGTTTGTTGTGTTTTTTTTTTTTAGAGCATCGTTTTTTTTTAGGTGGAGGCCTCTTGCAATGGGCCAGAATGGATGGACAATGGCTTCAATCAAGACAAGGGCTTCTATCAAGATGGATTATGGAATGACATGGGCTTCAATCAAAATTGATTGGAATGCCCGACTATCCAGGGCAGAAGGCCACCGCTGGAGGGGTCAATTTGACAGGTAAGTATGTGCTTTTGTTTACTTTATTATTGTTTTTTTTTCCCTTCCCTTGTTTTTATTTCATCTTTAAAAGTGACAGGCAATTTATTTATTTTTTTAACTGCAAGCAATTTTAAAGATACATTGCCTGTTACTTCTAAAAATGGAATAAAAATAGCGGGGGGGGGGGGGTGTTTTGTGTTTAACTGTAGTGTTAACATAGGCAGGTAGGTTAGTAGTTAGGTCAGGGTGGGGTCAGGTGTGGTCACTGGGTCAGGGGGGTAGGTAGGTGGGTTGGTAGTTGGGTCAGGGTGGGGTCAGGTGTGGTCACTGAGTCAGGGGGGTAGGTAGGTGGGTTGGTAGCTGGGTCAGGGTAGGGTCAGGTGTGGTCACTGGGTCAGGGGGGTAGGTGGGTTGGTACTAGGTAGTTGGGTCAGGGTGTGGTCACTGGGTCAGGGGGGTAGGTAGGTGGATTGGTAGTTAGGTAGGTTGGGGTGGGGGTTGGCCAGGCCCTGATGTGCCTACAGGGGGGGTGATCGCAGGTTGGCATAGGCGCCATATGGGTAGCACAGGCCCCATGGGGGTGATCGGGGTAATCGGTCGGTGGCGTAGGCCACATGGAGGTGATCGGGGTGATCGGGGGTGGCACAGGCCCCATAGGGGTGATCCGATTATGTTAACTAGAAACAATGTTGTTATGTCCAAGTGATTACACTTTTCATGTTAAATATGATGTTAACATCAACATAATTTAACATAAATTCACATATTGGTGCACAACACCTGAAATATGCATTAATTGTGACATCATAATAAAATATTATCCATCATATACAAATATTTAGCCTTATTTTCTGTCAAAAACATGATTATATGATAATTACATGACATAACAATTACATAGTCACATAGTTACATAGTATTTGAGGTTAAAAAAAGAATCAGATCTGCAATATGCAGATTAGTTGTTAGTTGATCCAGAGGATGAACCACAGGCATGGTTGTTATCATGTCCCCTGAATTCATGTAATCAAAGAGTGTTCATGTAGTAATTTAAACATTGTTAGCACAGATTTCTAAATTATGTATGAACTCCATTGTTATTTATAAGCAAAGGTTATCCTACTAAATCATAACAATGTTCTGTATTCAACTATGGCAAGCTTGGACAAGCTAGTATAAAGTAAAGACATATCACTATCCATAAAGATTTGCATAGTTACAACTATGGTGTTCCCAGTAGTAACATACAAATGTGAGAGCTGGACCATAAACAAGACTGGGCGCCATAAAATTGACGCTTCTGAACTGTGGTATAAACAAAAACTTCTTACAGTCCCTTGGACTGCATGACGATCCAATAAATCAGTACTAGAGGAAATCAAGACAAACTGTTCACTGGAAGGTATGATTATGAGGCTGAATCTCAAATTTTTTGGTCATAATCATGAGATTCCTTAGAGAAGACTGGGGCTGGAAAAGAATGGGGCAACCGAGGCGAAGATTCTTGTTGAAGGAAGTAAGTTTCCAGGTGCTCCTACTGCCTCAAGAGGCTCATTGGCCTCTTGCTGGTCTTACTCAACATCTACAGCCACATCAATGCAATCCTCTTTGGCAGCATTTGGGCCTATATCTCCATGCCTCGGTGCCTCTAAAACCCTGTCCCTCACATGCTCCTCTAACATTATCATGTGCTACATAGTCATTTGTCTGTAGAGGTTCACATCTAGAATGTATTACAGGCCACCATTCATCCACAATCATTCACAACCACTCCTCTCTTTAAGGCCTCAGACTGTCCATTGTGACAATCCACAACACCCTGGTGCTTAATACACAATGGTATGGTGTACATGACTTGCCTTCCCATGGATATGACATACATAATTGCTCTCAGTACTCTGATGTGCTCTGGATTCATGCTAGTATTTGACGTTTGGCTAGCCTTTTTATAAGCAATGCATTACACCACCTAAACCTAAGAACAATCATGGGCATTAAAACATTATATATATGTTTATTTATGACTTGTGAGATCATTCTGCAAGGGGTGTCTAAAAACCACTGTTTATATAGTTTACTTACATAATTTAGTAGCACTGTTTGCAGTACAAATTGCCTTAATGGATGTGAAATTTGCCAAAAATAATATAACTGGAATAAAGGCTCGTTGGTTATTAATTATGAGAGATAACATTTATTTATATTCAGTTGGCCAATATGTTCTTAAATATTTTTATATCAGAACTTTATCGTGTAAAGGATCTGCATCAGGCTTTACAATTACAGAAACAATTACTCTGGAAAATTGCAGTAAAGAGAAATTAAGCCAAATGACCCAGGAATGTCCCCATTTTTTTAGATACAGGTACAAAATGGATTATCCAGCATTGTCCATTCCAAAGCTTTCCCTGATTAGGGATTTTGCCTTGGTTGGTTGAATTTTTTTAAACGAATACTGCAATTCTATCTATATAGGGAGTGATAATGCAGAGAAATAAGTTAACTCAATTATAAAGTCTTCCTTTGAATAAGTGCTTTCAGAATGTTTAAACCCTCATCTATTTACAAAACTGGCTTTTTTTTAGAAAGCAATAAAACTAAACCACTTGGGCTAATTAAAATATGTCCGGTCTGAAAGAGGTGCTGGATTATCCAATGCCAGATAATAGATGCAGTATTTTATAAAATTCATAATCTCCACTTCAATTATCTGGAACTTATCTTTTGTGTATGATGGTCTACAAAATAGTTATTTAAATAATTATTGGAACATGTGGACTCATAACTATGAATTTGGTATAATCACATATAATAGTTGTCAAACTACGAATCGTCGTCCCTCGCGAAGCGAGCAATGCAGTTTGGCTTCGCGAGGGTCCACATTTGCAGAGCTGGAGGCTAAAAGGCGCCTCACACTCGGTTACAAACACCCACACAAACTGCACCATTACGACCTCGCAAACCGTGCGCACCTAAAGTTAAAACACAATAATTACCCACAAAAAATACATAAAAAGCTTACCCATAGCAAGGAGGGCACCCAGGGCCTCTGAAAGTGAAGTTACACCTCCATTTAAGTCAAAATTCCAGAGTTCAGACACACGAAAATCCATTAAGCGAGAGAAAAAATGGCAGCCGAAAAAAATGAAAACGAGGCTCAAAGACCCAGGACTGCCCAGCCACGTACAACTTAGCCAATAAGGGATCCGAGATAAGCTCGGAAACCCGCATTAACCCCACGGGATCCGAGATAAGCTCGGAGACCCGCATTAACCCCACATTAACCATCTCAGGGGGTCCCGATCGCACACGATCGGGGACCCCGCTGCAATGAAAATTCAAAATGCCTGCGTTACGGTTCCTTAAAGAACCGTAAAGGTCCTTAAAGGACACGTTATAAAAAAAATATATACACTATCACGCATGGGGCTCTATACAGAGCCCCATCAACCATTAATTAACCCTGTCACTCATGGGGGTCAATATAGACCCCCATAAGCCCTTCATTAACCCTGTCACTCATGGGGGTCAATACAGACCCCCATAAGCAGTTCATTAACCCCCTCTCTCATGGGGAATAATACAGACCCCCATAAGCACTTAACCCCCTCACTCATGAGGGTCAATACAGACCCCCATAAACCCATAATTAACCCTGTCACTCATGGGGGTCAATACAGACCCCCATTACTACTTTACCCCCTCACTCGTGGGAGTCTATACAGACCCCCATAAACACTTAATTAACCCTGTCACTCATGGAGGTCAACATAGACCCCCATAAGCCCTTCATTAACCCTCTCACTCATGGGATGCAATACAGACCCCCATAAGCCCTGCATTAACCCCGTCACTTTTGAGGGTCAATATAGAACCCCATAAGCCCTTCATTAACCCTGTCACTCATGGGGGTCAATACAGATCCACATAAGCCTTTCATTAACCCGGTTACTCATGGGGGTCAATAAAGACCCCCATAAGCACTTAACTAACCCCCTTACTCATGGGGGTCAATGCAGACCCCCATAAGCCCTTCATTAACCCTGTCACTCATAGGGGTCAATACAGACCCCCATAAGCCCTTCATTAACTGTGTCACTCATGGGGGTCAATGCAGACCCCCATAAGCACTTCATTAACCCCCTCATTCATGGGGGTCAATATAGACCCCCGTAAGTCCTTCATTAACCCTGTCACTCATGGGGGTCAATACAGACCCCCATAACTACTTAACCCCCTCACTCTTGGGGGTCTATACAGACCCCCATAAATACCTAATTAACCATGTCACTCATGGGGGTCAATATAGACCCCCATAAGCACTTCATTAACCCTGTCACTCATGGTGGTCAATACAGACCCCCATAAGCCCTGCATTAACCCCGTCACTTTTGAGGGTCAATATAGAACCCCATAAGCCCTTCATTAACTGTGTCACTCATGGGGGTCAATACAGAACCCCATAAGCTCTTCCTTAATTGTGTCACTCATGAGGGTGAATACAGACACCCATAAGCCCTTCATTAACCCCCTCACTCATGGTGGTCAATATAGACCCCCATAAGCCCTTTATTAACCCTGTCACTCATGGGGGTCAATACAGACCCCCATAAGCACTTCATTAACCCCCTCACTCATGGGAGTCAATATAGACCCCCATAAGCCCTTCATTAACCCTGTCACTCATGGGGGACAATACAGACCACCATAAGCACTTAACCCCCTCACTCTTGGGGGTCTATACAGACCCCAATAAACCCCTAATTAACCCTGTCACTCATAAGGGTCAATATAGACCCCCATAAGCCCTTCATTAACCCTGTCACTCATGGGGTTCAATACAGACCCACATAAGCACTTCATTAACCCCCTCACTCAAGGGGGTCAATATAGACCCCCGTAAGTCATTCATTAACCCTGTCACTTATGGGGGTCAATACAGACACCCATAACTACTTAACCCCCTCACTCTTGGGGGTCTATACAGACCCCCATAAACACCTAATTAACCCTGTCACTCATGGGTGTCAATATAGACCCCCATAAGCCCTTCATTAACCCTGTCACTCATGGGGGTCAATACAGACCCCCATAAGCACTTAACCCCCTCCCTCATGGGGGTCTATACAGACCCCAATAAACCCCTAATTAACCCTGTCACTCATAAGGGTCAATATAGACCCCCATAAGCCCTTCATTAACCCTGTCACTCATGGGGGTCAATATAGACCCCCATAAGCACTTCATTAACCCCCTCACTCAAGGGGGTCAATTTAGACCCCCATAAGCCCTTCATTAACCCTGTCACTCATAAGGGTCAATACAGACCCCCATAAGCACTTAACCACCTCACTCACTGGGGTCAATACAGACACCCATAAACCCCTAATTAACTCTGTCACTCATAGGGGTCAATATAGACCCCCATAAGCCCTTCATTAACCCTGTCACTCATGTGGGTCAATACATAACCCCATAAGCACTTAACCCCCTCACTCTTGGGGGTCTATACAGACCCCCATAAACACCTAATTAAATCTGTCACTCATGGGGGTCCACATAGACCCCCATAAGCCCTTCATTAACCCTGTCACTCATTGGGGTCAATACAGACCCCCATAAGCCCTACATTAACCCCGTCACTTATGAGGGTCAATATAGACCCCCATAAGCCCTTTATTAACCCAGTCACTCA
The DNA here is from genome assembly GCA_027410445.1 of Discoglossus pictus. NCBI lineage: Eukaryota > Metazoa > Chordata > Amphibia > Anura > Alytidae > Discoglossus > Discoglossus pictus. The sequence continues at coordinate 294,997,854 of CM050167.1, read as the reverse complement.
TGGGGTTTAATACAGACCCCCATAAGCCTTTCATTAACCCGGTCACTCATAGTGGTCAATATAGACCCCCATAAGCACTTAACTAACCCCCTCACTCATGGGGGTCAATGCAGACCCCCATAAGCCCTTCATTAACTGTGTCACTCATGTGGGTCAAAACAGAACCCCATAAGCACTTCATTAACCCCCTCACTCATGGGGGCCAATATAGTCCCAGAGAAGCCCTTCATTAACCCTGTCACTCATGGAGGTCAATACAGACCCCCATAAGCACTTCATTAACCCCCCTCACTCATGGGGGTCAATATTGACCCCCATAAGCCCTTCATTAACTTTGTCACTCATGGGGGTCTATACAGACCCCCATAAGCACTTCATTAACCCCCTCACTTATGGGGGTCAATATTGACATCCATAAACCCTTCATTAACCCTGTCACTCATGGGGGTCAATATAGACCCCCATAAGCACTTCATTAACCCCCTTACTCATGGGGGTCAATATAGACCCCCATAAGCCCGTCATTAACACCGTCCCTCATGGGGGTCAATACAGACCCCCATAAACACCTAATTAACCCTGTCACTCATGGGGGTCAATATAGACCCCCATAAGCACTTCATTAACCCTGTCACTCATGGTGGTCAATACAGACCCCCATAAGCCCTGCAATAACCCCGTCACTTTTGAGGGTCAATATAGAACCCCATAAGCCCTTCATTAACTGTGTCACTCATGGGGGTCAATACAGAACCCCATAAGCTCTTCCTTAATTGTGTCACTCATGAGGGTGAATACAGACACCCATAAGCCCTTCATTAACCCCCTCACTCATGCTGGTCAATATAGACCCCCATAAGCCCTTTATTAACCCTGTCACTCATGGGGGTCAATACAGACCCCCATAAGCACTTCATTAACCCCCTCACTCATGGGAGTCAATATAGACCCCCATAAGCCCTTCATTAACCCTGTCACTCATGGGGGACAATACAGACCACCATAAGCACTTAACCCCCTCACTCTTGGGGGTCTATACAGACCCCAATAAACCCCTAATTAACCCTGTCCCTCATAAGGGTCAATATAGACCCCCATAAGCCCTTCATTAACCCTGTCACTCATGGGGTTCAATACAGACCCACATAAGAACTTCATTAACCCCCTCACTCAAGGGGGTCAATATAGACCCCCGTAAGTCCTTCATTAACCCTGTCACTTATGGGGGTCAATACAGACACCCATAACTACTTAACCCCCTCACTCTTTGGGGTCTATACAGACCCCCATAAACACCTAATTAACCCTGTCACTCATGGGTGTCAATATAGACCCCCATAAGCCCTTCATTAACCCTGTCACTCATGGGGGTCAATACAGACCCCCATAAGCACTTAACCCCCTCACTCGTTGGGGTCTATACAGACCCCAATAAACCCCTAATTAACCCTGTCACTCATAAGGGTCAATATAGACCCCCATAAGCCCTTCATTAACCCTGTCACTCATGGGGGTCAATATAGACCCCATAAGCACTTCATTAACCCCCTCACTCAAGGGGGTCAATTTAGACCCCCATAAGCCCTTCATTAACCCTGTCACTCATAAGGGTCAATACAGACCCCCATAAGCACTTAACCACCTCACTCACGGGGGTCAATACAGACACCCATAAACCCCTAATTAACTCTGTCACTCATAGGGGTCAATATAGACCCCCATAAGCCCTTCATTAACCCTGTCACTCATGTGGGTCAATACATACCCCCATAAGCACTTAACCCCCTCACACTTGGGGGTCTATACAGACCCCCATAAACACCTAATTAAATCTGTCACTCATGGGGGTCAATATAGACCCCCATAAGCCCTTCATTAACCCTGTCACTCATTGGGGTCAATACAGACCCCCATAAGCCCTACATTAACCCCGTCACTTATGAGGGTCAATATAGACCCCCATAAGCCCTTTATTAACCCAGTCACTCATGGGGTTTAATACAGACCCCCATAAGCCTTTCATTAACCCGGTCACTCATAGTGGTCAATACAGACCCCCATAAGCACTTAACTAACCCCCTCACTCATGGGGGTCAATGCAGACCCCCATAAGCCCTTCATTAACTGTGTCACTCATGTGGGTCAAAACAGAACCCCATAAGCACTTCATTAACCCCCTCACTCATGGGGGCCAATATAGTCCCCGAGAAGCCCTTCATTAACCTTGTCACTCATGGAGGTCAATACAGACCCCCATAAGCACTTCATTAACCCCCTCACTCATGGGGGTCAATATTGACCCCCATAAGCCCTTCATTAACTTTCTCACTCATGGGGGTCTATACAGACCCCCATAAGCACTTCATTAACCCCCTCACTTATGGGGGTCAATATTGACATCCATAAGCCCTTCATTAACCCTGTCACTCATGGGGGTCAATATAGACCACCATAAGCACTTCATTAACCCCCTTACTCATGGGGGTCAATATAGACCCCCATAAGCCCGTCATTAACACCGTCCCTCATGGGGGTCAATACAGACCCCCATAAGCACTTCATTAACCCCCTCAATCATGGGGGTCAATATTGACAACCATAAGCCCTTTATTATCCCTGTCACTCATGGGGGTCAATATAGACCCTCATAAGCCCTTCATTAACCCTGTCACTCATGGGGGTCAATACAGACCCCCATAAGCACTCAACCCCCTCATTCTTGGGGGTCTTTACAGACCCCCATAAAACCCTATTTAACCCTGTCACTCATGGGGGTCAATATAGACCCCCATAAGCACTTCATTAACCCTCTCACTCATGGGGGTCAATATTGACCCCCATAAGCACTTCAATATAGACCCCCATAAGCTCTTCATTAATGCTGTCACTCATGGGGGTCAATACAGACCCCATAAGCACTTAACCCCCTCACTCATGGGTGTCAATATAGACCCGCACAAGTCTTTATTTAAGTCTGTCACTCATGGTGGTCAATACGGACCCCCATAAGCCCTTCATTAACCCCATCACTTATGAGGGTCAATATAGACCCCCATAAGCACTTCATTAACTCCCTCACTCATGGGAGTCAATATAGACCCCCATAAGCCCTTCATTAACCCGGTTACTCATGGGGGTCAATACAGACCCCCATAAGCACTCAACCCCCTCACTCTTGGGGGTCTTTACAGACCCCCATAAACCCCTATTTAACCCTGTCACTCATGGGGGTCAATATAGACCCACACAAGTCTTTAATTAACTCTGTCACTCATGGTGGTCAATATAGACCCACATAAGCACTTCATTAACCCCCTCACTCAAGGGGGTCAATATAGACCCCCGTAAGTCATTCATTAACCCTGTCACTCAAGGGGGTCAATATAGACCCCCGTAAGTCCTTCATTAACCCTGTCACTTATGTGGGTCAATACAGACACCCATAACTACTTAACCCCCTCACTCTTGCTGGTCTATACAGACCCCCATAAACACCTAATTAACTCTGTCACTCATGGGTGTCAATATAGACCCCCATAAGCCCTTTATTAACCCTGTCACTCATGGGGGTCAATACAGACCCCCATAAGCACTTAACCCCCTCACTCTTGGGGGTCTATACAGACCCCAATAAACCCCTAATTAACCCTGTCACTCATAGGGGCAATATAGATCCCCATAAGCCCTTCATTAACCCTGTCACTCATGGGGGTCAATATAGACCCTCATAAGCACTTCATTAACCCCCTCACTCAAGGGGGTCAATTTAGACCCCCATAAGCCCTTCATTAACCCTGTCACTCATAAGTGTCAATACAGACCCCCATAAGCACTTAACCACCTCACTCACGGGGGTCAATACAGACACCCATAAACCCCTAATTAACTCTGTCACTCATAGGGGTCAATATAGACCCCCATAAGCGCTTCATTAACCCTGTCACTCATGTGGGTCAATACATACCCCCATAAGCACTTAACCCCCTCACTCTTGGGGGTCTATACAGACCCCCATAAGCCCTTTATTAACCCAGTCACTCATGGGGTTTAATACAGACCCCCATAAGCCCTTCATTAACTGTGTCACTCATGTGGGTCAAAACAGAACCCCATAAGCACTTCATTAACCCCCTCACTCATGGGGGCCAATATAGTCCCCGAGAAGCCCTTCATTAACCCTGTCACTCATGGAGGTCAATACAGATCCCCATAAGCACTTCATTACCCCCCTCACTCATGGGGGTCAATATTGACCCCCATAAGCCCTTCATTAACCCTGTCACTCATAAGTGTCAATACAGACCCCCATAAGCACTTAACCACCTCACTCACGGGGGTCAATACAGACACCCATGAACCCCTAATTAAATCTGTCACTCATGGGGGTCAATATAGACCCCCATAAGCCCTTCATTAACCCTGTCACTCATTGGGGTCAATACAGACCCCCATAAGCCCTACATTAACCCCGTCACTTATGAGGGTCAATATAGACCCCCATAAGCCCTTTATTAACCCAGTCACTCATGGGGTTTAATACAGACCAGAAAATAAGCCCTTCATTAACTGTGTCACTCATGTGGGTCAAAACAGAACCCCATAAGCACTTCATTAACCCCCTCACTCATGGGGGCCAATATAGTCCCCGAGAAGCCCTTCATTAACCCTGTCACTCATGGAGGTCAATACAGATCCCCATAAGCACTTCATTACCCCCCTCACTCATGGGGGTCAATATTGACCCCCATAAGCCCTTCATTAACTTTGTCACTCATGGGGGTCTATACAGACCCCCATAAGCACTTCATTAACCCCCTCACTTATGGGGGTCAATATTGACATTCATAAGCCCTTCATTAACCCTGTCACTCATGGGGGTCAATATAGACCCCCATAAGCACTTCATTAACCCCCTTACTCATGGGGGTCAATATAGACCCCAACCAGCTCGTCATTAACACCGTCACTCATGGGGGTCAATACAGACCCCCATAAGCACTTTGTTAACCCCCTCACTCATGGGGGTCAATATTGACAACCATAAGCCCTTTATTATCCCTGTCACTCATGGGGGTCAATATAGACCCTCATAAGCCCTTCATTAACCCTGTCACTCATTGGGGTCAATACAGACCCCAAAGGAATTAACCCCCTCATTCTTGGGGGTCTTTACAGACCCCCATAAACCCCTATTTAACCCTGTCACTCATGGTGGTCAATATAAACCCCCATAAGCCCTTCATTAACCCTGTCACTCATTGGGGTCAATACAGACCCCCATAAGCACTTAATTAAACCCCTCACTCATGGGGGTCAATATAGACCCGCACAAGTCTTTAATTAACTCTGTCACTCATGGTGGTCAATAAAGACCCCCATAAGCCCTTCATTAACCCCATCACTTATGAGGGTCAATATAGACCAAGGTCTAGTAGGAATGCTAGGTTCCCAGGGTGTTTACCACCCAAAAATTACTAATATATATACAAAAAGTGGGAAAAATGTAATTGAAGTCTTTATTAATAGGGGGTAACAACGGCGAATACTTTAAAAACAATGGGTAAAAAATCCCAGGATTGAAACAAAAAAATAAAAATAGGCTAATGGATGTGTGGACAGAAACCACTAAATGTTAAATGTACTCTTAATAGAGGGGTTATTAGGTCCACACCTAACAGTACTGTAGAGGAGAAAAGTGATTGCTAATCCAATTGGAGTAGTCCTGTCTTTGTGATAGATCCTAGGATCTATAATACATATATATACAGATGTAAAGGTTCTGGATAGCAATAGCTCATCCTATAAAAAGTCCCAAAATAAATTACTGGGAATAATCTGACCTTTGTATATAAATATATATTCTTAACGGTATACCAAGGTATGATTATACCATATTTGCTTGCTTATGAGTGAGGGTAAAAGTGTTCTCATTTGGAAACGGACAGGTAGGGTAAGCATACAACCTCTAAAAATATTAATAGCTAATACAGTACTGTTAGTAATGAAGACGCCGGCGTGCCCTTAGCTGTAAGGCATGCCACGTCATCAAAGGCCGACGCGTTTCGACGTCATCAGACGTCTTTGTCAAGGTAAGGTCTTACCCTACCTGTCCGTTTCCAAATGAGTGAATGTTGTGGTCTGGATATGAATTAGATTAAGCACTTCAATAACGATGCTTTAAATAATAATTAGCCTGCTGGCTTTTCTGCACTGCTCATCCATTGGCCTATTCCCTATTATGCTATACTTTGCAATGCAATATGGGCAAGATAGAAGTCCTATTCTTATATGAGAAGTAGCCTTGGGTAGGCCCTAATTGCATATAATAGTCCTAGAACTTTATTGCCCTGCTGAAAACACTTTTACCCTCACTCATAAGTAAGCAAATATGGTATAATCATACCTTGGTATACCGTTAAGAATATATATTTATATACAAAGGTCAGATTATTCCCAGTAATTTATTTTGGGACTTTTTATAGGATGAGCTATTGCTATCCAGAACCTTTACATCTGTATATATATGTATTATAGATCCTAGGATCTATCACAAAGACAGGACTACTCCAATTGGATTAGCAATCACTTTTCTCCTCTACAGTACTGTTAGGTGTGGACCTAATAACCCCTCTATTAAGAGTACATTTAACATTTAGTGGTTTCTGTCCACACATCCATTAGCCTATTTTTATTTTTTTGTTTCAATCCTGGGATTTTTTACCCATTGTTTTTAAAGTATTCGCTGTTGTTACCCCCTATTAATAAAGACTTCAATTACATTTTTCCCACTTTTTGTATATATATTGGTCAATATAGACCCCCATAAGCACTTCATTAACCCCCTCACTCATGGGAGTCAATATAGACCCCCATAAGCCCTTCATTAATGCTGTCACTCATGGGGGTCAATACAGACCCCCATAAGCACTTAACCCCCTCACTCATGGGGGTCAATATAGACCCGCACAAGTCTTTATTTAAGTCTGTCACTCATGGTGGTCAATACAGACCCCCATAAGCCCTTCATTAACCCCATCACTTATGAGGGTCAATATAGACCCCCATAAGCACTTCATTAACCCTCTCACTCATGGGGGTCAATATTGACCCCATAAGCACTTCATTAACCCCCTCACTCATGGGAGTCAATATAGACCCCCATAAGCCCTTCATTAACCCGGTTACTCATGGGGGTCAATACAGACCCCCATAAGCACTCAACCCCCTCACTCTTGGGGGTCTTTACAGACCCCCATAAACCCCTATTTAACCCTGTCACTCATGGGGGTCAATATAGACCCCCATAAGCCCTTCAATAACCCTGTCACTCATGGGGGTCAATACAGACCCCCAAAAGCACTTAATTAACCCCCTCACTCATGGTGGTCAATACAGACCCCCATAAGCCCTTCATTAACCCCATCACTTATGAGGGTCAATATAGACCCCCATAAGCCCTTCATTAACCCTGTCCCTCATGGGGGTCAATACAGACCCACATAAGCCTTTCATTAACCCGGTCACTCATGGGGGTCAATACAGACCCCCATAAGCACTTAACTAAACCCCTCACTCATGGGGGTCAATACAGACCCCCATAAGCCCTTCATTAACCCTGTCACTCAATTGGGTCAATATAGACCCCCATAAGCACTTCATTAACACCCTCACTCATGGGGGTCAATACAGACCCCCTTAATACATATAATTAACCCCGTCACTCAGGAGGGTCAATACAGCCCCTCATAAGCCCTTATTTTACCCCCTCACTCATGGGGGTCAATACAGACCCCCAAAAAACCCCTAATTAACCCTGTCACTCATGGGGGTCCACACAGACCCTCATAAGCCTCTATTTAACCCCATCAGTCCCATAAGGGTATATTAAGAACATTATGGGCCTGTTAGAACCCAACATTACATAGTTTCATAGGCCCTCATTCTATTATCCACCGTAAATCGGCCACAAAGCTGCGATTCCTTGCGGGGCTCCCGTTACCTTGCAATTCAAATAGTTGGCGCCGCAAGGATATTCCCTTACGGCCGGCCGCATATCTTGCAACCGGCCGTAAGCTCAGAAATCTTTAAAAGCAAATATAAATTCAAGACGGCAATGTAAAGCTCTGTAAATGCTAGGGATCATAATGGGGTACATAAGGATTATTAGCAACCCCCTCTCAAGCTTGCACATCAACCCAAATCCGAGATTTCATTAACTGTTTATTTTCCGGCCACAGCGTGGGCGGGTCTGAGGTGCTTCAAGCCCTCTGGACTTTTTCCACGGATATTTGACATAAAGTAAAATAAAAATTATTTACGGATTTGAGTGTAGGGGAATGTTGTGCTATGAATGCTAACACCTACAATCACTTTATAGTCTCCTCAGAGTGCAGGATGGCTTTATTATGGCCTTATTATGTGCTTAATTGTGTGCTTGCGGGACCTTTTTGCTGCAAGTAAGCTGCGGCTCGGTTTTAGCCTTGCAGAGAGGGTTCCCGGAGCAATTGAATAGCAACAGTGAAAAGTGATTTTCTTGCGGCCGAAACTCTTGCGGACGTTTAAAATCAAAGGCTTTCCTCCGGCGCGTACGGCCGCAAGGGATAACAAGGCGCCGGCCGCAAGCCTGCCGGAGTCCCCGGCCGGAAGGAATAGAATAGGCAAATAGCCTGCGGCTGGTCCTTGCGGCCCCGCATCTCCTACGGCCAATAACAGAATGAGAGCCATAGTATTTAAGATTGAAAAAAGACTTTCAGTCCATCAAGGTTAACCTTTTAAGATCTCCTCTGATCTGCAATAGGCGGATTAACTATTAATTAGTTGTATAAAAAAAAAAAAAAAATCCCTCCTGATCCCAGACACCGGCGATCCCGGTATCAATACTGCCTCTCTAATTATCCATGATAACCCTGAATTCCCTTTATTCTGGTAGAGAATTCCACAGATTAACCACCCTTACTGTGAAGAACCCTTTTCTTTCTTTAAGGTGGAATATTTTTACTTCTAACCTCAAGGGATGTCCTCTTGTCAGTTGAAAACCTCTTGGCACAAAAAGCTCCCTTGACAAATCTTTATACTGACCCTGGATGTATTTATATAAGGTAATCATATCTCCTCTTACTCGCGGACATCCCCGACGCTAATGAGCCTGCCGGAGACTTTTCCGGAAGAAAATAGGCAATGGTGCCTTCTAATTGGTTGAAAATGCTGTCTATCAAATTCACCCAAACAGGAGGCGCCAATGTGTGAGACAATCAGACAGGGATACACCCTAAAATCCCACTCTGATTGGATAATGCACCTGTCAATCTTTATTTAAACCAATCACAAGGCGCAGATGCCTTCAGCCAATCACAATGGAATACACCCCCACAGTGTGATTGGCTGGAGGCATCTACGCATTCTGATTGGTTGCACTGACAATAGCCAATCACAATGGAATAAACCCCCACGTACTGATTGGCTGAAGGCATTTGCGCCTTCTCATTGGCTGTTGTCAATGTCAATCAGTATTACAGCCAATGGGAAGGCGCAGATGTCTTCAGCCAATCACCGCGTGGGGGTGTATCCCATTGTGATTCGCTGATAGCAATAAAGCCTTCGGATTGGTTCAAATGAAGATTGACAGGTGCGTTATCCAATCAGAGTGGGATTTTGGGGTGTAACCCTTTCTCATTGGCTCACAATTAGCGTCTTCTCATTATTCTGCAACACTCCGTACACTCCGTTTTTTTTTACTTTTTTTCTTTTTAGAGCGGCTATGCTTCCAGGACCCTTCCGGGGCAGAAGACGAGGAAGCCGGAGACATCGCAGGGAGGTAAGTACAAAGTATATTATGTTTATTTTACTTTGTTTTATGTTTATGTATGTGTACTAATGTAATGTTTTTTTTAACAGGGGCCACACCGGAGAAGAAAAAAAGAAGATGGACGGGACATGTTGGAAAGGTGAGTAGAATATTTAGAATGTTTATAATGTTTATTTATTTTATGTAAACGTATTGTACTAATTTTTTTAATCTTTTTTTTCCCTAGGCTGCTGATCTGAAAAAACATCTCAAAGGTAAGTGGTCTTAATTATTTTATTTTAGCTTAGAATTAGGGTTGCTATATAGAGATAGCATGTATTGTATATTAGATAGATTGGGGGATGTATAGTACATAGATAGTATTTATTGTATATTAGATAGGGGGATGTATATTAGATAGATAGGATGTGTTTTAGATAGATAGTATTGTAAATTAGATATTGTGATGTATATTAGCTAGGGTTGTATTGTATTGTATTTAATTGTATTGTATTGTATTGTATGTATTGTATTGTATGTATTGTATGTATTATACGTATTTCATTTTCAGTTATGACATTTTTTTTTCTGTAGTGGGGGGGGGGTTGTAATGTATTTTTTTATTTTCTGTAATGTTCCTTTTTTATTTTTTGTGACTTAGGTTTTTTTTTGTAATGTACATTTTTTATTTTTTTTTATTTATTTTTTTTTATTTTATGTAATGTAGATTTTTGATTTTTGATGACTTTAGTTTTTTTTATTTCTGTAATTACAGTGGTGGGGAGGGGGTTATTAGGGGGTAGGTAGTGTAGTGTAGGTAGGTAGTGTTGGTGTTAATAGGTTAGTGTAGAGGGTGTTTAGTTGATATTTAATGTTTTATTGGGGGGGTATAGTGCAGTGTAGTGTTTATACTTAGTGTCATGATGGTCCTTGAGGACCGTCATGGCACTTATGTGGTTAATGTTGGGTTGTAACAGGCCCATATTGGTCATAATATACCCTTATGGGAATGATGGGGTTAAATAGAGGCTTATGAGGGTCTGGATAGACCCCATAAGTGACTGGGTTAAAATGGTGTACTGCTTACACTTTGGGTCATGAGGATCCTGGATGACCCTCATTGGCACTTATATTGTTATTTCATGCGTTCATTAGTGTGTTAGAGGGGTCTATATAGTTGAGGCACACAGTACACTCACATTGTGTGGCAATCAGCATTTCAACACTTTCTTTTATTGACCATAATTTTTTGAAGGGCAAGTCACTAGTTTTTTTTATAAACATTAAACTGCGTTTTGATGTAATTTGCTCAAGATACAATATTGCCATCAATCTTTCTTAAAGTGATAGCTCTACTCATAAAATACATTACATTAACCCATTGGCCGGATATTTACTTGGTTTGTTTGCATATTCAGGGCAATGATGTAAAAAAATCGCTTTTATAGATTACCTAATCCCTGTGCCAAATTTTCCCCTTCCTTGTCTCTTTGTTTCTAATTATGATTCGCTATTAGTTTGCCATGCAACTACCTTGTACTCATAAAATAAATGAAAAATATTTACATTTCTGATATAATTTTCCTTAAAATAATTAATTTGACAAGTTTTACCGAATAACATCTTATGTGGGACTATCCCATACTAGGGAGTCATTCATGCGCTAACATGGAGGACATTTACATAAGTGGATAGTGTCCATTAGTTAGTCATATTCATATTCTGCAATCAATTCTAATGTCTTTCCATGCTTTCCCGTGCTTTTAAAGTGCAGTAGTGGGCGTGGAATTTCTGCTACAGCTATCACAACTGATTTTACAACACTTTGCCAATCCTATTTACTACTCATAATATTTGTTTAAGAAATGTAAAACTTTTTCTAGTTGCGGGTCTTACTTAATTTGTGAGCTAGATGTAAAATTCTAATAGAATATGGATTTTTTGTAACTTTAAGTACGTTGCACCCGTAATGTTTGAGATGTTCAAAAATAAATGGAGAGGCTAAGCCTAAATTGCATATTTGGCTTGTCAGTATTGATTGTTGGCGGGTAACTCTCAATCAGGATGCGAGTAGGTAATAGAATATGTGGCAACTTAATTTACAACTTTACGTATCTGTAACATTATGATCTGGCCAACAGAATAGGGAACAGTGCCAGGGTATTAACAGTATTACAGAAAACCCTAGCAAATACATGAACAAAGTTTTAAGACATTTTGTGGTCTCATTCTCATTTATAAAGGATACTAATTGTGCACTTCAAAGACTTCAAAAAAGATGTGACAATGGTTCAAAACTTGCAAGTCTAGATGTGGAATTGTTATATACTAGTAATCCAGGTGACAAAGGATTAAAAGCATGGTGGCGATGTAAAGTAGAAGAAGGAGGAGACAGGTTATTGTTTGGAAGGTGGGTCCTTTTCCAATAGAACATCAGATCTTTCTCTGTTCTGTCTCTTAACACTACTGAACCCAACTGGATACCATTATGTTTCACTAGGGAGTTCAACTAGAAACCTATCAAGATAAACTTGTTCCTGCCTTTGTTTTAAAATGTTTCTAAAGTGAGACATTGTTTTTTTATTAAAGAAGTCCACATTGCAGCTTGCTAGCTTTGTCAGGGTGATACTTTTCAACAAAATTATGTAATGCACCCCTTTTAGCACACATTTCTTTGATCAGTGCAGTAGGTGGCCCATGGACTTACACAGAGACACAATGTCCTCTGCTATTGGGCTAACCTCAGCCTCCTCGGAGCTACAGCTCCTGGCCACAATTTCCTCCAGCTACAGTACATGGTCTTGTGAGGAACTACATGGCAGGCCTTATCGATCAGAGTGACACAGTGGAGGATATTAAAATGGTCCTTCCAGAACTCTCACAGTGTCAACGGAGGTCACCTCAAAGCACCTCTGATCTACAGTTTCTTAAAGTTTGATATGACCTGCTGTTTGTGTTAGGGGATCAAGAACTTCACAGTTATAACATTAAAGACCTCCAGCAAGTTTTCCTCCAAGCCTGGAGGTTGAGCAGGAGCAGTGTCCATTATAAGCAGAGCCCTCAGAGGAATTTCTTTCTCCTTCAAATATTTTTCATCCATTCGATAAAGAACTGCCTGGTTACCCAGGCTTTACTGTTGGCCCTTCACATTACACTTAACTTGTTTTTTCTCTTTTATAAACTCAGGGGTTGTCACTGTGAAAGAGGCTTAATTTTTAGATCCCCCGACAGCATTCCCACACACCACACAAAACTAACAGAGTTAGTTGGTCCTTCATCCGATTGTGACTTTGCAATGTCGTCACTACTTGAGTGATGTAGGTTCTGTTAGGCATTTTCTTCCAATATAAACCAGTCTTGTCACAGTTGAAGACTTGTTGGGAAACAAAAGTATCAGCCTCTACATAGTTTCTAAACCCGCAAACAAATGTTTTGGCAGCTTCTTTGTTGGCACTGGCTGCCTCTCAATGCTTCACTACACTATGAATGCCACTTCTCTTTTTAAAGTTTTCCAACCAACCATGACTGTCTTTAAATTCTACACTGCTCACACTACTTGATACAGGATCACCTTTTACCAGATCGGCATGCAATTTTTTATTGTACAACAATTTATCCGCAATTTATCCACTGTCAATGTCTGTGACCTTTGCTTACTCACAATCTTCACACCTTTAGCCACATTGGCTCCTTCACTAGCTTCCTTATTTTTCAGTATCGTAGAGATTGTTGTAGTTAGCAGCAAGATCAGACACGTGGCTACCATGCTGATACTTGGTTATTAGCTATTTTTTTCGATCTTTGGTGTTCTCTCTATTTTATATATTAAGTGGTATCAATAGCCTTCTTTGAACTTATGATGTAAGCACAAGCTACACTTTCGGTTTTATAGGCACATGCTACACTTTGATCTTTGTAGATACAGACTACACTTTGATTCTTATAGACACAGTCAGCACTTTGATTCTTATAGGCACAGGCAGCACTTGGGCTTTTGTAGGCACAAACTACACTACGTCAGAACTGAACTTTATTTCCCTTCCTGAGAGACAGGATGAGGGGTGGAGCGAGCACGTCAAGTTCAGAGCAAGCATTGAGTTCCGAGCCATCAAAAGCGTCATGTAACGAGCAAGCATCGAGTTCTGAGCCAAGACAGACATGTTGAGTATGGAACATGTTTAGTTACGAGGACAACGATAAATGAGGGTCCACTGTATAAGATTGACCATTGAAATGGTAACATTACAATGAGTTAAATCTTTGGACACTGAGGCTTTGAGGATTTAGGACATGCAAGGCATCAGCAATAGGATGCCATAACAAGAAATCAGTGGTATAATCACCTTAAGCTCCAATTTAGTTTTTAGTTAATATTAAGAAAATGTTCTGAACAATGACACTACTAATGGCTGTGAAAATAATATACACACAAAGGATCTAAAAAAGACTATGAGCATCAATTATTAATAGTGGAACTGTACTTTTTGTATTAATTTCTTAAATTCAAATTTAAAAGCGTTGGGACAAAATAGGATGTTACAATAGCCTTACATTTTAAGGTATAAATTATAGAAAGAAACTAAGTTGACAAGAGTTGATTAATCATTTGGTTCTTAATAATTAATTTCTTTATTAGTATCTTTTGATGGGGAAGAAGTGAAGGCAAAAGTATGGGAAATATTCATAGATCTCAAATTCCCAAATTAATTACAGTAAATCGATTGATTTTTGGATCGGAGAACTGGAAAAAAAGTTTGTTCTTCCTCCAGATATAGAAATTGAGAGTGAAAATGTAATTATCCTGGGAATTAAAATTTAATAATTTAGAACCAGGGGAGTTGAATTTGGAAAGAAAAACATAATATTTGTGAAGCAAAGGTCATGACATGGAAGCATTGGAAATTGTCTTTTGGGATTGTTAAATCCTTTTTGCTGCCCAATTTTGTTTAACTGGCTTTTGTATTTCCTCCACATTAGAAATCTATGATAAACACAAGGAATCTTTCTTCCAGAGGTTTTGGGGAAACAGGTTAAAATTGTTAAGCATGAATATTACTTGTTGGCCATAAAACAAAGATGGCCTTAATATGATAAATCCATAAATATTTTTTAATTTAATATTTTTGTTTTAATTTTCATTGGATGTTTCTGGCGAAGGTGGAGTTATTCCTTTAAAGGTTAGTTATAAATATTTACGCATGGTTCCAGGGTGGATGTATTAAAAGAATCACTCAAAAATAGGATATTTGCCATAATATGTGTTCTGGGCAGTAAAAATTGTCAGGAAATTTTAAATCACAAAAATATAAATTAAGCATGTGTCAAGAAAACAAATTTATAACTTAGTATCAGACAGAACATCACCCAAACGGGTCCTGAAGTACTGTCCTGTGTCTAGCCATAGTATAGTTTTACAGCAATTAAATGACCTCAGATTACCCACATATAAAGGGTATATTGTGGTTATTGTTCTATGGAAAAATGTTAGACAGAACCTAAAATATATATAAATATTAATAACAGGAGTTATCAGCAAGATAAATGTAATGATATAGAGACAATGGAGCTGTGAGGGGAAATTTCACAAGCCTAGAGTTAAACCACCTGCTAATATATTAATTCTGCTGAATGTTCTAATGTTCTGTAATTGCCTTTCTTGGATTATATCCACATGTTAGAAAAAAAACGAATTATTAGTTTGTCCTTGTAAGTGCTGGGATTTCAAAAATAACTTCTTTGCAAGATATACTTGCTCACATCTGCGACAGACAATCGTAGTTTATTTTTTCTGTGTCCTTGAGTGCTGACCAACGGGACAGATATAAAGCTGTGTGAGAAATGATTATTAAACAGAGATCATTTTAATCACTTAAAATGTGATGTCTAATCTGGTACCAAGTAAACCCTTTGTATGCTGTGTTCATTTCTTCTGCAGGGTAATATTTCCCTAACAGGAGCATTTACTATTAGATTTAAGTCTCACTGGAAAAAATAATTTTGTTGAGTAAGACTGTATCAGATTGTATACTGTTTGTGTTTTAAAATGTGTAAATAATTGTAAATTGTGTTTAATTTTGAAATAAATAAAGATTATAAGTACAGATTCCCAAGAGCTGTTGAGACCACAATTTATTAAAAAAAATACTGTTATTCATTATGAAATACCCTCTTTCTGATACTACAAATATAAAAAATATTTTTAGGATCCTTTAAAATATTAATGGTTGTGTATGTTTAATTTTTTTTTTTCTTCTGAAAACAATGTGTAAATTTTCAAGTTGTTTTTTTAAAAGACCATATGGAAAAATAGGACAACAGTGGTCTTCTAACTTCTAGCTTCATCAGTATTTTCTACAATTCGATATAGCTGCAAAGCAGAGAAATAATTCTCTGCATATAATAGAATTCAGCAAGTAGCCTTTACTACACACATGCTCAGCAAGGGAAATGCAAAATCAGTATTCTTCTATAAAAAGTAATATATTTAGCCTTGAGCTATTCCACCTTGCACCTCTCTATATAGACACAATGGCACTGGTTATAATTGGTTCTATTTCAGTACATGACAAAACTACTAAGACTATTCATAGTGACTTGCATTGTGCTTAGTGGGAAAGTCTTTGCTACAACTTTAATTAGTTTATTCTTTGTTGTGGTTGGGATTAGATAAAGTATATTTAACAAATATAAATACATACATTATAATCTTTTTTCATTGTTTTTATTTAGATTTGTAGTTAAAAATGATTACAAAAAATGTGAATGTATATTTTTTTGCATTAGATTTTTTTAAAGATATTTTTAGATTTATAATAAGTTTCATGCTGCATATCAAAAGATTGTTTTGCAACCTATCGACTTTAATCCAATTTATTGTGTTTACTATTCTATAATACATTTGTGTAAATCTAAAAAGAAGAATGGATTGACCATAGGAGCACGTTGAATATAAAGATGTGCATTGGTAATGAAAATAGAAGATGGATTTTGACAGGCCATAATAAGATTAAGACCTATCATTGGTGAAAATATCGAACTAACTTCATTAATGCTAGGGTATAATAGTCTGGTGGAGCAAGGCAATAAGTTCACAGAGTATGGGTAGCTTAACAACAGGGATTGAGGAGAGGTGATAGGAGAGCAAGAAAGAAGAAGGTCATTAACAGAATAAAGAGGGCAGTTGGGAAGTATTTCGAGACAAGAGCAGAGATATGTGTGCACAGTTGATGAGTGAGTGACAGAGAGGTGCTGCAGACACTGAACACTAAGGACCTTATACTTGGAGGATTTTCTTCTATAATTGCCATTTACGGGTGTGAAAACATTTGCGGGCTTGAGTAGTAATTGAATAGCAAGTTGTGATTGTAACAACGGTCTTGAAAGATCAAGGCTTAGCTGGGTGGGAGTTACGATTTTGACAACCGCAGGGATTTTCAGCCAGTAACCCGCAGATTGTTTGTGGTTAGCTAAAAGACTCCAATTGAATAGCAAATAAGTTTACAGGCTACATTACGGGCTTCAGTAACTAACAATTGCTCAACTGAATAAAGTCCTAAGTATGGTAAATGAGTGATGGAGAGGCATTGATTATGGATTGGAGTGGAGACTGATGGGTAATAGGCATGCCTGCAAGGAGCGAAATGATGTAGTTAATGAGAATGGATTAACTACTGCAGGTTCACTCATCTCTCTTCCTCTAACAAAAACCTCTTCTGCTTTTCAGCCTCCTGACTCCATCTTGTTTTCACGCTAAGCTACTACCTTGGACATCCAAGCACTGCTAAAAGCCGTCTGACTCCATCTTGTTTTCCAACCTAACTACTGTCTTGACATGCAAATGCTGCTAAAAGCCTCCTGACTGCATCTTATTTTCCTGATTAACTGCTACCTTGGACACCAAAACACTGCTTAATGTGCTAAATGCCTTCTGCCTTCATCTTTTTCATGTCTTAATTTATTATTACACATATGTTCTGCACCTGTACATTCAGAACCACCTGCTTAAAGAAATAATTAAAGTATCAACTACTTACTCATTACAGCCAATCTGATAAAACTTCCCTCACTTATTTTCTCCTACCCTTGAATTCTACTATTATAATTATACTAGCAACTTGCCCGTCAAAAATGACGGCATGAAATAGTGTTTTATACAGTGGATATAAAAAGTCTACAAACCCCTGTAAAAATGTCAGGTTTCTGTGCTGTAAAAAAATGAGGCAAAGATAAATCATTTCAGAACTTTTTCCACCTTTAATGTGACCTATAAACTGTACAACTCAATTGAAAAACAAACTGAAATCTTTTAGGTGGAGGGAAGAAAAATAAAAAAATAAAATAATGTGGTTGCATAAGTCTGCACACCCTCTTATAGCTGGGGATGTAGCTGTGTTCAGAATTAAGCAATCACATTCCAAATCGTGTTAAATAGGAGTCAGCATACACCTGCCATCATTTAAAGTGCCTCTGATTAACCCCAAATAAAGTTCAGCTGCTCTAGTTGGTCTTTCCTGAAATGTTCTTCGTCGCATCCCACAGCAAAAACCATGGCCCACAGAGAGCTTCCAAAGCATCAGAGGGATCTCATTATTAAAAGGTATCGGTCAGGAGAAGGGTACAAAAGAATTTCCAAGGCATTAGATTTACCATGGAACACAGTGAAGACAGTCATCCTCCAAAATTGATGAAAAGACAAGAAGAAAACTGGTCTGGGAGGCTACCAAGAGGCCTACAGTAACATTAAAGGAGCTGCAGGAATATCTGGCAAGTACTGGCTGTGTGGTACATGTGACAACAATCTTCCGTATTCTTCATATGTCTGGGCTATGGGGTAGAGTGGCAAGACGAAAGCCTTTTCTTACGCAGAAAAACATCCAAGCCAGGCTACATTTTGCAAAAACACATCTGAAGTTTCCCAAAAGCATGTGGGAAAAGGTGTTATGGTCTGATGAAACCAAGGTTGAACTTTTTGGCCATAATTCCAAAAGATATGTTTGGCGCAAAAACAACACTGCACATCACCAAAAGAACAGCATGGTGGTGGCAGCATCATGCTTTGGGGCTGCATTTCTTCAGCTGGAACTTGGGGCCTTAGTTAAGATAGAGGGAATTATGAACAGTTCCAAATACCAGTCAATATTGGCACAAAACCTTCAGGCTTCTGCTAGAAAGCTGAACATGAAGAGGAACTTCATCTTTCAGCATGACAATGACCCAAAGCATAGATCCAAATCAACAAAAGAATGGCTTCACCAGAAGAAAATTAAAGTTTTGGAATGGCCCAGCCAGAGCCCAGTCCTGAATCCGATTGAAAATCTGTGGGGTGATCTGAAGAGGGCTGTGCACAGGAGATGCCCTTCGCAATCTGACAGATTTGGAGTGTTTTTGCAAAGAAGAGTGGGCAAATCTTGCCAAATCAAAATGTGCAATGCTGATAGACTCATACCCAAAAAGACTAAGTGCTGTAATAAAATCAAAAGGTACTTCAACAAAGTATTAGTTTAAGGGTGTGCATACTTATGCAACCATATTATTTTATTTTTATATTTTTTCTTCCCTCTATCTAAAAGATTTCAGTTTGTTTTTCAATTGAGTTGTACAGTTTATAGGTCACATTAAAGGTGGAAATAGTTCTGAAATGATTTATCTTTGTCTCATTTTTTTACAGCACAGAAACCTGACATTTTAACATGAGTGTGTAGACATTTTATATCCACTGTACATTGTGTTTCTCCCCCTCCCTCCTGTCTCTTTTCCCCCTCTCCCTTTCCTGTGTCTCTTCCCCCCTTTCTCTCCCTGTGTCTCTTTCACCTCCTCTCCCTCCCCTGTGTCTCATTTCCCCCTCTCCTGTGCCTCTTCTTTCCCCCTCCCCCTCTCCTTTTCCCCCTCTCCCTCACCTATGTCTTTTTCCCCTCTCTCCCTCCCTGTGACGCTTTCCCCCTCCCCTTCCCTGTGTCTCTTCCCCATCTCCCTCCCATGTGTCTATTGCCTCCTCTCCCACTCCTTGGTCTCCATCGCCCCTCTCCCTCCTCTGTGTCTCCTTCTCCCTCTAAACTCTGTGTCTTCTTCCCCCCTCCCCTGTGTCTCTTCCCCCTCTCCATCCCATGTCTCTTTCTCCCTCTCTCCCTCCTCTGTGCCATTTTCCCCACTCTCCCTCCCCTGTGTCTCTTTCACCCCTCTCCCTCCCCTGTGTCTCTTTCCCCCTCTCCCTCCCCTATATTCCTTCCCCCTCTCCCTGCCCTGTGTCTCTCCCCCTCCCTCCCCTGTGTCTCTTCCCCCTCTCCCTTCTTCTGTGTCTCCCTCTCCCTCACCAGTGTCTCTTCTCCTGCCCTTGTCTCTTTACCCCTCTCCCTCCCATGTGCCTCATTCCCTCCTTCTCCATCCCCTGTGTCTCTTTCCCCATCTCCCTCCCCTGGGTCTCTTTCCCCCTCTCCCTCCCCTATGTCTCTTTCCCATTCTCCCTCCCCTGTGTCTCTTCCCCCTCTCCCTCACCTGTGTCTCTTTCCCCCTCTCCCACTCCTGTGTCTCTTTCCCCCCTCTCCCACCCCTGTGTCTCTTTCCCCCCTCTCCCTCCCATGTGTCTCTTCCCCCTCTCCCTCCCCTGTGTCTCTTGCCCCCTCTCTATCCCCTGTGTATCTCCCCCCTCTCCCTCCCCTGTGTCTCTCCCCCTCCCTCCCCTGTGCCTACTTTCCCCATCTCTTGTGACTCCTTTCCCCCTCTACCTCTCCATTTCCCCCTCTCCCTCTGCTGTGTCTCTTCCCCCTCTCCCTTGTGTCTCTCCCCCCACCTCTCCCTCCTCTATGTCTACTTCTTTCTCTCACCTCTGTCTCTCACAATGGACAAATTCACTGTTATGGACTCTTCCTTGACCTTATCTTTAATAATTTCTGTGCAACCTCCAACCCTGTCATCTGCCCACTTCTTCTATCTGAATACAACCTCCTTATGTGCAAAATGACCACACACTCCTCTCACTGCCCTTCTTCTACCCCAGCAACCATTACCCAAAGAAACCTGCAAGCACTATACCTT
The DNA here is from genome assembly GCA_027410445.1 of Discoglossus pictus. Lineage (NCBI taxonomy): Eukaryota > Metazoa > Chordata > Amphibia > Anura > Alytidae > Discoglossus > Discoglossus pictus. The sequence goes on along the minus strand of CM050167.1, from coordinate 294,977,039 downwards.
TCCACTGTACTACAGTCCCTTCTCAGCCCACTTTCAGTACAACCCGACTATCACTTCCACCCTCAACACTCTTGTCCCCAACCACACACATTCACCCTTGCTTTCATCCACAACCATGGCACACTGTACAAACATGATACATCCAGAGGTGCTCCTGCAGCGCTGAACAGCTATGGAGAAAATCTCACACTTCAGCAAACTTTTTCCATTACAATTTTGTTTTACGCTCCTACCTCTCTGTACTCAACCTTGACAAACAACACTATTTCACTTAATTAATAACATCTCTGTCCTCCAACCCAATCGTTTGTACGCCACATTCAACACTCTCCTCCCCCCCCCCCTTCCACCTCTTCCTGTCTCACTGCTGAAGACTTTGGCATCCATTTTAAGAATAAAATTGAAAACATTCACAATAAATACTTCACTCACCATGAGTCACACACTTCTTCCTCTCCACTAATTGACAACACCTAGCTTTCGCTTTTCCCAAATCCAATAGATATTGCACTCTCCAGTCTTCTTTCAACCTCCCGCCTTACTAACTGTCCTCTGGATCCTATTCTATCACAGATTATCCCTAGCCTCTCTACTACACTCAACCCAGCTCTCACAGCTCTTTTCAATCTTTCCATAAACACGTTTCCAAACTCTTTAAAACACACCATAATTACAGCCATTCTTAATAAACCCTCATCAGATCCAGCTTCTGATTCTAACTATGACCCTATCTCTCTACTTCCCCTGGCTTCAAAATTGCTTGAGTGGCTCGTCTACAATCGCCTTACACAATTTATTTCCTCCAACTTTCTTCTTGACACCTTCCAATCTGGCTTCCGGCCCAAACACGAGACAGCTCTCACTAAAGTCACTGATGACCTGCTCACCGCAAAGTCAAATTGCCACTTCTCTATTCTAATTCTTCTGGATCTGTCTGCTGCCTTTGATACAGTTGACCACCCCTTTCTAATACACATTCTCCACTCCCTTGGCATCCGTGGAACTGTTCTCTCTTGGTTCACATCTTATCTACATGGCCGGATATTTTAGCGTCTCTTTTTCTAGCACCACTTCTTCACCTCACCCTCTGTCTGTTGGTGTAGTCCAAGGTTCTGTCCTAGGCCCTCTACTCTTCTATATCTGCACATCCTCACTTGGCACCCTAATAAAATCCTTTGGGTTTCAGTATCATCTCTACGCAGATGACAAATCTACCTCTCTGAGCCAGATCTATCCTCCTCTCTTCTACCACAAGTTTCCAACTACCTCTCAAGCATATCCTTCTGGATGCCCATCAACTCAAACTCAACATGTCAAAGACTGAGCTCCTAATCTTCCCACAATCTACTACTTTTTCCGTTTCTCAGATATCTCTTACTGTCGACAATGCTATAATTATTCACACCTCCCAGACCCTCCTTCTTGGGGTTATATAGGACCCTGCCCACTCCTTCCTTCCTCATATACCATCATTAACTAAAGCTTGTCTCTACCATTTAAAAAACATTTACAAAATATGTCACTACCTTACACAAGACACAACAAAAAATGTTTGGTACATTCTCTCATGATATTCCGCCTCGCCTACTGCAACTCTCTCCTTGCTGGCCCATCCATTACTCATCTGTCTCCAATCCATCAATATTCAATATCTGCAGCACCTCTCTGTAAATCACTCCACTGGCTTTCCATAACCTCCAGAATAAAATTTAAACTCATGATCCTAACTTACAAAACCCTTAACAAAAATGCACCCCCTATATCTCTGTTCTAATCTCAAAATTATCCCCCACCTTCTCTCCTTGTCTCTTATCACCTCCTCTCACTCCCGCCTTCTGGACTTTTCTTGCGTTGCCCCAATTCTCTGGAATTCCTTGCCTTGGTCCACTAGATTATTCTCATGCAACAAAATCTTCAAACACTTACTAAAAACACATCTGTTCACAGAACATTATTACCTTCAGCCTTAACACGCAGAACACATCTTTCACCATACCCTAACTCATTAAATTGTAAGTTTGCAAGTTTTCAGTTTTGCAATTTGCTTTAGTAAAAACTCTACTCGCACTAGATTCTAAACTCAGTTTTGTTTTATCTTGTACTTAACCCTTGTTCAGGACTAGGGAATATGCTGGCGCTATACAAATAAAGATAATAATAATAATGGATTAGAATTTTAGTTGTGTGTTGTGTAAGATAGTGAGGTACTTTTTTTCATTTCAATATTGATAGTATATGAGTAAAACAATTGGCAGGGTTAAAAAAACAACCAAGACTATGGGCATGAGAGGGGAAAGTGATGATGGCATTGTTAACAGTGACATATATTTGAGGAATGAAAGCTGTTGTTGAAGATAAGACAATAACTAGCTCAGTCTTTGACATAATGGATTTGAACACCTAAAACTCAAATAAGCTCAAAAGTAAATTGCTTGACACCCACTCTAAAACTAAAAAATATTTAAACAAATGTGGAATTTATTGATAATTTTATTAATAAATATATTTTTATTTAAGCTAAACTACACTGCTATTGTATTGCAAAAGGTTACTAGTGCTAAAACAATAATGTAGGCATCAAACGTGTTCTAAGGAAATGACTGAATGGTTTATAATAATTGTTGTTAAATCTGCCTCCCCCTCCATTATAAAAAAATATATATATCTTCATATCTCAACTTTTGGGGTGCCCATTAAGTGAGTGGCAGGGTGAAAAAAACACTTTAACTACTTCTTAACTAATAATGATATAATGAAAAACTATAATAATAATAAAAATAATACCCTTCCTCTGTAATAATAAGTTGCTGAAGCTATTGTTCTTTCTTTTAAATCAAGCAAACAACAATCTCATACAAAACGACTATATACAGTATATATATATATATATATATATATATATATATATATATACTGGTACCTTCTCGTCCTTAATCCATTCAGAACAGCAGCATGAGTTCCAAACAGCTTGAGTTTCAAACAAGCATTTCCCTTAGGAATCAATGTAAATTGAAATAACCCGTATGGGACCTCAGATTTTATTTTGAACTGATGGTGTTGTTTTTGGATACAAAACGTTAAAACTAAACAGACATAAAAAAAAGAAATAATAATAATTATATCATATAACATAGAATTTAAGTGTACTGAGAGGACCTGAGGGCCCAATGGTCTGGTGGCGATGTAGAGGAGGAGAAGGAGGAGAGAGGTTATTGCTTATTAGCACAGGCTACACTTTGGTTCTTGCAAGCACAAGCTACACTTTGGTTCTTGTAAGCACAGGCTGCACATTGGCTCTTACAGGCACAAGCTGCACATTGGCACTTACAGACACAGGCTGCATATTGTCTCTTAAAGGCACAGGTTGCACATTGGCACCTACAGAAAAAAAAGCAGCATATTGGCACTTACAGACAAAGGCTGAATATTGGCTTACACTTACAGGAGGCATAGGCTGCAGATAAGCACTTAAAGGGACAGACAGGATGCACATTGACACTTAAAGGCACAGGATGCAGATCGGCACTTACTGGAACAGGCTGCAGATTGACACAGATACAGGATGCACATTGGCACTTATAGACACAGACAGGCTGCACATTAGCACTTACAAACACAGGCTCAAGATTGGCACAGGATGCACATTGGCATTTAGAGACAAAGGCTGCAGATTGGCACTTACAGGCACAGGCCAGATGTAGGTTGTCTCAAGCGCGTTGACTTCCGAGCAAGCACAGAGTTCTAAACAATTGATCAGACCAGTCCGATGAGTACAGACGACACGTTGAGTTCTAAGAAATGTTTCCCACTGTGAGACATGTCGAGTATTGAAAACCAGAGCAGACCGAAACCCGGGTACCATTGTATTAGTATTCTCAAGCCTATGCTACCCAACTAAATAAAGTAACTAAAACCTCATAAAAAAGTAAAATTAGGCACTGAATATATTCTGGCAAAATATATATATAAAATAACAATAAATAATACGGGTTAGTAATATTCTGTTTATGATTAATATTCATGCATTTACCTTCATATTTAGGCCCAAGTTTACAAGGTTAGGACCAATGATAGGAAATTTGAGATTACAACGCATAACATTTTTGAATGGAAGTGTTGCCACCATATTGGCCCAGTATTATTTAATACTGCCTATGTTGTTTACCTAGGATGATAATGGTGCCCCTGTTGGTTACCTAAGAAGGTTAAAGGTGAGGTTTACCTAAAATGTATATACAATATCTGCCCATATTGTTTACCTAAGAGGGTTAATCTTACCCTTGTTATTTAAATAGAATGATTTTGCGCAGCATATTGTTTATGTTATATGTGATACCATATAGTTTTAAGGAATGTTTGAAGTCATGTATTTTGTGGTTACTGTATCCGCAAAACACAAAATAATAAAAATTAATGCCGATACGGTTCTAGTCCATGTGGGTGGCCTGATATGTATTAACTCATTTATTCTTGAAATCGATATCACCCCAAAATGAAACATAAAATAAAATGATTTTTGATTGCAGATTTGCAAGCTTGAGACTGTTGTGCAATTAATTCTATTGTCTTTCATGGCTTTCTCCATCATTTACAGTGCAGTATTGATTTTTTTATTTGCTTTAACAGTGCTAGGGTTATGTCTTTAACCCCTTTGTGGGTCCTCTCTAGTACTCGTAGGATTTTCTTCTGCACTTGCCATTTACAGGTGTGAAAACATTTGAGGGCTTGGGGAATTGTATCAATCGAATGGTGGTTTGCAATTGTAAAGATCAAAGGCTTAGATGGGGTGTAAGTTACAGTTGTAACAACTGCAAGGATTTTAAGCCCGTAACACGTAGCTCATTTGCAGCTTGCAAAAAAACACACATTGAGCAAATTAACTTGCGGCCTCCATTACGGGCTACTGTAACTTACAATTGCTCAATTGAATGAGGCTCCATGTCTGTAAAAGAGGTTTGCAATATAACCCCCTCTGCGATGACAGAGGAAAGCTAGCTCATGATAATAACGTGTGAATTTCCCCTCTTCTCAGGCAAGGGCATCAAACGACCTATCAATTTAGAGACAGTCACGAAAGGGATGGGGGAGGAGCTAGTTCAATCGTCTTAATCATATTTTAATAAAACTGTTATAGCTAGACAGATGCTGAAAAGGGCTTTGGTGTCTCTTAATGTCCTATTTTGTTTGGTTTATGGCACCTGGATGTCAGGACTGCTACAGCCATAAAGACATAGAGAAGGGTAACATGGGTGCAATAATATTATCTGCTAGGCAACATTTCCCTCACCTGGCGTGCAGTGGTCCATAGGGTCAGGGAGAGTCAGACACGATTGAAAAACTACACAGCAACAACAATATTTCCCTAGGAGTAAATATGGTTTAATGTACTCATGCTGTGGGGTACAAATTACCTGGGATAAGATATGGTCATGTTTAGGCTTGAAATGCAGGATTTTCCCTGGGAGTTCTAATGAAATATGTTATGTGGGACTTACAGGGAAGGGGTCTACAAATCAGAGGGTACTTGGTTGAGGGGTATGGTTCAGTGGACCAGAGAACCAAGAAAGAATTAGGGCTAGCAGTAAGCATGACTCCTGCTCAGCAAGGGTTAATCAGGGAGAATTACATAATTTGATGAACATATACCTCCCCCATGGCCAAGGACATTGGCCTGGAGGATTGGCTTATTATATGTTTGTCTGGGGTTTAGACTTATTGTAATTGGTTGCTGTTCTGTTTAAATTTGCTGTGTGTTCATCAATAAAGTGCTATACACTGTGAACAGAATCTAAATGAACGCTTTATTCTGGGGATGATAATAATTCTTATTATTGGGGTTAATACTCCTAAACCTTCCTGAAACTAAAATCCTACAAGCCTGCTTCCTGACATTTCGTGGGCACTTTTGGTGGTCGTATGCTTTCCCGGGTCCATTCCTGCTATCAGGGATATCCAAAGAACCCCACAATAAATAAATAATAATTCATTAAAAGATGCTCTTTTTCCTGTAATGACTTTATCTCCTGTGATTCATTAAGATAAAGTCATTAGGGGAAATGGAAGATATTGTTATGTAATTTATGCTTAAAATACCAAACTTTTGAGGTTACGTTTATAATACTTCCACTCACAAGTGTTAATAACAATCAATTGCAATTATATGTATTATTATATGTACTTTTTATTTGAAGCAATGCATTTCTGGTCCCTCTGCCATTGATGCTATTGAACTGGCTAAATGACCATTTTAGTTCTATATTTACAATGTGCTGTTTTTAGTAATTATACTTGATAATGAAGAAAATGTCTATAGAATGTAAAACAATATATACAACCTGTAACTTATGATCTGTTATTTGCAAAAATATTGCATTGGAAGCTACACTTTGCTGATCTATTACTACTGCGAATGGTTGGAAACCTTGAATACAGCGAAAGCTGCAACTGCTACATTGGAAATGAGGCAGATCAAGAACAAGTGCTTTCAGTAGGACTACTTGAAATCTCATTAGGTGACATGCACACGACTTACAGCCCCATTAAATTCGGGCTACATTTTAAAAAGTAGCCCGTAACTCAAATTTTAGGACTTACGGCTATTAAATTAGCCCCGTAATGCAGCCAGCAAACGACTTCTGGGTTAAGACGCAGCAGGGCCGAAAAAAGCCTACGGGTTGAGCAACTTTGCACTTTGCGCCCGTAAATCCTTTGATCTGCCAAGCCCGTAACTGCTACGTTTCCAATTGAGCTATTAAATTGCAAAGAAGTCACTCGCGAACAAGCCCGTAACACTCAAATGGAGCACAAAGACCAACGTGTGCTTGAGTGGACTCGCAAGGGGGGTAAAGTTCAATACATAGCAATTGTAATGCAAATAAAAACACACTACTGTACAAATATTAAAATGGAAAGTGATGTTAGGCCTTAGAATTAATAGCACAACATTCTCAAGCCCGCATATAGGCTCAGAAAAATACTTCATTTCATGTATATTTTTGGTGTTATATCGATCCCAGCATTCAATGTGTTAATACATATACTGTAACTTGCATGTTTGCGGCTTTATTAATATTGCATCGTGACTGGAATGTGGGTTCGCTTGTAGATCATAATTGAACCCTGTAAGACTTTGAAATCAATCCTCCATTTTCTTGTGACACAATGCTGACAATCTCTGTTTCCATTGGCTCCATCTAAAACCCGTAACTACGGGCTTGCTTAATTGATTACATTCTAGCCTATAAGTCCAACAGCCCACAACTGGTTTACGTTTTTTTGTCTCCAGCTCGTGGCTCGCAGCCTTTCTAATTTAATAGCACCGTAACTCTGGGAAATTTCAAGTCCGCAGCCGTTATGAGCTTCACGTTGGAGTTACTGGCTTGGAATTTAATATGGCCCATGCACCTTGAAATAGTGAATGACTACCAACAGCAAAGAATAATTGAGTATACAAGTAATTAATGAAAAACCTTATAACTTATTTTGGCCTATTCTCAAGTTTAGTATTTTTTTTTTTTTTTCTCTTTGCCTTCCTCTGGATCAATTAACAATAAATCCGCGTATTGCAGATCAGAGGTTGAACTTGATGGACTAAAGTCTTTTTTCAATCTAAATTACTATGTAACTATGTAACTATGTAACTTCTTCAAAGTACGAGGCTACAACAAAAATTTATAGAAATAATATATCTTACATAATTTAACTATTCATTTCACAAATTGAATTTAGTATTTTTAGATAAAATACACATTATTTAAACATCAAATATATTGTTTTACAATAAGTTGAGGAATCACCTATAAACAAGTGAAGCCAACTCTTGGTAACATATTTTCTGAGACCCTATAGACCAGTTAATCTCCTGTGGAGCTGAGGGACTGAGAAAATCTTCCTTACTTTCCCACATGCTCAGAGAGCCTAATGCATCCCTAAGGAATTTATCTCAGCATTCAGCATCTCTCCCTAACCTGTATAATGCAGTCACGGAAAAAGTAACACTATGGTTTATCTGTATTAGGTAAATATATCTATACTTGATTTCCTTAAAAAAATAAAAGCTGTAAGTCGTTGAGATTAATCTACTATAACCAAGAGATTTGATACAGGTTAAAGGTGAGGTATTGACTTACTACTTAATGTATGAATATTAGATCAACAGATGCCCTTTAAAGTACTCATGTATGTTTTTGTGCAGTTTCACAGCAATATCATTTACATGCACCAGTGGGCACCATTTATGTTGCAAATGTTGTCTGACTTTTTAAATCAGTTTAATAGAATTGTCATCACAAAATATAATGTGAATGCAACAATTGTGTTAATAGATCTTATTTATGTGTATTGTGTTATTTTCTCTTAAATGTACCAATCTACAAAGCCAGATGTTCCTATTTTCCTATTATGAAATGTAAAAAATGTACTATTGAATTAGTGTTTACCTATGGGTCTAGTCTATTAAAAATAACTATTTACAATTTTCTTTTTAAGTGGTGATTAATGAGTTGCATATGAACCTGTTAAAATGCAAACTAGCATAACAAAAAAGAAACTTTGATGTTTTGCATCATTCCCTGTTAATGTTTATATTAAATGCAAAACACAGGCTAATTAGATTTCTTATAATTTGAAGTCATTATTTTCCTTCAAGTGCTGGCACCACTAGCATGTTCTTCAGTTCTTTGACATTCACCATATCATTGGAATATCTGAATCAATCAAACCGGTGGTTATTAAACTTTATTAAAACCATTATTAAAACTCAGAGTATTAATGTCCACTGAGTGAAGCATAATGAAATGGCTTTCATTGCTCTATATTGATTTGAACTTTTGAAAACAGCCCTAAGCAAAATGCAAAGCTCCTTGTTGAAAGTTTTGTCCAGGTATATTCAAATGAGGATATATTTGATTAATTCAAAGAATGCCAGTGAAAATAGTGCATTTTCTTAAAGAAAAAAAGTGTGGAAAAACTTCATGTATAGCTTTCAGGGGAGAAGAATGACAGAAACCTTTAAATATATTAAGTGACTTGTAGCATCGCTCATTAAAGAGCTCCTGATTTAAAGTTTGAAAGTGGAAGATTTAAGCACTACTTTACAGAAATAGCGGTAGGTAGGTGGTATAACAATCCATTAAATCCAGTAGTTACTTATATAATTAAACATTTTAAGAAGGTCCACGAGTTTCATAAGGCTACAATGAGGAGTAATACACTTTAATGGAGCAGTCAAATTCAAATTTCCTCTCATGCTTTAAAAATGATTGCTAAAATGGTTTGTTTTCTAAAATGCTGTTTTTATCCTACTACAGACTTCCACTCTCAATGTTAGGAGACTGATGTAATTGTGTTCAGGTAGTCATGAACAGTATCTGTATAGTCAGTCAGCCATCTTGTGTGTAGGGGAACATATGTTATTGAAACAATCACACAGATTGCTTCAAGTCACCATTGCAGGGCCACTAAAGTGTGTGCAAATGTCTATATGTAGTGATATTTTATCTGTCTGTCACTTTCAGACATATGTTATATACATATAAACACACATTCATGTATGCCTCCTGCCTTCTGTACACCAACTTTGCCATCAGATTTGTTACTGTTTTGCCAGAAATACTATTTGTATTTCATGGTGAACATTTATTCAGTCATTTCCCTCCCCTATTCCGGGCTAGCAGGGTGAAAATCAGTGGGTGTTGCAGATGGTGAAGCAGGTGCTCCCATTCACCCCAAATATGAATCATCCTCCACCTCATATCCCGGACCCTCGTAACTTGGTTCCTGTTTTTCTTGCTCCTCCTCCACGTACCACAGATCCTGTTTGGCAGGGGCATAATCTGGTTCCTCATATTTCTCAGCCTTGGTCACTGCCACACCTCAGACTCTGTGGATGCATTGGACATCCTGGGTGCCTAAATGAAAGAACAATTGTATATAAGATAATAACATTGGATGATCATGTGGTTTCTGTGTGTTCCTAAACACCTGACAATGTTTTGAGCCTGGATGGTTTAATGAATTGTCACTGTGAGAGTTTTTATTTGCTATGAATGATCAATAATGTCCATTATGAGTTTTGTTTGTACTTGCTCATATCAAACCATTAAGTCCTTCTAGGGTATGTCCTCCTCAGCTCATGAAGGCACATACTCTAATGAACTTGCTGTGCAGTGTGTCATACTAACCAGTCTGTTGCCATCTCTCAGCAGTAGTTAGTAACATGCTGCTGAGAAATGGTCCTTGATAGGCTAGGATACTAAACTGCACATCCAGCCATACAGAGTCTGTATCTGCATGTGCTGCAATGGTCACACCTTTACATGAACTATGTATTGGATGTTTATTTGTTTTAATATTTTTTTTTAATGATACTCATTGTAAAGTGTTATCTTTGTTTAAACACACAGGTATAACATATCCATGTGAGAGGATGACAGTGTATATGATATTTATCTGGCATGATGCCTGGCTGGTCTGTGTCCACCAGGCCAGGAAGTGTTACGACAGTCGTTGTGGCGATCCAATCCTTCAGCATCCTCTCCCACTCTTTGAACTACACAGTCGCTGAAGCTCTTGTTTCTCCGGACTCCTCTGACATCTTCTGCTTGACCTTACACCGGAACTCATCATATCTGTGCTTCACGGGCCTCACATCCATGAGAGCAAATCCTAGGACAGTAACCTCATTTGCCACCTCATTCCAACACTTGACCCTCTGTCCACGCCTCACGTACCTACCTCTGTGTACAATGTTGGCAAGGGGAATAATTGCATGGTGTAGGACCATTAACTCCTCATGCATATAGATTGGAGCCCTGTGCTTGGGTAAAGTATTTTGACCTTCTAACTGTGCCTGGAATCCTGGCCTCCCTCATTAGTCCTAGAGGCCTGTCCCTCCCACCACTCCCCTCCCCCCACTGGGATCAGGCATCTTCCCCTCTGTCTCTGAGCTCTGTATGCCTGCAGCTGGGGTCATCCCTACCTCCCTCAAGCTCACCTACAGTCCCTCCCCTTCCAGAACTCCCACTGCTGTGCCTCCTGGCCCTATCTCTCCTTCTGCTCTCTCTTTCACCTCACTACTGACCGTCTTCACATCTCTCCCTCCTCTCCCTCTCACTACTCCCTCACTTTCCTCCTCTCACTGTCACCCCTCCTCTCCTTCTCTCCCCTCCTCTCTCTGTATCCACTCCTCTCCTGGTTAATCCCTCTTTCTTCTGATCTCCTCCTCCCCTCCTCTACCTTCCTCTCCTCACTCCTCCCTCCATACTACAATCCAATTAAAAAAAACTAAATAATTAAATATATATAATGTGTGATGTTAATATAATTGTATAAAAATGTATGTGCTGGGTGTATTATTATTGTATAAGTGTGAGCATTTAGGGGAGGATATGTAACTGTATGTGTATTAAATTATGTGTTAGCAAATTAAGTGATATATGTAATCTAAATGGTATCTAACAGTAAATTATGTGTACAAAAACTAAGGCCTTTCTATCTCAAAACAATAACACCTCTCCTTCTCTCTCAATGCCTAGACTAGTTCACTAGAAGAAGCTACAGTCAGTTTATAGGCGGGAAACTCTTTATGACCTGTTCTTGTCAATTAATGCAATGTTCACATTTCCATTTGGTTTGGTAATGGTAATGGCTAATGTACCACAGCTCCGTAGCTATTGAGTTTGAGTTAAATAGGGCCCTTAACCTTTAATATATTTGCTTTATTGACCAAGTATTTGGAACCATTAAACTGGAATATATTTTTACACTCACACATATGCATTCAATTTGCACATGTACCAAAACACAACCCAATAATGATTTACTTTGCTAAGTAGTGGAATGTAAATTCTGTGCTCTGGCCTTTCAGTAGTAGTCAAGGACATTTATCTTATCAAACACACTGACTAAATGATTACTAGCCTTCTAGCCACATAATTCCTTAATGCATATCCATCACCGCAGCTGCACTACACCCTCAAGTAAATGCCATTGACAGTATTATATTCATTTAAATTAAAAACTCTATGTAGTGACTTGTCAAATTAAGCGATTTAAAGGAATGTAAAAATCAAGCAAATCCCACGTTTTCCTTCAAAAATCACAGATTGGTGTATATTTAAACGAAGTGAAATAAATAACATAACTAAAATAGTTTATATAATGTTTATTTTATTTTATAAAAGCAGAATTTTAATGTGTCAAAATGTGACATTTCGAGAAGCAGCTAATACTGGTGCATACAAAGACATTTTAATATATTGCTCCTGCTGTTGCTTAGCAAGTCAGATACTTTAGCCATCAAGTAAAAGTTTCAGTAATATAACAGATGTAAAACTTGTGTGTTGTCTTGAGGTTTCATGTCTTTGATTAACAAAATGTGACATTTGCAGAGGATGCCATTTATTATCCATTGAGTAAAGGAGAATTTCCACACTTTCCTGGCATTTGTCTTATTATACATGAAAATGGTTGCATGTTGTTCTAAAGACATTCCAGGAAGCCCTAAAATGGAGAGTTTCTGGAAAATATAGAAATAAAATAATATATTGATGGAACCTGAAGACATCTGTACTGTAATTTTTTTAAATCTGAGATCCTTGAAAAAAATATCATTGGTATCTGAAAGATGTAATGACTTAAGACAGGTTTAGTTTACTGTAGCAGCATATAAAATACAATGAACATTCACTAGAATAATAAAAAAAAGTTGTCCTTATTTACTATTTCTTTTACTTTCCTAACTTAGTTAAGACATTTTTCTGTGATATTATAGTCACAGTAAGTGGAAATATACCAATTTTCACAATTACTTCATTAAATCTATTAACAGTGACCTAATTGAGTTCACCTACTACTACTACTGGAAGCACAACTCTAACTAATGTGTCATATGGGGAAAACATCAAGCACATACTGCTTTCCATGATGTCACTTAGGTCCTTTCAGTGGTGGTTAAAGGACAAACCATGGTGTAGCTATCATGGCAACCGTGTTCCTCTCTTTTCTTATTTTCTGAATAACTCTAGAGATAAGTGAAAAAGTTGGACACAAACATGCCAGAGTGAAGCCCCATTGCTGGCTGAGAGCATTCACTCCCTTTTGTTTTTTCTTTTGTTCTTCATTTCCCTCAAGTCTATTTCTGGTAGGCCACATCTTGCACAATGAGTTTGATAACCCTGTGTTAAAGTTCTTGTTCTCCTGGAAAAATGGTGGCTCGGTTGAGATAATCTGTTGTGACATTTCTTGATATGAATTGAAGACAAGTCATGAATGTGTAGCTTCGCCCAATGACAAATGCAGCCAGCAAGCCTTTCTGACATGACACTTCTTGTTCTGTTGGGAAAAGCTACAACAGTGGTATTTTCTGAATGAGTTTTGATTTGGGTTTCCTGCAGATGATTCTAGAAGACCTTCAGAGCATTCCACACACCTTACAGCTCTCTTTTTTTTTTCTTCTTTTTTACAACAAATCACAATACAAGCAACAATGTTTTGATAATGAGAATAAACCAACTAAAATAAAAAGTGCTTCATAGATTTACATAATTTATAATAAACTTTCATTTCATTTAGTACAGTATTTTCAAAGTTTGCTACATGAAATTTCTAATTTCTATTTAAAATATAGTTGTCAGAATTTAATAATTCATTATCAACTTGTAAATTCGTTGTTAGTTGTTTACTCATATCTCAAAAACTAAACATATAACATGCAATTTCTCTAAATAATATTTCGCATGGAATTGGATCGCTAGAAGCAGTTCTAATTAGTTAATCACAATTATTATTATTTCCATAGGGTTCAGCTCTTGAACATTTATTGAACATCTCTGTTCTGACCGAATTCCCTGAACGTAAAGGAGATGAAAATAAGTCCCCCAACCATAAATGCTTTCATCTATTGTAACTATGAGCCACTGTCGGAGATCCCAGTCTTATCTTGCTTGAGCATTCTTGTTCTTTAACCAAAACAGAAGGGTCCTGCATGATGTCATGGAAAGCAATATGTGCTGTCCCACTGAAAAAAGGTTATCTGTCCTACTGAGTCATCATTTGTTCCTGCTGAGGTCTTATATGTGCAATCATCCATGGTAGTGTTGGAATTGCAGCTGTCATCAAGCCTAATGTTGACATTGCCCTTCTTATGGTAATTTGAGGGAAGAAAGGAAATGTATAAAAACACCCTGCACGGAAACCTATGTGTCCATATGAAGCCCTGTTGACACCTGATTGAATCCAAATCGAAAACTGATCTGAGTTGAAGGATGTAAATTTGACTTTTAAAAGTTTATCAGTCAGGTGACAACTTGTAAGGTGTTAAGAGCTTTGTAGGCTGTTCTCCAACAGTCAGTCACCCAAATATGGAACCAAAGTGATGCCTTCTCTTCTGAAACAAACTGCCATTACTGCCTTGACTTTTGTAAGGGTTCTCAGAGTCATAGACAGGCCAAATGTTAATTCTACAGATTAGAAGTATCTGATGCTGTCTTCTATGCATACTGCAAACCTTAGAAATATATGATGTTCTGGAGCATTTAGAATATGCAGAAAATAATCTTTCAGATTGATTGAAGCATTCCAGAATTATTTGTGTAACACTGAAACAGTTGAACCTTCATGAACCACATTAACACACTAACATGTTTAGAAACTTTGAGCCTCATTCAATTGAGCTTTTGATCCATCCGATAGCCAGTAAGTGAGGTTGCAAGTTAATTTACTATTCAATTGGCGTCTTTTTGAGGGCTCCAAATGGAGATGGTTAAAGCCGTAACTTACAACCTCCAGAAGCCTTTGATCTTTTAAGGCTGCAAGACTTCTGATCGCGAAAATCGCACATAGCTATTCATTGCAAAAATCGGTCAACACTGCAGCCTCATTCAAGCTCGCAAACGCCAAATGGCAGTCCAAAGCCTACGGTTTCCAAATAGGACCCACAAAGGGTTTACAGACTTGTTTGTAACACTGCAAGTGACAATATAAAGACACCAATGCACTTTAAAATATGGGGAAAGCAATGGATAGCATTACAATTACATGCACAACAACTATCAAATATACTTAAAAATAAAATGTTATTTTCCTCATAGGTTTAAATGGTCATGCATATGCCAATATGAAAATCCATGCTGCAACATGCTGAAATCAAATAAAGACACACTACCTCATTAAATTGCAACACGGATATATGCAAATGGCTGACATATTAGCCCTTTCACAATCACAGAGGCTCTAATGTGGACCTTAAAAATACAAAGCTCATCTCATATACATTTCACTCATCACATCTACATTGGGACAGCAAATAGTGATCAAATTACACCACCACATGGCATATATCAAGTACCAGGGGAACATTTCACATAACGTTGTTCAGTCCCTCAGTTGTGTCTGACTCTCTGTGACCCTATGGACTGCAGCACACCTACTAATGTCTCTGTCTGTGAGTATTCACAAGGTTTGCATGCCAAAGATACTGGAGTGGGTTGCCAGTTTCTTCTATTGTGGGCTGTGATTTGTCTGACCTCTCTGCTGTGACCTGCCCACTTACGGTGGCCCTACATGGTATAGCTCACAGCTTCATTCAGGTACACAAGCCCCTTCACCACTACCACCACTTAACAATCCACAAGGGGACCAAGCATTACTAACTATTAGCTACGTCTCTGGACAATCAAAAATATGTGAAAATACACATTAATACGGAGAGGACACAAAGGTCAGCAGCCAGATTAACTGTTACTTACATGAGACCCAAGGATCTGTTCTCCGACTGATATTGAGGTCAGGATCACATGCTTCACTAGTGCATATATTAATGCTGGCTGTCATTAACATGCCTTTGTGAGACTTGCACGTCCACCACCATAGCGGTATTAGTCTACATTTCAGCTAACGAGCTACATGTTAAGGGGGGCTGTCATTGAAGGAATGTCTACTTGAGAGGCACTGTGAAAAACTTACACCTCATACATTTCCTTCACAATGCTTGCAGAAGATGCCTTCACGGACCTGAATTGTGCCTAAAACAAAAAAAACAAAAAATTAAAAACCTACAAATAAAGGCCTTAAAAGAGATATGGACCGCAGCATAACTTCTCAACAGCATTCCTTAGAAACCATCAATTGGTCACATGTTAAACAGAACCCTATGTGTCCACAGAGAAGAGGATCATGGACCATGTGATGGGAGGTAGCCATCTGCATACAAAATATCACCATCACATAGGCCAAGCTTCAAGACTCTGTAACCATGTTGGATTAGGTTAAAATTGTGACCAATAAATGTCACTGAGGAGTACTGTTGAGAAGGCACAAATATCTGCGCAGCCCCTAGGGCCCCAATACCCTATGGCTGGCAGCTGACTCCCTGCTGGTGGCGGTGGTGTGGTGTGGGGGGCAGGTGGATGCAACCCCCCAGCAAGCAGCGGCACCTGCAGTGGTGGAGGCATGATGGGGGTCCGGGCTGCGGGTAGCTGAGAGTTGTCTCTGGGATGAAGGAGGCGGGGCTGGAACCAGAGCACGTTGCATGGCCTCCGCTGTCACTCCCTGGAATGCGCTCTGGTCCGCCCCAATCCTGAGCAGCCCAGCCAGGTAGGACTCATCATGATGCCTCCTCTCCTCCCTATTGAGTCTTGCTAGGCTGCTCATTAACTCCGCATGAGTGGCGGAGATGCTGGCCTCGATCCCTCAAGAACAGTACACCTGCTGATGCATGAGGCCCAGTATTTCTGTCTGTGCAGCCTGGCCTGATGTTGGGGATGGAGGTCCCTGGGCCGTGAAGTGGTGAGGAGGTGGCGCTGTGGGAGTGGGTAGAGTCTGGGGCCCAGCTGGAGGGTCTTACAATGTTGGAAGTGGTGTGATTGGGCCTGGTGGTGGTTGTCAGTCCAGCGCACTGATGTGGGGGGGGGGGGGGGCTGGCTTTGGCCACCCCCCCAGTTGTAGGGACCTGGCAACAGCTTCACCTTAAAAAACATCTCCAAAATATGTCACTATCTCAAACAAGACAGCACTAAAAATCAAATCCATTCTCTCATCATATGTTGCCATGACCTAAGTTGGTATTTACAGTTTTTATTACATATCTGTGGCGAGGGCCGGATCCACCTTTTTACAGCCCCTAGGCAGGGAAGTGGAGGAGCCCCTGCAAGCGAGTACACATGGTATGCACGGACCAATTTTTGCATTTTCTGTGCATTTAAGTTCCTTTTCCTGTAAGTTCCTTCTTTTCCAAAGTTGTTACCCCTAGTAGCCAGTCTATGAACTGCAGCATTTAATTTTTTTAAGCCAGGAACCATTTTTTTTTTAAGTGGCACCCCTCACATGGAAGTGCCCTTAGGCGGCTGCCTACTTAGCCTAATGGGTAACCCGGCCATGTCTGTGGCTCCCCTTAATTTTTTCAATGCTAATGATGATCTGAATTCAACAGTCTCACAGAATTCTCAGAGTTCTGGATCAAAGGCAGGGAAGGCTAGAAAGCAATTTAAACATGTATCTTGTATGCCAAAAGCTTGTGTCTGTAGGCACTAAAGGGCTTTGCCAGGATAACTTCAAAGATCAGATAGCACAATTGGATGACACAAGCCTTACTTCTGTGCAATATATACCAACCTCCTACTCAAGTCAATTGCTTCATGTGCTAAGAGAGTCAAACCAATCCTTTAATTCTTCCCATTGTCTTTCTCAGCTGGTTCCCAGCTTTCCTATTAGATACTTTTCTACAATTTAAACATCCAGAGGGACCATGATAAAGGGTAGGCCAACCGAGGCTGTGGTTAGGTCACATAATTCACTATCTCACTAGCCTAGGAAAAAGGTGAGGATGTTTTATCTGTTTTATCTGCTTCAGATGAAGGTGAGCTTCCTTGTGAAAAGGATGATTTTTCTTTAGCAGATGTCTATATGACAGAATCATTAAAATATATTTTTCTATGAAAATTCAAAAGGTATGACTTGTCTTAAATTTTAAACAAGATTGAATGCTGCAGTCTGAACAAGACAATGCATTCCTGGGTCAAAACAGAGCTCAGCTGGTGTTTCCACTAGGTGTTGACACAACTAATTTCTGAAGAATGGTAAACATCCTGCAAATAGAGTAAAGCATGTGGTAGCCTTACTGGAGGAGACAGTCATGTGCTGGGAGTCCTCACCTGAAGTAAATGTCCCAGTGGAAAGGACAGCAAAATGTTCATCTGGTGCACTAGAAAGGCTTTTCATCTTCTTCCTTTCCAAAAAATGTGGATTATTGAATTAAGAATATAAAAAGATCTACATGTGGGAGCCATTCTAAAATTTGCCAAAGGTAAGTAATAACTTCAGATTGCTGGGTTTTCATCAGATTTCTCATAGATCAGAAGATTTTTTGCGTCAAACCCCATTGAGATTCATAAAGTCAAAACAATCAAGTCACCCTTTACATCAAGAGATTTATACGTGGTTCTAGACTTAAAGACCTCCATTTAATTGCAAGCCCGCAACTCAATCGCAGTAGGCCGTATATCTGCGGGTGTGTTGGGGGCACTTGTTTGTTTTCAATTGCCATGCTATTCAATTAACCAAGGGCGTGAGTTACTGGCTGAAGCCTCAAGTCCGTAAATCTCATCCGCAGCCGCAAACTGGCACACAGCCTCTCAGACAATAGAAAGCAGTCTAGCCACAAATGATTGACTGAGGGAGATTATACATTTGCGTTCCACCCGCCCGTGCATTGATTTTGTTGTATTTTCTGATGAAGTAGCACAGGAGTGATTATGGCATTGTCAACAGGGAGAGATATTTGATGAGTGGAAGCGGTTGTAGAGGGTGGGAAGGTAAGGAGCTCAGTCTTTGACATGTTGACTTTGTGTTGATGGGCAGACATCTAGGAAGATATGTTTTAGAGGTAGTTGGCAACTCGTGCTGAAAGGTAGATTTGAGTGTCATCTGCGTATAGATGATACTGAAATCCAAAAGATTGTATTCGAATATAGTGATGTCGCGAACATCAAATTTTGGTTTCGCGAAAAGCAAACGCGAACTTCCAGCAAATGTTTGCGAACGAGCGAACATCGGCAAACCCCATAGACTTCAATGGGCAGGCGAATTTCAAAACCCACAGGGACTCTTTCTGGCCACAATAGTGATGGGAAAGTTGTTTTAAGGGGACTAACACCTGGACTGTGGCATGCCGGAGGGGGATCCATGGCAAAACTTCCACGGAAAATTACATACCCTGTTTCCCCGATGGTAAGACACTGTCTTATTTTATTTGGAAGGCCAAAATATGCTCTAGGGCTTATTTTCAGGGGGATGCCTTATTTACCCATGAAGAAGACTACAGTACACAGTTATTGTTGAAAAAAAAAAAAAATTTAATACCTGTATATGATACAGTGTACCGGTAATAACGGTAGTTGTCATTACAAACCAGCATAACCAGACAAATTGAGCATCCATAACTTGTAACCGTGTTATTGTTTTCATACAACAATCTATGGCATAGTACGGTACATTTACACATTTATTCAATGACAACCAAGTCATCATCTTCTGGAACATCATCGTAACAAACCCCACTCTGAATATCCAGGTTAATTACTTCTGACTCGATTTCTTTTAGAATCTGGTGACCAAATCTCTCATGTTTAGCAACAGCACTGTCCTTAAAGGAGTACTTCTTATCAAGGTAGCCTGCTCGTAGCGCATGTTCAATGCAACTGTCAGTGATTTTCTCCCATGAATTCTTCACCCAAGTCACAACCTCTTGCAGTTTAGGCTTCACAAAGTTTCCACGCTGATTTCTCTCCATTCTATTTTCAATGTAGTCGTTAATTTCCATGCGCAGATTGTCCTTGAATGGCTTGTTGATTGCAATATCCAAAGTTTGGAGATAGGCCGTCATTCCTGCGGGAATCATTACTTGATCTATTTTTCTTTCATGAAGAAATGACTTCATATCTTTAGCGCGATGAGTGCTGGCTGCATCCCAGACTAGCAGACCTCTTTGGCTCCCTCGCATAACAAGTGGCAGCATTAAATCGACCCATTTTCTTATGACTGCTTGTGTGGCCCAGGCTTTTTCAGTTTCAAGAACAAAAATTCCTGAAACGCGTTCAATCTTTTCCTTCTTGCCCTTAGAAATGATTAGTGGTGTGACTTTGGTGCCATCCAGACGAATTGCCAAAATACAGGTAACACGTGCACTTTCGTAAGCAGTGGAGGGAACGTACACTGAGGAGGCACCCCGCTGTTCAATTGTTGTTTGAGATGATTGGCCCATAAACACTGCAGTTTCATCCATAGCAATCATGTTGGAAAGATTGTATTTTGAGAAATCAGTATCATCAATAAAGTACTTGAATGCAAGTGCTCTCTTAATAACTTGAGCATCTTCCAGCCTAAACAATGTTGTGGATCTTCTTAAAGACAGTTCGTTTCGCTGAAGGAAATTATCCAACCAGTGTTTTGATGCTTTGAAGTTTTCCGGGATGTCAAACTGTGGTGCTATTGCAAGCACATATTCTTGAATCTGTCCCCTTCTGATCAATCATGTGCCATTCATGTCCACTTCTGATCACTCTGTGCCAATCAGAGTGATCAGAAGTGGACATGATTGGCACATGATTGATCAGAAGGGGACAATGATTGGCATAGAGTGATCAGAAGTGGACATGAATGGCACATGATTGATGACGGTAGAAGTGGACATGAATGGCACATGATTGATTAGAAGGGGACAATGATTGGCACATGATTGATCAGAAGGGGACAATGATTGGCATAGAGTGATCAGAAGTGGACATGAATGGCACAAGATTGTGCCAATCATTGTCCCCTTCTGATCAATCATGTGCCATTCATGTCCACTTCTGATCACTCTGTGCCAATCAGAGTGATCAGAAGTGGACATGATTGGCACATGATTGATCAGAAGGGGACAATGATTGGCATAGAGTGATCAGAAGTGGACATGAATGGCACATGATTGATGACGGTAGAAGTGGACATGAATGGCACATGATTGATTAGAAGGGGACAATGATTGGCACATGATTGATCAGAAGGGGACAATGATTGGCATAGAGTGATCAGAAGTGGACATGAATGGCACAAGATTGTGCCAATCATTGTCCCCTTCTGATCAATCATGTGCCATTCATGTCCACTTCTGATCACTCTGATTGGCACATGATTGATCAGAAGGGGACAATGATTGGCATAGAGTGATCAGAAGTGGACATGATTGGCACAAGATTGTGCCAATCATTGTCCCCTTCTGATCAATCATGTGCCAATCAGAGTGATCAGAAGTGGACATGAATGGCACATGATTGATCAGAAGGGGACAATGATTGGCACAATCTTGTGCCATTCATGTCCACTTCTGATCACTCTGTGCCAATCATTGCCCCCTTCTGATTAATCTGATGCATTCATTGTCCCATTCTACTGTAATCAATATCGTACCGTAATACCGGTATACCGTACCTCCTGCAGGAGGGATGAGGGAATCTGCCTGCGTTTCCTTGCGCGAGTGAGTCACGTGCGCGCGCTGCAGTCCTGTCACTTCCTCCTCTCCCCCTTATGACGAGGCGCGCAGCCATGGAGGCAATTAGGGTAGACGGAGGCACCACACGGGGTCACCCACCGTACCATCCGATTCCGGTAAGCACAGGTATCGGTGGGTGGCTTATTTGCGGGGGGGTGTCTTATTTTTTTTTTTTTTCTAAAAAGGGGGGGCTGTCTTATTTGATGGCCCTGTCTTATCATCGGGGAAACACGGTAGTTGTTGCAGAGTCTGGTTTTAAGCCATAAAGGGCATAAATCACCTAACATTCCTAAATTGTTTGGAATAACATGCTTTAAAACATCAGGTATGATGTTGTATCGATCAGGTAGTGTAAGGGTTACACCCGCTTCACAGTAACAGACCAATCTCCCCGTTTAATGCACCGCAAACAACCGCAAACAGTCCCTTTGCACAACCGCAAACTCCCCATTTGCACAAGGTTGTATACCAAGCTAGCCATGTCCCGTTCCTTGTCCTCACTGATGTCATTGAAGGTCTCTTCCTCCACCCAGCCACCAAGGGTCCCCGAAAGGTGACAACAAGCCCCCTGGGACGCCTGCTGTGTATGGTCTTCCACCTCCTCAAAGCCACCTTCCTCCTCTGACTCCTCTTCTTCAGACTCCCAGAGTCTGGGGGTTTCCACTGCCCAGCATGGAAGATTATACACAGGTCAGAGTCTGGGGGCTTCCACTGCCCAGCATGGAAGATTATACACAGGTCAGAGTCTGGGGGCTTCCACTGCCCAGCATGGAAGATTATACACAGGTCAGAGTCTGGGGCTTCCATTGCACAGCATGGAAGATTATACACAGGTCAGAGTCTGGGGGCTTCCACTGCCCAGCATGGAAGATTATACACAGGTCAGAGTCTGGGGGCTTCCACTGCACAGAATGGAAGATTATACACAGGTCAGAGTCTGGGGGCTTCCACTGCCCAGCATGGAAGATTATACACAGGTCAGAGTCTGGGGGCTTCCACTGCACAGCATGGAAGATTATACGCGTTGCCTCTGTCTGCGTTATTATAAGGTGTGTACTGTTAAGTAGTACTATTCCTATCGGTTTAATCCCTGTTATGTCCACTATTAGGGGACGTGTATATGGCATTGATTTTTGGAACAGGGAGATGGAAAAAGATGCTTGGTCGGTCCTCCCACTTCAAATTTGGAGCACTGCACGTGCAATCTAAGGTGCCATCAGATATGAGTGTCACTGTGCACTGGCAAAAGTTGGCAGAGTAGGAGCTGTAGGCCTCACACACACGCCTGTAGGCAGGCAACTGATATTCAATCTATTACAGTCAAAAAAGTGTTGTTTTATGTCACTGAGCACAATATAAGCTGTGAGCCTGACACAGGCAGGCAACTGAAATTAGATTACAGGAAAACAATGGTTGTTTTCAATGTATGTTACACCACCAGGTATGAGTAGTGAAAATAAGCACAATATAAGCTGTTAGGTGTTAGTCTGTCACACACACACGCTGGCAGGCAGGCATAGATTACACACAAAAAATGATAAAATAAAATAAATTATGTTCAAAGTTTCCTCAATGATAAAGTATAGGGGGCGAACCAAATAGCGCATGTGTCTGCCTTTCGAGGCAAACGCGAACATGCGAAAATCGCCCCAAATAGTTCTCCGGCGAACTGTTCGGGACATCACTATTCGGATATCAAAAGAGGGTGTACAGATGGAAAAATAGAGATGCCATGGAGGTCCTGGAAGATATACAATGCTACTGTGATCCTTAAAGGACCTTCATGGTTTAAACATTTAGCCCTTGCAAAGGAGGTACTTTAAGGACCTCTGTGGCATCTAAAAATTGACTCTATACCATAGATCAAACATTAAACCATAACTACCATGGGGGTCCTTTAAGGACCCCATGATATATTTATTAACCCCTAATTACCATGGAGGTCCTTAAAGGACCCCTATGCTAATCTAAATTAACCCCTAATGTGCCATAGGGGTGGGTCCTTAAGGACCCTCATGTCATACTATGTAAAAAAAAAAACACCTACACTATAAAAATAAAAATAAACCTACATTATTTACAAAAAAACATTAATTTAAAAAATAAATTAACTACAAAATAATAAATTAACAGAAAAAAAATAACAAAAAATAAAAACCCAAATGATAAAATTTAAAAAAAAAAACACTTCATTACAAAAATTCTCTGATTGAGAAAACATCCCCAAGCTCATAGGGGGTAGGATTTTTTTTTTAGTGGGGAGGGGGGGCTTATGTGCTGTTAGTTGCACATTCAACCCTTTCATTGTGTACTGTAACTTAAGGGGGGGGGGGGGGAGATTGTGCTACTGACCGTGATAGGGAAAGTTTGGAGGTCTGTTTTCGCCATGTTAAGCTTAAAACAAAGAACCACCATCTGGGTTCCAACTGCATTAAGACAGGTGTGAACTACAAATATAAGGTCAAGAGTAACAAAGTAGAGATGTGTATCATCATTATAGAGATGATTTTTGAAAACCACAGCACATGATCAATTTAATATGGAATAACATATGGAGAGTTTCTTCATGTTACACTAAATTTGCACCTACATAATTCTTAGCTACTCAGTTTTCCCAGTGAAAAGCAGACTTCAGTTTGCTCTATAATCAAAGTGTAGAGAGAGTTTTAATTTACTGGGAGACGTGGGTGAAGTGCATGTTTTTTTTTTTGGTGCATTCATAGCTCGGGACCCAGAGTTTGAAGAAATTTAGTTCGATTTTTTTTCTCCTGAGCACAAGTTTGAACATAAGGAGTTAGGAGTTCATTGAGGTAGCTGGGGGGTAGCAGTGTCAGTGGTAGCTGAGGCCATGTTTTCTGATGATCACTCCCAGTGGTAGCATGTATTATCTGCTCTATTAATATTATGTGGTAAAATGAATGCTGCAGAGAGGTCAAGGAGAATTAGGATTGAACTATCAACGTTCACTTAACATTATAGGTGAAGGATACCTTTCCTCCATCATTTGCTGTTTGGGATGCAAGTTAACAGTAGATACAAATATTGTGACATTCAAAAATATGCAATTTGCTGGGTAGCCTGTGGTGATTCATAGATACATAGTGCAGGGTCAAATAGAAGTAACCCAGTATAGTAGGGAGCTCCTCACACTAGAAAAAGCTGCTATGTGGTTTACAGATAATGTACTCCATAGATGCAACAATATCCATTTGTTGTCTGTCCTTAGTTTCCAAAATGTATCTTCATCCACCAATGTCTCTGAGATTCTGTTCTTTCTCTTGCACTAACACGTTTTTTTGCAGAAGCTTGTATCTTGTTGTATCTTGATCTTACTTCCAAATAACATTTTTGCTCCTTTTATGTAGGTAGATGTCACCAGACTATTTGGTCTTTATTGGATGTGGTAGGGATTTCTAAGATCATTCAGATTCTCTATTATAAAAGGAGCCCACAAGATAAGGAATTCCACTATGATGGGTACTAGCAAGTCAGTGGTTGCAGAAGTCAGCAGCTGTTGATACATTTCTCATTCCATCTTATAAAGAGTTGGAAGAGCCAGTTATGTACATTGTTACGTAAATAAATTAGAAACAGGCAGCTATAAAGACAGTATAGGGAACACAGAGCTAGACCTAAGTCCTTTTCTTGTGATAGCAACATGCCAAATATTGGTATTAAATTATAAACTGGTGCCATATGGGTAAATATTTCCAGTTAGTGGATGTCAATTTCTCATTACCTGCCTGAGGAGCTTATGGAGAACCCCTAAGTGGATCTCATGGGATAGATTATAACTATTCAAGGCATTCATTGCCTATATTTATTTGTATAATTTAGCAATATTGCTTGGTAAGATTATTTTATTTTCTTTTATGTGAGTGGTTTGCAAATATAATATTGCACATGTGGTAAGGTAATTATCCAATTTGAAATTATACCCATATCCTGAAATGTACATTTTTAGACCCTTGTAATGTAATGCTTTCTTTTTTTGCCAATGGGAATATTAGAAAACAAAATAAACCTGGATAGAAATAAAGTTGCTTGATTGCTTGGCAATTGCATGGAAAAAATATAGTTTATTGGCTTGTTACATATAGAACTTTTATTCAAAGGAATTTCGCAATGTAATTGCAACACTGGCAGGTTTGCACAAACCAAATTAATAGAATTCAAAATATTATTATTACTACTAGTAGTAGTAGCCTTTATCACAAAGCACCAACATTTTCCATAATGCTATTTACATGGTTATAGTTGGAGGTAAATCTAGGGTACTATCTACCAAATTGCAAAAATATGTTGCCACTCCTCCAATATTTGTCCAACTGAATGCAGAATTACAGACAAGGGTGTAGGAACTGAGGGGGGGGGGGGGAGGACGATGGGCACAAACCTTATGTAGTTCCTCATTAGGTTCTCCTCACCTGCTTCCTTTATCTGCTTTCTGAGTCTCACAAAACCATGTGAGATCTTGTGAGACCGGGGTATCTTACCAGCTAAAAGGAGAGAAGGTGGGGATCTGCTGGGGAGGGAGGGAGAGAAAATCCAACATTTATATATATTTGTTTGTCCATTGTCCCCCTCAGATTTTTTTCGGTTCCTTTGCCCATGATTACAGAGGATTGCAAAAAAAGACAATGAGACATTATTTAATGAGAGATGTAAATAGATCATAACAGAATGGGAAAGTCACAGGATCTTTTCAAAAAAGTTGGAAATCTCAAATTAGTCTATCATGCCTAAGTGGGCGTGATAAAATATATAAATGGTAGGGACTCAACAGAAGTAGAACAGACAAAGGTGGCAGGAATACACAGAAGATCTATGCAGGAAGGTTCTTAACAGCATTGATAACCTTAATAGTTTGTCCAATGAGTTGGAGCCGGACAAGTTAGATGGGCCCTAGGAAGTCTTGATGATAACAAAGCAGCAAGAGTTGATAGAATCTGTTCAAAATCTTAGAAGATGATGCTGTGAAAGTGTTGCTTGTATTATATCAAAAAAAATTGGAAAACTCAACAAGGGCCAGTAGACTGGAAAAGGTCAGTCTATGTCCCAACCCCCCAAAAAGGCAGTGCCGAGGCGAGCCGTTACACCGTACCACTTTGCCATCGCTTGGCAGGCTTCGCGTAGCGAGGCGAGCCGTTACATCGTACCACTTTGGCAATGAGCGCGTTACATCGTAGGATTTTGGCAATGAGCGCCGCAGGCGCTCATTGCAGGCGAGCCTTTAATCCGTAGCACTTAGAAAAAAATACGAGGTGAAATTCAATTACGAGATAAGCGGCGGAACAAAAACAGTAAAAAAAACACAAAATATACACTAAAAAATAAAACAAAGGTCACTTACAGCATGGGGAACCAGGCAGGACAACTGGAAGTGAGTTGGAACTGCAATTTAGATCGATTTAGCCGAGTTACAAAGATCGGAAATCGGCTAAGCGAGAAAAAAATGGCAGCCGAAAAAAATGAAAACGAGGCTATACTACTACGAACTGCGTAAAACACAGCCACAGACGTATGTGTTTGAAAAACAACGAGATAAAGGATGCGGATTAACCGCGCAATGAGTAAAAAGACAGTAGCGAGTACATTTTACGAAACGATATTACCGATTTACGCATTAACACAGATTTCCCGCCTTTGGCTCGCGCCACATAGAATTTCCCGCCGAAAACAACGCATTTGGCTCGCGCAACTGCAGATTTCCCGCCTAAAACTATGAATTTGTCTCGCGCACAAACCCTATTTATAGGGCACATTTCACACATGACTTTCTCCTCAGGTGATGACAGTCTGACTGGATGTTTTTTGATGCCGGTAAATCGCAAGAGATTGTTAGCTCTTCAGTATACTGCTTCAGCATTATTACATTAAAAAAGGTAAATATATTATTTATAATTATTAATTAATAAATTGGTACTTAATTAATAAATAATAGATAAGAAATGTAATTAATAGAAAATAAATATTGTGCTTGTTATTTATAATTATTAATTAATAAATTGGTACTTACTTAATAAATAATAGATAAGACATTTAATTAATAGAAAAGTAATATTGTGCTTATTATTTATAATTATTAATTAATAAATTGGTACTTAATTAATAAATAAGAAATAAGAAATTTAATTAATATAAAAATAATATTGTGCTTACCTGTGTGAAACAATTGTGAATAACATTCATAATGTACATTAATTAATTAATTAATTATTAATATCAAAATTAAAAATGTCAATAAAAAAAACATATTTATTAATTAATTATTAATGTACATTAATTTAACAATTATTTTGTTATATGTCGTGATTACCTGTGTGAAACTATTGTTAATAACATTCATAATGTACATTAATTAATTAGGAATACATTGATTCATTAATTATTAATGTACATTAATTTAAGAACTATTTTGTGATATGCCGTGATTACCTGTGGGTAAGAATTGTAAATAACATTCATTACTAATCATTAATATTAAAAAAAGGTTAACGTTTAAGAATGTGCATAAAAATGGAACACGTTGATTAATTAATTATTAATGTATGTACATTATTTAAATAATTCCGTTCTTATATATTTTGTATACCACTCTAAAACAAAAAAAGGGAACATGCTTATGTGTTGATGTTATATTTAGTCAGACATTAATTTAATATTAATACACATTCATTGAATCTTATTTAAAGACTAACAGTAATATTGAGTGTATGTTTATAATCTATGCTTTCATATGTGTGTTCATGTTGATTTATTGATATATTTATTTCATGTTTTTAATCTATGCAAAATAGGTATGTTAAGCCTCATTGATTAATACAGATGAAGTAACATATTATACATTAATTTTACTATTTTGTATAATTGTATAATAAGCAAGGTGGGGGTGTGGGCATATTACTTTCCTCCCGTTGCTCATTCAATTGCATTCCCCCAGTTCCCTCTCTCCAGTTCTCTTCCTTCGAAGTTCACACTATCCGTCTCTTTTCACCCATCTCTCTGCGAGTGGCTGTCATCTATCGCCTGCCTGGTCCAGTTTCTCAATTTCTGGATCATTTTTCAGCCTGGCTCCCTCACTTTCTCTCCTCTAACATACCCTCACTCATTCTTGGTGATTTCAACATTGCCACTGACACTCCCACTTCTCCCACAGCCACAAAACTACTTGCACTTACCTCTTCCCTTGGCCTCTCACAGTGGATAGAATCCCCTACCCACCAGGATGGACACTCCCTGGACCTAATTTTCTCTAATCGCTGCTCTATCTACAATCTTACAAACTCCCCACTGCCTCTTTCTGACCACCATCTCCTAACCTACAGCCTCATTACCCCTTCCAATCTCTACCCTTTATCATTCCCAACTACCAGAACCCACAGAAACCTGCAGACACTTAACTCACAACACCTTTCCAATTTACTGAAACCCCTTCTCAGTCCTCTCACTACCCTCACTTGCCCTGATATTGCTACCACACAATACAATTTGACTCTAAATTCCACCCTGGACTCTCTAGCCCCCATAACCGCAGGCAGACGCCCTCGCTCTCATCTACAACCATGGCACACTACACAAACACGCTACATCCAGAAGTGCTCCCGTAGCGCTGAATGACTATGGAGGAAATCTCGCTCCTCATCAGACTTCCTTCATTACAAGTTTATCCTAAGCTCCTATCACTATGCCCTCAATCTTGCCAAACAGAGCTACTTCTCATCATTAATATCAAATTTGGCCTCCAACCCCAAACATTTGTTCTCCACTCTTAACACTCTCCTCTGCCCTCCCCCACCTCCCGCCCCTTCCTCTCTTACAGCTGAAGATTTTGCTAGATACTTTAATAGTAAAATTGAAAATATTCATCATGAACTCTCCTCTCAACGCGCCCATATCACACCTTCTCCTCAAAAAACAAACAGCAGTCTGCCTTCACCCTTTCCCAAACCTATAGCCACCATAAACTCCTTTAACCCTGTAACTGAGGATGAAGTTGCTAACCTTCTATCAACCTCTCGTCTCACAACTTGTCCACATGATCCTATTCCATAACAGCTGATCCCCCCCTCTCTACCACACTTATCCCAGCTCTCACACATCTATTCAACCTTTCCTTAGACACTGGCAAGTTTCCATCACCTTTGAAACAAGCCACAATTACACCCATTCTTAAGAAACCCACATCTGATCCAGCTTCTCCATCTAATTACCGCCCTATCTCTCTACTTCCCTTGGCTTCTAAACTACTTGAGCGTGTCGTCTACACTCGCCTTACACAATTCATTTCCTCCAACTCCCTCCTTGATCCCTTCCAGTCTGGCTTCCGGCCCCAACACTCTACAGAGACAGCTCTCACAAAAGTTACTAATGACCTGCTCAACGCCAAATCAAAGGGTCATTTCTCTATCCTAATTCTCCTGGATCTCTCTGCTGCCTTTGACACAGTTGATCATCCTCTTCTTATCCAAATTCTCCACTCTCTTGACACTGCTCTCTCTTGGTTCACATCTTATCTAGAAAATCGAACATTTATTGTCTCCTTCTCTGGCACCTCTTCATCTCCTCGTCCTCTAACTGTCGGTGTACCCCAAGGCTCAGTCCTAGGCCCCCTCCTTTTCTCTATCTATACATCCTCCCTTGGTGCCCTTATACAATCTTTTGGATTTCAGTATCATCTATATGCTGATGACACCCAAATCTACATCTCTGCACCTGAACAATCCCCCTCTCTTCTAGCTCATGTTGCCAATTGCCTCTCGAGCATATCCTCCTGGATGTCTGCCCGTCAACTCAAACTCAACATGTCTAAGACAGAGCTCCTTATCTTTCCACCCTCTACTACAGCTTTCACTCCGCAAATATCTCTCACTGTTGACAATGCCATCATCACTCCCACCTCTCAGGCCCGCTGTCTTGGGGTCCTACTGGACCCTTCCCTCTCTTTCATTCCCCACATCCAATCACTCACAAAATCTTGTCACTTTCACCTAAAAAACATATCCAAAATACGCCACTACCTCACACAAGACACAACTAAAATTCTTATTCACGCTCTCATCATATCTCGCCTCGATTACTGCAACACTCTTCTTGCTGGCCTTCCTATCACCCGTCTGTCTCCACTCCAATCCATTTTGAATGCATCCGCTAGACTCATCTACCATACTAAACGATCAGTGTCTGCAGCACCTCTCTGTCAGGCACTCCACTGGCTTCCCATAGCCTCTAGAATACAATTCAAAATCAAGACCCTAACATATACAGCCCTCCACAATAGTGCACCCTCCTACATCTCTGCTCTCATCCCAAAATACACTCCCACCCGCCCTCTTCGCTCTGCTAATGACCTTCTTCTCTTCTCCTCTCTCATCACCTCCTCTCATTCCCGGCTTCAAGACTTTTCACGTGCTGCCCCTATTCTTTGGAACTCTTTACCTCGCACCACCAGACTATCTTCCTGCCTCAGATCCTTCAAAATCTCTTTAAAAACACATCTATTCAAAAAAGCCTATCATCTTTAGCCTCTTCATTCACTATGCATCTCTCACTCTCCTGTACCTCACCCATACCCTTTAGAATGTAAGTTTGCGAGTTTTAATCTTGTGAGGTGCTTTAGGGAAAGCACAGTGTATATCAGATTGAAAGCTCAATAACAGGGTCTTCCATTATTTTTATTGTAGGGTATTGTTTATACTTGTACCTAACCCCTGTATTGCGCTGCGGAATATGTTGGCGCGTTATAAATAAAGGATAATAATAATAATAATAATAATATAATTGCAGTGAATTCTACCTAAATGACCAGAGATAGTGACGTTTGCACAAATTGAACATCATAAAGATCATTTGGACAGGAATAGAATTTTAATTATATTACTATGGCAAAATATTAAAAAAGATGATGTTTTTAATGTAGACAAATATATGTCTGTTGATGTTAATTTAATGATATTGATGAAGCAAAAGTTTAAAAATATTATCTTTTTCATTTTACAGTTTATTCGGATCTGCAAGGGAATAAACAGACAGTGTGACGTTTGCAGCCTTTGACTAACATCAACATCATCTTCACAGGTATAAAATGTTATTTTGTAGTGACGCATAGAAAAAGCCTATGGGCCTCATTCAATTGCGATTTGGCCAATTGAATAAGGCTCTATATAAGCACATAGCATATTTTTTTACACAAGTTTTTAGTTAGTGAACTTCTATACAAAAGCAAGGTGTTCACTAACTAAAAATGTATGTAAAGAAAATATGCTCTGTTCTTATATATAGCCCTATTCAATTGGCAAAATCGCAATTGAATGAGGCCCTATGTATTATATTTTTTGTGAAAATTTACATTGATTGAAAATGGATAGTACTTATTGAGTCATTAATTTATGATATTTAGTTAAAACTTTAAAAAAGTTGAAAAGATACTAAGTAATAATAATATTTAAAGAAAAGAAGAAGCTTTAAACACTTGCAAAAAAATAAAAGGATGGTATGCTGTGAATTCAATCAAGAAGGAATGTCATAGTAATATAAAGATGGATATGTGCAGCTATTTCCGATTTCATATATGTGAATAAAATACTTTGAAAAATGGTTTCATTTATTTCAGACTAAAGTGCAACAATTGAAAATGTTTTATTAGTTTAAGCATCTACTTTAATCTAAAAGTACAAATCGGAAAAAAATGTATATAAAACAAAGAACAAACAATAATTACATCTCTATTTAAAATTACAGATTAAAATGGTGGACAATGCAGAAGACAAAATTGAACGCAAAAGAAGATTGGCAAGGGAAAGGAAGCAAAGGTGGAGAGATGCTCAGACACCGTAAACTTCACAACGCTTGCGAGAAGAAGATCGACAGAGACTTTTAAATAAAAGAAAGATGAGTAAGAAAGCCGCAAGTGAGTGTGTTGGGGCTTCAAAGAAACGTAAAAGTAAAAAAAAACATCTCTGTGAACCATTGTCCAATGACTCTATTTTGCAGAATGACTTAAATGTAGAAACACAAGAAAAAAATGTACATATAGAAAGTGGGTCTGATATTTATGTTGAAGAAATGCATGATAATGTGTTTACTACTGCAGTAGAAGTAGATACTCATTATTGTGGGTTACTTAATGTGGATTGTCAGTTTTGTGGGGCCTATCATTTTATAAAGGAAAGACCTACTGACGGAAATTTCATTAGTTGCTGTCAGAAAGGAAAGGTGAAACTTCCAGTAAGACACCCATTTCCATTTTATTTAGAATGCATTATGAGTGATCCAACATTTCCAAATTATAATAATTTCAAACAAAACATAAGGTCTTATAACAGTGCAATTTCATTCGCTTCAATGGGTGCAACATTAGCAGAAAATGTACCAGGACATGGTCCTTACTGTTTCAGAGTTCAAGGTCAAATATACCACCGAACTTCACATTTACACCCACAAGAAGGACAGCAAAGGAAATTTGCACAGTTATATGTCTTAGATACGATGGAAGCTGTGGAACAAAGAATGACACTTCCAGAAAATAGAAAGTGTTTGCGCATAGTCTTTGAACAGCTTGAAAAAATTATGGAAAAAAAACCCATATAGTCAAGCATATAAACAATTAGCACAGCTTTAAAAAGAACAACAGGAACATGCTCAAAGACATCAATTGCCTACACCAAGAGTCAATATGGTGTTAAAAAGAGATCGCAACACTGATCAAAGAAGATATAATTTACCTACTGTAAACAAGGTTGCCATGGTGTTTAAAAATGAAGATGGTGAACCACCTTTTCAGCGGGATATTAGAATATATCCACGCAATGAAGAACAACCATTTATCAACATTAATATATTAAGCTGTAATTTAGATCCAATGACATATCCCATTTTCTTTCCAAATGGGGAACCAGGATGGGAACCAAAATTACAATTGGAAAGTTATCCCAATACTAAACTTCGTATTAGATCTAATATTTCCATGCTGGAATATAAAGTGGCACAAACTGCTATCCGTGATTGTTTTAATCCAATTTTACATGGAGGAAAACTCACTCAACAATGGATTATTGATTCATATTTACAAGTTGAAGCCAATAATCTAAATTTTATTAAATATCAACAAAATAAATTACGAGTAGAACAGTATTGTGGATTAATGGATTATGTGGCAGATTTAGCTTCCAACAGAGACATTCCAGCTGGAAGAGCAATTATTTTGCCATCCTCTTTCCAATGATCTCCTCGCAATATGCGAGAAAGGTATAATGATGCCATGGCTATTGTTACAAAATTTGGAAAACCAGATTTATTTATTACATTCACGTGTAATCCACAATGGCCAGAGATCAAGGAAAATTTGAATCTGTGACAAAGTACTTCTGACCGACCAGATTTAGTGGCAAGAGTATTTAAAATCAAACTCAATTCATTAATTCATGATATCACTAAAGCACACTTATTTGGACAATGTGTGGCTTATGTTTACACCATTGAATTTCAAAAAAGGGGATTGCCACATGCTCACATACTTTTAATACTGCAGGAAAAAGACAAGTTGAACACTGCAGAGAGAGTGGATTCAGTAATTTGTGCAGAATTGCCAGACCAAGAAAAATATAAAAAAACTTTGGGAGATTGTTACACATAGAATGATTCATGGCCCATGTGGAGAAATGAATCCGAATTCACCATGTATGGAAAATAAAAAATGTACTAAAGAATTTCCAAAACAATTTCAACTGGAAACTTATGCAAATTGTGATGGATATCCTTTGTATAAAAGAACACAAGGACAAACAGCTATTATCCGTGGCCAAAAGGTTGATAATAGATTTGTTGTTCCATACAATCCACATTTGCTCATTAAGTACAATGCACACATCAATGTGGAAGCTTGCACTTCAATTAAATCAATTAAGTATGTGTATAAATATATATACAAAGGATACGATGCAGCTACTGTTGTTGTACAAGGTGTTGGAAATGAAAACGAAAATCCAATTTTACATGATGAACTATCAAATTATTTAGATGCTCGGTATGTGAGTGCTCCTGAAGCAATGTGGTGCCTTTTGAAATTTGAGATGCATGATCGGTCACATGCTATCTATCGTTTAGCTGTACATTTGCCTCAAAGTCAGATGGTTTGCTTTACTCAAGGAAATGAAAGATCTGCATTATATCAAAGTGAAGACAGAGATACTACGCTTACTGCGTGGTTTAAATTAAACTGTCAGGATACGCAGGCCAGACAATTTTTATACATAGAGATACCATATCACTATGTATTTGTAAATGGTCTATGGCGACAACGAAGAAGAGATACTCATAAAATCATACCACGCATTTATACCGTCAGTCCAAGGGATATTGAACGTTTCAGCTTAAGATTACTTCTGCTACATGTTCCCGGTGCACAGAGTTTTGAGCATTTACGTACAGTGAATGACATAGTTTATGATACATTCCTATTAGCTGCAAGACATCAAAATTTCATAGCTGATGATACAGAATGGGAGAGGTGTCTGGAAGAAGCAGCACTATGTCAAATGCCTAAGCAAATGAGACAACAATTTGCATTCATTTGTGTATTTTGCAATGTACCTAATGCTTTCACTTTGTGGAAAACATTTAAATTAAACATGTCAGAAGATTTCTTGAAACGTTACAGAGAACCAATAGCTCTGTTAAAAACATTGATGGAAATCCAAGAAATATTGTTGGCTCATGGATTTAATTGTGCAAGTTTTAATTTACCTGATCCAGGACTTATAGATGACATCAATTTTGATGATTATGACACTGAGCTTCAAAAACAAAAAAAACAAGAAAAACTGGCAACTTTAAATACTTTACAGTTAGAAGCATTTCATGCCATCACAAATGCTACAGATGATGAAATGGTCAAAGACCGGTACTTCTATCTAGACGGACCAGGTGGATCAGGAAAAACTTATCTGTACAATTGTTTGATGAGTTATATTCGATCACAGGGTCAGATAGCTATGCCATTTGCAACAACTGGAATTGCTGCACTTTTGTTAGATGG
The DNA here is from genome assembly GCA_027410445.1 of Discoglossus pictus. Taxonomy (NCBI): domain Eukaryota; kingdom Metazoa; phylum Chordata; class Amphibia; order Anura; family Alytidae; genus Discoglossus; species Discoglossus pictus. The sequence goes on along the minus strand of CM050167.1, from coordinate 294,941,478 downwards.
TGGGAGAACTGTGCATAGTGGATTTAAGCTGCCAGTTCCCATTTTGGAAACATCAGTGTCAGATATTCGACTCAATTCCATACAAGCAAAGAAATTCAAACTAACTAAACTAATTATCATAGATGAGGCAACAATGATGTCATGTCATGCACTGCAATGTATTGACAGATTCTTAAAACAAGTAATGGATAATAAGTTGCCTTTTGGTGGAAAAGGGATGCTGTTAGGAGGCGATTTTAGGCAAACATTGCCTGTTGTGCCACACGGAAATAGAACAGAGATCATTGAAACATGTATCAAGACCAGTAAACTGTGGTAAATATTTACACATCTCAAATTAGAATTAAATATGAGATCTGAAGGCCAAAATAAATTCAATGATTGGCTCATTAAAATCGGAGATGGAAAACATCCAGAAATACAGCATTTACCAAATGATACCATTGAAATTCCATCAGAAATGGTTTGCAATGAATCACTCATATCAGCCATATTTCTAAACACTCTTAATAATGAGGATTACACAGGCATTGCAAACAAAGTAATATTAACATCAAAAAATATCGATGCCTTGAATGTAAATAACAAAATTTTAAAATACATCAATGCACCACAAAATAATTATTACAGTGCAGATTCTATTCTGTCAGATGATAAAGACAGTAAATCAAATTTTAGTATAGAATTTATTAATTCGTTAACACCATCTGGAATGCCACCACATATTTTACAATTGAAAAAAGGCGCAATTGTTATGTTATTGCGAAATATGAATCCAAAAAAAGGACTTTGTAATGGGACCCGATTAATTGTGCATGAGTTAAAAGATCATTTTATACATGCAGAAATTATAACTGGTACCCATAAAGGTGAACGAGTTTTCATACCAAGAATTGATTTAGCTCCAAGTGAGAGTGGTTTGCCCTTTGTCCTTCAACTGAGACAATTTCCAGTTATAATGGTATTTGCTATGAACATCAATAAATCCCAAGGACAAACTTTTAAGTCAGTTGGGATATTTTTAAAGGAACCAGTTTTTGCACATGGACAACTCTATGTGGCTTTTTCAAGGTGCACTAATCCAAAAGAAATTAAAGTGCATGTTGAAGAAAACGAAACTCAGGGTCATTTATTGGACAATGGATGTGTTTACACCAAAAACATTGTCTACTATGAGAGGTTGGAAAGATAGAGGATAATGGTTTCATTTTAATGCCAAAATTTTATGGGACTCAATATGATTGCACAAAAAAAACATTTTACAGAAAACATCCAAAGAATAAACAGTAAAATATCCTTAAACAGATTGGAATGGGTTCAAAGTTTTATAGTTACATGATTGGCCCCACAAAACAATTAATTGACTTTTTCAAGTTTATAACAGTTAAATGTTATTGTTTGATGTTAAAATTTCAGATGTTAAATATGTGTTTTTGGAATTTTGAAAAAAGTTTGGTCAATATATATGTGGTATAGTCAAATATGTATTGTTAGTATAAAGTTTAAATATTTTAATAATAATTGGAAATGTATTATTTAAAGACAAAGTATTGATTCAGGGAGAAATCCGATCGCCAGTTAATGGGGTCAGGAAGGAATTAATTTTTTTCCCTCTTTGATACAATTGGACAAGTTTCAATGGAGGGTTTTTATTGTTTGCCTTCCTCTGGATTCAATGCTAATTTAGTTTAACAAGAGTTTTACAAATATGTTACAAATGATAAAAAGCATGTTATTGTTAAAACAATTTACTTACTCTAAGTTAATATAGTCCGCAGTTACTCAGTGATAAATATGTATTGAAAAGTGTTAGTATTGTTAACAAAATGTTGAACGAATGTTTCATATTCAAGTTTCATGTTACAAAGTTTCATGTTTGTGAAATATAAGTTGAAATTTAAAAAAATAAAAAGTTAAAATAAATAATGTGTTTTTATTTTTAGAAAATAAAAAAAGGGAACAATGTAGGTGACTCCTTTTGTGTTGCAAACAAATTTCAAAACATTTAATTTTTATTGACCGTCATTTTTTGACGGGCAAGTCGCTAGTCAACATATAAAAAACATATAAACATATAAAAAAAACTCAGACTTGATTTTTCAATTTACAGTATAAGGCAAGGTTTTGTGATTGTTTTTAGAACAAACAAAAGAGGATGCAATTCTATGTGTTACTAGGTATTTCCTAATATAGTATAAATTAATTCGTGATAGTTTGCAACACTGTAAAAGCAAATTTAAACACACTCCTGTACTTTAAAATACTGACAAAGTATTGAAAGGCATTAGAATTAATTGTGCAACAGTCTCAAGCTCCCAAGTCTGCAAAAAAACATACTTTAACGTTTTATTTTCGTGTTATATCAATCCCGGGAAACAAGGAGTTAATACATATCAGGCAACCCACAAGGACTAGCACAGCTTCTTCATTCATTTTTATTGATTTCTACATTGCTGGATTGCGAGTCTGATCACATATCTGACTTTTAAACACTGATTGATTGTAGTTTACTGACGATATGATGACGGTCTCATTTACTATTGACTCTGTCTAAATTGTAACTTATGGGCTTGCTTAATTGATCCTGATCATGCCCTTAATTTCTCTGTACGTGTTCATGGTTTACAGTTTTAGGCTTTAGCCCTGTTATTGAGGGCTTGAGTCAATTGAATACAGCCAGAACATATGCAGTCTGTATGAAGGTAATTACGGGCTTGCAATTGAATGGGGGCCAAAGTGTAGAAAAATGTATTGTGTATTAGTAGGCTCACTAAGATACAGCATTGAATATGATGGGATCTGAGGAAATGTTTCCCCTGGAACTAGCTTTCAGTATATTACATCACAGTCTCTGCTGTTCTTGTGGATTTACTGGTTCTTTTTTTCATACCTATTTGCTGATAATAGATTAATTGCTTTATACATCATTCTAGTAGAATGTTCAAAGTGCTGATCCCCGTAACACGTGTAGCAACTGAGCAAACAAAGAGCAAAATAACAAATGTAAATCAAATTTCATCAAGGTAAATTCACATTAAATAATCACTAGTAACTTATAGGAAACATATGCACTCCATATTTTTTTACATATAGATCAAGCTTTCCAGTTAATATTTCAGCGAAAGGTTGAGTTAAAAACTCAGTCATCTGCCAAGGTGATCAGTCATTCATATACACTTAAGTATAGTTTATCTCAAGAGTGGTGATACATAGTTACAGGTCATGCCCTTGGCATAAAAAAAAAATTATATATGTATCTCACATTGAAGACTTTCCTGGACCATGGATCTCTTTGGCAGTAAATTTGAAATGAAGTAATTATTATGCCTTAACAAGAATTTTGGTATTTCCTGCACTTAATCCAGTCTGCTACCTGCTGTGAAATGTTGGCCTTCATTTAAATCCATATATTGAGTTTAATTCCTGTATTTAAAAAAATCATCATAAATGTAAACAGTAATAAAATACATTCAATAATTTTTTGTGGTTTTCAAGTATTTGCTAGATTTACTATAATAATGTATTGTCAATATGGTGCTTAACAGTAGATAAATAACAAACATTGGATAATTTTGAAATATTATACAAAATCCTTTGGTGATTTAATTGATTATGTTGGAGAAATTATACAAATATTCTTACCTTTTTAGTGTATATATATATATATATATATATATATATATATATATATACAGTTGCAAGCAAAAGTATGTGAACCCTTTGGAATGATATGGATTTCTGTACAAATTGGTCAAAAAATTTGATCTGATCTTCATCTAAGTCACAACAATAGACAATCACAGTCTGCTTAAACAAATAACACACAAAGTATTAAATGTTGCCATGTTTTTATTCAACACACCATGTAAACATTCACAGTGCAGGTGGAAAAAGTATGTGAACCCTTGGATTTAATAACTTGTTGAACCTCCTTTTGCAGCAATAACTACAACCAAACGTTTCCTGTAGTTGCAGATCAGATGTGCACAACGGTCAGGAGTAATTCTTGACCATTTCTTTTTACAGAACTGTTTCAGTTCAGCAATATTCTTGGGATGTCTGGTGTGAATCGCTTTCTTGAGGTCATGCCACAACATCTCAATCGGGTTGAGGTCAGGACTCTGACTGGGCCACTTCAGAAGGCGTATTTTCTTCTGTTTAACCCATTTTGTTATTGATTTACTTCTATGCTTTGGGTCGTTGTCCTGTTGTAACACCCATTTTCTGTTGAGCTTCAGCTGGTGGACAGATGGCCTTAAGTTCTCCTGCAAAATGTCTTCATAAACTTGGGAATTCATTTTTCCTTTGATGATAGCAATCCGTCCAGGCCTTGACGCAGCAAAGCAGCCCCAAACCATGATGCCCCCACCACCGTACTTCACAGTTGGGATGAAGTTTTGATGTTGGTGTGCTGTGCCTCTTTTTCTCCACACATAGGGCCTCATTCTATTATCGGCCGTAAATCGGCCGTAAGGCTGCGATTCCTTGCGGGGGTTCAGTTAACTTGCGATTCTATTATACGGCCCCGCAAGGATCTCCTTTTACGGCCGGCCGCATATCTTGGAACCGGCCGTAATCTGTGAAATATAAAAACCGAAAAATAAATTCAAGCCTGCACTGTACAGCTCTGTAAATGCTAGGGATCATATTGGGGGACATGAGGATTAAAAGGAACCCACTCTCAAGCTTGCACATCAGCCCAAACCCGAGTTCAAATTAACTGTTTATTTTCCGGCTGCGGCGTGGGCGTGTCTGAGGTGCTCCAAGCACTCTGGAATTTTTACATGGATATTTTACGGATATTAAAAATAAAATATTTTACGGATTTAAGTACAGGATAATTATGTGCTATTTTTTCTAACACCTAAAATCCCTTTATAGTCTTCTCAAAGTGCAGGATGGCTTTATTTGAGCTATTTTATGTGCTTAATTGGTGCTAGCGAGACCTTTTTCCTGCAAGTAACTGCGGCTCGTTTTTAGCCTTGCAGAGAGGTTTCCCGGAGCAATTGAATTGCAAATCTCTTGCGGCCGTTTTAGATCAAAGGCTTTCCTCCGGCGCGAGCGGCCGCAAGAGATAGCAAGGCACCGGCCGCAAGCCTGCCGGAGCCTACGGCCGTAAGGGAATAGAATAGCCGAATAGCTTGCGGCCGGTCCTTGCGGCCCCGCAGCGGCTGCGGCCGATAATAGAATGAGGCCCATAGTGTTGTGTGTTTCTTCTAAACAACTCAACTTTAGTTTCATCTGTCCACAGAATATTTTGCCAGTACTGCTGTGGAACATCCAGGTGCTCTTGTGCAAACTGTAAACGTGCAGCAATGTTTTGCTTGGATAGCAGTGGCTTCATCTGTTGTATCCTCCCATGAAATCCATTCTTGTTTAGTGTTTTACATATTGTAGATTCGCTAACAGGGATGTTAGCATATGCCAGAGACTTTTGTAAGTCTTTAGCTGGATTCTTCTTCACTTCATTGAGCAGTCTGTGTTGTGCTCTTGCAGTCATCTTTACATGACGGCCATTCCTAGGGAGAGTAGCAGCAGTGCTGAACTTTCTCCATTTATAGACAATTTGTCTTACCGTGGACTGATGAACAGCAAGGCTTTTGGAGATACTTTTATAACCCTTTCCAGCTTTATGCAAGTCAACAATTCTGAATCGTAGGTCTTCTGAGAGCTCTTTTGTGTGAGGCATCATTTACATCAGGCAATGCTTCTTGTGAAAAGCAAACCCAGAACTGGTGTGTGTTTTTTATAGGACAGGGAAGCTGGAACCAACACTTCCAATCTCATCGCATTGATTGGACTCCAGTTGGCTGACACCTCACTCCAATTAGCTTTTGGAGATGTCATTAGTCTAGGGGTTCACATACTTTTTCCACCTGCACTGTGAATGTTTACATGGTGTGTTCAATAACAACATGGTAACATTTAATTCTTTGTGTGTTATTAGTTTAAGCAGAGTGTGATTGTCTATTGTTGTGACTTAGATGAAGATCAGATCACATTTTATGACCAATTTGTGCAGAAATCCATATAATTCCAAAGGGTTTACATACTTTTGCTTGCAACTGTATATATATATATATATATATATATATATATATATATATATAGTAAATAAAAAGTACATCCGTGTTCACACTTGAATGTCTAAAGCAAGTAAAAAAACCTGCTTCCAGCTCAGAGTTCCGAGAAAAACAGTTATTACACTGCATTCTGGGAAGCTGAGCTGGGACACACAAATGTGGCCACAAATGCCTCGCTCTTCATTCCACAGCCATCATCAAACATGGCTTCCTTTAAGCTTATGCATGCTGTATTACACAGCTTTAATGCAAAGCCAAGGTTGGAATAAACACAGGCTGAGTATCCAATCCATGTACAGCTGTTTCAAACTTACTGGCTATCATCAGCATGGAGCGGGAACTCAGCCTTTATTGTGGGAATTATGAGAAGTAGTTCACCACAACAATCATTTATAATATGGTGGGCAAAAGAGCGATAGAAGCCCTCCACCGTACAGTAGTACAGTAAATAAAAAGTACATCTGTGTTCACACTTGAATGTCTAAAGCAAGTTAAAAAACCTGCTTCCAGCTCAGAGTTCTGAGAAAAACAGTTATTACACTGCATTCTGGGAAGTTGAGCTGGGACACACAAATGTGGCCACAAAAGGCTCGCTCTTTATTCCGCAGCCATCATCAAACATGGCTTCCTTTAAGCTTATGTATGCTGTATTACACAGCTTTAATGCAAAGCCAAGGTTGGAATAAACACAGAGTGAGTATCCAATCCATGTACAGCTGTTTCAAGCTTACTGGCTATCATCAGCATGGAGCGGGATCTCAGCCTGTGTTGTGGAAATTATGAGTAGGTAGTTCACCACAACAATCATTTATAATATGGTGGGCAAAAGAGCGATAGACGCCCTCCACCGTACAGTAGTACAGTAAATAAAAAGTACATCCGTGTTCTCACTTGAATGTCTAAAGCAAGTTAAAAAACCTGCTTCCAGCTCAGAGTTCCGAGAAAAACAGTTATTACACTGCATTCTGGGAAGTTGAGCTGGAACATACAAATGTGGCCACAAATGCCTCACTCTTCATTCCGCAGCCATCATAAAACATGGCTTCCTTTAAGCTTATGCATGCTGTATTAGACAGCTTATTAAATATTGTATATATACAATTAGCACTCTTTTCCGTTAATGTAATATTCAACTGGGATATAGACTATGAAACCAGTAATTTTCCATTGCAAGATATTAGGTATGGAATAGTTAAGTCTACATGACCGATGACTTGGCAATTTCATTTATAGACAGTACACAGATTTTAATACATAATAATCAATCATCCTCAAGGCCTAATAAGTGTTATGTACTGCGCACAAGTGTATAAGATTAAAAAGACGTACGCACAGATATCATCAAAGTATGTGTTAGATTCTTATTTATATATCATATGTAAATACACTTTCATTGGTTGTTAGCGGATCGTACCATGTTGCAAGAGTGGATTATTTCCCTTGTTATGTAAAGAAATATAAAAGTGTGTGGATATTTTTCGGTTGGTTGTCAGTTTTCCAGCTGGACAAGCAGCAGCCATGTTGGTATTGCTGTTGTTCCACATTTCTTCCTAATAATAAATTCTAACAATGATAAACCAGGATAAACCAGAGAACTCTGTTTTTCTTGGTGTCTGCATGCGAGTGAGTGTGGGACATGGGGTAAGTATGAGATATTTTCCACAACATATGGTGCTCGTGACTTCGGATCGCTGTCCAAATTCATAAGATAACAACCCAAGCTTCATTGTTTCATTGGAGGAGCCGTTTGACAGCTAATTATGGCTAGGTCATGTGTGCTCCTTCCACAGGAATCTGTATACTTGTATGCATTGGAGTCACGAAAAAGACCAGGGACTTAATACGATCTAAAAAGGTTCAATTGTAATTGCTGTTTAAATTACAGTAATATATTTTACTTCCTGCATGTGGGAGGTTATGCTATTTTACTGCAAAATGAATAAATGTTCATGTATAAGTTAATTTATACGAGGATAGTATTAGGATTTATTTTTAGCAAGCACTTTGGAAATATATCATGGTTGTTTTTTTATTTTATTATTTAGTAGAGTAATTAAAAGCTGGCTAGGTAGTTATCTCTCTCCCTGCTTTTTTGAGACTGTGACAATTTTCTTTCCGAACAATTTCAGTGCAAAATGAAACCAACATGATTAACTGTCCAGTCTAATCTGTTAGAGAGAGCTAATTATAATTGTGTTTTTGATGTAATTTAGTTCTCAATAAAACTTTAGACTTTAAGAATGTGAATGTGTTATTTTTTCAATATGGCGATTTGCAAATTGTTTGAATTGTCTTTGAATTGCTTGAGTTGCCAAAGATATGGACAGAAATGAAATGATCTGCAAATAAGTATTGTTACAAGAATGTTATAATTTCATTGTAAAATGCACATGTTGTGTTTATTTGTTGTTGTATTGCTTAGAAATGTATCGTCTTTACATTCTGATGAAATATGTGTATGTCCCTTTAAAGCAAGCAAAACAATATAATTACAGTGCTGATCTCCCCCGCTGAGGCTTCCCCCCTCTCTCTCCCCCGCCCGAAGGAATTATGCATAGTGTAGCAGAATAAGCACTTTTTACTAACATTTTTCTCCCTTACGATGGATTGAAGTTATTAAGGAAGAGAAAGAAAAAGTGTTATAATGAGTTATTTATGTAGATCAGATTGCCTGTGCACAGAGTAATTGTCTACCCTGCCCACCTACTAAGAAGTATGTACCAGCATTTAGCTTAACCCTATTGCAAATTTAAAAAATATTTTTTAGAGAAATATTGATGAGATAAAGGATTTAATGAGTGAGTTATGTTTTTATAGAAAACATTGTGTATTTATCTCCATAGAGTGTAGTATGTAACTTGAGAAGATGATTTTAGGTTATATATATATTTACAAGGTTGGTGGCCAAATAAAGTTGTTTTTGTTGTGCTTTGATTCCTTTTAGTTTAATTATATTTGGATTAATATATCTATATGATTTTCTTACATACGTTTCTGACGTAAGCAGAGCTGGGCTTGCGACTGCATGGTCGCAGCTACTGCTCATTGTCAGCCAATGGGAGTTGAGACCGTCATGATTGACGGTACTCAGAACTGTGACTGCTCTAGCAGCCTCCCAACAAGTAACCCTGCTGCAGGGGTCTCAAACAGGACTCCTGCAGTGTCCCCACACCAACCCCAATGATGTGGGGGACCCCACACATGACCAACATAATGCAGGGTTCCGAACAGGACCCATGAAGGGTACCCACATTAACCCAATACTAGGGGTCCGCATCAGGGACCCCCGCAATGTCGCAACATTAACCCTTGCAGTGGTGGTCACTATCGTGTCCCCCACTGCCTTTAAAATGTTTACATTCCCTGCCGCGGGTCCTTAAAGGGCCAGCGGCACACAAATAGATAAGGCCGGCAGTGGGAAGACTGTAAGTACCCCCACTGGCACCTAAAATTACCCCCCCAAATGCAGGGGCTCCCCATCAAGACCCCCGGAGGGTCCCCACATTAACTCTTGCAATGGGGGTCCTGATCTGACGCGATCGGGACCCCCAATGCATTCAGAATTCAAATTTCCGGCCTTGCGGGTCCTTAAAGGACTGTAAAGGTCCTTAAAGGACCAGGGCTAAATAAAAATTAACCCTATAACTCATGGGGCTCTATACAGACCACTATGAGCCCCTAATTAACCCTGTCACTCATGAGGGTCAATACAGAGCCCCATAAGCCCCTAATTAACCCTGTCACTCATGGGGGTCAATACAGACCCCCATAAGCCCCCAATTTACCCTGTCACTCATGGGGAACAATACAGAACCCCATAACCCCTAATTAACCCTGTCACTTATGGGGGTAAATACAGACACCCATAAGCCCTTAATTAACCCTGTCACTCATAGGGGTCAATACAGACCTCTGTAAGCCTCTATTTAACACCATCAATTCAATAGGTGTCTATATATAGACCCCCATAGGACACTAAGTAACCCCTATAATAACACTATAAGTGACATGAGGGTCATCCAGGACACTCATGACACAAAGTCTAAGCACTGCACTATTAACCCTAACTATAACCCATTAACCCAACCCTGGGCCTATCTAACCATAACTGTACCTATTTAACTTTAACTGGACCCAAATAACCCTAACCTGGCCTATTTAACCCTAACTGGACATTTTAAACAGTACCTATTATTCCTAACTGTACCTATTTAACCCTAACTGAACCCAATAACCCTAACTAGGCCTATTTAACCCTAACTGGGCCTATTAAACTCTATCAGTACCTATGTAACCCTAACAGTACCCATCTAACCCTGACTGTACCTATTTAACCCTAACTGGGCCTAGTTAACCCTAACAGTACATATTTAACCCAAATTTGGACCCAATAACCCTAACAGTACCTATTGAACTCTAACACTACCTATTTAACCCTAACTGGGCCTATTTAATCCTAACTGGGCCTATTAAACCCTAACAGTACCTAACACTACCTGGGCCTATTTAACCCTAACAGTACCTATTTAACCCTATCTAGTCCTATTTAACCCTAACCGGGCCTATCTAATCCTAACTGGACCCAGTAAAACTAGCAAGGACTATTAAACCCTAACTGGGTCTGTCTAACGCTAACTGGGCTAATTTAACCTTATCTGGACCCAATAACACTATCTGGGCCTATTTAACCCTAACTGGGCCTATTTATCCCCATCTAAGCCTATTTAAGCCCATCTCTTATCAACCACTACATCTAAACTAACCCCCTCTACCCTAACCTATTAACACCTACACTACCTACATAAGCCCCTATAAAAGAAATCCACCCCACTAATTACAAACAAAAAAAAAATGAAGTAACAGAAAATAAAAAAGCTACGTTACAAAAAATAAAGAACATTACAAACCACCCACTACAGAAAATAAAAATAGTAATATACGCAATAAATACAGTTCATGTATACCCCTATCTACATACTATTTAACCATACCTACATACATTAATCCCTATCTAAAATAAATTAAACCCTATCTAAAATACATTAAACCCTATCTACATACATTAAAACCCTCAATCTAACCTAAAATAGAATAAATAAGACCACTTACCTTGCCTAGATGTCCCTTCAGTGATGATGGTTTTCATGGTGCAGGTTGCACCCCTAGGAAAAAAAGAAACATCAAATTAGTACAAAATTAAACACTACATAGAAGAAATACCTATTCTAAATATTAAACGTACCTTTCCATCATGTCCCTGTCCTTCTTCTTGTCTCCTCCTGCTAGGCCCCTGGAATAAATAAACATTACATTAGTACACAAATAAAATCATAACATAACAAAACAATAACATTCTAAATATAAAACGTACCTGTCCGCGATGTCCCCGTCCTTCTCATCTTCTGCCCCAACTGGGCCCTTGAAAAAATTTGCAGCCCTAAAAAAAAATTAAAAATAAATTAACGGAGCTCCTCCCTGGAGGAGTTTCCCAATGCTAATGAGCCTTCCAGCACTTCTTGTAAAAAAAACGGAATTGTGCCTTCTGATTGGCTGAAATGGCTGTCATTCAAATTTCAGCCATTCAGAAGGCGCCAAGATGATTATGGGGGTCTGTAATGACCCCCATGAATTATAGGGTTAATTAAGGCCTTATGGGGGTCTGTATTGACCCCCATGAATTATAGGGTTAATTAAGGCCTTATGGGGGTCTGTATTGACCCCCATGAGTGACAGGGTTTATTAAGTGCTTATGGGGGTCTGTATTGACCCCCATGAATTATAGGGTTAATTAAGTCCTTATGGGGGTCTTTATTGACCCCCATGAATTATAGGGTTAATTAAGTGCTTATGAGGGTCTGTATTGACCCCCATGAATTATAGGGTTAATTAAGGCCTTATGGGGGTCTGTATTGACCCCCATGAATTATAGTGTTAAGGCCTTATGGGGGTCTGTATTGAGCCCCATGAGTGACAGGGTTAATTAAGTGCTTATGGGGGTCTGTATTGACCCCCATGAATTATAGGGTTAATTAAGTGCTTATGGGGGTCTGTATTGACCCCCATGAGTGACAGGGTTAATTAAGTGCTTATAGGGGTCTGTATTGACCCCCATGAGTTATAGGGTTAATTTTAGTTGCCTGGGGTAAATATTTTTTAGTGCAAGTCCTTTCAGGACCTTTACGGTCCTTTAAGGACCCGGGAGGCGGGAAATTTAAAAATTGAAATGCAGCGGGGTCACGATCAGTGCCGATCGGGGACCCCTGCTGCAGGGGGTTAACGTGGGGGGCCTGCAGGCATCCCTATGGACCCCTGCAGCAAGGGCTTAATGTGGGGACACTTTGGGGGTCCTGATGGGGACCCCCAGCATAAAGGGGGGTTCATTGTAGGTGCCGCGGCCAGGATTAGGAATAGTGTGCCACGGGCCCTTTAAGGAGCCGCGGCAGGGAATTTACATTTTTTAAATGCAGCGGGGGACTGATCTATGCAGATCGGGGACCCCCGCTGCAAGGGGTAAATGTGGGGACAGTTGGGGGGGCCCGATGGGGACCCCCAGCATAAAGGGGGGTTAATATTAGGTGCCGTGGCCGGGATCGGCTTATAGTGTGCCTCGGGCCCTTTAAGGAGCCGCGGCGGGGAATTTAAAAGTATGAAATGCAGCGCGGGCCTGATCGGTGCCAATCGGGGAACCCCCGCTTCAAGGGGTTAATGTGAGGACACTTTTTTGGGGTACCGATGGGGACCCCGCATAGAGGGGGGTTAATTTTAGGTGCCGGGGGGGGGGGGGTAGTAGAAGTACCCCCCACGGCAGGGCTTATGTGGGGGACTGCCGCGGAGGTCCCGTTTAGGACCCTTGCACTACTTGTTGAGGTGGGGGAGCCTGCGATATCATCTCGCAGGCTGTCACTTGTCATGTACATTTTCGCAGTGTTGATACGTACGATTGTAATAGCATTGTAATTTAGAGAAATGTTGCAGTACGTAGGGCTTAAGTAGAAGCCTCTTATTTATGAGGCTGGAATTTAATAGGGCTCTTGATGTTTCTTTTTTTCCTAGGGGTGCAACCTGCACCACGAAACCCATCATCACTGAAGGGATATTTAGGCAAGGTAAGTGGTCTTATTTATTCTATTGTAGGTTAAAGTTAGGGTTTTAATGTATGTAGATAGTGTTTAATGTATTTTAGATAGGTGTTATTGTATTGTAGATAGGGTTTAATGTATTTTAGATAGGGGGTTATTGTATTGTAGATACATAGTTACATAGTTACATAGTTACATAGTAATTAGGGTTGAAAAAATACTCTAAGTCCATCTAATTCAGCACTCAAAGATCTCTCTTATTTAATGCAGCTTAAATAATAATTAATGAGTTGTTAATTAATTATTAATCAATTATTGAATTATTTATTTTTTATTTTGTTTTTAAGTATTAATTAATTAATCCAGAAGAAGGCAAACAGAAAAAAAACCCAGATGGGGTTTATGTATTTTAGATAGGGGTTAATGTATGTAGATAGGGTTACATAGGGCCTCATTCTATTATCGGCCGTAAATCGTTCGTAAGGCTGCGATTCCTTGCGGGGGTTCAGTTAACTCGCGATTCTATTATACGGCCCCGCAAGGATCTCCTTTTACGGCCGGCCGCATATCTTGGAACCGGCGGTAATCTGTGAAATATAAAAACTCAAAAATAAATTCAAGCCTGCACTGTACAGCTCTGTAAATGCTAGGGATCATATTGGGGGACATGAGGATTAAAAGGAACCCACTCTCAAGCTTGCACATCTGCCCAAACCCGAGTTCAAATTAACTGTTTATTTTCCGGCTGCGGCGTGGGTGTGTCTGAGGTGCTCCAAGCACTCTGGACTTTTTACATGGATATTTTACGGATATTAAAAATTAAATATTTTACGGATTTAAGTACAGGATAATTATGTGCTATTTTTTCTAACACCTAAAATCCCTTTATAGTCTTCTCAAAGTGCAGGATGGCTTTATTTGAGCTATTTTATGTGCTTAATTGGTGCTAGCGAGACCTCTTTCCTGCAAGTAAGCTGCGGCTCAATTTTAGCCTTGCAGAGAGGTTTCCCGGAGGAATTGAATTGCAAAACTCTTGCGGCCGTTTTAGATCAAAGGCTTTCCTCTGGCGCGAGCGGCCGCAAGAGATAGCAAGGCACCGGCCGCAAGCCTGCCGGAGCCTCCGGCCGTAAGGGAATAGAATAGCAGAATAGCTTGCGGCCGGTCCTTGCGGCCCCGCAACGGCTGCGGCCGCTAATAGAATGAGGCCCATAGTATGTAGATAGGGGTATATTTGAACTGTATTTATTGTGTATATTACTGTATTATATTTTGTATTTATTGTAATGTGATATATATATATGTATGTATTTGCTTTTTGGTAGCTTTTTTATGTTTTGTAGTGGGGGGTTTGCAATGTTCTATTTTATTTTTTGTAACATAGCTTTTTTTATTTTCTGTGACTTAGTTTTTTAAAAATGTTTGTAATTAGTGGGGTGGGGGGTTTAATAGGGGGTTAGGTAAGTAGTGTAGGTGTTAATAGGTTAGGGTAAAGGGGGGTTAGTTTAGATTTAGTGTTTTATAAGAGATGGGGTTAAATAGGCTTAGATGGGGTTAAATAGGCCCGGTTAGGGTTAGATAGGCTAAGTTGGGGTTAAATAGGCCTAGATAGGGTTACTGGATCCAGATAGGGTTAAATTGGCCCAGTGAGGGTTAGATAGGCCCAGTTAGGTTTAAATAGGCCCAGTTAGTGTTTAATAGGCCTAGTTAGGGTTAATTAGGTGCAGTTAAGGTTAATTAGGCCCAGTTAGGGTTAGATAGGCCCAGTTAGGGTTAGATGGGCCCAGTTATGGTTAAATAGATACAGTTAAGGTTAAATAGGCCCAGTTAGGGTTAGATAGGCCAGTTAGGGTTAGATGGGCCCAGTTATGGTTAAATAGATACAGTTAAGGTTAAATTGGCCCAGTTAGGGTTAGATAGGACCAGTTAGTGTTTAATAAGCCTACATAGTGTTACTGGGTCCAGATAGGTTTAAAAAGACTCAGTTAGGGTTAGATAGGCCCAGTTAGGGTTTAATAGGCCTAGATAGTGTTACTGGGTCCAGATAGGGTTAAATAGGTACAGTTATGGTTAGACAGGCCCAGGGTTGGGTTAATGGGGTATATTGAGGCTTAATAGGACAATGCTTAGACTTTGTGCCATGAGGGTCCTGGATGACCCTCATGTTACTTATTGTGTTATTATAGGGGTTAATGAGTGTCCTATAGGGGTCTATATAGACCCCTATTGGACTGATGATGTTAATTAAGGGCTCATGGGGGTCAGTATAGAGCTCCATGAGTGATATGGTAAATTTTTATTTAGCGCAGGTCCTTTAAAAGTTGAATTTTGAACGCATTGGGGGTCCAGCTCGCTTCCGAACGGCGCCCCCATTGCAAGGGTTATTATGGGGACCCTCCAGAGGTCCTGATGGGGACCCCCAGCTTTTGGGGGGTTAATTTCGGGTGCCGTTGGGGTACTTAACTATTTGTGTGCCGCTGGCCCTTTAAGGACCTGCAACAGGGAATGTAAACATTTTAAATACAGTGGGGGACATAATCGTGCCCCCACTGCAAGGGTTAATGTGGGGAACCTCTGGGGGTCCTGATGAGAGCCCCTGCAGCAAGGGTTTATTGTGTGGACCATACAGGGGTCTCAGTGGGGACCCTTGCATCATTGGGTCTAATGTAGGAGTGTGGGGGTGGGTGTTTGGTACACTGGGGACAATCGAAAGGACCATACGTAAGGGCTTCGAAAGCCTTTGTTGGTCCTCCTGGGCATACACAGGACCTCATCCTGCATTTGCGCTTTGCTACCTGGGATACTTTTTCAGAGTGGGAGGGATCTTGCAATTGAATAGGATTTGCTTTTTCAGCCCTGCAAAAGTGGAACATGAAAGGCTTCAGAGTGGTGTAAGAATCCTAGTTGCAGGTCGGCCATTATCGCAGGGCTGTCACTCGGAAATCGATCCGAGGTCACAAAATGGAGGCAATTGAATCGGGAAGTTACCTCTGCTTTCCCCTTGCAACCTCTAATCTCAAAAACTGAGCAATCGAATGAGGCTAATTAGTAGTATTGAAACTGTCCTAATGATAATTTTTGCTACTTTAGCAGGAGTAGAAAATAATGGTTCATTATATATTTTACAAGTATTTAATATGTATTAACTTTGCATAATTTACATTATCACTTAATTTTATAAGTTTATTCCACCCCTTGTTTAATAAAGAGTTATGCATACGTTATATTTATGTTACAGTTAGGGACAATTTAGGATAAGTACAGTGTCTTGCAAAAGTATTCACCCCCTTGAATTTTTACCTATTTTGTTACATTACAGCCTTTAGTTCAATGTTTTGTTAATCTGAATTTTATGTGATAGATCAGAATAGTCTATGTTGGTGAAGTGAAATGAGAAAAATATATACATAACAAATTTTTTAGACATAGAAAACTGAAAATTGGCATGTGCGTATGTATTTACCCCCCTTGTTATAAATCCCATAAAAAGCTCTGGTGCAATCAATTACATTCAGAAGTCAAATAATTAGTGAAAGGATGTCCACCTGTGAGCAATCTAAGTGTCACATGATCTATCATTACATATACACACCTTTTTTTAAAGGACCCAGAGGCTGCAACACCTAAGCAAGAGCCACCACTAACCAAAGCCTGTCATGACGACCAACGAACTCTCCAAACAAGTAAGGGACAATGTTGTTGAGAAATACAAGTCAGGGTTAGGTTATAAAAAAATATCCAAACCCTTGATGATCCCCAGGAGCACCATCAAAATTATCCTAACCAAAGGGAAAGAACATGGCACAACAGTAAACCTGCCAAGAGACTGCCACCCACCAACACTCACAGACCGGGTAAGGAGGGCATTAATCAGAGATGCAGCACAGAGACCTAAGGTAACCCTGGAGGAGCTGCAGAGTTCCACAGCAGAGACTGGAGTATCTGTACATAGGACGACAATAAGCCGTACACTCCATAGAGTTGGGCTTCATGGCGGAGTGATACAATTCTCTTAGCGTTGATCCTTTGTTAGGTTATACCCAAAGTTTGAACACTTAGATAATAGATCTTTTTGTTATCTGTGTCCCTGAAGATGGGCAGTGAGAGAAATAACAAAAAAAGGGGAACACTTTAATTTGGCTAAATATGTTATGAATTGCCTCATACTAAATTTAAAAAAACAATCGTTAATGAAAATTATTTAAAAACATTTTTATAATTAAAATCTGATTGTTTAAAACAAAGAATATATACAAACAGATCTCTAAATACAATCACGTCACTACAGTAATTGGTTTAGATATAATGTGATAGATTTTTTATTTTTAAAAACGGCTTATAACCAATATATTTTTGTCCCTTAAGATTTTTAAAAATTTCTCTATAGCTGCTAAGTGAATGTAACAGGTGATATTAGTGTTTTACAAATATTGGTTAGAGTTGCTCTATAAATTGTAACACTAACTATATTAGAATAAGTGACTAGTGAGACTTTAAATGATGCTTTTAATATAGCAATATTGATATCTGTGTAAATAATGATTTACTATTCCCAAAGTATATTGACATATATATTTGTGATTTATTTTTGCATAAACTAATTAAATGTGATACAATTCAAATGAAAAAATAAAATAGTCAAAGAATGAAAAAAGTGCTACACATTCTATACAAAGGTGCTATACATTTTAATCAAAGGTGGTGGGATTTATATACTTAGCTGAATATATAACTTCTATGAATAGTTTATTTTTTATACTGTTGGTCTTATCAAGATGTCTTGAGATTAAGAGTATCTGTCAGTATGTTGCCGATACTATTATACAATAATAAAGTTTTAGAATTCAATCAGTTATGTATATTGGATTACAAGCATACATTTCAATAAGTAAGTTTTACTGCTTTTCTCACAAATGTTAATCAGTCTGACTATGATTACCTTGTGACACTATCTTGGCTAGTGTGACTACTACATCCTACTGTTGTTCAATTGCATTAGAAAGATATTTATGTTGCTGAAATAAACTTTGTATTTATGTTTCTCACAATCTGTGTGATCACTATGAGACCACCATTTCACAAGCGACGACTTCAGCAATAATTACCTTGTGGCAAAACAGCAATCTATGCTGTTTACCTCGGGGTTCTACTATGAGAGACCACTACACCTTCTGTATCACTATAGGACTAAGTAGGTTATACCTCGTGGTTCTTTTTTAGACACCACTACTATACCCCAAAGTTCTTAATGCAATTGGACATTTATATGGACTAGATATATTATACCTCATGGTCCCTCCATATCTGGCCACTACATATATCTTGTATGAGACATTTATGGCGGAGTGGCCAGAAGAAAGCCATTACTTTCAGCAAAAAACTAAATGGCACGTTTTGAGTTTGCGAAAATGCATGTGAGAGACTCCCAAAATGTATGGAAGAAGGTGCTCTGGTCTGATGAGACGAAAATTGAACTTTTCGGCCATCAAAAAAAAACCTATGTCTGACGCAAACTCAACACATCATCCAAAGAACACCATCCCCACCGTGAAACATGGTGGTGGCAGCATCATGCTGTGGGGATGTTTTTCAGCAGCTGGGACTGGGAAACTAGTGAGAATTGAGGGAAAGATTGATGGTGCTAAATACAGGGATATTCTTGAGCAAAACCTGTACCACTCTGGGCATGATTTGAGGCTAGGACGGAGGTTCACCTTCCAGCAGGATAATGACCCCAAACACACTGCTAAAGCACCACTTGAATGGTTTAAGGGGAAACAAGAAATGTGTTGGAATTGCCTAGTAAAAGCCCAGACCTCAATCCAATAGAAAATCTGTGGTCAGACTTTAAGATTGCTGTTCACAAGCGCAAACCATCCAACTTGAAGGAGCTGGAGCAGTTTTGCATGGAGGAATGGGCAAAGATCCCAGTGGTAAGATGTGGCAAGCTTATAGAGACTTATCCAGAGCAACTTGGAGCTGTGATTTCCGCAAATGGTGGCTCTACAAAGTATTGACTTTAGGGGGTGAATAACTATGCACATTGACTTTTTCTGTTATTCTGTCCTATATGTTGTTTGTTTTACAATAAAAAAAAAAAACATCTTCAAAGTTGTGGGCATGTTCTGTAAATGAAATGATGCAAATCCTTAATGAATCCATGTTAATTCCATGCAACAAAACACGAAAAATGCCAAGGGGGTGAATACTTTTGCAAGGCACTGTTTATATTATGTGAAAATGTCTAGTTATAGGATGTAGGAAGTCTCTTGTATGTTTGGATTTCTGTCACGCTTGTCTACATCTGAGACAAGGGTTCCCACCCAACTGACAAGGAACTTGTGCATTAATACAATTGGTGTTACCTTTTACCTTTTTCCTGAAAAATAACTAAGTTTTACTGCAACACAAATCTACAAAGGCCTTGACACGATCTAAGAGATCCACCCCTAGTGGCAGCTTTGATGGCAAAGTCTACATCGACTCCATTGGAGTACCCCGTGCACTACCAGACAAGTTCAAGGCCAGAATCAACTTGCAGCAGGCTTTGCATCCATGTTCACCTGATGGGTGACAATACATACGAATGTTGACTGGATAAATTATCTACTATAACCAACAAAGATTTGTGACTATATAAGAGATGTGGTATAAGGTTTGACTGCACAACTATATAAAACAAGTCTGATAACATGGCAAAAACGCATGGCACTGGACATGCTTCTAGCAAAAGAAGGAGGTGTTTGTAAAATGTTTGGCACTGCCTTCTGCACTTCATCCCTAATATTATGTCACCTGATGTCACAATTACCAAAGCCCTGAAGGAATTGACAGCCATCTCTGTGATGACTTCAATCGATGTCGCCATTTTTGACATTTGTCATTCCCTGTGCAAAGGGACTGATACAGAAATTGATTGGCACGACCATCACACAGAAAGAATGCCTTAATGAAACTTTGCAATTCTATGCCCCAAGCTTGCCTAAGGACATGGAGGAAGAGGAATACGACAATCATGCCTAATATCCAGGCCAATCTCCATGAAGGACATATTCAAACTCTTGCTCATTGACATTCCAATATGCTAATACAAATCTGGACTTTTATATATATTGCACGCTTTCTGGACTGTCTCTTGGAAACATATAACAGCATATGTTGATGTTTTTATCCACCCCATTGGACTTTTTCCTTGTTATATGGATTTCGTCACACAGGTGCTTACTGGTTTTCGTGGATCTATTGTTTTACCATCAAGATTTCATCTTTTCTTGCTCCCGCTTTATAATTGATTGTAAAGCTTTCATTCAACAGACTATAATATCTGGACTGTGAACTTTGCGCTATGGATTCCATTATTGAAAGACTTTTTCGAAATTATATTATTCCACAGATCATATCGGTTTATTTAAATTGCGTTATTATTAAGTATTTTATTGTTTCTATGTATAATTATGTTTTCTTTTGAAATGTTCTTGTTAGGAATGTATTATGGTAGAAGATGCAAAGGACTCCTTGAAATAAGATCTAATATCTCCATGTTGCAGGAAACTCATCTGATTGCTATTTTTTTGACACCATTAGTTTATTTAATTAGCAGTCTGAAGATCTTACCTCTACTTCCTAATAAGTTTATCTTTTATTGTTTAGCGATATGTGTGAAATTTATATTGAGATTATACCCTGTCATATTTGTATTATTTCCTTTTGATGACAATTTTCATTTTATGCCATCAGATATTGAATATTTCATTAATGATTGATAACTGGGTATTTAGCAGAACAGTAACTGTCATAATTAGGTCAATGTTAATATTAAAATGCTATTATATTTATGTCAATACACTTAAATGGTTATCTTCTAAAATTAGTAACTGGGGATGATAGTGGTTAAAATATATAACCTACAATCTATGGGGACTACAATTTATGGAATTTATGTTGAAATGGAGTAGGCCTCAAATCTGCAGGTAGATGAAACTTACTCAACTCAAAGATTCAAAATAAAGACCAACTGGTTTGAATTTGGGACAAAGAATGGAAGGAGAGAGCGATATTAGATATCTTTAGATATAAATCAGTTTTCAAAAATTATTATTAGTGCAGTTCTGGAAACTACTTCCTAAACAATATTAAACAATAAAGACAGTTCACACAATGGTGCATGGTCTAAAAGACATCATGAACTTAGCATGTATAGCTTGGATGAGAGAATGGAAGGGATAACATGATAGAAACCTTCAAGCAATTCAGGAGTAAGGTGTATTTCAGAAAAATAGGAATACAAGAACAATATATGATTTAAAGTTAGACAAGAGATGATTTTTTCTGTAATGTGAACAAGTACATTTTACTAGTAATACCTAGCAAAAGTGGCAGCAAAAAAATATGGTAAAGGAATACACATTTTTGGGGGGATATACACAAGGTCATCCCAATAATTTTTTTAAACCCAAACATTTTAGTTGGCTAGGATAGGCAAACTATACAGGCAAAGGAAGTCTTATCTGTATTCAAAACATATGTTTCTACTACTCACTATAGAAAAATACAAGCATTTGATTAATTCATATTGCTAACCTACTGCCATAGTACTTTAGGCACTGTGATCACTGATCATTTATATTACATATGCTTTGTTACTGAAATTAATCCAACACTCTAATTTTGATCAGTATCCTCTTATGGCTCACTATCCCTAAGAACAATTTCACATTGGTTTGATTATAGTCTCGTTTGTTTTCAGTAAACTAAGCATACATAATTATCAATAGACAAAAGGGACACTATTTTATAAACAATATGGCAAGATATCAAACAAGTAACCTATCTTGGGCCACAGGTAACAATCTGCTTGATGTCCTCTTCGGCCAATAGGAACTATAATCCAGATGGAAAATTGTTTAAGGGTTCCACAAATGTAGTTGGACTAATCTGTTTATGAAAAGGGAGAATTTCATCTGCTCGGTGTAAACTCAACTCTATAATGCTATTGAAAAATATGCATAACCGCAAGATCCAATTTATTTTTGTCCCTAGATATTTCCATATCGATCAATTTTTTTTATATTCTTGAATAAACATGCAGCCATCTTCCAATTACAGTAAGAGGACTTTGGGGATGTTGGATTAAATATTTAATGCCTATATGACATGAGAGCATATGAACTTTTACCTGAAATTTTCATCAAGTTGCAAAACATGCATTTCACCATGGGTGTCTTAATGTTTTATGCTTCCTTAGGTAATCCAGATTTGTGTGCCCCCTATGCTCTACTTGCTTCCTCCTTTCCCTGTTCTGTATCTCAAATCATGTTTATCACTGCATATAGCCATTTCTGTGCATATAAAAACATATTTTAATACAATGCACTGGCATCTTCAGGCAGCCTGCTGTGTCTTGAAAATATGCTGCCCTAAGCATGGGCTTCGTGGTCCTATTCAGAAACACACCACTGCATTTAACATAGTCTACTATATATCTAATGCAAAATTAGCTTATCACTGGGGCTGGGATAAAAAGCATTTGAACAGAACTAATTAATGACTTGTTGTCATAACCCGCTCTTCCTTGGGCTTGAAAAGGCCACTAGACGGATTCCACCCGCAGGTTGACGCTTTTCTCTATCCCACACACAAGACGGCTTAGCAGCATGCTAGGACAAGTTGCAGAGTTCCAGGTCATGTTACCTGGTTCCTGGACAAGTTGCAAAAATGATTCACTAGTAGAAAAAAAAATAAAAGCCTTCTCTCTAAATGAAACACATCATGTATATATGTCCCAAACAGAGCATAAACTTTATTTTCCAGTACCTATTTTTTATACAACTGTTGCCACAATACAACAAAGGGTGAGGTCCAAAGACAAAATCAATTTCACACTTTTCGGGTGTCTAATTGCCCCATGTAGGCTAGGACTTCCACTAAGGCCACGGCGACAGCCTGTCTACTTTCCCGTCTAGGTGCAGATGATTCTCTGGCTACAGTGGCTGGGGGGAGGATGGAGTATTGGAATATCTGTTCCCTAGACGTTCTCCTCTTGTGGAGCAATACTTTTTAGTCAGAGAGGAGTTGGCTAGGAGGGTGGAAGTGGCTCCAGGGCATATACACTTTTGATGGCAAACTAGGACTTCTATAACATTTCTAACAATTCAGGTTCCCTTTTACATTTTAAGGAACAATAACTAAGCTCAAGTATTTCCAAATTAGTGTTTAACCGCAAGACACAGGATTGATGGGATATAACTTGCAGAGAACTTGACACCACTTACACTTACAAAGTGTTTCAATTGCTGTCTGACAACCTAGTTAACCATACTTGATGACTTAATCAGATCCATGGATTACCTATAGAATTTGGACTGAAAATGAACTGGGTATCACAGTTGGCTACTACAAATGGCCATTGGTTGCCCTTAAAGTGATACTACCCTCAAAATATTTTATCAATATGCAATATATATATATATCCTGAAATAAATGATACACATAAAACAACTGTCCTAAAAATGTAAAATTAACCCAGAGCCCTCTGGGATCAGGTGAACTGGTGGAAATGTTTCTTGGCAGCCCAGGGCATGTCACCAGGGGCTTGGCAAAACATCAGAAAGTTTACATTTAATTACATTAAATTACAATTAATTACAATTAAATTGTAATGAAATTACAAATTACATTTGTGTTCCTTTACCTATAGCAAAGTGACATAGGGCCTCATTCAATTGCAATTTTGCCAATTATGTTATGTGCTTATTTAGAGCCCAATTCAATTGGCCAAACTGCAATTGAATGAGGGCCATAGTCCTTTACTATAAGTGTCTTTACAGTGATTATAATGGCCTTGCTCCATCTGGGCATCATGGGTAGTGTACATAGGGGCCCAGTTGCCAGGCCAAAAAGTCCAACTGTTCATGGGGTTGTGACACATATATTGAATTTTAAGGATTATTTCCATAAGAGGCATTAGGAGCATTTTGATCACCACTTAAACAAAACAATACATTCGGAAAAACAAAATCTAAGCCAAAAGTTATATACTTTATTATAAAACAATAGAAATAAATAGCAATATATTAATTACACCTAATCAGTACATTGCTTATTGTTTTAAAACCAAGAAGCACTATTAAGGTTCTGTTATTTTGAAACATGAAAAACTTGATGTCCCACTTTGTCTTGGAACAACACCACATTAATACTTAATATAATGTTCATTAATACAAAATTCAGACACTCAGCTTGTGAAGACTTGTATATGACCAAACATGATCTGCCCTCCTGTAGGGATATGGCAGACTTGCTCTCTTAATATGACTGTGTTTACTTGTAAATGACAAAATCGCAGACAGATATCTTTGGCTATGAATATAGGCTGGTATTAGGTTGTATAGTGAATGTAAATACTTCTTATCAATCTTATAAAATTATAGAAACAGTATCTGCAATGTCTCGATAAGCTGATGACATAGTTCGTAGCCTTCACTAAATCAACTTTTTCAGGAATCAGATATTTACAGGAACAAAAATCATCAAATCATAGGAAACTGTTTAATATAAACTTTGCCCAGTTGCTTAAGTTAGTCAAGTCACATGGAAATAAGAAATCTGCATCTACACTGCTATGAGTGTGTAGGGGAAGCAACTATGTGGGGAAAGGGGGTGAAAAGGGAGGGGCAGGGGACAATGCAGCTTCCAGTATAAATATTGTGTTGCTGTATTTGTTAGTTGAAAAATACACGGTCACACGGTCAGCAGCTAGACGACATGGTAGTGAGTTAATAAGGTGCTGGGAGGTTGGCAAGGGTATCGTGAGCCAGTCTGTAGTGCATCCGATATCTGCTGAAGATTAGCTAGGAACGTAATGTCCTCAGTCTTCCTGTATTTATTTAGTCAGAGTTCTGTTGTGTAAAGTTCCCTGAGAGTTCAACTTGTCAAAGATTCTCTGAGACTACCAAGAGGACAGTATATATGGATAATCCTGCCTGCATAGATACATAGATTATAGGTTCAACCATTCTGATAGAGATGTTTGTGATTTGGTGAAAATATCCTAAAAATGTGTTCTTTGGCCATGAGGACAGGATTGAGACCCCCGATCTAGGAAGAATATCTAACTTTTGTGCCAATGGTCTTAATGAGAGGTATATTCAGTATGCCCAATGAAGCTCTCAAGAGGAAGGGTATGTGTCATGTTCAGGAAGGCCCACTGGACTTTTGGGGACTGTTGGACTATTGGGGGCCTGATTAACTAGACTGGTGTTGCCCTGTTGGCATGGGGTAGGTAATGTGGTCTGAGGTATGATTGGAGTATATATGTATATAATGTAATAATGTATATTGTATGTATGTAATGCTAGGAGTTAGAATCCCCATATCATGTTAAGTATCAAAATTACAGGTTTACCAAGGGAATATAGTTACATAGTTACATAGTAATTGAGGTTAAAAAAAATGTTTAGTTC
The DNA here is from genome assembly GCA_027410445.1 of Discoglossus pictus. Classification (NCBI taxonomy): domain Eukaryota; kingdom Metazoa; phylum Chordata; class Amphibia; order Anura; family Alytidae; genus Discoglossus; species Discoglossus pictus. Next base: position 294,915,858 of record CM050167.1, on the reverse strand, counting down.
ATCAGTTTAAACCATTTTAGATCTCATCTTATGTGCAATATGCAGATTAATTGTTAATTGTTAATTGATGCAGAGGAAGGTGAACAGAAAAAATCCCCAGTGAAACTTCTCCCTGGATTTATACTCCCTCTCTGATTATCCAGAATAAACCTGAATGCCCTTTTTATTTAAAAATATATCCAATCCCTTTTTAAAGTTTTCTATCGAATCCGCTGTCACCACCTCTTTTGGTAGATAATTCCACTGATTAACTACCCTTACTGTAAAGTACCCTTTTCTTTCTTTAAGGTTGAATCGTTTTACTTCTAATCTATTCCAATCAAAAGGATGTCCTCTTGTCAGTTGAAAACCTCTTGGCACAAAAAGTTCACTTGACAAAGCCTTGTATTGAAACTGGATATATTTATATAAGGTAATCATATCCCCTCTTAAACACCTTTTTTTCTAGAGAAGAAAAATAATAATTTGGTTAGTCTTTTTTCATAAATTAGCTCCTCTATTTCCCTTATTAGTTTTGTTGCCCTTCTCTGTACCTTTTCCAGCTCTAGGATGTCTTTTTTAAGAAGCGGTGCCCAAACTGGAACTCCATATTCCAAATGAAGGAGTAATAGGGATTTGTACAATGGCAGGATTGTATTTGCTTCCCTTGTTTCTACACCCTTCTTAATACATGCTTATATTTGACTTGCCTTTGCAGCTGCTTCTTGGCATTGATCACTGTTACCTAGGTGGTTGTCCACAAGCACTCCCAAATTCCTTTCAATATCTGATACTCCTAGATTTGCTCCATTAAGATTATAAATTGCATGGCTATTTTTCCTTCCCAGATGCATAACTTGATATTTATTCATATTAAATCTCATCTGCCATTTAGTTGCCCATTTTTCTAATTTATGCAAATACCCTTGGAGGGAAAGTATATCATTATCTGATTTAATTACCCTGCACAACTTAGTGTCATCAGCAAAAATGCAGACAATACTTTCCAATCCTACTTCTAAGTAATTAATAAATATGTTAAAAAGGAGAGGACTTAATACTGAGTCCTGCACTTACCACCTTATCACTTACCACATCAGTCCAGTCCGAGTATGCTCCATTTACAACAACCCTTTGCTTCCTGTCTTTTAGCCAGCTCTCAATCCATGAACAGATTCATGGATTGCAATTCCTGTATCGTATTCCTGTATCCCATTGTTTGCTCATTAGTCTCCCAAAGAATTTGCAAAATACAAAAAGACTACATTATTATTAATTTTTTTATTATCGTTTATTTGTAACGAGCCAACATATTCCGTAGCGCTATACATAAGTTAAGTTACAGGCAATGACAAGTTAAATGAAAGTTACATCCACTGAATTGCCTTGATCCAAGTTCATACTAACTTCCTTATAGAAACTAATTAGGGGCCCTATTAAATTCCAGCCTCGTAAATAAGAGGCTTCTACTTAAGCCCTACGTACTGCAAAGTTTCTCTAACTTACAATGCTATTAAATTAGCCCTGCTGCGAGCAACGTATGAGCTACGCAGCAGGCCCGTACGTATCTACACTGCGTAAATGTACATGAGGAGTGACAGCCTGCGAGATGATATCGCAGGCTCCCACTCCTCATCAAGTGCTGCGGGGGTCCTAAAAGGGACCTCCGCGGCAGTCCCCCACATAAGCCCTGCCGTGGGGGGTACTCCAAACCCCCCCCTAGGCACCTAAAATGAACCCCCCCTCAATGCGGGGGTCCCTGTCGGGACCCCCGAAGTGTCCTCACATGAACACCTTGCTGCAGGGGTCCATAGGAACCCCCGCAGCCCCCACACATTAACCCCTTGCAGCGGGGGTCCCCGATCGGCACCGATCAGGCCCCCGCTGCATTTAAAACTTTTAAATTCCTCGCCGCGGCTCCTTAAAGGGGCCGCGGCACACTATTACCCAATCCCGGCCGCGGCACTTAAAATTAACCCCCCTCTATGCTGGGGGTCCCCATCGGGACCCCCGAAGTGTCCCCATATAAACCCCCTGCTGCGGGGGGCCCCGATCGGCACCGATCGTGACCCTGCTGCAATTCAATTTTAAATTTCCCGCCTCGCGGGTCCTCAAAGGACCGTAAAGGTCCTGAAAGGACTCGCACTAAAAATATTAACCCCAGGCAACTATAATTACCCCATTAACTCATGATGGTCAATACAGACCACCATAAGGCCTAAATTAACCCATTAACTCATGGTGGTCAATCCAGACCACCATAAGGCCTAAATTAACCCATTAACTCATGGTGGTCAATACAGACCACCATAAGGCCTAAATTAACCCATTAACTCATGGTGGTCAATCCAGACCACCATAAGGCCTAAATTAACCCATTAACTCATGATGGTCAATCCAGACCACCATAAGGCCTAAATTAACCCATTAACTCATGATGGTCAATCCAGACCACCATAAGGCTCTATTTAACCCCATCAGTCCCATAAGGGTATATTATTACCATTATGGGCCTGTTACAACCCAACATTAACCACATAAGTGCCATGATAGTCCTCAAGGACCATCATGACACTAACTACAAACACTACACTATAACCCCCAATAAACCATTTAATCTAAACTAACCCCCCTCTACACTAATCTATTAACACTTACACTACCTACCTACACTACCTACCCCCTAATAAACCTCCCCAACACTCTAATTACAAAAAACAATAAACCTACAGCACAGAAAACAAAAAACCTACAGTACAAAAAACAAAAAAACCTACAGTACAGAAAAAATAAAAATTACAACCCCACCACCCACTACAGAAAACAAAAAAATACATTACAACCCCACCCCCCACTACAGAAAATAAAAAAAATTACACACCTGAAAAGGAAAGACAGATAAACACAATACATTACATACATTACATACAATACATGACATTACATACATTACATATAATGTATTAAATATAATATATTACATATAATATATTACATATAATACATTACATACATTACATACAATACATGACATTACATACATTACATATAATGTATTAAATATAATATATTACATATAATATATTACATATAATACATTACATACATTACATACAATACATGACATTACATACATTACATATAATGTATTAAATATAATATATTACATATAATATATTACATATAATACATTACATACATTACATACAATACATGACATTACATACATTACATATAATGTATTAAATATAATATATTACATATAATATATTACATATAATATATTACATATAGTCCTAATCAAATACCCCCTATCTATCTAACATACAATCTATTTAATTTAAAATAAATCCTAACTATATCAAATACATCCCCCTATCTATCTAATATACAAAAAATCCTAACTACATACACAGACCATTATTCTAAAGTAAAATAAAATAATTACAGTCCTAACTACATACACAGACCCTAATTCTAAGCTAAAATCAATAAATTAAGACCACTTACCTTTAAGATGTTGCTTCAGATCACTAACCTATGGGTCAAACAAAAAATAAAAATTAGTACAAAACATTAACATCAAATAAATAAACATTCTATACATTCTAAATATTCAACTAACCTTTACAGCATGTCCAGTCACTGTTTAGCTCTTCCGGCGCGGCCCTGTTAAAAAAAAAAACACAATACATGAATACATGAATACAATATATAAACAATAAATAAAATACACAAATAAACATCTAAATATACATTGAACTTACCTCCCCGCGATGTCCCCGGCCTTCTCTCCTTCAGCCCCGGCTGGGCCGCGGAACCATCCGCGCTCTAAAAAAAAAAAAAAAAAAACTAACGGAGGTCTGCACTGGCAGACCTCCCCGACGCTACTGAACCTCCCGGAGTCGTTTCCGGGAGGAAATTGGCATTGTCGGCTTGTGATTGGCTGAAAAAGCTGTCAGCCAATCAAAAGTCGTCAATGTAGGAGCCAATCAGGATGCGCAGATGTCTTCTACCAATCACTCCGTGGGGGTGTATCCCATAGTGATTGGCTGAAGGCATCTGAGCGTTGTGATTGGTTCCCAGAAAGATAGACAAGTGTTTAAGCCAATCAGGGTGGGATATTGGGGTGTATCCCATCCTGATTGGCTCACACATTGACGACTTTTGATTGGCTGAAATTGATAGACAGCTTTTTCAGCCAATCACAAGCCGCCAATGCCAATTTCCTCCCGGAAACGACTCCGGGAGGTTCAGTAGCGTCGGGGAGGTCTGCCAGTGCAGACCTCCGTTAGTTTTTTTTCTTTTTTTTTTTTAGAGCGCGAATGGTTCCGCGGCCCAGCCCGGGCTGAAGGAGAGAAGGCCGGTAGGTAAGTGAAATGTATATTTAGATGTTTATTTGTGTATTTTATTTATTGTTTATATATTGTATTCATGTATTCATGTATTGTGTTTTTTTTTTAACAGGGCCGCGCCGGAAGAGCTAAACAGTGACTGGACATGCTGTAAAGGTGAGTTGAATATTTAGAATGTATAGAATGTTTATTTATTTGATGTTAATGTTTTGTACTAATTTTTATTTTTTGTTTGACCCATTGGTTAGTGATCTGAAGCAACATCTTAAAGGTAAGTGGTCTTAATTTATTGATTTTAGCTTAGAATTAGGGTCTGTGTATGTAGTTAGGACTGTAATTATTTTATTTTAGTTTAGAATAATGGTCTGTGTATGTAGTTAGGATTTTTTGTATATTAGATAGATAGGGGGATGTATTTGATATAGTTAGGATTTATTTTAAATTAAATAGATTGTATGTTAGATAGATAGGGGGTATTTGATTAGGACTATATGTAATATATTATATGTAATATATTTTATGTAATATATTATATTTAATATATTATATGTAATGTATGTAATGTCATGTATTGTATGTAATGTATGTAATGTATTATATGTAATATATTATATGTAATATATTATATTTAATATATTATATGTAATGTATGTAATGTCATGTATTGTATGTAATGTATGTAATGTATTATATGTAATATATTATATGTAATATATTATATTTAATATATTATATGTAATGTCATGTATTGTATGTAATGTATGTAATGTATTATATGTATGTATTGTATTGTGTTTATCTGTCTTTCCTTTTCAGGTGTGTAATTTTTTTATTTTCTGTAGTGGGGGGTGGGGTTGTAATGTATTTTTTTGTTTTCTGTAGTGGGGGGTGGGGTTGTAATTGTTTTTTGTTTTCTGTACTGTAGGTTTTTTTGTTTTTTGTACTGTAGGTTTTTTGTTTTCTGTGCTGTAGGTTTTTTTATTTTTTGTAATTAGAGTGGTGGGAAGGTTTATTAGGGGGTAGGTAGTGTAGGTAGGTAGTGTAAGTGTTAATAGATTAGTGTAGAGGGGGGTTAGTTTAGATTAAATGGTTTATTGGGGGTTATAGTGTAGTGTTTGTAGTTAGTGTCATGATGGTCCTTGAGGACTATCATGGCACTTATGTGGTTAATGTTGGGTTGTAACAGGCCCATAATGGTAATAATATACCCTTATGGGACTGATGGGGTTAAATAGAGCCTTATGGTGGTCTGGATTGACCATCATGAGTTAATGGGTTAAATAGAGCCTTATGGTGGTCTGGATTGACCATCATGAGTTAATGGGTTAAATAGAGCCTTATGGTGGTCTGGATTGACCACCATGAGTTAATGGGTTAAATAGAGCCTTATGGTGGTCTGGATTGACCATCATGAGTTAATGGGTTAATTTAGGCCTTATGGTGGTCTGGATTGACCACCATGAGTTAATGGGTTAATTAGAGCCTTATGGTGGTCTGGATTGACCACCATGAGTTAATGGGTTAATTAGAGCCTTATGGTGGTCTGGATTGACCACCATGAGTTAATGGGTTAAATAGAGCCTTATGGTGGTCTGGATTGACCATCATGAGTTAATGGGTTAATTTAGGCCTTATGGTGGTCTGGATTGACCACCATGAGTTAATGGGTTAATTAGAGCCTTATGGTGGTCTGGATTGACCACCATGAGTTAATGGGTTAAATAGAGCCTTATGGTGGTCTGGATTGACCACCATGAGTTAATGGGGTAATTATAGTTGCCTGGGGTTAATATTTTTAGTGCGAGTCCTTTCAGGACCTTTACGGTCCTTTGAGGACCCGCGAGGCGGGAAATTTAAAATTGAATTGCAGCAGGGTCACGATCGGTGCCGATCGGGGCCCCCCGCTGCAGGGGGTTTATGTGGGGACACTTCGGGGGTCCCGATGGGGACCCCCAGCATAGAGGGGGGTTAATTTTAAGTGCCGCGGCCGGGATTAGGTAATAGTGTGCCGCGGTCCCTTTAAGGAGCCGCGGCGGGGAATTTAAAAGTTTTAAATGCAGCGGGGGGCCTGATCTATGCAGATCGGGGCCCCCCCCTGCAATGGGTTTATGTGGGGACACTTCGGGGGTCCCGATGGGGACCCCCAGCATAGAGGGGGGTTAATTTTAAGTGCCGCGGCCGGGATTGGGTAATAGTGTGCCGCGGTCCCTTTAAGGAGCCGCGGCGGGAAATTTAAAAGTTTTAAATGCAGCGGGGGGCCTGATCTATGCAGATCGGGGACCCCCGCTGCAAGGGGTTAATGTGGGGGTGCTGCAGGGGTCCCGATAGAGACCCCTGCAGCATGGGGATGTGTATAGGGTGCAGGGGGGAGCCTCACACTGCTGTCTCGGGCTGTTCCGAGGCAGCACGTAGAGGCTTTCGGATCCCTTGCGTGGACTTTTTGTCCACGTAGGGATTCTTACGATATGCGAGACTCGTGCATAGATTTAAGGCTACGTAGCTCTCTCGGAGCCTATTCTCGGCCATTTTCTCGCAGTCATATCGTAAAGCAGGCTGCGAGAGATTCGGTTCTCGCAAACAGCTGGAAAACTGCCTTTTGCGAGCACCGAGAGAACTACGAGGGAGAATTTAATAGGGCCCTAGGTTTGTTTGACATGACCTATCCCTCATAAATCTGTGTTGATTCCTAACTATAATCTTGTTTAAATAGACATATTCTTGTATACTATCCCTTATTAACCCTTCTAAAAGCTTTCCCACTACAGAAGTGAGGCTTACAGGTCCATAATTTCCTGGATTTGTTCTTGCTCCCTTCTTAAATAAAGGTATCACCTCTCCTTTTTTCCAGTCATCTGGTAGAGACTCTGTGTTGAGTGAATCTTGAAAAATTAGATATTATGGTTATTAGTACCATGCGCGTCACGTCATTAGCATTGGCCGGGTCCCGACGCAGTCAGAAGGAGCGAGGAGGAGGGGAGGTGCAGCTGCTGATGGAAGGTAAATGAGGGGAAAGGGAGAGGGGGAGGTAATTAGAGGGGAGGGTGCGGAGGGGGGTTGAGTATAAGGGAGGGGAGGGAAAGAGACATGAGGGAGAGGGGGAAAGAGGCACATGGAAGGGAGAGGGGCGAAAGAGACACAGGGAAGGGAAAGGGGGAGAGACACAGGGAAGGGAGAGGGGGAAGAGACACATGGAAGGGAGAGGGGGAAGTGACACAGGGGAGGGAGAGGGGGGAAGAGACACAGGGGAGGGAGAGGGGAGGAAGAGACACAGGGGAGAGATGGGGGGACACAAGAAAGTGGCACAGAGGGCACACAAGAGTGACACACAGAGTACACAAGAGGGACACAGGGGGCAGCACATTTCCCACCCTCGGCTTATACTCGAGTCACTACGTTTTCACAGTATTTTGTGGTAAACTTGGGTCGTAACTCCCTTGTGTATACCAGAGAAAAGAACCTATTTAGATCATCTGCCATTTGCTGGTCTCTAATTGGCAGGCACATTGTCCCTATAGCTTCCTTCCTGTTCTTCTTCCCATTAATATATTTAAAAAATATTTTAGGGTTAGTCTTACTCTCCTTTGCAACTAACTTTTCATTTTCTATTTTAGCCAATAGAAAGTAGCTAATAGGCCTTGTGCAAGCCTTGTTGACTTTGTTGTACTCACGTAAAGCAGTCTCTGTCCCCTCTATTTTGTTTAATTAAAATGCCAGTTTTTTACTCCTCATCTTCATCTTTATTAAAGCCACATGGGTTGTGATTTACTTTTTCTACTTTTATTTCCACATGGTATATGGTGATAAGTATGTATATTTAGTAAGTATTTTAAAAAGTTTTTTTTACCTGTCAGTCCTCTGTCCAAGTCTATATCTTGTATTGCTGCCCTTAGACTTTAAAATCTGCCCTGTAAACATTTTGAGTTTTTGTTGGTCCCTTAAGGTTTAATTTTTTTTAATTCAATCTCAAATAAGACTGTGTTGGGATCACTGTTTCCCAAAGGTTGCCCTATTTCAACATTTGATACTATATCAATATTATTTGTGATGACTAAATCCAAGATAGCCTCATTTCTAGTAGGCTCTTGTATAACCTGGGCAAAATTATGATCCCTGAGTGTGCTCAAGAACCTGCTCCCCTTAGCTGAACTTCTGGTCTCATTCATCCAGTTTATTTCAGCGTAGTTAAAATCTCCTATTATTAAAACTTGCCCATGCTTAGCTGCATTTCCAATCTGTAACAATAATTATAGTTCCTCAATTTAAATTATATTTGGGGGTTTATAACATACTCCAACCAATATTCTTTTAGAATTTGTTCCTTCGCTACCCACAAATATTCAACATGAATCGCTAGTTCCACCATAAATATCATAAATATCTTCTCTGACCATAGGCTTAAACTTAGGCTTAACATACAGACAAATCCCTCCACCTCTTTTACCATTGCCCCTATCTTTCTTAAATAGGTTATAATCATCCAGATTAACAGTTCAGTCATTTGATTCATCCCACCACTTTTCAGTAATGCCTATTAAATCCCATTTGTTATTAACTGCTAATAATTCTAACTCTCCCATATTTCCTGGCAAGCTTCTGACATTAGCAAGGATACACCTTATGTTATGAGTCTGTATTTCTGAAGTGCCTGCCACTGTATTTGAGTTACTTAACAATACCTCCCTATTGATTATTTTAACCCTCCTCCATCTTCTCCCCATTGACTAATTAATTAGTTTCTTACCCACTCTACACTTTCTACCCCATTATCTATCTAATCCCTTAGCCGCACCTAGTAGTTTAAAAACTCCCCCAGCCTTTCTACCATTCTTTCCCCTAGTACAGCTGCTCACTCGTCACTAAGATGCAATTCATCCCTGCTATAGAGATTGTACCCAAGTGAGAAGTCGGCCCAGTTCTCTAAAAACCCAAACCCCTCCTTAATGTACCACTTTTAAGCCACATATTAACATCCCTAGACTCCTTCTGTGTCCCTGGGCACATGGCACTGGTAGTATCTCAGAAAATACTACCGTCTAGGCCTTTGCCTATAGCTTATTACCTAGTTCTATAAAATCATCCATTTTCCACTTACTTTGTCATTGGTATTAATATGTACAAGACCACCGGTTCATTTCCAGGCCCTCCCATTAATTTATCTACCCGCTCCACAACACGCCAAACCCGAGTACTCGGGACACAGAAAACTGTTCGATTACTGGGATCTGGGTGACAAATCACCCTGTCTACCTTCCTAAATAATAGAGTCCCCTACCACCAAAACCTGTCTCTTGCTCTGGCTATGCTGCCCTCCCTCTCCTCCAGTAGAACTGTTCTCCCGGCTCTATCTGGCATCACCAATCCTGAATGGACATCCCCAACAGTTTCCCTCAATCTGGCAAATCTGTAGATGTGTGCCAACTCAGAACTGGCCCGTCTCCTCCTACTGTTCCCTCTGCTTCTCCTTGTAACTGTAACCCAGCTACATCCCTGATCATACTCACTAGCCGCATCTCCACCCTCCATGTTAGGCCCAGCTAAATTGTGCTCCATGAGCACCAACTTCCTTTCCATTGGAGCAATATCACTAAGTGCTGCAATTCTCCTCTGCAGCTGTCCAATTTGATAGGCAACATGCTCACACCTGCCACAGATTTCTGGACTCTGGATCAGCTGTTCCAACAGGATGCGCACTGAGTGAGGTTGTCACTGGACTGACTCATAATTACTAATTACAGTGGGGGGGGAAATTGTATAAAGCACTACAATGTGCTCTCCTTTTCTTTTAACTCTCTCCTTTTATTTATACTGCTACACTTATACTAAAACTGCACTTATACTAGAAGTGTTCGCAAGTTCACTCCTACCCCTGTTTCTATTACGTTCTTACTAGTCACCTGCCCGCTAATCACTGCACAAATATGCAAACTCGCTTTACTGTACAGGAGAAATCACCGAACAGAGGCAAGCAGACCACAAAAAGCCACACACTGATATAGCTTCACACAGGCAAAACCACACCCTCTATCAACTGCCCACTAATAAATGCACAAGTACCTAAACACACTTTAATGTTCAGAAGAAATCACAGAACAGAGGCCAAAATAAAGCCTATTGCCTGAATCCTCTGGGTATATCGTCAGAGTTAAAGGGTGACCTGACGTTTGCCAGCAGAGGGAAGAGATGAGGTCTGAGGGGTCTTACACTAGTCTGGGAGGAAGGTAGATTTGTATATTCCCCACCAGGTTATTTGGCTCTTTGATAAAAGGGAACAGAGATGACACTAGTGTGCTACTTTACCTGATTATAAAAACAGAACATCTGCTCTGACATCTTGGCTCTACTGCTTTTGATGACTAATTCACCACTACAGAGTTAAACAGAGAAGCCAAGATAATGTTCACACTCCCTCATAGATTCTCCCCACTAGGGGGAAATTAATAGGACCCCCTATCAAGTTCAGAAGACAAGAAGGGAAAAACATCTGATTAAACCTTACTCACAGAAAACCTTTCTCCAGGATAGGAAGATGTGGATCACTAAAAAAGCTGACACCACATGATTGACAGGCAGGCGACATGGATGTGAGCAGGAAGTATGCACATTGGATAAAGGGGACTGTCACTAAGGGAAGTGACTTGGTGGTGAGGGGTGACTAAAATGTATAAAAATTATGGATGAATGAAAAACAAAGTGTTGTCAGTTTAAACAGGCATAATCAATGTGCGTGCTTTATTCTTAGGGAATAATATTTCTTAACATTGGACTCGAAACTGCTTGAAACTCTGCATCACCACTTGGGGTAGTATTCCTGCTGACCTGTTTTCCTGCACTTCCTGCACTTCCTGGCTACTGGTGGATGTGATATGCTATGCTGGGTTCAATGCTGCTAAACTGGCATATTCCAACGAACACAATGACCTACCGGGTGAGATTGATCTAGAAAATTAATGAGCCTAACAGCCGCTGTAGGATCATAACAGTATTACCTAACATGTTGATTGTGTGAAGAGACACAATATAATATTCCAGTTTTTAAATAAATGATGATGTTTTCTTTTCCTTAAAGACAAATTAATGGAAATAAGCTAACATCAGAGTACTAATCTGCCTTTTCTTGACTAGCAGTTATGTAATACTAGTTGTTTGCCCTTCATGAATGACGGTATAATATTACACTCTTCCCCCCTTCCCTCCCCTGTGTCTCTTTCCTGCCCTCTCTCTCCCTTGTGTCTCTTCTTCCCCTCTCCATCCCCTCTCTCTCCTCTTTGTCTCTTCCCCATCTCCCTCCCTGAGTCTCTTCCCAATCTCCCTTACCTATCCCCCATCTCCCTCCCCTGTGTCTTTCCCCCTCCTCCCCTCCCTCTGTCACTTCCCCCCTCCTTCCTCCTCTGTGTCCCTTTCCCCTCTATCTTTTTCCTCATTTCCCCTGTGTCTCTTTCCCCCCTCCCCTCTGTCTATTTCCCCCTCTGTCTCTTTCCCCCGCTCTGTCCACCCCCCCCCCCCCCCCCTGTTTCTTGCACAGTGTGCATGTGCGGCTGGTGCCACACTTTACACATGTGCAACCGGCGCCGTGCATGCACACTGCGGCATGTACAAAAATGTGTACAAATAATTTGTGAAGTGCGCATATGCTCCCCTGGAGCGTTACACACACTTCACAAACTATATTAGTGATATCTAATAAAATATTTTTACTCTTTAAAAAATACTTTAATATGCCGGTATATTCCCATTTATGGGTGTTTTAAGTTTTCTATTTTTGTCTGCTCAAATTCCCATTTAGATATGACACAATCTGTGATGAGTAGATTAGTAACCTCAATACATGAACCCTTGCTAAAGCACTTGGGGCCTCATTCAATTGAAAAATGGTAGCTTTTGGGAGCCTGTAATGTAGCCCGTAAACTTATTTTACGGGTTACGGACTGGAAACCCCTGTGGTTGTTACAACCGTAACTTACAACCCATCTAAGCCTTTGATCTTTGATGTCCTCAAGAGTTGTGATCCCTAAAATCACTATCCAGTTGCTACAATTCCGCAATCCCGTAAAGGTTTTCACACCCGTAAACAACAAATGTAGAAGAAAATCCTACGGGTACCAGAGGAGACCCACAAAGGGGTTAAAGATATGTCCATGTGCAAACTAACAGCTTTTGGAGAATTAACAGTAGAGGTTGGATTTTTGCTACCATTAAGAGATTGGAAAGCACTGTAAGAGCTTATTATCTGTTCACACATTATTTTCCATGTAAAATGTACACAGTTACATTCACAATATACACACAAAACATATCCTATATTTTATTTATTTTATTCATGTGAGTTTACTGTAAGGTGGAGTGCAAATGTGAGTCTCTCTGCGATTTCAAGTGAGGTTTTCCGGTATGAGAGAGGGGCCAGGAGAGAAGAGGAGAAGAGAAGGGATGGGAAGAGTAGAGAAGAAGAAATGGAGATAGCGGGTACTCATGAGAGTGGAAAGAGAGGGGAGACGAGCAATAGTACTTCTTTATGTTGCTTTTAGATTGAGGGGTTAAAACATTTAAGTGAAGTTGGGGGATGTTTAACTATAATCAAAATTCTTAAACATATGGAATATCACTAAGATGATGATAAAAAGCAATTAGTGACATTTTTGTAATATTAATATTTATGAATATTTTGGCTAAAGTAAGTGGTTGATTAATTGCTTCGATGAGAGATCTGTCAGAGTTACATTTCACAAAGGGATAATATAATTTAATAATTGTATTTACCCAGAAAAGATAAAAGAGTTTTGCGATTCTTATTTTTCCGAAACATTGCTATGATTTGTTAGTTCTTTGTGTGATGGCATATGGATTTTTAATTACAATATGCGTACTTATTCACTGCACAAGAATGATTGACTTCAGATGTGAGGCACATTTATACATTGAGCACCTTAGGAATGTGGGAAGAAGGATCACAGTGATACAACTCAAAGCAAAACAGAAAATAACCCGGAAAGAACTCACAGAATATATGTACTGTATAATATATTTTAATATCCTTCTTGTGATCTCAGGCAAGTATAAATGTTAACTTGTATAGCTCTATGTTAATTTAAACAAGGGCTTGAAAACACTTCCTGGAGTCTAGGGGCCTCATTCAATTGCAATTTGGCCAATTGAAAAGGGCTTTGTATCAGCACAGAGCATATTTATTTACAGAAATTTTTAGTTAGTGAGGACCTTGCTTTTGGATAGAAGTTCACTAACTAAAAACTTCTGTAAAAATGTATGATCTTTGCTTATATAGAGCCCAATTCAATTGGCCAAATCACAATTGAATGAGGCCCTAGGAACCTAGGCTCCTACACATTTACTGCTGGCTCCTGGTTTTCAGTTATTTTACATATCTCTCTGTTTAAACCCTCTGTTCTGTCCTAAAATTGTGGCTGGCTTTTCACTAATTTGGCAGGCATCGAGGTTTCATATAAATTTGTCAAACCCTGCTGTAGACTGGTCTTTGCTACCCAGTGTAAAGCCTAAGCATTTTGTCACCTGGGGTGACGTGGGTAGGACTGTATGAAGTCAAAAGAGCTGAGATGAGGTAAAAGGGGCTGCTTTTTTTCATACTACACAGGAAGTCAAGGGAAGACATGAGACATGACTGAGTTATTTTGTAGATTCCCTTCAGGTTGTTTATTTAGAGAACAATGTTACCAGTTTTGTAACCTTTTATGGTGTTATTAAACTGTCCTGCATTGCTAGACATTTAATGTACTGATCCGTTTATTACAAAGTACATTTTTCAGAACTTTATCCAAAATATAATACCTATTGTGACAAAGTTATACATGGGCTATATGTAAGCCACGGACTCCACAAAGTACTGTTTCCCCAAGGACCACTGAAAGAGTGAACTCATGTAGCAATATATTGACCTAGCTGAAATTGGCCTATAAAAAGGCTGCTAATTTGCTAAGTTGGAGAATCAGTTGTGCTGTTTTTCTGAGCCTATAAAATACATAGACATCCACACAGAATCGTTGAGCTAAGGAGAGACTTGCTGCAGAATGGGGAGCTGAAATTATAAAGGATTAACGCCACTAATTTAAATATAAACCTATTGGACTGTTTATTGGTTTGTTTAATCCCTCCCAGGGTTATCTGGGAGTGGTGCTGGTTAGACAGGAAACTGAATCTAAAAGTAAAAATAGTGCTCTGATGATAGCTATGCCGGTTATTTTCTTTTAATTCATTTTTGGTGTGTCATATTGTAAAACTGGCAAATTCATGAAAGTAAAATGTAAAAAAGCATTTAAGAGCCTCCTGCATTGATGTTCCTCCATATGCAATAAGGATTCATATCTTAGTATGCAAATGATTGTAGCGTTATGCCACTGGTAAAAACATGTCTAAATATCCCCCTGACCACCAGCTCCTTTGGACTCATATGATCCCACCAGGATGGATTTCACAACAAGCTCTGGCCACATAATGACTTGAGAGATTCCCCATGTATGTATACATCATGATGTTAGATGTTTCCATTCTCCATGGATCACAGTTTATATTCAAACTGAAAGTTCCACTTCTTGTCAGTTTTACTCCAGACTTGATAAAGTGTAAAGAAAACCAGTATCCTGATTTTGCAGATATTCCTGTGTTCATATATTTTAGACGCTGCATCAGGGATTTTAGAGACATTGGCTGCCCTGGTGAAGGGACCAAAAAGAAATTGAAAGATCTGCTTGGTAGATTTGGACATAACAGCCTTATCAAGCCCAACTGAAGAAAGCAGATTGTCACAACTACTATACTTGGGGCCTCATTAAATTCCAAGCCCACGGTTACCTTCATACAGCCGGTAAGTCTGCTGGCTTGAAAATTTGCAAGAGTTACAGAGCGATTAAAAGCCTTATTAAATTGTGATTTGGCCAATTGAGAAGGGCTCTATATCAGCACAGAGCATATATTTTTTTTGCAGAAGTGTTTAGTTAGTGAACTTCTATCCAAAAGCAAGGTCTTCACTAACTAAGGCTGTTAATTGAACAACCCTGTAAGTACGGGTCCAAAGGCTTAAACTTGCAAACCCTGCTTCAATATGTAACATTTCAGTGCCTGATCATGATCAACGAGACAAGCGCGTATGTTGCTGCTGAGACAGAGCCAATAGTAAATGAGACCGGCATCATGATGTAAGGTAAAGGTGCGGTTTAAACGTCAATCAATTAGCATTTAGAAGCCCTATATACGATCAGACCTGTAATCCAGCAATGTGAACATCAATAAAAATGAATGAAGAAACCGGTCTAGTTCATGTGGGTGGCCTGAATTAACCGCTTGATTCCTGAGATTGATATAACACGAAAATAAAAAGTAAAAAAAATATTTTTTTATTGCAGATTTGCGAGCTTGAGACTGTTGTACAATTAATTATAATGTCTTACATTGCTTTCCCCATCTTTTAAAGTGCAGGTTTGATTTTTTATTTTCATTTACAGTGCTACGAACAGGTGTTTAACCCCCTTGCAAGTCCTCTCTAGTACCCATAGGATTTTTGGCTACATTTGCCATTTACAGGTGTCACAACAATTGCGGGCTTGAGGAATTGTAGCAATTTAATAGCGATTTGTGATTGCAACATTTATGGGCTTGAAAGATCAAAGGGTCAGTGTTACCATTTGGGCAACTGCAGTTGTTTTTCAGCCTGTGACCCGCAGATCGTTTGTGAGTAGCTAAAAAAGGTCAATTTAATAGCTTTAACTTTTGCTGGCTCCTTTCAGGCTTCAGTAACAAAAAATTTGTGGAATTTAATATCATCTTTATATTTGGCTAACATGAGAAAAAGCTGTTTGCTAACTTTAACAATGAATTAAAAATAATATTTTTGAACACATGGATATGCTGATTATGGTGATTCAACATTTTTAAAACAGCATTACATTTGAAGCATGTAAATAAAACAGCTCTATGTTACCACAGCAATGGTGATGCTGTGATATAGGAGAATTTCACCAATTGTGATCATCTCACTCACAGACATTAAGACGTCTTACAGTAGCCCTCACACTCCTTTTCCTAATATGTGTAATGGGCTGTTAGTCAAACTTTGCAATGTCTTAGTGCCAAACAATTTTAAAATAGCAATTCTTTTCATACTCAAAACAAAAATGACAAAGATTTACTTTTTATTTTTTTTCTCAGTCCAAGCATGAATTTAGTGATATAGACCCTCTATTGAAAAAACACTCTGCTATTGCTTGCATATCATCTTTTCTGACAAAGATTGATGTACCAGTGCATAATGCTATTTATACATTTATGTATACAATAGTCCTACATCGGCCAAAATTCAATTATGCTTAACAAATGAAGGTGACAATGATAAATATGGACACTAAATAGGTTCATACTGAATACCATTTCCATAATCTCTAGAAACCACTTTTGCATTAAAAAGCAGTGTTTATTTATAGGTGAAAATATAAAAAGATCACTATGTAACATATGGTTCTTATTTAAATAGACACACACTATTCATAAATCCTTATGTATGATCTGAGCTGTGTATTGCAATTTGATTTCATTTAAGTTATGTGAAACATTATTATTTTTTACTAAAAGGTTTTAAACACTTCTTATAAAGTATATATCTGATAAGATATTAGTATCTTTCCTTTTACTAAATTGCCTGAATGACTCAGCTAAACAAATAATAGTACACTAATCATATACATTCCTTCTAGATTGATACCTTGTCTTGGTGTGTACTTCAATCAAGCTGTGAGGTATAGGTAACAAATTAGCAACTTGCAAAGGCTTTTGATACAGTGCCACATGGGATACTATTTTGCAAACTAAGGGATAAAGAAATTGCAGTAAATGTCTGCTCATGGATTGAGAGCTGACTAAAAGACAGGAAGCAAAGGGTTGTGGTGATTGGAACATACTCAGATTGGACTAATGTGGTAAGTGGGGTTCCTCTGGGTTCAGTATTAGGTCCTCTCCTTTTGTACATATTTATTAATCACTTAGAAGTGGGACTGCAAAGTAGTGTCTCCATTTTTGCTGATGACACAAAGTAATTAAATCACAGTAATTAAATCAAATAATGATGTGCTTTCCCTCCAAAGGGATTTACATAAATTAGAGGAATGGGCATCTAAATGGCAGATGAAATTTAATATGAATAAATGTAAAGTTATGAATCTGGGAAGGAAAATATATATGCAAATTATTTTCTTAATGGAGCCAATCTAGGGATATCTGATATTGAATAGGATTTGGGAGTACTTGTGGACAACCACTTAGGTAACAGTGCTCAATGCCAAGCAGCAGCTGCAAAGGCAAATAAAATATTAGTATGTATTAAGAAGGGTATAGAAGCAAGGGAGCATTTGGAGTACAATTTTGGGCACCACTTCATAAAAATTACATTTTAGAGCTGGAAAAGGTACAGTGAAGGACTACAAAAATAAGGGGAATGGAGGGGCTAAGTTATAAAGAAAGACTAACCAAATTAAATGTATTTTCTCTAGAAAAAAGGCATCTAAGAGGAGATATGATTACCTTATATAAATACATCCAGGATCAGTACAAAGATTTGTCAAGGGAGCTTTTTGTGTACAAGAGGACATCCTTTGAGGTTAGAAGTCAAAGGATTCCACCTTAAAGAAAGAAAAGGGTTCTTCACAGTAAAGGTGGTTAATCTGTGGAATTCTCTACCAAAGAAGGTGGTGATCAGTACAAAGATTTGTCAATGGAGCTTTTTGTGTACAAGAGGACATCCTTTGAGGTTAGAAGTCAAAATATTCCACCTTAAAGAAAGAAAAGGGTTCTTCACAGTAAAGGTGGTTAATCTGTGGAATTCTCTACCAAAGAAGGTGGTGACAGTGGATTCGATAAATAACTTTAAAAAGGGAATGGATATATTTTTTAATAAAAAGGGTATTCAGGGTTATCTGGTTAATTAGAGAGGGAGTATTCATCCAGGGAGCAATCCCATCGCCAATATTTGGGGTCAGGAAGGAATTCATTTTTTTCCCTCTTTTGAGATGATTGGCTATGTTTCACTTTTTTTTCTTTTCTGATTGCCTTCCTCTGGATCAATTAACAACTAAGCCGCATATTGAAGATCAGAGGAGATCTTAAAAGGTTGAACTTGATGGACAAAAAGTCTTTTTTTTTCAACCTCTGTTAGTATGTAACTTTGTAACTTTAGCAGCTGTGTAAGTCATGAGCATAAAAGTATTATTTATCTTAAAATTATCAGATTCTCCATGTATCATGGGTATTCCATGTTGACTGCTAGTCCATGTGTAGCCTGAAAGGCAGGTATTGGGTGTTGCTCATCTATCAAAACATGAGTTCAAGTAGCAGTCTTTCAAGCCCAAATTCCTACCCATTCTTCTCAGGTACATGATGTTATTAGGAACAAGATCAAATGTGTGTGTTGCCATTACAGCAACATTTAATACAATAAATGTTTTGATTTTTTTATCGTAAACTTTCAAAACACATTTTACCAACAGTTACATTTCTCATAAGACCATACTGTACATATGACACTTCAGTTGTTCCTAAAACTTAAACCCATTCTTTATGTTGTTCTGTTATGTTTATATAATTACAAGATAATACATTCAATTACAATTATTTTTGTACGTGTCTAGTGAATGTTATACTCCCTGCTTTAGATTTTATAGGATAGTGCCTGAAGGTGTAGTCTCTCCCTGGTGACGTCACACAGGATTTCCTGCCACAGCCTAATGACCCACCGGCAGGGTACGGCTACACAGCCACTGAATACCAGGATACACAACATCCAGTAAGAGGGGGAGATAGGGAAAGGGGGAGATGGGGAAGAGGAGATGGGGAAGAGGAGATGGGGAAGAGGAGATGGGGAGAAGGGGGACATGGGAAAGGGGGAGATGGGGAGAGGTGAATGGCATGCCAAGGGGCCCTACTTTATATATGTATATACACAGAATCATGATATATATACACTGGTGTAGGAAGGAAGGGGTGTGGGGGGAGGACTGTCTGCGAGAGAGTATGTGTGTTTCTGTGTGTGTGTGTGTGAGTGTAAGTCTGTGTGTGTCTGTGAGTGTGTGTGTCTGAGTGTGTCTGTGAGTGTGTCTGTGAATAAGTGGGTGAATGAGCGTGTGAGTGTGAGTGTGTGTCTGTGAGTGTGTGTGTGTCTGTGTGAGTGTACATCTGTGAGTGAGTGTGTGTGTCTGTGAGTGAGCGTGTGTCTGAGTGTGTCTATGAGTGTGTGTGTGAGTGTGTGTGTCTGTCTGTGAGTGTGTGTAAGTCTGTATATGAGTGTGTGTAAGTCTGCATGTTTCTGTGTGTGTCTGTGTGAGTCTGTCTGTGAGAGTGTGTCTGTGAGTGAGCGTGTGTTTCGCCGCCCGAGGCTGCCCCTGAGTTTGATGGGAGGGGCATCAAATTCCAGGGTAACCCATCGAAAAACACAAAGAACAAACATAAAAAAGCATCACACACAGCAGGCGGGGGACAGCCAGGACGTCTGTGAGTGAGGTAGCTCGCGAATTTAAGTCGAATTCTACCAGTTACGGCACAAATCGGCTACGCGAGTAAAAAAAATGGCGGTAGAAAAAACGAAAACGAGGCCAAGCAAGTCAAATTCAAAAATATACTCGGAACACTTCCCCAAAATCAGTAACGCTTCATGGGGCACGTACCACACATCCTGTGGCACATTGCACATACAAAATCAATGCCATTTTCTATGGAACAAGTAAGTACGTTGCACAAAATGGCGGCTGGAGCACAAATTGACGGCTGGAACGCAAATAGCGCATGCGCATTGCGCTATAACGGTTTCTAGTTCAGCTGACACTCTATAAATACTGCAAAGTTTCCAGAATTTTCTCCATTTCTCCTCAGGTGATGAACAGAGTGACTGTATATTTCATTGGTGTCGTTACTTCTGAAATTGATTATCACTTTAGAAGTTTAAAATCTGCAAATTACAGCAAATAGGTAAGCTATAATGAATGAATTAATTAATAAATTAATAATTACATATATATATATATATATATATATATATATATATATATATAACATTATTCATGTACAGTAACATTGAAAAATATATACATTTTTATAATTAATAAATTACCAATTTCAACAAAAAAGAAATGTGGGTTTTAAATATTGTCAAAAACAACATTAATGTACAGAACCAATTAGAAGACATTATTCATGTATAGTAAAATTTAAAAGACAGATAAATGTTTAGGTGGGGTAAAATGGTGTAAATTTAAAAAGAGGAAAAAAGGAGAAATGTAAACAAGAAAAAGCTTTTATTAAGACATATTTCAAAACATAATTTATACTTTTACAAAAAAAAAACTATTAATATTTACACTGTATTTCAACATTTCCATTTTTTGGTCATTTTCAACAGACTCTGCCTGAACAGTGTCACTGACTAATTTGCAGCACTGCACCATTTCACACAGACTGTAAAATCTGCAGAAAGTTACAGACAACAAATTAAACGTAACAGGTAATGTACAAAATACATTTGCTTAACAATAATGCTATGGTCTTAGTCAAAAACAAAAAAATATTGAAAAGTTATTTCAACATTTGCATCGCTATCTCTCATTTTCAACAGACATTGCCTGAAGAGTGCCGCAGGAAGATTGGCAGCAGGGGACCCTCTGTCATTCATAGACAACAAATTCAAAAGAACAGGTACAGTATAACAAGTAAAAAAACACAAACAGGATACTACAACAAATGTTGTTAACAGATATAACATTTCAAAACAAACATAAGATCGAATAATAGTGCCATATCATTTGCATCTATGGGTGCAACATTAGCTGCCAATGTCCTAGGACATGGCACTTACTGTTTCAAAGTACAAGGACAAATTTATCATGGTACTTCTCATTTACATCCAGAAGAAAGGGGGCAAAGAAAATTTTGCTTAACTATATCTCCTAGATACAATGGAAGCTGTTTATAGAGCTTGATAAAATGATGGCCCAATACACTCAAGATTATAAAAAATTGTCAGAAATAGAACAAGAACAAATAATTCATGCAGAATTACATCAATTACCAATCCCAAAGGTTAATATGGTTCTTAAAAGAGATCGCCATACTGATAAACACCGTTACAACTTACCAACATCAAATGAGGTTCTAATGGTCTTTCAATATTACGAGGGAGAACCACCATTTCAAAGAGATATTAGAATATCTCCCAGAAATAAGGAGCAACCTTACACTAACATAAGTATATTAAGTACTAATTTAGATCCAATGACATATCTAATTTTTTTTCCCAATGGGGAAGCCTGATGGCAACCTAAATTAACACTTGACAGTTACCCAGATTCAAAAGTACGTGTCAGAAATAATATTTCCATGCTTGAATTTAAAGTGGCTCAAACTGCCATTCGAGATGGATTTAATCCCATTTTATGTGGTGAAAAACTGACACAACAATGGACCATTAATTCATATTTGCAAGTTGAGGCAAATAATTAAAATTTCCTAAAATATCAACAAGATAAACTACGTGTAGAACAGTATTGTGGACTGATGAATTATGTTGCTAAGGTAGCTACAAACAGAGAGCTTGCAGCTGGCAAAGCCATAATTTTACTTTCTTCTTTCCACGGATCTCCTCTCAATATGCAAGAAAGATACAATGATGCTATGGCTAATGTAACTAAATTGGGAAAAACAGATTGATTTATTTCATTTACAAGTAATCCACAATGGCCAGAGATTGTACAGAATCTGCTAATTGGACACACTGCTTCAGGCAAGAGTCTTCAAAATCAAATTAACTGAATTAAAATGTGACATAACCATAACTCAGTTATTTGGCAAATAGAATTAAAAAAATGAGGCCTTCCACATGCACATATGCTTATAATCCTTCAAGAGAAATATAAATTGGATTCAGTGATTATTGCTGAACTACCAGATCCAGAAATACATGGTAGACTATATGAGATTGTAACTCATCGCATCATTCATGGACCATGTAGAGAAATTAATCCACAGTCACCATGTATGGAAAATAAAAAATTCACGAAATAATTTCTAAAAGATTATAGAGACAAAACGTATGCTAATTGTGATGGCTATCCATTATATACAAGAAGAGAAGGCCAAAATGCCAATCTTTGTGGGGAAAAAAGTTGATAACAGATATGTGGTTCCATACAATCCACATTGCTTAAATAAAGTGCAGAGATTTGCACAAGAATAATAAAGTGCTGATATAAATGGAATAATGAGTATCATTAAAACTCATGCAAATTTGTGTATAATTATATCACGTGGAAAGTAAATGAAATGTGCACTACTCCAAATATTGTTAACGGTAATATTAATATATTCTAAACACCTTGCTAGATTCAATTTGCTAATTTACTCCATAATAATACCTAGTAATTTACTCCATAATAATGTTAAGTAATATATGGGTAATCCTGATATATTGGGAGATCAAAATCATTGTATACCCTTGAAAAATGCTAAGTGAAAATTAAAAAAATATAAGGAAAAAAGACATACAGTTAAAATCATTAGGAAAAGACATCTGGTCTCTGAGCTAATGGGGGAATGGAAGTAATTGCCTCAAAACGGGCTCAGTAATGAGCTGTGTTGATTTCCCAAGCTCGATAGTAGCTGGCTATCAGTAAGTGTTATAGGGTTACCCTAACAAGTGAACCTTACCACCAGCATCACAAAGAGGTAATAATTGTACAGTACCGTGCCATGCCCCATGGAACTCAGTTGCATCACTGAAATAAAAAAAGAAAAAGAGGCATTCTCTCCTGACTGGTTTCGACAGCTAACTGTCTTTGTCAACGGCTATGAGAGTCTAATCCTCTGTTTGGCGGGTTTTTATATCGAAAAAGTAGGAGGTATCTGATGTGCATCATAAAAGACGTAATTCTCGTCAATGCCTGGCGCTGTATTAGAGCGTGTAGCGTCATACAATGAGCCGTTGCGTAAACCTATCACGGTTTCGCATTCTTCTATCGACACCATCTTTGTTGTGGCAGTTAAATTGCACTTAATAAATGCTATTTTAGTTGTGGCATCACATGGTTAAAAAAGGGGATTCCCATTGGACAATATATTAGAACCAAAAGAAACTGTAACAATTATCAAGACTTTAAGATGCAATCAGACATTTTAAGACAAAGATTTTGTGAAAGAGGCTATCCAAATCGAACACTTAAAAGAGCCTATAAACAAGCGTTAGAAATGGATAGAAGCAAAATGCTATATGATCCAAAAATTAAAAGCATGTAGATGCTCGCTATGTAAGTGCACCAGAAGCAATGTGGCGCCTTCTCAAATTTGAAATGCATGATCGATCACATGCAGTATATCGATTAGCTGTACATTTGCCTCAAAGACACTTAGTTTATTTCAATGTTGGAAATGAAAGAAATGCTTTGGCACAAAGTGAGCATCGACAAACCACACTAACTGCGTTGTTTCAATTAAATTGAACTGACTTGGAAGCAAGAAAATTGCTATAAATTGACATTCCATATCATTATCTTTTTGTTAATGGATTATGGCGGAAAATAAAAACCTGTGGAAATAAAATTATAACTAGAATTTACATATAAGCAGAAACATTTAGACCTTGAACGTTTCTGCTTACGTTTACTCCTTTTAAATGTTCCTGGAGCACAAAGTTTTAAACAGTTGAGAACTGTTTATGACACAGTTTATGACATATTTTATTTAGCTGCGCAACACAGAAACTTCCTGGCCGATGATACAGAATGGGAAAGATGTCTAGACGAAGCAGCACTGTGTCAAATACCACGGCAGATGAGAGAACAATTTGTATTAATTTGCATCTTCTAAAATGCTCCAAATGCATTAGCTTTGTGGGACAAATTTAAAACAAATATGTAACAAGTCAACCAGCCTATTGCAGAATTAAAATAATTGAAATTCAAGAGGTCTTTCTCTCTCATGGATTAAATTGTGCAAATTTTAATCTGCCAGATCCAGAAATTTATGAAATAAACTTTGAAGACTATGATACTCAGCTTCCAAACCAAATAACACAAGAAAAACTTGCAACTTTAAATACATTACAATAGCAAGCATTTCATGCCATAAAAAGTGCACTAGAGGATGACTTGCTCAAAGAGTGTTATTTTTATCTAGATGGACCTGGTGTATCAGGAAAAATGTATCTACATAATTTATTGATGAGTTTAGTTTGCTCAAAAGGTCAAATAGCACTGCCATTTGCAACTACTGGAATTGCCGCACTTTTGTTAGAAGATGGAAGAACTGTGCATAGTGGGTTTAAACTGCCAGTTCCCATTCTGGAAACATCAGTGTCAGATATTCGAATGTCATCTTTACAAGCAAAATTTTTTAGGAAAAGTAAATTAATTATAATCGATGAAGCTGCAATGATGTCATGCCATGTGCTACAATGTATTGACGGTTTGTTGCGTGAAGTCATGGATAATGATTTGCCTTTTGGTGAAAAGGTGATGTTGTTAGGTGGAGATTTTAGGCAAACATTACCTGGTGTTGTCCATGGAAATTGCACAGACATTGTAGAAACATGTATCAAGTCAAGTACACTATAGAAAGTCTTTACTCACCTCAAATTAGAACAAACTATGAGATCAGAAGTACAAAATAAATTCAATGAGTGGCTCATCAAAATTGGAGAAGGAAAAACAGAACAAATTCATAATTTACCCGATGATACCGTGGAAATTCCATTGCAAATGATTTGCAAACAGGACATTATATCAGCTATATTCCAAAATACAATAACTAACGACGATTATGCAGAGCTTACAACCAAAGTAATATTAACATCCAAAAATAAAGATGCATTGCTTCTGAATAATTAAATATTAAAATTAATAGATGCACCACAAACACATTTTCACAGTGCTGATTGTGTACTTGTTGATGACAAAGAAACTCAGACAAACTTTTCAACTGAACTTATTAATTAATTAACTCCATCTGTTATCTGGAGTTATCAGGTTACTGCAAAATATGAATCCAAAGAAAGGACTATGTAATGGGACCAGATTAATTGTTTAAGAATTAAAAGACCATTTCATAAATGCAGAAATTCTCAATGGTACCAATAAAGGGGAAAGAGTTTTCATACCAAGAATAGATTTAGCACCAAGTGAAAGTAGCTTGCCTTTTGTACTTCAGAATACAATTTCCCATCATCATGGCATTTGCCATGACCATTAATAAATCCCAAGGTCAAACTTTTAAATCTGTTGGAATCTTTTTAGAAGAACCAGTATTTGCCCATGGCTAACTGTATGTTGCATCTTCAAGATACAAGAATCCAGAGGAAATTAAAGTTTATATTGAAAACAACCAAAGTCAGGGTGATTTATTAGATGATGGCCGAATTTTTACAAAAAGCATTGCCCACTTTGAAACAATTGACCAAGTTTCACTGGGGTATTTTTGGTTTGCCTTCCTCTGGATTCAATATTCAAGATCACTATATTTGTAACTAATTTAATTTAAAATGTTATTACATTACGTTAATGTTTGCATTGTTAACATTCTATTTTACAAGGTTTGAAAACTTGTTTTATTGGATGTTATTAAGGGTTTATGTAAGTAGCAGCATAATCATTTGTTAAAAATGTAAATGCATACTGTATGTAAATAGACAGGATTCATCGAGAGAGTAATCCAATCGCTAGTTACTGGGGTCAGGAAAGAATTAATTTTTCCCCCTTTGATACAATTGGCTTAGTTTCATGGGGGTTTTTACTGTTTGCCTTCCTCTGGATTCGATACCTATGTGCTTTACCAGTAGTTCAACTACAAGTTGCATGTTAAGATGCATTCTGCAATTATTTACAATACGCATTCATACAAAGTTGACCTATTGTTATGTTACTCATGCATAGATCAGAATTAAAAATGTTAGTAATATTAAAAATAATTTGTTGACCACTGTTTCCAATATAAGTTGCATATTACAAAGCTTTATGTAATGGTTCAGAATACATATTCATACAAATTTCATCCATTGTTATATTATTACTTCATACATGACAATTAAAAAGGTTAATATCGTTTAACAGTTGTTGAAATAGAAGTTGAATGCTAAAAAATTAAAAAATAAAATAATATAATTGTTGTACTTCTTTGTAGATAACAAAAAACGTAAGCTTGTCAGAGACTCACATTGTGTGGCAGACAGCATTCCCAGCTTTAAAATGTTATTGACCGTCATTTTTTGATAGGCAAGTCGCTAGTAATCATATATTAAACGTCAAAGAACAACAGAAATGATAAAACTTATCAAAAGAGACCATAGATTTCAATGAATAGGCTAACTAGACGCATCATATCTGACACCTAATAAGTCATAGATGAGGTATAGAAACAGACCTCTATCAATACATTTGAATACCATTTACTGGCAGGTAGCCCAGTGCTGTGTAATTATTATTTTTTTTGCATTCAATGTTTTGTTTCTGTAGTGTAGTGATGGATGCTAAGAGGGGTGGTGCTGTGTGGGGTAGATGTTGAGAGAAACTGCGTGTTATGTAGAGATAGTATATATATTTCTGTAGTGTAGTGTAGGGGCCCCCTCACCCTGGCCCGGTACAAGTCCTGGAGTTATGCTCTAGGCAAAGGAGCTTTCAACAGGCAGCAGATAAGGGAAGGGGTGCTATTTTGGGACAGGTCTTAAGGTGGGGAGCTGTTTTGGGAAATAGTCTTAAGGAGGGGAACTATTATGGGAAGTGGTCTTGGGGAGGGGCAATGAGTAAACTGGTATTGGGAGGCCCAGTCCTTCTTGTGATTCTAATTATGTTGTAATGTAACAAAGGGTTAATTATATGGCTTACTAACTGCCAAAATGCAGATGTACAAACAGCTATAATGGGATGTTCTTTGTACCAGAATGTTCCACTTCTATATATCCATATATGGTTGACCCAGTTCTGTGACCCAAAAAAATGTAGAATCATTTATAAAAATTTGATCTATTTCAATAATACCCTATTCTATGTCTTTTTACAATGTGATATGTTTACTTTTCCTGGAAGGCTAGCAATCTGCTATACTAGATTATTATAGAATGCAATGGTATGTGCTGTTAGATAGGGACACACTCCTGACCCTAAAGTCAGTAGCAATGGTGGCAGTCAGCTGGAATAGAAAATATATTCAAGTTCCCAATATCTAATTTAATTTAAAAAACGAATAGAATCAAGGAAAAGAAATGTCAGAAGTAATATGTTCAACTACCACCCAAGCAAAACATCTCTTGATGTGACCCTTAAAGTTAATTGACTTGATAATGGGATACATTTTAAACTGTCTAAAATTCAGCACTGCATGCGTAATTATAGTTTACTCAGCAGTTAACAGCAGTTAGCAATATATTATGTATGCTAATAATAAAACTATCAATCAAATGTCTAAAACATATGTAGCGTTTTGGCAGAATTTTAACAGCCAGGTTGACATTGTCAAGAGAGATTCCGACTGCATTCTTAAAGGAGTCAAGGAGCTATGACACATAGGATGAAAATAATTTAAAATACAGTACATGCAAAAATGTGTAAGAACAGCACTTCTGCTCATGTGCTTCATTAACTGAAACTGCTATTTCCCACACCTAACCATCTGTGGAAGGCAGACCTTATAGTATTGTATCTAGGGGATACTATTAGATGTAAAGGAATAAGACCGTTATAAAAACAAATGTGAAGAGTCAAGTTACACCTAATATACATGGCATTGTGATGCAGTACAATTAGTGCTGGTATAAAAACACCAATTTACATACATACTAGAGAATTGCCTGTCAAAAAATGACGGCAATGAAATTGTAAGGTAGCTAATGCTGTTTGGTGTATAATAATGAAATATGTAATACATTACTAAATGAATATACTTTACCTATTTTGAAGCATTGTGTTGAAGAGCTGGCAATCTGTGTTGATGTTGCTGCAGCATTAATGGTGTGGAGCTGCTGTGTAAGCGTGATGAATGTGTGTGGTGTAATAGTGTGCGTGCGCAAGACCAAACCGCTAGCGTAGTCATGTACTTCCGCAGTGTCGTAAAATGGCGGGTAATGTGTGGTATGCGTCTTAGCAGAATATCCGTAGGTCTTTTATGGTGTTTTGCGAGTTTCTTGTGGTGTTTTGCGTGTTTAGAGTGCTGTAGCCTGGTTTCGGTTTTGTTCAGCGGCCATTTTTTCTCTCGCTTCGAGAATTTTTTAGTGTCTAAACTCTTTTATTTTGAGTTAAATTAAGGTGTAACTTGCTTTTTTGAGGCCATGAATGATCCCTATTGCTGTAGGTGTTTTTATGTATGTGTTGTGTGTATTTATTGTGTTTTTAATTTTTTCATGTTCGTGGGTTGCAGCTAATTTCTGCGAGGTCGTAATGTGTGCTAACGTGTCTCGTATGTTTTTTGCGTTATGACGTGAAGTTTGCGAATTATGCCTTAAAATTGAGAATGTTTAAATATAAATAAACAAGCCACATTTGGAGGCAAAGAAAAGTTACGTGAAAATTATGTTGATTGCACCAGAGCAGAGAGAGGAGCTTACTATATATGATGGACTTGAGTGTCCATTTAAAATCCAAAAAGATCGATTATTTAATAAAAATGTATTAAAAAAAACAATATTAATGTTGAATTATGTATGAAAGCACAATACTGTATAATGTGGTAGTCTCTGAATGAATTAAGCTTTCAGCTGACAACAGCAAGTATGCCAAAACATTTGGCACTTTCAACCATGCCAATCTGTACTCTCTATCATGCCCATTTCAAAAAAAAGATACAAAAAATGTCTCTTCACACAGGCTTTTAAGTAAGGTATAATTTGTGCACTCTCAATTTTTTTTTCTTTTTTCCTTCTAAGTGCTTTGAAAAGTGCTATGTAATGCAATTACTGTAGACTCTCAGTTAACCGGCACCCATGGGGATTGATAGATGCCGGATAAATGTAGTTTCTGGTGGCTTGAGAGTTATATAAAAGAGGCCTATATTAGCTGCACACAGGGTGCTCTAAAAGTATATTTGTCAGAGAGGGCTGTTCTAGCAGCAGCAGCTTTCACTCCTCACTTACACACAGGTACGTTCGGCTGAAGGGTGCGGTGCTGACCCCGGGGAATGTAACACCAACACTGCCCTGGCTCAGTCTGCTTCCAGGTAACATTGAATTGCAGAGACATACAGCGGATGAAATCTAGGTGCCTGTAAGCATTTTGTGGCATGACAACCTGGCTCCTGGCATTTGTTGAGCCCATTAAATTAAAATTTGTATTTAAAGTACAGTATTCATTTTTTTCTGGTTGCTTGAGAGTTCTGGTTGCATGAGTTCTGGATAACTGAGAGTCTACTGTATTATTATTATTTATTAGTAGTAATATTAGTATTATTATCATTAAAACAAATGTAATATCAATTAATTAACTTATAAGTATTTCTTAATTAAATGTAGTACATAAAAGTAAATAGATACATAGGTAAATTATATTCCTAGTGTAATCCAGAAACCTTACATGTTCCTTTAAATGAACAGTTTGTAAATATAGATAGATCACTTTACTCATCAATAAACAAAGTCTCAGAGCATGACAAAGCACAAGTCAAATTAACAAACATACAATTCAATTACACGCAATTCTCTCTCAATCTTTCTCTCTCCCTCTGTCCCCCTATCTCTCACTCTCTTTCTCTTTCTCTCCCTCTCCTTCGCTCTTTCTCTCCCTCTCCTTCTCATGCCCTCACGCTCTCTAGCCCTCTCTCTTCTTCTAACTCTCTCACCCTCCTCCTTCCCTCACTTTCCTTCCCTCCTTCTTCGTTCCTCCCTCTCCTTCTCTCTCCCTCCTTCTCTCCCTCCCTCTCCCTTCGCCACTCAATGCACATACGCGGCTTTGCAACTTGCAATTTTGTGAGCGTTACACACCCACACACCCCATTGATATTACTGTTATTTACTGAAATGTGGTGTACCATATTCATGGAATGTAGGGTCTCGATTCAAGATGTTCCTATAGCATAGACCCACATGATATAGGAGTTACATTCTCATACCATGGGGATCCATGAGGACCTCCATGATCAGACTTTGGTATACCATGTGGATCCATGTAGTAAGGGTTACATGTAGTTGTCATGGGGGTACACATGACTAGTGTTACCATATTGACTTCCACAGGGACCCTCATGGGGTTAGAGAACCCCTGCAAGCCAATAAGGGTTCCCATGGGTCTTGCTTAGGGTTTCCCTTGGCCCTGTTAGCCAAGCTAGAGGGTCTCCCTGTGTACTTCGGGTCTAGTGGAGGTCCTCAGGGCCATTTATGAGCACCATAGGCTTAGTGGGGTTTCTTGATGGTCTTGATGGGCCCCGTGGGCCTAGTGGGGATCTCTGGTGATCTCCCTGGTCCCCCGGGCCCATCCACGCGTCTCCCTTGTCTGACCTCACTAGTCTCTATGGACCCAACAGGCATAGTGGGGACCCTGGGACTCTCTTTGGGTCCATGGGCCTAGCTGGTGGTCTCTCCACAATAAGTGGTTTAGAGAACTTGACATATTTTAAAACTAGACAGAGACACCCCCAGAGGAAGACCCCAGTGCATTTTATGGTCTGCACCAGAGGTAACTCTGCCACTGCAATAAGCAGTGACTCAGGTCCTTGAATATATGTAAACATTTTCATAAACTCCCACACTAAAACCAAATATCACAAAAAGTAGACACTTTCACCACAATACCATTATCCATTAGCTACACATTTAATGTATTTAGAAATATCACTAAAATAATCAAACCTATATTTGCAATTCTTTAATCATTCATTTTCTGTCTTTGACAGTGCTTTGGATGGCTCTTAATATTCTATGATAAATTCCACCAGGAATCCTCATTTGACTACTTTTTCTGTTTTCATTTACAAAAAGATCACCTTTTCCTCTTGTTGATACGTTCCAGTTTATATAAAGGGAATACTTAGTATATGCATTGAATAAATGAAGTCTTAAAGGATCAACCAATTGTCTGAAACATTAGATGCACATTCAATTTGCATGTTAAGTATAGGTACAGCAACTTTACAATACACAGAAGTCTTCTTGTAATAAGCTGTTTCATTCTCACATATACGCATACACACAAAAAAGGAAAAACATTTGAGACTGCTAGAACTTAAAGAGCATAAGAGGAATATTTAATACTGCTAAACATACTTGAAAATGACATTTTCATCTGTATTTGGCAGTAGTGACCAAGAAAGAATACTACATTATACTACATTATAGTTAGACACAAAGGGAAGTTTGGGTGTTAGAGTAGGGTGTCCCACCTCGTAAAATAGAAAAGCATGTTTTTCATTATCTGGTAAAACTAACAGTTCATTAAGCTATAATGCCAGATAAAGAAAGATCTTGCAAAGACACAGAACGTGTATTTACAGCATATCACTAAAGCCATAAATAACAAATAAAAATAAATCATTGGAGCAGACTGTGCATTTTACAGAGCTCTGTTAGCAGCAGGATTCTGTTAAACTGCAGGTCAGAACCAGGTTGTTATGAATCATACTGTTTGCCATTATTAGGAACGTAACCTCTGACCTCACGCTTTCCAGATGTTTATTCATGCTGGTTAATGGTCAAAACAGATTTGTATCTCACACTGCAGACAAGCTCTAGACCAGGTGATGCAATATATGAGTGTGGTATTGACTTTTTATATACTATTTGTTTCCAAATGTTAACATATCTTAACTTGACAATTAATATTTGGTTTCAAAAATATTTTATACATAATCTTTTAGTTTTTAGTTTTATTTTCGTAGTTGTAAGTAAAATGGCAATGATTATTTTTTGTCTACCTTTAAAAAAAATACAGCACATATGCACCGTATTGTATCCACTACTTCATCCATCCTTAATTCCTTATTAGTGATGGGGCTACTGCTGGTGCAGCAGGTGCAAAGCACCAGGGCCCACAACAGTATAGGTACCCTCTGTTACTCAGAGGTCTCTTAATTTATAATTTTTATAGAAATGTGATCTTATCAACATAGAAGGTCTTCCTAAAGGGGCCCACCATTCACTAGCTCTGCAACTTCTTTTACCCATTTGTAAATATTTACCACAAGTCTGAATTTCTATATTCATTTGTGTAGTGATTTCTAGTACAGCTCTATTATTATATTAACTTTTCTTTTCAAAATCTATTTAGAATAAATCTGTTGACTTGACTTGAAATAAGTTATTATTTATGTTTTCCTAGAAGTTTTAAGGGCACGAAGAAAGACTAATTTGGTCCCGAATAGATATGCAGCTAATGATCTCCAAACCTTTCTGGAATAAAATGATCTTACTTGATTGAAGTAGTATGATTCAGGGTTTTGTGTTTCTCTTGTTCAGGGAAGAACTGCCTGACATTTTGGGGGTGGATCATTTTCATGAAAAGCTGCTCTCTGAGTAGGTTACTAGTACTATAGAATAAAACTACTAGCTATTCATTCTCAGATTGAGATTCTCTCATTGTGTTTTTGCTTTGTATTATGTGGAATATTAAGAGTTGTCTGGGGTGGTACATTATGACATGTGACAAAGGTCATGGCACAGATTATACCATACAACATATATATTGTAATGTTATAGTAGAATTTGTCACCTGCTCTGTTTGTAAAACCTGCGAAAGTCTTTGGAGAAACAGTAGATGCATTTTTGATTTATAAATACAAATATGCCTTTGTCTGTTTGAATCCTTTAATAATTAAATGTGTTTGTTTTTTTATGTTAGTTTTATATTTTTGTCTTTTCTAGAAAATATAGTAATATGACAGAGTAATAATATCGACATATGAAAATATTGTTAATTTTATTGTAAAGTTGAAATTATGTAATTAAACAGACCTAGTGAAAACTGATTTCTTGGAGAACTACCTATTATTCAATATGATATATTAATGTTGAGTATAAATATTGGATGCAATTTTTATTTTGCAAAGTCAAAAGAAATGGAACAAGGGCCTCAATTAAATTGAGCTATTGTTAGTTACGTAATTTATAGCCTTATTAAATTGCGATTCGGTAAATTTAAAAGGGCTCTATATAAGCACACAGCATATTTTTTTACAGAAGTTTTTAGTTAGTGAACTTCTATCCAAATGCAAGGTCTTCACTAACTAAAATCTTCTGTAAATAAAATATGCTGTGTGCTTATATAGAGCCCTTTTAAATTTACAGAATCACAATTTAATAAGGCTGTTAGGCCGTAAACTAATATGCTATTCAATTGGCGTCTGTAACTTACAACCCATCTAAGCCTTTGATCTGTCAAGGCCGCAAATATTAAAATCTCTACAAAATTGCTACAATTCTCCAAGGCAGCAATTGTTTTTAAAACTGCAAACGGCAAATGTCTGCCAAAATATTATGGGTTCTAAATCAGACCTGCAAAGGGTTTACAGACTACTTTGTAACACTGCAAAAGACAATAAAAACACACCAATTGACTTTAAAATATGGGGAAAGAAATGAAAGGCATTAGAATGAATTGCACAACAATTCCCAATTAAGAAATAGGCCTTAAAAAAATACTTTTTTTTCATATGTTGGAATGGTCATGCATATGCCAATATGAAAAGTGTAAAATATGAAACTGCCTGCCATATTATCCCCTTCTCGCTCACAGATGCTCTAATGTGGACCCTAAATATACAAAGATAATCTTATATACATCTCACTCATCACATCTACATTGGGAAAATAAATGACATATATTAAGAACCAGGGGAACATTTTATATTTGGTTGTTCAGTCCTTCAGTCGTGTCCGACTCTCCTTGACCATATGGACTGCAGCACACTTAGCTATGTCTCTGTCTGTGCTTTTGCACAAGGTTTGCATGTCAAAAAATACTGGAGTGGGTTGCCACTGCCTTCTCCAGTAGACCACAATTTCCCTGACCTCTCTGCTATGACCTGTCTACCTAGAGTGACCCTACATGGTATAGCTCACAGCTTCATTGAAGTACACAAGCCCCTTCAGCACCACAAGGTAGCAATCAAGAAGGGGAACAGGGGAACATACACAGCACTAATCTACTCTAACCCACCAGGAAGGGCCCCAAACATACATGGAGGCTGTGCAAAGGCACGTGGAGCCCTCATCAATTTACATTATCACCTGTCATATTGTTATCAGGCCTTCAGGGGGATGTTGGTAGTCCACAGTATAACAAATTGGACTTTGCGTGTGTATTAACCCTTTATTAATATATATATATATATATATATATATATATATATATATATAATTTATTTATTTTTTATTATAATTATTATATTTGTATTACTCTATAGCATAGTAACTAGGACTCATTAGTTTACAGATATAGGAATGTGACAAAAATGTGATGTATGTGGATGTCCCAAAACCTCAGCTAAAAACACAGTGATAATGGAATAACAAAGATTTATTTCATACACAGAGCACACTCAGAAATGTACAGGACTGTGCATAAATATCATGGGTGTGGTGTAGGCGGATCCTGGAAAGGGCAAGATGTTTTTTGGGGAAAAAGGGAATACCTACAGGGGGTAAATGTCAGAGTCTACAATAAGCATGATGCATAGCACCTATCAGGGTCATATGTGGTCACTACACCGCTGCAACTGGAATTTGATCATCAGAAATCACTTCATTTAATGGAAGTACCCAGTAATGCACACATCACTTACTTTTGGTTAGCATCTATTCAATTAAACAGACACATAAACATCTGGACTATCTCACCCAAACCAGTTTCACACCTACAGTGTGTTCCTATAAAAAAAAATGAAAAAAGGTGGTCAAAACAAAAAAACAGAGGAGGATAAAAAAATAACACCAAAAAACATGCATGTACAGTACAGTGCAAAATACTTTAACAGTAACAATATAACATCATTTATTTTATTTTATAATTTTTTTGTGTAATCTATGCCTACCTGCCTGCCAGCGTGTGTGTGTGACAGGCTAACACCTAACAGTTTATATTGTGCTTATTTTCACTACTCATACCTGGTGGTGTAACATACATTGAAAACAACCATTTTTTTCCTGTAATCTAATTTCAGTTGCCTGCCTGTGTCAGGCTCACAGCTTATATTGTGCTCAGTGACATAAAACAACACTTTTTTGACTGTAATAGATTGAATAGCAATTGCCTGCCTACAGGCGTGAGTGTAAGGCCTATTGCATCTAATCTGCCAACTTTTGCCAGTGCACAGTGACACTCATATCTGGTGGCACCTTAGATTGCACACGCAGTGCCCCAAATTTGAAGTGGGAGGACCGACCAAGCATTTTTTTCCATCTCCCGCTTCCAAAAATACATGCCATATACACGTCCCCTGATAGTGGACATAACAGGGATTAAACCGATAGGAATAGTACTACTTAACAGTACACACCTTATAATAACGCAGACAGAGGCAACGCGTATAATCTTCCATGCTGTGCAGTGGAAGCCCCCAGACTCTGACCTGTGTATAATCTTCCATGCTGGGCAGTGGAAGCCCCCAGACTCTGACCTGTGTATAATCTTCCATGCTGTGCAGTGGAAGCCCTCATACTCTGACCTGTGTATAATCTTCCATGCTGGGCAGTGGAAGCCCCCAGACTCTGACCTGTGTATAATCTTCCATGCTGGGCAGTGGAAGCCCCC
The DNA here is from genome assembly GCA_027410445.1 of Discoglossus pictus. Lineage (NCBI taxonomy): Eukaryota > Metazoa > Chordata > Amphibia > Anura > Alytidae > Discoglossus > Discoglossus pictus. Next base: position 294,879,818 of record CM050167.1, on the reverse strand, counting down.
AGACTCTGACCTGTGTATAATCTTCCATGCTGGGCAGTGGAAGCCCCCAGACTCTGGGAGTCTGAAGAAGAGGAGTCAGAGGAGGAAGGTGGCTTTGAGGAGGTGGAAGACCAAACACAGCAGGCGTCCCAGGGGCTTGTTGTCACCTTTTGGGGACCCTTGGTGGCTGGGTGGAGGAAGAGACCTTCAATGACATCAGTGAGGACAAGGAATGGGACATGGCTAGCTTGGTATCCAACCTTGTGCAAATGGGGAGTTTGCAGTTGTGCAAAGGGACTGTTTGCGGTTGTTTGCGGTGCATTAAACGGGGAGATTTGTCTGCTACTGTGAAGCGGGTGTAACCCTTACACTATCTGATCGATACAACATCATACCTGATGTTTTAAAGCATGTTATTCCAAACAATTTAGGAATGTTAGGTGACTCTGCATCAACTATGTAATTTTCCGTGGGAGTTTTCCAATGGATCCCCCTCCGGCATGCCACAGTCCAGGTGTTAGTCCCCTTGAAACAACTTTCCCATCACTATTGTGGCCAGAAAGAGTCCCTGTGGGTTTTAAAATTTGCCTGCCCATTGAAGTCTATGGCGGTTCGCCGGGTTCGCCCGTTCGCAAACATTTCATGGAAGTTCGGGTCCACTGTTCGCGAACCGAAAATTTGATGTTCGCGACATCACTACTCAGGATAACTCACTGGCCATGACCATTAATAATGATGTGTCATCTCACAGTAAATGCTTAGCTGTGACCAGCATCAGTGGTCCAGATGTACTAACACCTTCTCTATCTGATATTGTTAATCAACATTGATATCACGTCCATTAGCTATACAGGTGTTAGCACATGTTAAAGGATACTCACGATATCAGCAAAACAGGAAAATACCCATTAATACACAAAGGTCAGCAGCCAGCGGTATTAGTCTATATTTAAACTAACAACAACCATGTCTTAGATATCTGTATATATGATAGCTTTTATATTGTGGGAGCTACATGTTAAGGCTGTCATTTTAGGAATGTCTACCTGAGAGGCACTGGGAATATCTTACAATTACTTAATTTCTTTGACAATGCTTGAAGATGCAGAAGATGCCTTCATGGACCTAGATTGTGCCTAAAACAAACAAACAAAAAAACAACACCTGCAAAATAAGGCCCTAAAACAATATAGGGACTGCAGCATCTATTCTCAACAGTATTCTTCAGTGACCATCAACTGGTGAAAAGTTATACAGAACCCTATGTGTCCACAGAGAAGAGGATCATGGACCATGTGATGGGAGGTAGCCAACTGCAAACAAAATATCACCATCACATAGGCCATAATCCTACACTCTGTAGCAAGGCTAGATTACGTTAACATTTGGACCAATAGATTGTCACAGAGGAGCGCTGTTGAGAATGCACAAATATATGTGCACCCCCTACATCCTCCTCCGTCCTGCATCAGGGCCCCAATCCCCCATGGCTGGTCGTCGTCTCCCTAGTGGGGGTGGGGGAAGGCAGCGGGAGGCAGCGGAAACAGCAGTGTCAGTGCTGGTGGCGGAGGCATGGGGGAAGGGGAGGAGTGGCTGGACTAAGGATGGGTGGGGGATGCCTCCCCGGTGAAGGCGGAGGGGCTGGGGATCCGCCCCCATCCTGAGCAGCCCGGCAAGGTATGTCATCAGATGGTGCCTCCTCTCCTCCCTATTGCGCCAGGTTGCGCATGACCTCTGCTTGATTGGCGAGGATGAAGGCATGGATCCCCTGCAGACACTTCAGTTGCTGACGCATGATGGCCAGAATCTCTGCCTGAGCAGCCTGGCTTGGTGGTGGGTATGGAGGTCTCTGGGTGGGTGAGCCGTCATTGCTGGGTGATGAGGTGCTAGTGGTGGTGGTGGTGGCCTAGTGGGGAGGGGCTGGGGTCCAGTGGATCCACGCTCCGTGATGGTGGTGGTGTGTCTGGTAATCGTGGTGGTTACCATTCCGACGCACTGCTGGGGGGAGTAGGAGGTGGGGGAGAGCTGCGCTCATTCCACCAGTATGAGGGCCCTTGTGAAAAGCTTGGTCTCTGGAGGAGGGAGACAGATGACGTTCTCCTACCCCTTCCGAACCAGTGCACCCTGCTCCTCTTTTTTCCTCCTGCCCTTGTGTCGGCTCCTGCTGGCCCACCACTCAACCCAGACCTCCTAGAAGCTGAAAAATAGAAAAGAAAGGTATTAAGTCTTAGGTTACATTGTTACATAGTTACATAGTATTTGAGGTTGAATAAAAACTGTTAGTCCATCAAGCTCCACCTTTTTAGATTTCTTCTGATTCTTTTAATATGTGGAATATTTGTTAATAATTGTTCATTGATCCAGAGGAAGGCAAACAGAAAAATAAAATCCAAAAAGCAAAATTCCTTCCTGACCCCAGAGACTGACGATCAAATTTCTCTCTGGATCAATATTCGTTCGCTAGTTATCTAGGATAAACTTAAATGCCCTTTATATTCAAATATATATCTAATCCCTTTTTAAAGTTACTATCGAATTCACTGTCACCACCTCCTTTGAACCTCAGGGTATGTCCTCTTGTCAGTTGCAAATCTCTTGGTACAATAAGTTCACTTGATAAAGCCTTATATTGACCCTGGATGTATTTAAATAAGGTAATCATATCCCATCGTAGACGCCTTTTTTCTAGGGAAATTAAGTTTAATTTGGTTAATCTTTCTTCATAACTTAGCCCCTCCATTCCCCTTATTAGTTTTATTTCCCTTCTCTGTACTTTTTCCAGCTCTAAAATGTCCTTTTTAATGAAGTGGTGCCCAAAATTGTACTCCATATTCCAAATGAGGGCATACTAGGGATTTGTACAGTGACAGAATATCTGCTTCCCTTGCTTCTATACCCTTCTTAATACATGCTAATATTTTACTTGCCTTTGCAGATGCTGCTTGCCATTGAGCATTGCTACCTAGATGGTTGTCCACAATAACTCCCAAATCCCTTTCAAGGTACCCCTAGATTTGCTCCATTAAGATTATAAATTGCATGGCTTTTTTTCCTTCCCAAATGCATAACCTTACATTTATTTGTATTAAATCTAATTTGCCATTGAGCTGTTCATTTCTCTAATTTAGGCAAATCCCTTTGTGGGGAAAGTACATTATATGATTTAATTACCTTGCACAACTTAGTGTCAGCAGCAAAAATGGAGACACTACTTTTGAGTCCTACTTCTACGTCATTAATAAATATGTTAAAAAGGAGAGGACCTAATACTGAACCTTCAGGAACCCCACTTACCACATTAGTCCAATCAGAGTATGTTGCATTTGCTTCCTGTCTTTTAGCCAGCTCTCGATCCATGAGCAGATATTTACTGCATTTCATGTATCCCTTAGTTTGCTCAAAAGTCCCTCATGTGGCACTGTATCAAAAGCATTTGCAAAATCCAAAAAGACTACATCCACTGAGTTGCCCTGATCCTACTAACTTCCTCATATAAGCTAATTAGATTGGTCTCACATGACCTATCCTTCATAAATCTGTGTTGACTGCTACTTATGATCTTGTTCAAATAGACATATTCTTGAATACTGTCCCTTATTAACCCTTCTAAAAGCTTCCCAACTACAGATGTGAGGCTCACTGGTCTATAATTCCCCGGATTTGCTCTTGCTCCCTTCTTAAATATTGGTATCACCTCTGCTTTTCTTCAGACATCTGGTAGTGACCCTGTGGTGAATGAGTCTTGAAAAATTAGATGTAATGGTTTGGTTATTACAGAACTCAGTTCCCTCAGTACCTCTGGATGTATTCCATCCGGACCAGGGGCTTTATTAACATTTATTTTCTCCAATCTCTTTTGGGTTTCTTCCTGTGTTAACCAATTGGTAGTGTAACCCTATTTTGTTGCAATGTCCCAACCACTGATACCTCCCTTCTATATACTGAAGAAAAGAACCTGTTTAGCTCATCTGCCTTTTCCTGGTCACTAATTATCAGACGGCCTGTGTCACATTGTGATGTTCCTATAGCTTTCTTTCTCGCCTTCTTCCCATTAATATATTTAAAAAATATTTTAGGGTTATACTTTCCTTTGCAACTGACTTCTCATTTTCTATTTAAGCCAGTCTAATAGCCCTTTTGCAAGCCTTGTTGATTTCCTTATAGTCACATAAAGCTGCCTCTGTTCCCTCCTTGTATAATTTAAATGCATGTTTTTTTTCCTTATAATTTTTAAGTCATTGTTAAGCCACATGGGATGTGATTTACTCCTATTAATTTTATTTCCACATGGTACATGCGGATGTGTATGTATATTTAGTAAGGATTTGAATGTTGTCCATTTATTTTCAGTATTTTTTCCCTATAAGTTCATTATCCCAGTCTATATGTTTTATTGCTGTCCTTACCTCATTAAAGCCCTTTTAAAATTTAGAGTTTTTGTTGGCCCCTTACAAGTCTGTTTTTTGTATTCAATCTCAAATGACACTGTGTTGTGATCAATTTTCCCCAAGGGTTCCCCTATTTTAACATTTGATAATATATAAATATTACTTGTGATGACTAAATCTAAGATGGGCCCATTTCTAGTAGTTTCTTGTATTACCTGGGCCCGATAGTGATCCCTGAGTGTACTCAAGAACCTGCTCCCCTTAGCAGAACTTGCCCATGCTTAGCTGCATTATCTATCTGTAACAATAATTGCAGCTTCTCACTTTCAATTATATTTTGGGGTTTATAGCATACTCCCACCAATATGCATTTAGAATTAGCTCCTAAACCATTTAACTCCACCCACAAAGATTCAATGTTGCCGCTAGTTCCACTATAAATATTTTCTCTACTACAGGTTTAAAACCAGGCTTAACCTACAGACAATCCCCTCCTCCTCTTCTTCCATTACCCCCATCTTTCCTAAATAATTTATAACCATCCAAATTAACTATCCAGTCATGAGATTCTTCCCACCATGTTTTAGTAATGCCTATTAAGTCCCATTTTTCTTGTACCTCTAATCATTTTAGCTCGCCCATTTTCCCAGGCAAACTTCTTGCATTAGTAAGCATACACTTTATGTTGCTATGGCTCTGCCGTTGAGAAGTGCCTGCCATCGTTCTGTTATTGTTGAAGTTTGTCTTGGTCTGTTTTTGTTGAAGGTGGGCAGCCTTTTTTCCCGTTCAGACTACCCTGCAGTTTGAATCCTTGCTCTATGGAGGTGAAAAGTATATATCACTTTGACACCCCCCATAATAGTTTTTCAAATCACAACAAACATATTATTCTATTGCCTCAAAAAAAAAAAAAAAAAGTGTTTTAGTTTGCTAAGACTAAATGTATAAGCATTGTTTGGATGCAAACATTCAGTTGATATAAAGGATTGCAAGACAACATGGATTTAAAACATTGTAAATAAAGGAAAAACATATTGCTATTATCACATGTTCTTAGCAAAGCTATGCTTTACAGGGGCTGTAAACTGAGGTTGCAGTGTCTGTTTTTTATTGCCAAATGATAGTATTCAATTCTGTCTGGTTCTTACAGGATTAAAGACCTGGGAGGAATAGGAAGAACCATTGGCTCAAAATAGTACACTTGAAAAGAGAATTCTGTGGAAGATACAAATAGTTATTATTATTATTATTATTATTATTAGTGTTATTATTATTATTATTACTAGCGAATTGCCCGTCAAAAAATGACGGCAATGAAATTGTAAGGTAGCTAATGCTGTTTGGTGTGTAATAATGAAATATGGAATACATTAATAAATGAATATACTTTACCTATTTTGAAGCATTGTGTTGAAGAGCTGCAATCTGTTTTGATGTTGCTGCAGCATTAGTGCTGTGGAGCTGCTGTGTAATTGTGCTGAATGTGTGCAGTGTAATAATGTGCGTGCGCGAGACCAAACCGTTAGCATAATCGTGTACTTCCGCATTGGTGTAAAATGGCGGTTAATGTGTGGTATGCGTCTTAGTGGAATATCCGTAGGGGTTTTGTGGTGTTTTGCGAGTTTCTTGTGGTGTTTTGCGTGTTTAGAGTGCTGTAGCCTCGTTTTCGTTTTGTTCGGGGGCCATTTTTTCTCACGCTTAGCGTTTTTTTTTGTGTCCAAACTCTTTTATTTTGATTTAAATGAAGGTGTAAGTTGCTTTTTTTAAAGTCCTGGATGGTCCCTCTTGCTGTAGGTAAGCTTTTTATGTGTGTGTGTTGTGTGTATTTATTGTGCTTTAAATGTTTTTATGTTCACGTGTTGCGTCCGATTTTAGCGAGGTCGTAATGTGTGCTAATGTGTCTCGTATGGTGTTTGCGTGTGTAGCCTCGTTTTCGTTTTGTTCGGCGCACAATTTTTCTGTCGCTTAGCAAATTTTTTAGTGTCTAAACTCTTTTATTTTGAGTGAAATCAAGGTGTAAGTTGCTTTTTTGAGGTCATGGATGCTCCCTCTTGCTGTAGGTAAGCTTTTTATGTATGTGCTGTGTGTATTTATTGTGTTTTAAATTTTGTAATGTTCGCGAGTTGCGTCCGAGTGTTGCAAGGTCGTAATGTGTGTTAACGTGTGTCGTATGTTGTTTGCGTTGCAAGGTAAAGTTTGCGAGGGTCGTAGTTGGTGTGTCGTGTTGTTTACGTTGCGACGTATAGTTTGCGAGGGTCGCAGTTGTTGGCAAGGAGCGCCTTACAAAGTTGTTAATATTGTATTTTTCCTTGTTCTCTTCCCCTGTATAGTGCTACGAAATATGTTGGCACGTTACAAATAAAAGTTAGTAATAATAATAAAATTGGCACATTTGAAACACTGCACTTTGCAATCTGTATATCATGAGCTTCATGAACCAAAGAAAGCAGACCCAAAGAGATGCAAATTGTATGATTTTAGGCAGAAAAAACTGTGCTTATAAGCATTTCCTAATAAAGTAAATAGATACATATAGTATATTTCTAGTGAAATCCAGAAACCTTTCATGTCCCTTTAAGATTATGATGTTATTCTTCGGTAGCGTTGTCCAAGTGAAATTCACTACGATTTTAGATTTCTGAATGCATGGAATAGAAGCCTATATGGGACAAAAAAATAAAAAATAAATTGATGTTATTATTTTGCAGGTAATCTGCATAATGTTTTATGATATAAGCTAAGTACTCTAAAAATATACTAATTTAATGGTTCAAAGAGTAAAATTTGGGGTCAAAACATTTTGTATGTGGATACACTGACTACTGCTCTTGATTGGTTCAATTATTTGAATGAGAATGTACACATAATGTACAGTTTCTCCAGTGGGAGCAAAGTTGTTTGCTTATATACCTCAATAATAATCGTAGATATGTTCAACGCTATGTTTCTTAATTGTTTTGTTTAGGTAACCTGTTTATTATTACCATGGTAGAGGTCTTTGACCCTATTCTCTACAGAGAATGGAAGTTGTGTTATGAACACAGAATATAAAGGGCTCTAGGTGCCAGACAAGAGAAGGTTGTTAATGGATACATTTAGATATAATAAATAAACTAATTTTGCTGATAACTCCACAAAATTAACTAGTTATTACGATACACAAAGATGCCTAGCTTCCAGTCAATCAGGGAAAGTGGGAGTGGGAATCCTGATTAGTAGAAACATACATTTTGCTATGGAACAATCTATTGTGGAATTAGATGGGAGATATATGATTATCACTGGATGTATTTTCCACAATCGAGTTGTGAGCTTGTAATTGAATCAGGCCCATAGTGATTGTCTATAGGGAAGGCAGTGATTGATAGCAGTTTTCCCTGGAATCAGGACTTCGCTGACAAACTAACACATAACTAACCTGTTTAGGTGATTCCAGCACATATATAGATTTTTTTTTTTTCTTTTGCTCACTACACTGCTCAAATTCCAGAAAGGCAAGATAGCAGAAAGCTGATTTTCTCCAGTAAGTAAAACATTTAACCCATTACAAGGTCTGTACCCATCATCAAGGAGATATAAGCAGCCTTACTATTGACTTGAATGGGACACACACCCCTTCTACCTGATTGTCTGCACTAATGCAAAAGCAAGTGGGCAGCCTGTTATACATGTAAACACATTTTTTTAATTTAATTTCTCAGTATTTCAAAAAATGAAAAAGTATTTTAATATGATTTTAGAGATCTTTAGTCTGATGTGGTCTAAATTGTGCTAAACGAAATGGCCCTTTAAGCTCATAGACAGGGTCCTCCATTCTTTTGCGTTGTGTTAAAATAGCTTTTGCCTTCACTTAACCCCTAATAGTGATTCAGATTATAATGATGTGTTACAAATAAAGGATAAAAAATTATAATAAAATCCCCACCGTTGAAAAAGAATGCTTACACATGAAAAATAACAAAATGAAAAACATTTAAAGAGATAATATAATTCCCATTATTATACGCATAGAAAGTAAAAGACTGGAAGAACAGAATGTTTACTTATTTCCCATCATTCCACAATTTATACAGCAGATTATATTACATATTTGTTGAACCAATTACAAAATATCAACAATATCAAAATAAGCAATATGGTACTGTCAGGCAATTTGGCTGTGGCCATAGTTAGTTCATCGTGTAACGATCCATTCATATGGTCATGGAGAATGAATGATTAACTATTGTGTTGTAAGAAAACATTAGGGAATCTAAAAAAAGAAAAATATTTCAGAGAACATACTTGTTAGCACACATCAGAAAGAGTATTGTGGAATGCACATAAAGCAGTTATATGTAGCCACGTCAATGCACTTGCTTCTTACAAGAAAAAACTAAGAAAATAATGAACCTTAATCAGGTGAAAAACAAAAAAGGTGTAAAGACGAAAAAAGGATTGAGAAATTTTGAAAACTAAAGATGTAAATGAATGATGAAAAAAAGGCATTGGTAAGGCAGAGATCACAGAAACAATTTGTAACAGAATTCATATAGAGTTATATTATAGATAATAATTAACACAATTAACAGTCTAAAATATATAAAATAAATCCTTTAAACTGTAACTTACGGAGTTCCTCCTCTGAGGAGCTCTCGTGTGATTAATGTTTTTTGAGCACCCCTTTGTCTTATACACTAATTTAGCAGATTCCGATTGGCTGAAAAATGATTGCCACTTATTTCAGCCAATCGGAGTCTGCAAAATTAGTATATAAGTCAAAAGGGGCAATCAATATTAGTTACGATGGAGCTCTGTTAGTTACATTTTTACATTTTTTTATAGAGTCGCTTTTTTTTAGACAGAGGCCCATTTCCATGGGTTTACGTTGCTATTAAATTAGAACTTGCTGTGAGTTACAGGTTTGAGAGGCAAACCCATAAACGTGATCCATTATTTAAACTCATAGTTACAAGTTTAGATGTAGCCAATGGAAACAGAGATCGTCAGAATTACGTCACTGAAAAATGGAGCTGGGATTTCAAAGTGTTAAGGGGTTCAATTACGAGTTACAATCGGACCCACATTCCAGATATAATGCAATATTGATAAAGACGTAAATATAATTTTCTATTACATGCGACTTCCATGATATGTATTAACAATTGATTGCCAGGATCGATATAACACGAGAAATAAACATGAAATAAAGTATTTTTATGGGACAATTTACGAGCTTGAGAATGTTGTGCTATTAATTCAAAGACCTAACATCACTTTTCCTGTTCATAAAAGTACAGTAGTGTGTGTATATTTGCATTTAAAGGGCTACGGGTTGCACTTTACCCCCCTTGCGGGTCCTCTCCAGCACTCGTTGGCTTCTTGGCTCCATTTGCGAGTTACAGGGTTGAACACCAGGGATTTTGATGCAATTTAATAGCACAATTGGAACGTAGCGGTTAAGGGCTTGAGAGGTCAAATGATTTGCTGGCTCGCAAGTTGAATTTTCTCGTCCCATAGGGTTTTCCCACTCCTACCCTGCAAGTCGTCGGTGGGCTTGTATAAGAGGCCAATTTAATAGCCGTAAGTCTTGTGAGCTATGTTATGAGCTACGTTTTTACATGTTAGGGAAATTTAATGGGGCTGTAATTGCATCAAGCAAATGAGAAGAGGAACCAGTGCTGAAGAGTGAGGACAAGGGCTTTGATGATTGTCACTGAAAAGAAAAATGAAAGGATATGTAGGATAGAAATTTCTACCCCCTTACAGGTTTAATATTTTTATTACATGTTTTTTTTTGTTTTCCGTATTTAGTGTTGGGTCTGTTTAGTGTTGGGGGATTTGGATCCATGGGAATCCATTTTCGACACATGTGGTCGTAGTAAGGGTACCATGGGAGTCCTTTAACTTTAGTTCCCATAGGGGTCCATGAGGGATCCCCTGGCTCATAAGGGCTAGTGTATATGTAGGGGGAATTTGGGGATTCCCGAGTTCACAGACAGTAAAGGTTCCTCAGGCTCATTGAGGGTAGCAGATATAAATGATGAATCCCAGGAGATCCTCTGGCTGATACAGTGTACCAGGCCATTGGTGGAAGGGATATAAAGCCCCTGCAATCCTTTTGGAATGGGATTATATAGATAGATAGGGGTAAGGGGAGATGTTAGGGCTAGTGTAGTGTGCTGAAGTTAGTGGGTACCATTCTGTAGCCTTGCTATGGGTACTACTAAGATTCAGATTGAAGTCTCCTGCAACCAGGTTGCGAGCACATGTTATATTTAGAGAGCTCTGGTCAAAGCCCTCCTGGATGCAAGTCAGTTTTAAAGGCTCCTTTTTCCAGAATCAACATTTACCAGAATTTGTATGGGAGCCATGGAATGGAGGCCATCCTAGCAGACAACCATGGCAATTGTTCACTATAGTAAAAATTTACTTAGAAAAATTGTTAGTGAAGGAATATGATGCTTTTTTTATGTGGTGCTTTTATGTCCCCAGTAAAGTTTCCTGAATTGAGGCTACTGCTTCTGTAATGTTTCTATATACTATAATTTAAATATAGTAGCATAAAACAGTAGGCAGTGGGGACTGCAAAGGGTTATGAATGGCTGTAACTGAAATTGCTTTGTTCTGGAGTGCACATTGTGGCCTTAATAAAGTCAAGTGAGTCTAGGGCAGTGATGGCGAACCTTTTTGAGCCCGAGTGCCCAAACCGCAATACATGCCAACTTTTTTTCCCTCTAAGTGCCAACACGGCAATTAAACCTGAATACTGAGTCTTAGACGAACAACGACAGGAACGCAGAACGTTGAAAATAAAACAAATGGCAGTTAGTGCGTGCCTTGCAAATGGTGCTCAGAGGAGCAAAAGCCTCACATTATGTGGCAAACAGCATTGCCAGCCTTACAATTGTATTCCCGTCATTTTTGATAAAATTACAGACTGATCATTTCTTTGTCATGGACAAAAAAAATCCGAAGGGGATCAAATACTTCCCCCCCCCCCCACACACTGTATGTATATATATATACATTTTTAGAGAGAGGAAATTAATATTACATTAATAAGCCCATTCACGTGTCTAAAAGGCAGGGCCATGCAAATGAGAATACAATGCACCTCACTCTTTCAATCCAAAAATAGCAATTTTATACATTGCTCCCTTAATGCATATGCCCGCTTCCCCTTGTCGCCCCCTTCTCCCTTGTCTCTCCCCTTCTCTCTTGACTACCACTCCCTCTTGTCTCCCCACATCATTGTCTCTCCCTCCACTCTTGTCTCTCACTTTCTCACCCCCCCTGCGGATCTCGAGGAGAGTCTGTTCGCCTGCGCCGCGCGCGCACGCTAGCACAGCCCTTCCTTTTTTAAGTGACGGGAGAGCGCTCAGGCGCCGTGCGCGCGCGATGAGCAGACCCAGCATGCTTCGGGCGACCTATGGCCGCGTGCCCACCTATGGCCGCGTGCCATAGGTTCGCCACCACTGGTCTAGGGCAATGATAGACTGGGCATACTAAAAAAAGCTACATTTCTAAGCAAACCATAGTTATTGTAAATATGATACCACATAAATGACTGCCAACTATTAATAGATGTATGTGAACATATAAAAAAGAAACTTGAATACTATAGTCTCTCAAAAGCTCTGTACCTATAAAAAGGTATCACCTGATGCAACCTACCTACTTTTATATATTACTATTACAGAAATCTGGATTATGTACTAAAAGGCATTCAAGATTCAGAGTCAATGATTCAAAATAATCTAGATTTTGACATTGAGCCGTTCAATGAAATTTAAGATTCTTTGAGAAAAAATTCACTCAGAGAAACAGTATTAAGCTATTAAAGACATAAAAGTCTACATAATATAAGTATATGTACAACATACTTATATATATATATATATATATATATATATATATATATATGGCCAGGTAAAGAATGTTATCTGGCATTTGTGGGATCGGGGTAGCGATAAGAAACATGGCTGGAGGCGAGGTGTATTAGGCGATACATGAAAAGACATTAGCGGCAATAGATGAAAGGGCTAGTGTAGGACTTAGGAGAAGGAGTGGTGTGGGGCTTGCGAGTATGATGATGCCTAACGAAGGCAAGTGCGACTATGAATGCGTGATTGATAAGGAGCTTAGCAATGTGGCTTGCGGGTGTGATTGAGCCTAGCAAATAAGTCTATGAAAGGGTGATTGATGTTGTGCCTAGCCAAGGCAAGTATAGGATTTACGGAGTTGACAAAAGTGGTCCCAAGTGGGGGCCGAGTAGAGAGCGTAAGGAGAGTAGATGTTTAGTAGATCTGGGACAGAAACCACATGAATAAGACGTAGGTAGGCCAAAGTGCCACCTTGGACGTAGACAAGTGGCATAGACAAGTAGGTTCGGGCCTAGATCTATAGTAGGAAAGCATAAGGAAATCGGGATAAATTAACTCGAGAGGAACCATTACTCTCAAGCAATGAGAGTGCCCTTTCTGGCAAGAAAAGGAGACAGGATCTGCATGGGAGGAGGCTCTGCATAGTATTTATAGAGGTGACAGAAGTGGTGCCCAGAGAAGGCAGATAAGAGAGCATAAGGAGGGTAGAATTTTAGTAGATTTGGGCTGGAAACCACGTGTATCAGGCGTAGGGAAGCCGAAGTGCTACCTTGGACTTAGACAAGGGAATAGACAAGTAGGTTCAAGCCCAGATCTATAGCAGGAGTAAGGAAGTCAGGATAACTTACCTCGAGGAGATATTCACAGGTGCTGAAATGAGAGAGCTGAGAATGGCAGAGAGAATAAAAAAGGACAGGCATAGTTAGATGATAGAGCTGAGAAGCATACTGCAGGACGTAGAGTCAGAATGAGCAGAGGTGCAAACAGCTCAAGTGCGAGATTAGAAAAAGGCCACAAAAATAATAAAGCAGCAGACAGGAGCAGCAGTACCCGGCATGACACAGAGCCAAATGAGCTGAGGTGCAAACAGGAAGTGCTTATAAAGCTGCAGCGAGCCCCAACTAAGGAAGAGGTGGAACTGACTGTGTATGAAGCATCTAAGGGCCACCCATGGAAGAGGCGGGACGAGAGAGGGACTCAAGCACAAATATATATATACTAACGACTTGCCCATCAAAAATGACGGGGCATTAACATTTTAAGCCATGGCAATGCTGTTTGACACACAAAGTAAAGCTTTTTCTACTCTGAGGACCTTCGGCGTTGATTGCAAACCTCCTGTTGATCGCCTCTGGCGATCATCGTGTGGCTCGTAATGAGCGCCTTTGGCACTCATAGCGAGACGTTCAATTTGAAGCTATGGCAAGGCTGTTTGAGACACAATGTAAAGCTTTTTATACTCTGTGGACCTTCGGCATTCATTGCGAGCCACGCCCTAAGCACCTTCGGCGCTCATATCGATCTGCTCCTCTCGTTTACTTTTGTTCCTATGAGTGCCTTGTGCTCTCCTGACAAAGACAGATATATATGTAAATTTTTTAAGTATAGTTAATTATTTACTTAATAAAATAATTTACTTTACCTATTCGTAATTGATATATGCAGCAATGAATAGCCCCTAGAGATAAGTATCTATTGTTATTTTCCTGCAGCATACAATGTACAGTTGGACTGTTGCTGCTGTGAGGAGAAAGTGTCATCAATGTCCCAGCTGTTCATTAGAAATATGCTGGGTGCGCGAGGGCAAGCCATTGCTTTAGTTGTATAAATCTCCATTTTAGATTCGTAGTGTTAGTAATGTAAAATGTCTATGTGCTACGCGGGTCTCGGACATTTTCCATGCTGTTTAAGTGTGTATTTTAGTACCTTGTACGTCCCTGACAAAAGTCGTACGTGTCTGGCGGTGTTTTGCGCATTTCGGGGTCTTGTAGCCTCGTTTTCATTTTTTTTGTCTGCCATTTTATTCCTCGCTTAGGCGATTAAAAATTGTCTAAACTAATTAAATTGTACTTTAATTAGTCTGTAACTGTAATGGCAGATGTCATAGCTGTAGCTCCATGCATTGTGTGTTTTTTTTATTTATTTTTTTATGTATTTTGTATTGTTTTGTGTTATAGTTGAATGTACGCATTTTGTCCGTTAACCTCGTATTTTTGCAACCTTGTATTCTTTTTTTCTAAGTTCTGCGGGTCATAATTAAAAGTTGTATGTCCTTGCCAGTGTTTGTGGGGTCGTTGAGCCTCGTTTTCATTTTTTTCCGCCGCCATTTTTTCTCTCGCTTAGCCGATTTTAAAGTGGGGAAACTGCATTAAATCAACTTTAATTTGCGTGCAACCTTAGCCCCAGAGGTCCTGGCTGTCCCCCCGTGTTGCGTGTGATGTTTCAGTATTTTTAATTTTTTAATTTTTCATAGTTTTTGTGTTTTTTGCTGTACGCGTTTCGGCCATTAAGTTCGTATTTTTGTGACCTCATATTTTTTTTTTTTTTGCAAAGTCGTGCTTTTCTGGGGTTCATTTGTCCTGGGTGTGAGATGGCGTAGAGCCTCCACCTCCGCATATGCGGCAGGAACTGCGTCCCTCGCAAAGTGTGACGAAGATTTGTAGTTTGACAACTATTATATATATATATCTATTATATATATATATACTGTATATATATATATATATATATATATATATATATATATACACATATATACAAAACTAAATATATGTAAAACATTTAGATCATTAAGACATCCAAAGAGATAAATGGCCAGTCCAACATTTAACAACAGTCAACAAGCTTTTTCAGCCATAGATACGATTTAAAAAATATGCCCTGACAAAATATATGGAAATATATATCCCTGTCTTCCTTCTTCTTTCCAAGGTACCTTGAATTTGTACCAAAATAAATGGATATTTGTTACAGGAGCAAATGTCTAGAATATAAGATCTACTGTATATATATATATACAGTATATATATATATAAACTACATATGTGTTAATAAATGAAGTCATAAAGTTCAGAGGACTTAGTTAAAAAAAAAAAAAAATTTAATGTTCAATCACATATTTACGCCATTCCCTTATTGAAGAATGTCTTGTATTTTCCCAATAATGTTTTAGATACAGATATTTAAAAACGTTTCTACTAGAACACTGACTCTAAAAAGAATGAAGAATGGTGCAATATTCCACAACATACAGCTCCGGAGTTGTATGACAGCATGCCAACAATGATTGAAGCTTTTCTGAAGGATAGGGTAACCCTTATTAGGTCCTCGGTTGTTAATGCATTGTATAAATGATTAGTTTTAAATCAATGCAAAAAAATGTATATATTGTACCTTTATATGGGCAAATATAACCAATAATAACTTTCTCTTTCTTTTGGTAAATATTATAATTTGTATGAGTGTAGCACAGACACTGACAATGATTGCATCAGACAAGTTAAGATATACCAAGCACTTTGTGCAGCACATTTATTTATATTTGTGTTAGTGGTCCCAAAAAAAACCCATCAAATATACAGAGAAATATGGGATCATTTACTGCAGAATTGTGTGTCAGCACATCAGTCACAATAACTCCAAATAAAAATCAAGCAATGCATACTGTTTCTTGTGTTCGATCCCAATTTATTTAGTTTATTGTCATATCAGAATTAGATAAATTGAATACAGATGTGTTAACGTCAAAATATCAGTAATTAAACTTTTGTACAGAGCTGTTCATAGTTATCATTGTCAATGTTCTTCTGTGCGTTGTTGCTGGTCTTCAGAAACATTAAATGATCATTTTATGTTTTCATGGCATAATATAATGTAATGATATAACATAACAAAACGTATAGGATGAGTTTGTGATGTAAAAACTAGAAAAAAAAATGGTCTCTGATATAAAATGAGCAATTGGTTAAAAACCTGCTTCACATGTCAATAAAAGACTAGACCAGCAAAACCTCCAATTTCTCAATGTGATATAATTGAAATACTGGTGGATGCTGAGCAGGAGAATTACTCACAGGGACTAGGGAATTATTCAAGGGAATAGAAACCGTCACTTTGCACAGAATTCCAGTCTTGACAGGTTGAGTCCATTCAACTAAAATGTGGGGGCAAATGATTATGCCAACATTTATTTAGAGGCTTCATGGGGAGTTAATATGTGTGCAACCAAGACTTTTAATTTTTTGCTTGTAAATAATTTTGAAAAATATGTAAAAATGTTTCCACTTTAATATTATAGAATAGTGATTTACACTATTTGGTGACTTAAAATCTAAATTAAATCAATATTCATGCTAGATTACCACAAAATATGCAACAGTCAAGGGGTTAAGACAATACAATAAATATAAGCGCAATTATGTGTTCTGTAAAATATAAAGTAAAAAAAAAATACAATTAGTGTTCTGTAAAATATAAATAAGCGTATATGAATCATTTACGCAGTGGCACTGCTGACGTGATTCCTTTTATCCAGTCTAATAATAGTTATGAAAATGAATTCTCACAAAATTGTATCCGACTTTTGGAACTTAGCTTATAATACTACGTAAACATACAATCAGATTCAAGCTATGGGCCTCATTCTAATGATGGCCAGAAAATGGCCGCAAGGCTGCGATCCCTTACGGCAGCTGCGGCCCCTTAGCTAATTTGCTACAAAGGAAAGGGGCCACAACACACCCCTTCCTACAGCCAATCGCAAGGCATGCAATTGGCCGTTAGCTTTGGCGGGCTTGTACCTGATCGCAGTCTTTAGCACGCAGATTAGAGTGCAAGCCTGCCAAACTAAAAAGTCCACAATAAATTAAATGCAGCACTGTGCAGCGGACTTGTGGCCACAAATGACAGTATTGGCTAGCGGCGATATGCCAGCTAGCTAATGTACTACATGTCATCCCCATGTCCCCCCTAATGTCCCCTATCAATTACAGAGCTGTTCAGTTCTGCATTAAATATTTATTTACCACTAAAGATATCCAATCCCATCCGAGTAAGGGCTTGGATTCAAATCTCCCGCCACGGTTCCTTAAAGGGACTGCAGCACACTAATGATTACCCCAAGCCGCGGGGGTACTGTAAGTACCCCCGCAGCAACTAACACCACATTAACGCTAAAAATTAAAATTTCCCGCCCCGCGTGGGTTCTGAAAGGATCTTAAAGGTTTATAATGGACCTGTGAGAAATAAAAAATTTACCCCTGCCGTGGGGGTACTATAAGTGCCCCCCCCCAGCACCTAAAATTCCCCCCCCATAACTCATGGTGGTCAATATAAAAAATTAACCCCCTCAGTGCAATAGGAGTCTATGCAGTGGGGTTGGCCACAAGGGAAAGCAAGCCGGCCGGAGCCCACGGCCGCAAATAATTAGTATAAGAGAGTAGCTTGCGGCCATCCCTTGCGGCCACGTAGCACTTACGGCCATCATTAGAATGAGTCTAAGCCTCACTGTATCTAAGCCTCACTGAGGTTTAAAATATGTAAATAATGTTATTTTACAAATTCGATTTTATTTTATGCCTATTTTCCCCTGTTTAAAGTGATGTTTGTAGCAAAGGTATTTCATGTTTGGAGATGTAGATAATTTTTTATTACCTAGCAGAACTCTTGCAATCAACCCTTTATACACAGATAGAGCTTTTTTTTTCTCCAACAAATACACCAAAATATTACAACCATCATAAAACAATATCATATATTATATTTGTATCCATTACAGAACATCTAACATATAAAACAATTAATATTCCTTTTTATTCCTTATTAGAAACCAATAGCCCCTTCAATTGCAAGCTAGCAACTTATTTGCCGACGGCGGCATATCAGCAAGTGAGTCGTGAGCTTCGGTTCCCTTCTGTTTCCGAGGCTATTCAAATAGCCAAGGCCAAATCTCGCTGCCTGAGATCCGAAATCGGAAACCTAGGTTTCCAACTTAAGCTACTGCTTACTGTCAGCCAAGTGGAGGACGTCATTATGATGGCATGAAACCTGCGAGTGCTCCCGCAGGCTCCCCACATGACCCCCCTGATGCGGGGGTCCCGATCGGGACCCCCACATGGTCCTCACATTAACCCCATGCTGGAGGTCCCCATCGAGACCCCCACAGGGTCCCCACATTAACCCCATGATGCAGGGCATATGATCGGGACACCTGCTGCATTTAAAATTCAAATTTCCTGCTGCAGGTCCTTAAAGGACGTTAAAGATTAACCCTATCACTCATGGGGCTCTATACAGAGCCCCATGAGCCTCAAATTAACCCAATCACTTTATGAGGCTCACTACGGAGCCCCATGAGTCCTTAAATTACCCCATTACTCATGTGCCTCTATTTAACCCCCTCAGTCCCATAAGGGTCTATACTGACCAATTTGTGACATTACTTAACCCCATAAGTCCCATAAGGGTCTATACAAACCCTTATAGGACACTAATTAACCCCATAAGTCCAATAGGGTTCTATACAGACCCTAATGGGAAAATGCTTAACCCCATCAGTCCAGTAGAGGTCTATATAGAACCCTATAGGACACTATTAACCCCTAGAATAACACTATAAGTGCCATGAGGGTCCTCCAGGACCCTCATGACACAAAGTGTAAACACTACACTATTAGCCCCCGCTCTACCCTATCAACACTCTCAACACTATTAACCACTAGAATAACACTATAAGTGCCACAAGGGTCCTACATTATATATATATATATATATATATATATATATATATATATATATATATATATATATATATGTATAGTAAATAAATAGTACATCTGTGTTCACATTTGAAAATCTAAAACAAGTTTAAAAACTTGCTTCCAGCTATTACACTGCATTCTGGGAAGTTGAACTGGGACATGCAAATGTGCCCACAAATGCCTCACTTTTCAATCCTTAGCCATTATCAAACATGGCTTCCTTTAAGCTTATGCATGCTGTATTACACAGCTTTAATGCAAAACCAAGGTTGGATTAAACACAGGCGGAGTATCCAATCCATGTACAGCTGTTTCACGCTTACTGGCTATTATCAGCATGGAGCGGGATCTCAGCCTGTGTTGTGGACTTTATGAGAAGGTAGTTCGCCACAGCAGTCATTTAAAACATGGTGGGTAAAATAGCGATAGAAGCCCTCCACCGTACAGTAGTACAGTAAATAAATAGTACTTGCTTCCAGCTCAGAATTCCGAGAAACAGTGTTTTACACTGCATTCTGGGAAGTTGAACTGGGACATGCAAATGTGCCCACAAATGCCTCACTCTTCAATCCTTAGCCATTATCAAACATGGCTTCCTTTTAAGCTTATGCATGCTTGCTTATATATATATATATATATATATACAGTATATATATATATATATATATATATATATATATATATATATACATATTAATAATGAGTAATGCAGTATATTATGCTACCTTTTGTATTGGACAAACACCTTATTTAAGTGGAAGTCAATGTAAGTGGAAGTCAATGTATGTAATCCCATGACCTTAAAATGGAAAAATCCTCTAAAGCAGCATGTTAAGCTACTTTATTTGTAAACTACTCATGCTACTTGGTAGATAGGTATAAAAAATGTGTATATCTAAAAAATAGTGTGTCACAATTAAGGCTGAGATTCCAAGATGTATTTTTAACCTTTAGTTTTCGGGAGCCACAATTTTGTTGTTCCTGTATTATAGCAATTAAAGTAAAATGCTCCTACAAAAAAAATCTGATATATTTTCTCCATTCTTTATATTATTATATTATAATTTAAAGAATACACTAACATATGTGCTTTTTATGATTTATACTGTAAAAAACGTGAATACTAATTCTTTATTTTAACAGTTTTTCTCTGGGAATAAGTTTTATAAATTATTTTTGTATATAGCCCAGTAGTTTTCGAACTGAAGCTTCTCATCTCCTTTTGATAGATTTAATCTATAACATGATATTTAACATTTTTCCATTACGTTGTAAAATAACACATCTACCTGCACTGTCATTTACATTTGTATCTCATCTGACAAATATTAAAATATGTAGTTTTCTGTTTGTTTTGCTCACATAAATAGCTCTTCAAAAATTAGTTAATATGTATATAAAATGTTTAGTAATGTTTAGTATTACAGTTAGCAAAAAACTTTATTTTAGCTTTCACCATTATTATCGTTAAAAATGTTTGAAGTATCACCAGCAATTTACAATGTTGGCATCTGTTGCTAGCATATGTTTATTCTGTGATTTCTTCCAATTTTCCTTTATAATGATTGTTCTAAGGATTCTTTAAGATTTCTTGATGTTCTTTAAGCAATTTTAAAATATCATGTAGAAACTTTATTTTTAGAATACTCCAGTGCTTTAAATAAGCATCTGTAAATTGTTATGCTCTTGACTGTAGGCCAAAACCATTCTTTCACGTAGCCCCTTGTGTTTTCATTTAAACATTTTTCTATTACCTTGTTGCATTAATACCTCAAACTATTTATTTTATATTATCTATTTAAAAATCTACCCTGTAATTTTTCACCTTGTTGTCAATTTTGTCTTAAATGTTGTATATTGACCCCCAAACCCAAAGCAAACGGGAATTGGGGGAGGGAGCCCTCTGGTTGTTTAGTGTAGTTAATGTTAGGGACTATGGGGGTCCTTATAGGCCCACACAGGTAGATAAGGCCCATGGGCATCCCTAAGGGTGATATTGTAGGGGATAGTATGTTATGGGGTCCTTAGGATTCCCACAAATATAGGTTAGAATACCATTGGGCCATAGGGACCACAATGGTGTGAGGTTAATATTGTGGGGATATCACAACAAGGACATGTATACTGTATCTCTTAATTTAGTGAGAGCTGTTACTTACATAGTTATAGTTCCAGGTAGAGGTTTAGCTGGTGTTGTGGGAGGTTGAGTTTACACATAGGGTTTAGGCTCATCTGCAGGGTATTCCAAGAACATTCAGCAATAGGCTAGATTTCATATGGGAGCTATGTAATTGTACTTTAGGTAGAAACACACACAGAGTAGGGAACATCAAAAGTAGCAATCACTTGATGGTTTACACATAAGGGCAATATATACGGTAATACATTTGTGTGAGCTTTTAAACATACAATTTTATATGAGACCCTTGCAATCAAGGTTTATATGCATGTAATACTTTGTCTGGTGCTATTTCTGAATAGTTTGGTACTTAACTAATTATCATCTTTATTAATGGTCATATCCAAAAATGTTATATTTTATAAAGCAACTTGAAAACTGAATTTTAGACTTAAGTCTTTTGATGTAAAATATGTAAAAATGTATGTAATTTCTCTGCTGTGCCGTTTGAAATAATTTATATGTCATCTGTATACCTGAACCATGCTACTGAGGCCTTCATCACGTGTAATATGTTGCTAATCCTACAATAATACATTATAACATAAGGGCACACACTTGGCCCTCATTTCCATGCAATGTGCAAGTTTTGGGTGTGTTTAAAAACAAAAATATTGTGCATTAAGAAAAATTGCTGTAATTCTAAGATGAATTGTTCATGCCAATCCTGCCAACCTTTTTTATTTTAAAGATTGCATGTCTTGCATCTTTGATATACAGATCCAAGATTTTAACTAGAGGTTGGAGTAAAGATCATTGACTGACTTGTTACTTCTCTGTGATGCACAAGATTCACTAACCCTTGGTCTTCACTGCACAGAGCATTATTGTATTCACTAAATGTTCTTATTATAATGAGCCATGAGAAGAATAAAAAGTCTCATTAGAATATTTCCATTAGGAGCCTTTTGCAGTAATAACTCATTTAAGCAAATTATTTTATTACCAATTCTAGGGGATATTCTTACTAAATAAGCATTTCCTCATTAAATAATATTTTCAGTATCATTTTGAACCCAACAAATTGCTTAAAATTAGAGTTATCATTACTGGAATAGGCACTTAACCACCATTAACACAGTAAATCTGCCTTTGAACAGAAAAATGATTGCTTTGAAAAGCCATGAGGAACAAAGCTGAGTTTATACAGAAAAGCTTGAATTGCCATTAGAAAATAAGCATTGATGCCCCCTATGAATGCTTTGAAAACCATATATGTATTTTAATTTGTTTGTAGTACCAGAGTGGTTCATGTAATTTAATTTGTTTTAATTCCTTAATATAGATTTTCATCAAGACGAGTACAGCAGAAATGTCTTTGGTGGCACTGATGTTGTCACTAGGCTTCTTTTAGTCAGGTTTCGTAATTTTCATTTGTACAATTTCTTACATGGCTGACACTCTTTCATCCACATTTTCATGCTGATACTAATTTCAAATTGCATATTGAATTTTAGGTTAAATATGATTAGCTCTTGGGAAAAGTATCCCTTTCTATAAAAAAAGATAAAATAAAATGCTTGTGGGCTGCCAACCACTTCCACAGAGAGTATAATTTTCATGAAATTAGTACAGCATTCATGCTTCAAACCTTACAAAGCTAAAACATTAATTTCAATTACACTGAGAACAATAGATTTAACTAAGCTTATTCTGTACCCCCAAGACAGCTTCCTACATAATAGATTCCTAAACTCTCAAAGCACACATTTAAAATGAGGTTACAGTTTCTACATTTGAATTGTTTCAATATGTAACAACGTCAAAGTAAAAAAAAAAAAGTCCATTGTTTAAATTGAGTAACTTTTTTAATCAATGCAATATTCCCTCTGTTTGTCTTTGAAAGACCTCCAAGCTATAAGCTGATATATACAATTGAATCGGATTCACAGTTTTAATCATTGAAGTAATGTGAATAGTTTTTTTCATTAGTTCAAGACTGTGGAGTGTAATCAGATCGCTATTTTGTTGTAAACTAAAATGTATTATACAGGGGAAAGGTAAACAAGGTAACGGTTAATAAAAAATGCATTTTAACTCCTCATTTATAGGCCATAGATAACAACATATTTATGCAGATTAATACAAGAAACCAAAAAAAATATTTAATGTGTTCTAGAAAGCATATTTTAAATTCATATATCTAAATGAGTGTAGTTTTTTTTTTCTTTCTTAAACAATAGTCCCTGGGTTAAATAAAATGCTTTGGGTGTATAATTCCTCTGGGGGATGTGTGTCCTATTAGTTTCAGCCACAATCATTGCATTTGTTGAATATTTCAAACAAGTTCAAGCATATTTTTCATGCAGAAATTAACATATGCGTAATGTTTAAAATATACTTTTAGAGGCATGATAGAACATTTAAGGAAATTTAACATAGAAACCACAAAAACTCCAAATTGAGGTTAAAAAGTACATTAAAAGTCTTTGATGCATTATTAATATAATTATTTGTTCTCTGTTCATCAGAGTAAATGTCACTTTCTCCATTTCCTGCACTGCTTTCTGCTTTGGTTGTATTAGTTCCAGTTTAAATGAGTTATAAAAACACTTTTTTATTCCCTTTTTTCTAGATTCGAGGCTTGGTGAAATCAGAACTGTTAAAATGAATGCTAAAACTAAAGGTTTAGCTTGTGATATTTTAACCAGCATATAATCTGACTCTCAAGTGTTACACTTTTTAACCAGACATATAATCCTAGCCAGTGGCAGAGGCAGAAAACTAAGCGCCCTGGTACAAAAAACATGTTGGGCTCCCTCCCCCAATGATGACAAAAAAAAGACCCTTTCCTGTAGCTACTGCACCCAAGACCCCTTACCATAGCTGCGGCCCTTCCCTTACCTCCTGAGTGCAGGAAGTATATATATATATATATATATATATTTATTTATAATAATTGTCTATCTACGAGACGTTGTCACGATTTGCGTGATGCGTATGACTTAGCGATGCACTTAGGAGCACTTAGGCAATGAGTGCTGAAGGCGCTCATTGTCGGCGAGGCTCTCATAGCGAGGCGAGCTGTTAAACTCAGAGCACTTAGGCAATGAGCGCCTAAGGTGCTCATTGCCGGCGAGCCTCGCATAGCGAGGCGAGCCATTAAACTCGGAGCACTTAGGCAATGAGCGCAGAAGGTGAATGAAACAAGCAGGACTTAGCCTACAAACAAATTACACACAGCCTTAGGTTGAAAGTAGTGGAGGAATGTGGCTTAAAAGAAAAATACAAGACTGGACTTAGAAAAAAAAAGATACGAGACACAAAAAATGATGAGATTAGCATCCGGCGAGCAGTGTTGGGTGAATGATAAACGCGGGACATAGAAAAAAAAATACAAGACACAGGACCGAAAAAGAGGGCCGAACCAAAAAGCCGAAAAATACAATAACTACACCCAAAAAATTACAAAAAACATCACAGACAGCATGGGGCAACAGCCAGGAAGTCTGTGAGTGGGGTGAAACGCGAAATAAACTCAATTTAGACCGAGGCTACACGACCCCGAACCGCGTAAAACACAGCCAGCCACGTACAGTGGATATAAAAAGTCTACACACCCCTGTTAAAATGTCAGGTTTCTGTGCTGTAAAAAAATTAGACAAAGAAAGTTTTTCCACCTTTAATGTGACCTATAAACTGTACAACTCAATTGAAAAACAAACTGAAATCTTTTAGGTAGAGGGAAGAAAAATCTAAAAATAAAATAATATGGTTGCATAAGTATGCACACCCTTAAACTAATACTTTGTTGAAGCACCTTTTGATTTTATTACAGCACTCAGTCTTTTTGGGTATGAGTCTATCAGCATGGCACATTTTGACTTGGCAAGATTTGCCCACTCTTCTTTGCAAAAACACTCCAAATCTGTCAGATTGCGAGGGCATCTCCTGTGCACAGCCCTCTTCAGATCACCCCACAGATTTTCAATCGGATTCAGGTATGGGCTCTGGCTGGGCCATTCCAAAACTTTAATCTTCTTCTGCTGAAGCCATTCCTTTGTTGATTTGGATGTATGCTTTGCGTCGTTGTC
This sequence comes from Discoglossus pictus, assembly GCA_027410445.1. Lineage (NCBI taxonomy): Eukaryota > Metazoa > Chordata > Amphibia > Anura > Alytidae > Discoglossus > Discoglossus pictus. The sequence goes on along the minus strand of CM050167.1, from coordinate 294,854,615 downwards.
ATGCTGAAAGATGAAGTTCCTCTTGATGTTCAGCTTTCTAGCAGAAGCCTGAAGGTTTTGTGCCAATATTGACTGGTATTTGGAACTGCTCATAATTCCCTCTAACTTAACTAAGGCCCCAGTTCCAGCTGATATGGTGGGTATGGTGTTCTTTTGGTGATGTGCAGTGTTGTTTTTGCGCCAAACATATCTTTTGGAATTATGGCCAAAAAGTTCATCCTTGGTTTCGTCAGACCATAACACCTTTTCCCACATGCTTTTGGGAGACTTCAGATGTGTTTTTGCAAAATGTATCCTGGCTTGGATGTTTTTCTTCGTAAGAAAAGGCTTTCATCTTGCCACTCGATCCCATAGTCCAGACATATGAAGAATACAGGAGATTGTTGTCACATGTACCACACAGCCAGTACTTGCCAGATATTCCTGCGCTCCTTTAATGTTGCTGTAGGCCTCTTGGTAGCCTCCCATTCCAGTTTTCTTCTTGTCTTTTCATCAATTTTGGAGGGACCTCCAGTTCTTGGTAATGTCATTGTTGTGCCATATTTTCTCCACTTGATGGTTCACTGTGTTCCATGGTATATCTAATGCCTTGGAAATTATTTTGTACCCTTGTCCTGACTGATACCTTTTAACAATGAGATCCCTCTGATACTTTGGAAGCTCTCTGTGGACCATGGCTTTTGCTGTGGAATTCGACTAAGAAAATTTCAGGAAAGACCAACTAGAGCAGTTGAACTTTATTTGGGGTTAACCAGAGGCACTTTAAATGATGGCAGGTGTATGCTGTCTCCTATTTAACCTTATTTGGAATAGGATTGCTTAATTCTGAACACAGCTACATCCCCAGTTATAAGAGGGTGTGCAGACAAAGATTTAAGTTTGTTTTTCAATTGAGTTGTACAGTTTATAGGTCACATTAAAGGTGGAAAAAGTTCTGAAATGATTTATGTTTGTCTCATTTTTTTACAGCACAGAAACCTGACATTTTAACAGGGGTGTGTAGACTTTTTATATCCACTGTATGTGGTAGAAAAATACTAATAGGAAGGATGGAAAATAACCTTGGAGAGCTAAAACATAGATATACATAAACGGTGCCATTTTACAATAGTAACTTACACAGTCACATTAACATTGTAAAATGGCGGATTTCCTGCCTAAAACAACGTTTTTTTCTCGTGCACGCAGCCTATATATAGGGCACACTTGCCACAGAACTGGCACTTTCTCCTCAGGTGATGACAGTCTGACTGGACATTTTCTGCTGCCGGAAAATCAAAAGAGATTGTTAGCTCTTCTGGATACTGATTGATGAATATTACATTAAAAAAGATACAGTATATTAATAATCATTAATCAATAATTAATTGATTAATTATTAATTTAAAAAAAAATATTATTTAAAAAAATTGAGGAAACAAGAATTGACGCTTGATTAAGTTTAGCAATACTTTTATGTTTACCTGTTTGTAAGATATTAATTCACTGAAAAATTCATTAATAATGTACTTTAATTTATTAATTAGTAATTAGTAATCATTAAGCAGAAACAACAGCTTAAAATTTATTAAAACATGATTAATGCAAAAAAACACATTTACACATTGATTCATTAATTATTAATGTACATTATTTAATTAATTAATTAGTAGTAATCATTATAAACAAACAAAAAAAGATTTTACAATACCTTTAGTTTAGGAATATATTAATGCTTACATCTTTAGAATACATTTAGTCAGTGATTCATTGATTATTAATGTACATTAATTTATTAATTTGTAATTAGTAATATTAAAAAAATGGTGAAAAAAAGGACTACAAACAAACTGTATATTTTAAGATGCACTGACATATCCATGATGATGCAGATTGTCTAATAGGGATTAATTCAAATATTACAAATGCTTTCCATTTTGTTTGACAGTTTCAGTGACGCTGCAGCTGAATCAACACAGTGAGTGACGTTTGCAGCCTTTCAACACCATAAACAGCACCTTTACAGGTATATCATTAAATTATGTTCTTTGCAAAAAAGGATTTAAGTCTTCTTAGTTGGAATTGATGACAGTTATTGATTAATTAACGTATATTAATATATTAAATAATTAATAATTAGTAATCAAGACCAAGAAAATGTTTTGTTTAACAATGAGTATTGCTTTTATGTTTTCCATCTATGCTAATATATCTGTGTTACTACTGATTGACTGATAGGGATAAAGCAACATATTACAATTTTTTATTATCTTATTTGACAGTTTCAGCGTACCTGCAGCTGACTGAACACAGAGAGTGAGGTTTGCAGCCATTCAACAGCATAAGGATCATCTTGATGGGTATATCATTAAATTAGGTTCTTAGAGCAAAAAAAATAATTAAACTTTTTTTATTTGGAATTGATAACACTTATTGACTAATTAACGTATATCAATATATGAATTCATTAATAATTAGTAATCATTACAAAAAAAAAGGTTTGATTTAACAATACATTGAGGATTATGCTTTTATGTTTTGCATTTATGCGACTATATCTGTGTTGCTGGTGATTGACTGATAGGGATGAGGCAAAATATTACAAATGATTTCAATCTTATTTCACAGTTTCATCAGATCTACAGTTGACTCAACACAGAGAGTGACGTTTGCAGCCTTTGAACACCATAAAGATCACCTTGACAGGTATATCATTTAATTATGGAGTTAGGGAACAAAAAAGGCTACATCAAATGTTGCTAACATGGATAACAGTTATTGATTAATTAACATATAATAATAATTTAATTAATTAATAATTAGTCATCATTTAAAAAAAAAGGAAAATGCAATAAAAGTAATAAAAAAAATTAACATGCACTTATATATCCGTCTTACAGCTCATTTATGTACATTGTTTTTGGAAATATTAATTAATAATAAGATAAAAAACAAGATGAGGTTAGAAGACTTTAAAAAAAATTACATTTTACTAAGCACTTAAATATATGGAGTTCATTCAATCAAGACAGAATGGAATTCAATGATTAAAATGTATTTTCATGTTATTTCACAGATTACTCACCTCTGTACCTCTGTACCTGACTGAAGACAGAGAGTGAATTTGCAAGGATTTGTACACAAAGAACAGAGAGTTCACAGGTATATGATTTTAGCATGCCCTTAGGGTTTGGGAATGATGACACTTAATGATTAATTCAGGAAAGTATAGGGGGGCTTATATAGTGCCAGATTGCTTTGAACAACTTGCAAATTAATGAGGTTTTTAGATTTCATTTTGCACAAAAAAAAATAATTAAGATGAATGAGGTTTGTTGATTTTAATTGGTCATTACATATATGTGCTTAACTAATTAGCTTTTAAAGAACCTCAATTAGACATCATATCTACATTCATTGCATCTTTAAGAAAATTGAACATTCTTTTAGAACACATCTATACTTTGATAATAGCTGTTTATGTTTGAACTATTTAGGTTTAACATTGATCTCAGTTTTGGATGAATTCACTAACGTATATTCATTTAGTAATGGATTGATAAATCAGTACTCCTAAAATTAAAAAAAAATTCTCAATATATATATGTGCAGTCCTTTGCTATTTAATGTATGTCAATAAAACACTCAAAAAAGGGTTTAATTTATTGCATCGGAAAAAAAAAGATTTTAAAATCTTTGCATTCTTTAATTAATGCTATTTACTTTTAGATTGAGACCAGCTACAAACAATATATACAGAAACCCCCCCCCAAAAAAATCTTACACCTGTATTTACAATTAGAGATTACAATGGCAGATAATGGAGAAGACAACATTGAATGCAAAAGAAGATTGGCAAGGGAAACGAAGCAAAGGTGGAGAGATGCACAGCCACCTGAAACTTCCCAAAACTTAAGAGAAGAAGACCGACAGAGACTTTTAAATAAAAGAAAAATGAGTAAGAAAGCACAAAGTGGGTGTGCTGGGGCTTTAAAGAAACGAAAAAGTAAACTAACACATGTCTGTGAACCATTGCCCAATGATACTATATTGCCTATTGACACCAATGTTCAGACACATGACACCAATGAAGATATAGAAAGTTGTAGTGATATCTATGTTGAGGAAGTGCATGAGAATGTGTTTATTAGAGCACTAAAATTAGACACTCATTATTGTGGATTACTTAATGTTTTTTGTCAGTTTTGGTGGGCCTATCATTTTCTAAAGGAAAGACCAACTGACAGAGATTTCATTAGTTGCTGTCAGAAAGGAAAGGTAAGACTTCCACAAGGACACCCATTTCCAGATTACTTACAAAGTATCATGTGCGATCCACCATTTCCAAATATACCAATTTTAAAAAAAACATATGCTTTATGGGTGCCACATTAGCAGAAAATGTCCCAGGACATGGTCCTTACTGTTTTAGAGTTCAAGGACAAATTTACCACCGAACTTCACATTTACACCCACAAGAAGGAGAGCAAAGGAAATGTGCACAGTTATATGTCTTAGATACAATGGAAGCTGTTGAACAAAGAATGATGCTTCCAGAAAATAAACAGTGTTTGCGCATAGTCTTTGAACAGCTTGATAAAATTATGGCCAAAAACCAATACAGTCAAGCATACAAACAATTAGCACAAGTTGAAAAAGACATCAATTGACAATTCCAAGAGTAAATATGGTGTTAAAAAGAGATCGCAACACTGTATAATTTACCAACAGTAAATGAGGTTGCCATGGTCTTTAAAAATGAAGATAGTGAACCACCTTTTCAGCGGGATATTAGAATATATCCACACAATGAAGAACAACCTTTTATAAACATAAATATATTAAGTTGTAATTTAGATCCAATGACATATCCAATTTTCTTTCCAAATGGTGAACCTGGATGGGAACCAAATTTACAATTGCAAAGTTATCCCAATAGTAAAGTTTGTGTTAGATGCAATATTTCTATGCTGGAATATAAAGTGGCACAAACTGCTATTCGGGATTCTTTTAATCCAATTTTAAAACGGGACAAACTCACCCAACAATGGATTATTGATTCCTATCTACAAGTCGAAACAAATAATCTAAATGTTATGAAATTTCAACAAAATAAGCTTCAAGTAGAACAGTATTGTGGATTGATTGATTATGTCACTGTATTAGCTACCAACAGAGACATTCCAGCTGGAAGAGCAATTATTTTGCCATCCACTTTCCAAGGATCTCCTCGCAATATGTGAGAAAGATATAATGATGCCATGGCTATTATCACAAAATTTAGCAAACCAGATTTATTCATTACATTCCCATGTAATACACAATGGCCAGAGATCAAGGCAAATTTGAATCTGGGACAAACTACTTCTAACCAACCAGATTTAGTGGCAAAGAGAATTTAAAATCAAACTCAATTCATTAATACATGATATAACTAAAGCACAGTTATTTGGAAAATGTGTGGCTTTTTTTTAAACCATTGAATTTCAAAAAAGAGGACTGCCACATGCTCACATACTTTTAATCCTGCAGGAAAAAGATACGTTTAATATTGCAGAGAGAATGGATTCAGTCATTACTGCTGAATTGCTAGATCCAGAAAAAATATATATTTTTAAGCTTTTTGACATTGTTACAAACAAAATGATTCATGGGCCATGTGGAGATATGAATCTTAATTCACCATGTATGGAAAATAAAAAATGTACAAAACAATTTAAAATGCAAACTTATGTGATGGATACCCTTTGTATAAAAGAAGACAAGGACAAACAGCTATTATCCTTGGACGAAAGGATAATAGATATTTTTCGTTCCACACAATCCAATTTTACATGACGAACTTTCAAATTATTTCGATGCTCGCTATTTCAGTGCTTCTAAAGCAATGTGGCGCCTTCTGAAATCTGAGATGCATGATCGGTCATATGCTGTATATCGTTTAGCTGTACATTTGCCACAAAGTAAGTTTGTTTGCTTTACTGCAGGCAATGAAAGAACTGCCTTAGCTCAAAGTGAACAAAGAGATACAACTCTTACTGCATGGTTTAAATTAAACTGCCAGGATACGCAGGCCAGACAATTTTTATACATTGAGATTCCATTTCACTATGTATTTGTAAATGGTCTATGATGACAACGAAGAAGAGATACGCTTAAAATGATACCACAAATTTATACCGTCAGTCCAAGAGACATTGAACTTTTCAGTTTAAGATTACTTCTTTTACATGTTCCCGGTGTACAAAGTTTTGAACATTTACGCACAGTGAACTACATAGTTTATGAGACTTTCCTATTAGCTACAATACATCAAAACTTCATAGCTGATGATACAAAATGGGAGAGGTGTCTGGAAGAAGCAGCACTATATCAAATGCCAAAGCAAATGAGAGAACAATTCTCTCAAAAATGAAACGTTACAATGAGCCAATAGCACTCTTAAAAACTTTAATGGAAATTCAAAAAATATTGCTTGCTCATGGATTTAATTATGCAAGTTTTAATTTGCCTGATCCAGGACTTATAAATGACATCAACTTTGATGATTATGACATTGAGAAAACAAAAAACAGAAGAAAAACTGGCAACTTTAAATACTTTACAATTACAAGCATTTAGTGCCATCACAAATGCTACAGATGATTAAATGGTCAAAGACCGTTATTTCTATCTGGACTGCCCTGGTGGATCAAGAAAAACGTATCTGTACAATTGTTTGATGAGTTACATTCGAGCACAGGGCCAGATAACTTTTGTTAGACGGTGGTAGAACTGTGCATAGTGGATTTAAACTGCCAGTTCCCATTTTGGAAACATCAGTGTCAGATATTCGACTGAATTCTTTACAAGCCCAAAAATTTTAAAAAGTACATTAATTATCATAGACGAGGCAACAATGATGTCATGTCATGCTTTGCAATGTATTGATAGATTCTTAAAAGAAGTGATGGATAATAATTTGCCATTTGGTCGTGTTGTTAGGAGGAGATTTTAGGCAAACATTTCCTGTTGTGCCACATGGAAATAGAACTGATATAATTGAAACATGTATCAAGACAAGTAAACTGTGGAAAATATTTACACATCTCAAATTAGAATTAAATATGAGATCTGAAGGCCAAAACAAATTCAATGATTGGCTCATTCAAATTGGAGAAGGTAAACATCCACAAATACATGATTTACCCAATGATACCATTGAAATTCCATCACTCATATCAGCAATCTTTCTAAACACTCTGAATAATGACAATTACTCAGACATTGCAAACAAAGTGATATTAACATAAAAAAATAGATGTGTTGAATCTTAATAATGAAATTTTAAAATTCATCAAAGCACCACAAAATAATTATTACAGCGCAGATTCAGTTCTGTTTGATGATAAAGACAGTGAATCGAATTTTAGTATCAAATGTATTAATTCTTTAACCCCATCTGGAATGCAACCACATGTTTTGCAATTGAAAAAAAGGGGCAATTGTTATGCTTTTGAGAAATATGAATCCAAAAAAGGACTTTGTAATGGGACCAGATTCATTGTGCACGAGTTAAAAGATCATTTTATACATGCAGAAATTATGACTGGGACCCATAAAGGTGAACGAGTTTTAATACCAAGAATTGATTTAGCTCCAAGTGAGAGTGGTTTGCCTTTTGTCCTTCAAATTAGACAATTTCCCATTATCATGGCATTTACCATGACCATCAATAAATCCCAAGGACAATCTTTTAAGTCTGTGGGTATTTTTTTACAAGAACCTGTTTTTGCGCATGGACAACTCCATGTTGCTTTTTCAAGGGGAACAAATCCAGATGAGATTAAACTTTCAGTTGAAGACAACCCAAGTCAGGGTGATCTACTACACGATTTATAAAAAATATTGTGTATTACGAGGTTTTGTAATCACATATAATAGTGGTTTCATTTGAAGGAAGACTTCGAAGGTCAATTGGCCTCTTCTTAGTGGAACACTATTTCAGTTACAAAAATATGTCAACAATTTCAGAAAAATACAGTAATAACCAACAAAAAAGGAAGAAAGGAAAAAAAGAAAAGGCCTTACATCCCATATACAGAAATAAAAGTCTGTTGTGCTCTTTGAAAGGAAACCAGTTTCAAGGGGGAAAAAATGGAATGTCTTGGAAGTCAGTTTAGACATGATTGGCTCCACAAAACAGTTAACATGCATTTTACTGCATTTTACTGTTTAAAATGTAATCTTTTTCTTTCAGCTTTGTAAGCTTAAAAATATGTTGGAAAAGGACTGATAAGTTGATGCATTCTTTGTAATTAAGGTTTAATGTTAGTAGCAGCATCATCATTTGTTGAAATATTAAAAGTGCATGATAGATTGTATAGATTTTTGATCCAGGGACGAATCCGATTGCCAGTTAATGGAGTCAGGACGGAATTATTTTTGGACAACACTTTCAACAAATTTACAAAGTTGAAATTACATTTATTGAAATTAGCCTTCCTCTGGATTCAATATTCAAGGTCAATATAGTTTAAAATAAATTAAGGTTAAATGTTATTATCTTATGTTAATGTTAGCATTGTATGTTAAAAAGTTAGCAAAATTCATTTATTGAATGCTAAAAAAGATTTATGTAATTTGCAGCAGAAACATTTGTTAACAAAATTCAATGTACAATTAAATAGAAAGTATTAATCCAGGGAGTAATCCGATCCCCATTTAATGGGGTCAGGAAGAATTTTTTTTCCCCTTTTGAGACAATTAGCTAAGTTGCAATGGGATTTTTTTTTGTTTGCCTTCCTCTTGATTCAATACCTATGTACTTTACTAGGAGTTTAAATACAATTTTGTATGTTAAAAAGCATTATGTCATGGTTGAAGAGACTCATTTACAAAAAGTTAAACGATTTTATGTTTGTATTGTTAAGAAAAAACGTTACCCACTGTTTACAATATAAGTTGAATATTAGAAACCTTCATGTAATGGTTCACAATACTTATTCTGAGAGATTTGATGGATTGTTATATTATTATTTCATACATAATAATTACAAAGTTTGATATGGTTTAACAGTACATTGTTAAAAAAAAATAATTAAAGAATAATTTTTGTACTTCTTTGTAGATAAGAAAAAGTGTTAGAGAATCACATTGTGTCACAAACAGCATTTCCAGATTTACAATTCTATTGACCGTCACTTTTTATGTAATTTTTGTGTGTATTTATTGTTTTTTTAATCCTTTCCGGTGCGCGCGGTTCGGCCATTAAGGTCGTATTTTTGCAAGATCGTAATGTTTTTTTTTCTAAGTCCAGCGGCTCGCATTTTATTGTGTAAGTCCGTATGTATTGATTGCGTGTTAGATGTTTTTTTTCAAAGTCCCGCTTCTCTTTGTGTTTGTAACCGCTTGTGAGGCACTGTAGAGCCTCCACCTCCGCAAATGCGGCCCCAATTCTCTATAAACTGTATCTTTTCTACAGGCAGAAGAACATAAACCTCTTTATTAAATTAATTCCCTCCCTAATACAATAAAATCATCTGCACCAATTGAATTATAATTGGATACTAGAAGTGCTTTCATAATTCACACTTCTTATAGGAAGAACTATTTTTATTTGTATAGCTAAAATATTGTGATTGTAGAAGGTAAGTAAAATTTAGGATTTTTTAACACCTGGGAAGTGGTATGGTGGGTTCAAGAATCCACTCATGTATGTGTTTCTTGTTTAGCAGCTTCCCTGTCACCAACATTTAGTTTTAATGTATCACTTCTCAGTATAGTCACATTTGCTCTTAGGGAATGAATAAACTCAAATGCTACTCCATAGTATCACAGGCTTCTGGTGTATTTAATCCTGTTTCATCTATAGATTATGCTAGTGTTAACTAAATCATTTAATTACCATTTTTATTTCATTTAATTAGTATCTGCCCTAGTTATGTTACCTTTCAGATCATGCAGTTAGTCCCATCTTCACACTAATGTAGGTATACCACTGTTTTTGCCCTTAAAGGTATTTTTTAAGTTTCCTGGGTTTCAAATGTTTGGTAAGAAAAAAGCAGTGGTTATCAGAAAAAGACGTGTTAGGTAGAAAAGTTCAGTGAAAGTAAAAGTAACTGCTGTTGGATGGAATCACACCGTTGGGTTGGGTCTGAGCTCACAGCTGAATCAGAGGACAAGGATAGAGCGAGAGACTACATATCCCAGGCTGCTTGCAACACAGGAACCCCAGTGTATGATACAAATGTATCAGCTAACCTCTGCTTTCTCTTGATTGGCCAAAACTAGTTATGAATTTTATGCTAATCTTAACAGGTATTTTCAACTAACAAAAGCTGCAGCTTGTAAACTGAAAAGATTTAGCAAACATCAGGGTGAGTTCATAAATGTTTATTTTGGTATTTTTCATTATCCAGGGAACTTAGATATGTCTTTATTATAACAGTAAAAATATATCGTTGTGTCTTTGCAGAACTTGCTGTGGTTATGTATTTAAGGTAGGTTCACTTGTAGTAACTTTCTTCTTTTTTGTGAAACTGTATCAGTTAGAGATAGAAGTGTACAGAGAGAAATATTGCAGCAGATACCATTCCACACTTTGACTCAAGCATTTGGCTCTTATCAATATAGAACATGTCACCAGACAAATATCATCCTTATTAATTGGTACGACAAAAGAGGGATGGATATATGCACTGTCACACCATCAAACAACAACTAACCAAAGTGCCATTAGATCAGTCCACTAACTCCCACAATATTATTGACTTCTAGCAAGAGGTGTGAGAACACTCGGCAATCACAACTCAAAATTAATTGATCAATATGACGGTCATCCTTTGTTGCAACTATTATCAATTGTCATTTATATATAGACCTGAACTTATGTTCAATATGATGGTATGTTCTTCTAAGGTTCCCTACAACCCACTCTTAACGTGTTTTTCACTTGTTTTTCCTTCCTAAAATATATCACCCATAATTAATATGTTTTAACAGTTAGCCCTCCTACTTTGCTGAACCAAGTTCCATAGAGCTAAAACAGTTTATTAATATTCTAATACTTAAGGGATGCAGTTTACTGCACCAATGTCTAAAATGTTGAGCAAAATTACATAAAATATATGTTTAACAGTGTAATTTAGATTACATCTGTATTTTACTAATTTACCATGTAAGGTATGCACATTTTTTGTAAGTCATTTATTATATAGACCATTTCTTGTTGGGAAATGTCATCTGAGTACTACTCTTACATGAAATTATTCATATTAAATAACTGATGAATTGACTTATGTCATGAAATCTGGCAAGAGACTGTGTTATAATTCTATTTAGCATCCAGTCAAAGCGTTTAAGCTGCAAATGCCACAAATAAAGTAAAAAGATATACTTTTTAAACTGCAATATTTTAAAGCTCTTTTTTTCAATAGCATCCACAAGTCTTTGGGGAATTATTTTGTGCAGGCTTTTTAGGCTGACAATACCATTTGCTCAATTGAAATAATTAACAAAAAGCTGTGTTTTAACCATTTAAACATTATTTACATAAAATATTGGTGGAGAACTATATAAACTTAATTGCACTATTGTATGTCCAAAATAGGATTCCCCGGTAGTCCAGTGGTTAGGATTATGTGCTTTTACTGCTGCAAACTGGGTTTGATTCCAGTCAGGGAACCGAGATGTCACACCACCCTGATGCCATGCAGGTTTGTGCCTGGCCAGTACTTGAATGGGAGACCACGTAGGAATACCAGGAGCTGTTTGCTGCGAGCCATTGGAGAAGGAACTGGAAATCTTTTCCAGTATCTCTGCCATGAATACCAAGTAGATCAGAATGGTGTGTTAGGGTCCATGAGGTTACAGAGAGTCGGAAACAACTGTAAAACACACACACACATTTCCAAGAAGATCTCTGAGCACCAGTAATTGTTTTTTTAAGGTTATTATAATTATTATTATTATACAAAAAGAAAATGTACAAACTGGATTGATGACCCTGATACTGAAGTGTAACCAACTGGGTATGGTTTAGAATCTACCAACTGGCCCCAACCTGTGGTATCTTTTCTTCAAAGCAATTACTTTGATCAAAAGATAAGTGCCCAAGTATTAATTCTTCAACACTGAAAGACATGAGTAAGGTGCAAGATGTACTGCATAATAGAAGAACAATTGACCCCCTTTTCTATGCTTGAGACACTTTAGAGCATTTCTCCCTAAATGTCAGAAAGAAATATACAGCATAACTTGGAAAATGTTTCCATCTGTAAAAAAAAAAGGAAAGTGAGATTATATTGCAAGTGCATATTGAATTATTTAATACATTTCCAATCTTTTGAAAGTTACTTTAAAGTAAGAATTGTTAAGGTGATTAATGACAATGTTTAAAATAAAGAAGTCTACAACATCCATTCACATTAACATTTAAGTGAGACATTTTTCATTATAGTTTTCAAACAGTAACATTAAATATTAACAAATGATTAAACTGAGTTTGTATGAAATATATTATATTTCTGTTTAATACATCCAAATCCTGAATACTGCAAAATATGTAACTAAACGCTTTAAAATGCCTAAACAAGTAATATGATGCATAGATTTTGCAGAAAAATAAACAGTTTCATGCACGACTCGTAAGGAATCTGCACCATCTTCTCTTTCTTTTTTCAAGTCGTCACCATGTGACATTGCAAAACAGTACAAAGCATAACTGAGTCGTATAGCATGATAAGTTAAGCCTTTTTTATGATCTATGTGAATAAAGAGTAAACTTCAGCTTAGTTTCAACCACAACCCTTCTTTTTTGCTTGGTATTTTAGAGCAATACATCACAGATCTTTTCTAGAAGCAAAGAGGTTAATGGTTTAGGGTGTTTTAAAAGTAAGTTGAGCATGTAAGTTGATCATGTCATATAAACATAAAGGATTTGCAAGTAGCACGTTTGACCTTTCATGCTTGGCTCATACTCAGACTATGACATGTCCCACAGGCATACTTTATTTTCATTCAATGTTCTTGGCATCTTGCAGGGTCAATAGACTTCTAAAGACAATAATTCTATAGGCCCACCACTGAACTGATACCCTACTGTAAAAACATATTTAAAAGCCCTGTAGTGCACCAATAATATTCAAATAACCATGCTGGGTTTGAAATGCTCATAAATTATAAGGCTGCAGACCTATATACATTCATTATTATTTTTTGTATTATTATTTTACTTATTCTTCATGCTCTGTGCTGCCTTTATTGCATTCTAATAGTGTCTGTGTCAAATATAACACCCTTTTTAATTATGGTGTTATGTTGAGTAATAGTTTGCTTTTTTTAGCACACGCACTTGTGGGCTTAGTTTAAATCAAGCATGATTTTGAACAAATATTTGACTTCAGGCAGCTTCTACAGATTTTCCTGAACATATGATCATTATTCACAGGGACCAATAATCTCATTGCTGGCAACTCTTGCTTTGTTAAAAAATAAAATAACATAATTTCAGTGGTGATGATACCTTTTTATAATTTATACTGGTAACTGGTAGCAAGTATTGAACCGCTGTAAATATTATAAAGTACGTATTCATATTTATTTGTGTTAGAATTGTCTTCGACAGATGTACAAGGCAGTGTATATGTCACATCATAGGGTTATCTCTCCATTCATTGCATACGTTTCCTTTCTACACCTCACCAGCTGGAGCAGACAGCAGAATTTCAGTAACCCTCATCAGATCAGACAGCCACAAACCGAGCATGGAAAACCTCAAATCCAGCAAAACAACATAGTTCTACCAATCATGTCTTAACTAGAAGATCTCTTTATTGAACAGAGTACAACATATTTATAGTATAACACAAAAGTAATTAAACAGTGGTGACACTAAATTATACCACATAATTAAGAAATTAAGATCTCTAGATCAGAACACCAAAATAATTAAATGATTTGTTTGTATAATTTTTTTCCATTCCACAAAGAACCTCTTAGGTCTGCCTTTGCTAATAATTTGATAATACCTCCATAGACCAGGTCACACAGAATAGCTTAAATTACTAACAAATCACTTATAAAACAATACATACAAGTATCAGGTATGTTTAACATGAATGTAACCACTATATGAAGCTTTTACTTAATATAATAATCATACAATAATAATAGTACAAATAATATGCACCCAGTTATACAGTAATGTGAATCAGTCACCTCTGTAGTACAATTAATATACCCAGAACTAAACATGGTTCCACCAGTACAGTGAAACTCCCAACCCAGAAGATCAGTGCATAGCAAATTCACACTGACTGTCACATAGTGGTTTGTGATATTTCTCCCCTTTTTTTTAAAGAACATACTGGGAGCTGTACTCATAATGGTGCTGCTGACATGTACGTTTGACTGGAGGGTTCTGGAACAAGAGCACTGCAGCATTAGCAGAGAATGTACTATGTACCAGTGCAGGGGCTGGGTTCTTGCCTCAAAAGTTCAGCTGCCAAGCAGAGGGCATGCTTTTCATCCTGGGGTACCTAACCTAGGGCACCCCCCACACAATATCAGTATATCGGATAAATATTCTACCTGCATCACTTCCAGTTTGTTTGTTCTTGAGGAATTATACAGCAGGATTATGGTAGCCTTTCATGAGACGAAAGAAAAAAGAACATAGTTCTGCCACCCATGTCTTATCAGAAGATCCCTTTATTAAACAGGGTACAATGTATTTAAAGTATAAATAAATGGTAACTAAACGCATTAACAAAAAGTAATAAAACAGTGGTGCCATCAAACAACACCAATTGATAACATCATTAAAATCTTTAGATAAAAATGCCAAATTAACCTAATAACTCAGAGTTGTTGTTTTTATCACTCCACAGGAGGCCTTCAATGATAAAATGTCCCATTTAAAGAATTATTATTTCTATCATTATACTTTATATGTAATGCACCAACACATTATACAAGTTTAAGAGCAAGGCAAAATGCAATATTAATACATTGTAAAAGAATGGAGGACACTGCCTTTGAGTTTAAAATCTACTGTACATAGTCCTTTTCAAAAAGCTTAACCTTAAAAGATTAAAAACTTGCAAATTTACAATCTAAAG
Organism: Discoglossus pictus; assembly: GCA_027410445.1. NCBI lineage: Eukaryota > Metazoa > Chordata > Amphibia > Anura > Alytidae > Discoglossus > Discoglossus pictus. The sequence continues at coordinate 294,839,535 of CM050167.1, read as the reverse complement.
GTTTGGTTGTGATACAGAAGGGTGATAGTTGCAACATGGCAGTGTGTAAGGCAAAAGGCTCAAGCAAGTGGCGGTGGCTGTGAACTGTTTCAGCACCAAAAAGGACCTCATACATGTGTCTTTCCACACAATAATTTAATTACACCTCCATAGACCAGGTCACAAAGTATAGCTTAAATTATCACAAAACTATTTATCCAACAATACATAGAAATGTCAGGCATGTTTAAAATTAATATAACCACTATATTGAGCTGGTACTCACAAATATAATGCACCTAGTATTACAGTACAGTAAAATAACCACCTCTGTGGCAAAGTGAATACACCCAGAGCTAAACACAAAATCACCTGTACAGTGAATACTGCAGCCCAGAAGCCCAGCGCAAAGAGAAGACCTCTTACAACCATAACTTGTACATGGTGTTTATTGACAAATTTCATCTCCTTTATGGCCCAAAAGGGGATGGAGTGAAGCAGCTTGGGAGGAAGCTAAGATGTGAAATTAAATGTATTATTGAATTCTAATTTTTTTATGTAGCTCCCGTTGCTCATGCATCTCAGTGGAACTTTAATAATAATAATAGTTGACCTAACTTTTTAAAGATTTTTTTTACAAATTCTATATTACAGGATATTTTTGGAAGCGATGAACATGACAATTCCCTGGGGACTCAATGCTGCTGCAAACACAATAGTAATTTGTAAAAGTAAAATGTGGTTATATAACAGAATAGATTCCAAATCATATATCTATTTGTAGTTTAATTGGACTAGAGCAATATATTACATTTGTATTAATTCTATTTATTCCATAATTACATATGTATTAATAGTATTAATAATATATAATTTGTTCGATGACCTTTCATCCTCTGGCCCTGCATTTTAATTAAAAAAATCTGGTTTAATTTATATTCAGTTTATAAGGTGGGGAAGTGATATATATATATATATATATATATATATATATATATATATATATATATATATATATATAATATATAATGAGGTCAGTAATGGGAGGAGGCTGGGGACAGCATGAAGAGGGTGCACGCACTTGGGTGGTCAAGAGCAGCATAAATACATAACTTACCATGCTAGCTGGCACTTACCTTTGGTAAATCTGTTCTATATAGAAGCAGCAGCAATTTCACAATTCTTTCTTAGTGCAATACCTCAGAAAACAGTTTGTATTAGAAATATTAACTGGTAATAACTGACTTCCATGCATTTAAATTGGCAGATTTTAAACTTCACAAAGGTTTTTTATTTTTTATTTTGCTTAAAAATGAGCCATACAATGGTTAAAAAATATTGAATTTACAGCAGCGTTAAGACCTTCTTCTGACAAATGCTATTTTGTAGGCTAGGGCCTGTACCATTTGAATTATGCAGCTACAGTTAAACATGATTTACTCCCTCTAAATGCTGCAGCTGACACTCTCAAATCACAGTTGTCAAAGGCACATTCTTGATTTGCCTTGGTTTGTGTGCCACTGCCTCTCTGTGTGCCATGGTCCAGCTATGTACTTTTATAAAGCGTAGTTAAAGAGACATAAAAAAAAAAATTCATGCATTTAAAATAGCATCTTTTAAACACTACACCAATTGTTTTTTGAATAAAAAATATTAAGCAAAACCTGTTTAAACTAACAAGTGCAGTGAGCATGCCTTGTTCCATAGATATCATTGGCTGGCAAAGGGCAAGCCCCCAAGATCAGTTAAACTTCTGAGCATGTTTTTGTGCTCTGACACCATCATTTGGAAAAAGAAACTACACTTTGACCCTTTATCAAATACCTTATTTCTGATGCAACAAAGAAAAAGATTATTTGCTTATCCATTTAACTAAAACTAAAATGTATTAATTAATTAGTTTAATAAAGTGTTAAACTTCTTTTTATAACCATAAATGTAATATTTTTATTGATACATTATTAGAAGAGTAATCAAATATGTAAAGCGTGTTCATATTTGCTGAACCAGGGCACAGAGTTAAACATCGTACAGTTTTTAGGTAATTTCCTGTGGTTTAGTAAATTTGTTGACATAACTTCTCCGTTGTAGTGATTTCTTTGACTTTTTTATTTGCCAAAGTAGTTGGGTTGCAGAGAAATGCGGCCACAAATTTTAGGTCAAACTGAATCTGTTTAAATCTATTAAAATACTGAAATACTACAATAATATAATCAGTTCAATAAATGAGTACTGAAAAAGAGGAGAAAACTCAGCATAGCCACATTTTGACATGAGCAGCTCAGATCACATTACAAGAGGTTAACAAAATATATGAATCAACTTTGTAAGGTATCAAAACCTTAAAACTATATTTTAGATTGATTTCTTCCTCACAAAATATCTCAGATATGCACTTACATTAGCCAAAAGGTAAAATAATAAACCTGGATTAAGCATCTAAAGTACAGCTGTGATTTTTGACAAAATGCGTTGTTTCAAAGCCTGATAATTAAAATAAATAAATATATAAGTCTAATATTTTTAGCTGAAAAGATTAGTTATTATGGATTTTATTTAGCATTATCATATTTCATGTTCTGAATGCACCTGAATATACCTAGCAATCTCTTTGCAATTATGTTTTACATATTGGGCCATAGAGCAAAGTCTTGAAGAAGTCTTGGAGGTGCCATATCATAGTACATAGTACATGACCCAAGGAATAACACAGGAGTAAATATGCTCCCCAAGAGCTCTCAAGCCTTTTGCTCTTTAGAACATATGTTCCCCCATTTTTCATTTCTATTGTTTTTTACCATATTTTCCCTTTTCATATATCTCATTTATATATATTCTCATTATATCTTTTAGCATAGTAGTCCCTAGCAGAGTTAAATAAGACCTAACTAATGCTCTAAATTGATATAGAATTGGTTTTATTAACAGTTTACATGATTCACTAGCTGTTTCTAGTATCCAAATGCTAGTACCCAGTCTAACACCTTCTTATTTTGTGCCTAGCTTCTGCCTATATGGAAAAAGATGAACTGTAGTCTTGAATAGCATACATCTGACTAACTCAGAAAAAAAGTAGAGGCAGAGATGAAAGGAAAACAAATGAAGGTGTTTGGGCTGTGTATATGAAGCCTGTATGCGATGAGGGGCTTAATGCTTTGAAGAGAGAATCAATTGGAGTATGAACTGAGATGTTAAATAGAATGAGGGTGAATAAACTAGATGTTATTTAATTAAATCAGGAGTGAATAAAAGTTGGAAGTTAATGGAGTAAAGAAACAATAAAAATAATACATTGACTGAGGAAGGTCTGCAAAGGACAAAGGAAAAGTTTTGTGCACTGAAATGAGAGCAGAATAAAGTATGAGCTATAATTGCAGGGAAATTAGTGGTTGAATGGATACTGGGGAGAAGGAATAGAGGGTATGTAACTTAGTGAAGTGTGGAATCAGACAGGAAATATCTCTTGATTTGATTTGGGCATAGATAATGTAAACTAATCTTATTTGGTGACATATGGTGATATATCTCATCAGCATGTAGGTTTGAGGGAAAAGTAATCAGTTCGGGTACTGCTCTTTGGCTTTCTCTTTTTGGCTTTTTGAGTTCTCATCCAAGTCATATTATTTTTTAGGCTACATCAATCACATCAAAAGATGTCTAAAAGGGAGACAAGCCATCCCAGTGCATGAAAAATAAAACAAAGTAGCTATAATATCTAACTGTTGAGATAAAAGTATTTCAGGTTTCTAGTTCTGTCTATCAGTGTATTTCTTTAACCTGAGCCTCTACTGCTTATATAAAGGAAAAAAGAGGCTCAATGATATATATGACTTTTATTTTATAATATTGAAGCGGTGAAGATAAATTCACTCACCTACTGTGATGTATTGGCATAGGTCCTAACTTAGGGCCTCATTCAATTGCGATTTGGCCAACTGAAAAGGGCTCTATATAAGCACATAGCATATTCATTTTACAGAAGTATTTAGTTACTTTAGTTACTACCTTACTTTTGGATAGAAGTTCACTAACTAAAAACTTCTGTAAAAAAATATGCTATGTGCTTATATAGAGCCATATTCAACTGGCCGAATCGGAATTTAATAAGGCTGTATATTAGTGATGTATTTCATCACTTTCCCGACTTTTAAAGTGCAGTATTGAATTTTATTTGCATCTAAAGTGCTACGAACAAGTGTTTAACCTGTCCTGGTACTTGTAGGATTTTCTTCTACATTTGCTATTTATGTGTGTGAAAACAATTGCGGGCTTGAGGATTTTTAGCAATTGAATAGTGATTTGCGATTGTAACATTTAAGGGCTTGAAAGATCAAAGGCTTGGATTGGTTGGAGTTACGATTTTGACAACCGCAGGGATTTTGAGCCTGTAACCCCCATTTTGTTTGCAGGTAGCAAAAAAAGATGCCAATAAAATAGCAAATTAGTTTACGGGCTACATTACGGGCTCCAGTAACTACAATTTGCTCTATTGAATGGAGGCCTTGGCCAAGGAACAGATAATATAAACTAAAGATATATTGATACAGAGACATTTCTATCCAGTATGACGGTCTGACTATGAAACTGTACAAGATAAAGGATCAAGTGTAAGATGATGCTATGTTAGCCATAGAAACAGAAGAAATTGATAGAACTGGTATGATAGAAGCCTCTATGCTTTGAAAGATTACTATGTAACCATTGTAACCTATCATACCCAATCTTCAAAATGATACGCCTGGTTTTTAACATTAACTATGTGAGGAAAAATGTCATTTATAGTTAAACCACCTGCTAATATATTACATTTTACAGAATGTTCTAATGTTCTGTAGTTGCCTTTCTTGGATTATATCCACATGTTAAAAGAAAACTAATTAAGAGTTTGTCCTTGTAAGTGCTAGGATTGCAAAAATAACTTGCTTCTTTGCAAGATATACTGTTGGCTCACATCTTTGACAGACAACCATAGTTTTTTTTGTGTCAACAGGATGGATATAAAGCAGTGAAGAACAATTAATAAAGCAGAGACCATTTTAATCACTATACCGATGTGTGCCAATTGTGTCTTTCAAATCTGGTACCAGGTAAACCCTTTGTGCTGTGTTATTTTCTTCTGCAAGGTAATATTTTGCCAACAAACTATTGTATTGATAAATGTAAAAAGAAAGAAAAACAGAAGACATACCCCAGGAAGCACTGAGAAGTTTGCCTACACAAGGAATGTGGCTAAAACGATATGACCTATACTAAATGTACACAAATTAAATCATATACATGACTTCCAAACATGTACTGTAAAAATAAATATAGTCTGGTGGTTTCCCATAATGTAAATATCAATATAACCCAAATTATGCTTATAGTAACCACAGCAGCAAAGAAATGATAAACATATAAGCATAGTATTAGTTATCACTACTGTTAAAACATCTATGCTTCAAATGTTTGGTTTGCCTGTTGCTGTGGTTATGGCCATAATTGAGGTTATACTGATAATTGCATTAAGAGAGACACCCCAGATTCCTACTGCTGAGGGTCACTTGTGTTTAACAATGTGGGTTTACCATCTTGGAATTGTAGGCACTATAATACTCTTCTGCATTCTCATTCGTGTTATAGTTTTATTCTAGGCTACAATCAATCATATTAAATGATACTTACTTATGAACCCCAAACTTTTTATACGTTTTCTCAGCTAAGACGTGTGTTGTATCTCCCAAGTATTTGTGACTGTGTGGTTTGCTTGTGACCATCATTTTTTTTTTTTACAGCTTTAAGAGACATAAAATTTACTGAGAAACTGATAACTTAGCATTGAAGGCAATTTTGAAAACATGAGTTATCACATTATTTTACCTAATACATATATGTTTAAAGTAAGTAATTTAAAGAATATAACAACATCCACAGTGATTATTAAACTCATCTTGGGTATATAAAAAGAAGAAAGTAAACAACAATTAACTTAAAGGATAATATCAACTTTGAGTTCACAGAAATGCTATGATTTATCTCATAAAATAGTCTTATTTCCTCATTGTATCAATTATATGCTTCTTAAGAGTATTTTAATGTCCTTGTTTTTTTCCTCTACTGGAATGCTACTCTTTGAATCCACTAATCTTTCTGAAAAATAGTATTTCCTTTTTTTATCTGACACTGTTTAGATTTAGAGCATGACCTCTTATAACTGACCTTATGATTGTAGTCCCATATCATGCAACTGAATGCTTGACCACTACCTATGAGTCTCTGAGATTTATATGATATTATCATATGTTCAGGATATACATAATGCTTGCCTAATGCATAGTAATATGTTATACCATTATCCCATTATGTTTGTTATCATCATTGTCCTCTTGGATCCTGTCAGTGGCTTGGAGTAGTGCTTACGGAGGGTAATCTACACTAATTAATCTCTTAATGAGCTACAACAATAATGCTACTGGGGGACTGAATACATTCTGGGACCTCTAATCAGTTATTTTCTAAACTTTTAATATGTGCCTAGTTACTAGTAATACATCTTAAATAATACAGTTATCATTGTTCACCGTACACAATAGATAATCTAAAATTCTGTAAGTCTAAATATGCGAGATTAGTGTTGGTCCATTTGAAAGGGCACTTTTGGTAAACAGCCAATGATTCAGAATTTGTGGTATTGATTTGAAAACCTGACATTTGGTCAATATTTCCAAAGATGTGGAACTGTTGTATTAGCAGAATGTCAGAAGATCATTGGTGAAAACAGCTGTCTTGGCTGTGTAGCTGCAGATTTTAAGGTCATTTTCTAAATGGCAGATTAAAGGATGAATAGGTACATGGGACACCATTGATAGATCCCTCTTTCTAAAGAGAAAAGGTGAGAGTTTTAATCGTTGACTGTTACACATGTTGTGGCACTGTTATATTGGATACTGAGACGGTATAGTACAGAAACTTCTCCAGTGATAATACCGTAGTACTTGTCATGAACAAGGCCTGGCAACTTTGTTCAATGCTTTATATACACCTAAATGACATGTGATGATGTGATAGGCCTGTCCTCATTTGTCTTGGTTTGAATAATGATTGCAATGATCGTTTTATTTAACATTAATCCTCTTATTTAGCATTGATTGTCATTGGATTACATTGCCAAGCAGCACCACTGTAATTGGCCTGTTCGAATTACCCAGGATTGTAAGGCTTTCAACTCATTGCTCTGCTGCTTCTCTGGTCAGCCAAAAACTATAGCGTCGATATCGGCCTATCCATTATTGCTTACAAGAGGCAGGTTATAATGAGATAAAACTGCCACCTTGTTGACTAGTCAGGCAAACCCTCCAAATGGACCAATGACAATGATGCCGACATATGCTCCAAGCTGATTGCGTATGCTCCAACCTGATTGGGAAATCTTGATTTTCTGTAAATGTTTTACCATGTTCTATTGTTTGGTATTCCTACAAATTTGTGACCCAAAAATAAAGTGAAGAATATATGTCCTAGAGTTATATTTCTTTAGGGGAGGAACGATGAACTTTCACTGCTGCAGCCTTATCCTTTGTTCTGCAATATGTGAGATTTATTTGACAACAGATCATAAATTCTACAGTACAAGCAGTGTAATATATATTGTGGGCGTTGTAAACTGGATATCTGCTTTAATAAGACATATTAAAATTATATTGTTAATGTGCACCATTGAATAAGATTATTCTAGATCAGGCTAATAAATATCTCACAAGATCTTCAATGGAAATATTACACATAAGAAAAGCCACTGAAGTGCTACTGAATTACGGGTCTTATGAGAACAAAATGAGAGAGAGTCTGAAAAATTTGTAAAGGGAAATCAATAATCCAGGCTTTTTGCCTTCCCCTAGCATATTTATATTTGTATTATATATATTCACCTCCTGAGATAAGGTCAAAGTAACAACTTATTACATAACAAAAACAAAATAAATCGGCACAAGATTTTGGCTTAGTAGCACCGCACCCTTTAGGTTAGAATTTTTTAGATGGTTGTATTTTACTATTTCATTTATTTTTATTTTTGTCAATTAGCCATCAATTACTTTTCTTTTTAAACTCCTAAAGGTTAACTTTTAGTTATAATTTATTGCGGCCTCATTCAAATGATGGCCGCAAAATGGCCAAAAAGCTGCAATTCCCTGCTAGGGTGCTGCCGTCCCTCGTAGCCCTACAGCTATTTGCTATTCAAAGCAAAGGGGCCGCAGCACACCTCTTCCTACGGCCAATCAGCTGTTAACTAAAAAAGTAAAAAATAAATTCAAGGAAGCACTGTACAATACTATAAATGATGGGGGGGGGGGGGGGGCATTGGGGGACATGAGAATGACATTTACTACATTGGCTAGCTGGCACATAGCTGCTAGCCAATACTGTAATTTGTGTCTGCAGTCCACTGGGCTTGAAGATCGAGTTGCTGCCTTGGAGGTAATCCAAGCCCGGGACTCTGGGCTTGAATCACCCCCAATGCAGTAACCTGTGGGGCCACAAATGACAGTATTGGCTAGTGGCGATGTAGTACATGTCATCCTCTTGTCCGCCCTAATGCCCCCTATCAATTACAGAGCTGTACAGTGCTGCATTGAATATATATTTAACCCTAAAAATATGCAAGCCCGTAAGGTCCCGCCGCGGCTTCTTATGCACAGTGGCACACTAATGTAAGTACCCCTGCAGCAACTAACATTAACCCCCCATGCTGCAGGATCTCCATCGGGAGCTTAGAGGGTCCCCACATTAACCCTTGCAGCAAGGTTCCTGATTGGGGCCCCCGCTGCATTAAAAATTTAAATTTCCAATTCCGCACAGGTCCTGAAAGGACCTTAAAGGTCCTTAAAAAACCCGAGATTAATACAATTATTAACCCCTGCCACGGGGTGCTATAAGTACCCCGCTAGCACCTAAAATTAACCCCATTATTTATAGGGGTCAATATAGACCCACATAAGACTAAAATTAACCCCCTCAGTCCAATAGGGGCCTATATAGACCCCTATAAGACACTACTAACCCCTAGGTTAACCCTATAAGTGCCATGAGGGTCCTCCAGGACTCTCATGACAAAGCCTAAGCACTACACTACACTATTAACCCTAACTATACCCCATTAATCCCTTAACCCTAACTATAACCCATTAACCCATACCAGACCCTTTTTAAGACTAATTGGGCCTATTTAACCCTAAATGCACCTATTTAACCCTAAATAGGCCTATTTAACCCCTTCTAGACCTATTTAACCCTAACTGGCCATATTTATCCCTAACTGGGCCTATTTAACCCTTCTAGATCTATTTAACCCATAACTGGCCCTATTTAACCCTAACTGTGCCTATTTAACCCCTTCTATACCTAGTTAACCCTAACTGGCCCTATTTAACCCTAACTGAGCCTATTTAACCATAACTGACACCATTTAACCATAACAGGGCCTATATATCACTAACTTGGCCCATTCAACCTCATTCATCTAGACCTATTTAACCCCATATAAGCCTATTTAATCCATCTAGGCCTATTTAACCCCATCTAGCCTATCTAACACCTTATAGGCATATTTAACCTAATCTAAGCTTTTTTAACCCCATCACTTATGGGGGTCAATACAGACACCCATAAGCCACCATATAACCACATCACAGACCCCCATAATCCTCCATCTAACCCCATCACTTATGGGGGTCCATAAAGACCCTTGTAAGCCTCTGTTTAACCCAATCAGTCCCATAAGGGTCTATGAAGACCTTTATAGGACAATGGAAACCCTATTTTTAAACCCATAAGTGCCATGAGGTTCCTCCAGGACCCCCATGACACTAAATACAAACACTACACTACACTATTCTCCCCCAATAAACCACTAAAACTAAACTACCCCCCCTCTACCCTAACATATTAACCCCTACCTACCTAACACTTACCCTAACCAATTAACACCTACACTACCTATCTAACCACCTATTAAAACTCCCACCCCACTAAATACACAAAATATAAAAGCTAAGGTAGAAAAAAAGAAAAAAAGAAAATTACAGCCCCTACTACAAAAACATAAAAAAGAACATTACAACCGCCCACTACAAAAAATTAAAAAATGAACATTACACAACACCCCACTACAAAAAAGTAAATAATTACTCACCTGCAAAGAAAATACACGCACAAATATACATAACATTACAATGCAACAATAAACACAGTACAAATATACCCCTAACTAGATACTATTAACCCTCTAACTACAATACATTTGCCCCTATCTACATTACATATCCCCCTGACTACAATACATGACACCCTATCTACAAAACATTACCCCATCTATAAAACATTGCCCCTATCTATAAAAAATTACCCCTAGCTACAAAACATTACCCCATCTATAAAACATTACCCCCTATCTACAAAACATTAACCCCTAACTACAATACATTAAACCCTAACTACAATAGATTACCGCTATCAATAATACATTAAACCCTAACTATATTACATAAAAAAGCCAAAATCTAACCTAAAATAGAATAAATAAGACGACTTACCTTTGCAGATGTCCCTTCAGCGACGACGGTGTTACACCCCCTAAAAACTAAAAAAATCACATTAGTAAAAAATTAAAAAAACATGTAAAATAAACATTCTTAATATTAAACTTACCTTTTTGTGATGTCCCCATCCTTCTTATTGTCTAACAAAGCTCCTCCCTGAAAGGCTCTCCCCGACGCTAATGAGGCGTCTAGCAATATTTCCATGGAAAAAAACTGAATGGCGCCTTCTGATTGGCTGAAATGGCTATCAATCAAATTTCAACCAATCAGAAGGTGCCAAGGTGTGAGCTAATCAGAATGGGACCAGAGGGCACTATTGCCTTCAGTCAATCAGAATGGGATACACCCCCCAATGGATGATTGGCTGAAGGATTCTGTGCCTTCTGATTGGATGTTGTCACTGTCAATAAGACTGCAGATTGTGTTTTCATGTGTATGTGTATTTGTGACTAATGCAATATTAATTTGTTCCAGGGGCACCAGCCGGAGAAGACAAGAAGAAGAGAGGGGACATGGCAAAAAGGTAAGTTTAATATTTAGAATGTTTATTTTTACATGCTGTGTTTATTTTTTACTAATGTGATTTTTTGTGGGGGATGTGACTTGTGTGTGCTGGGAACACTGTAGTCGCTGAAGGGACATCTGCAAAGGTAAGTGGTCTATTTTTTTCTATTTTAGGTTAGATTTAGGCTTTTCAATATATTGTAGATAGGGTTTAAAGTATTAAAGATAGGGGCAATGTATTATAGTTAGGGTTTAATGAATTGTAGTTAGGGGTTAATGTTTTGTAGATGTGGTATTGTTTTGTGGATAGGAGGTAATTTTTTATAGAAAGGGGGTAATGTTTTATACAGTGGATATAAAAAGTCTACACACCAGTGTTAAAATGTCAGGTTTCTGTGCTGTAAAAAAATGAGACAAAGATAAATCATTTCAGAACTTTTTCCACCTTTAATGTGACCTATAAACTGTACAATTCAAATGAAAAACAAACTGAAATCTTTTAGGTGGAGGAAAAAAAAAAGAAAAATAATGTGGTTGCATAAGTCTGCACACCCTCTTATAACTGGGGATGTAGCTGTGTTCAGAATTAAGCAATCACATTAGAAATCGTGTTAAATGGGAGTCAGCATACACCTGCCATCATTTAAAGTGCCTCTGATTAACCGCAAATAAAGTTCAGCTGCTCTAGTTGGTCTTTCCTGAAATTTTCTTAGTCGCATCCCACAGCAAAAGCCATGGTCCACAGAGAGCTTCCAAAGCTTTAGAGGGATCTCATTGTTAAAAGGTATCAGTCAGGAAAAGGGTACAAAAGAATGTCCAAGGCATTAGATATACCATGGAACACAGTGAAGACAGTCAGTGGAGAAAATATGGCACAACAGTGACATTACCAAGAACTGGAGCTCCCTCCAAAATTGATAAAAAGACAAGAAGAAAACTGGTCTGGGAGGCTACCAAGAGGCCTACAGCAACATTAAAGGAGCTGCAGGAATATCTGGCAAGTACTGGCTGTGTGGTACATGTGACAACAATCTCCCGTATTCTTCATATGTCTGGGCTATGGTGTAGAGTGGCCAGACGAAAGCCTTTTCTTACGAAGAAAACATCCAAGCCAGGCTATATTTTGCAAAAACACATCTGAAGTCTCCCAAAAGCATGTGGGAAAAGGTGTTATGGTCTGATGAAACCAAGGTTGAACTTTTTGGCCATAATTCCAAAAGATATGTTTGGCGCAAAAACAACACTGCACATCACCAAAAGAACACCATACCCACAGTAAAGCATGGTGGTGGCAGAATCATGCTTTGTGGATGTTTTTCTTCAGCTGGGACTGGGGCCTTAGTTAAGATAGAGGGAATTATGAATAGTTCCAAATACCAGTCAATATTGGCACAAAACCTTCAGGCTTCTGCTAGAAAGCTTAACATGAAGAGGAACTTCATCTTTCAGCATGACAACACCCAAAGCATACATCCAAATCAACAAAGGAATGGCTTCACCAGAAGAAGATTAAAGTTTTGGAATGGCCCAGCCAGAGCCCAGACCTAAATCTGATTGAAAATCTGTGGGGTGATCTGAAGAGGGCTGTGCACAGGAGATGCCCTCGCAATCTGACAGATTAGGAGTGTTTTTGCAAAGAAGAGTGGGCAAATCTTGCCAAGTCAAAATGTGCCATGCTGATAGACTCATGCCCAAAAAGACTGAGTGATGTAATAAAATCAAAAGTTGCTTCAACAAAGTATTAGTTTAAGGGTGTCCATACTTATGTAACCATATTATTTTATTTTTATATTTTTTCTTCCCTCTACCTAAAAGTTTTCAGTTTGTTTTTCAATTGAGTTGTACAGTTTATAGGCCACATTAAAGATGGAAAAAGTTCTGAAAATATTTATCTTTGTCTCATTTTTTTACAGCACAGAAACCTGACATTTTAACAGGGGTGTGTAGACTTTTTATATACACTGTAGATGGGGTACTGTTTTGTAGATAGGGGGTAATGTTTTATAGATAGGGAGTAATGCTTTTTATATAGGGTAATGTTTTATAGATAGGGGTAATGTTTTGTAGATAGGGGGTCATGTAGTCAGGAGGATATGTAATGTAGATATGGGGAAGTGTATTGTAGATAGGGGGGTATGTATTGTAGTTAGGGGGTTAATAGTATGTAGTTAGGGGCATATTTGTACTGTATTTATTGCTGTATTGTAATGTTATGTATATTTAAGAATGCATTTTCTTTACAGGTGCGTAATATTTTTTTTATTTTTTGTAGTGGGAGGGTTTGTGTAATGTTTTTTTTAATTTTTTGTAGTGGGGGTTTGTAATGTTGTTTTTTTATTTTTTGTAGTGGGGGGTTTGTAATGTTCTTTTTTATTTTTTGTAACTTAGCTTTTTTATTTTGTGTAATTAGTGGGGTGGGGGGTAATAGGGGGTTAAGTAGTGTGGGTGTTAATATGTTAGGGTAGAGGGGATTAGTTTAGATTTAGTGGTTTGTTGGGGGGATAGTGTAGTGTAGTGTTTGTCCTGGAGGACCCTCATGGCACTTATGGGGTTAATAATAGGGTTCTCATTGTCCTATGAGGGTCTTCATAGACCCTTATGGGACTGATTGGGTTAAATAGAGACTTACGGGGGTCTGTATGGACCCCTATAAGTGATGGGGTTAGATGGAGGCGTATGGGGGTCTGTATAGACTCCCATAAGTGATGGGGTAAATAGGTTTAGATGGAGTTAAATAGGCCTAGATGGGGTTAGATAGGCTAGATGGGGTTACATAGGCTTAGATGGGGTTATATAGGGCTAGAAGGGGTTAAATGGGCACAGTTAGGTTTAGATAGGCCCATTTAGGGTTATTGGGTCCGGATGGGGTTAGATAGGCCCAGTTAGCGTTAAATAGATCTAGAAATAATTAAATAGGCCCAGTTAGAGTTATTAGGTCCATATAAGGTTGAAAAGGCCCAGTTAGGGTTCAATAGGCCCAGATAGGGTTATTAGGTTCCGATAAGATTAAATAGGCCCAGTTAGGGTTAGATAGGCCCAGTTAGGGTTAAATAGGTTTAGAACAGGTTAAATAGGCCCAATTAGGGTTTAATAGGCCAAGTTGGGGTTATTAGGTCCAGATAGGGTTAAATTGGTCAAGAAGGGGTTTTATAGGATAGGCCCAGCTAGGGTTAGATAGACCCAGTTATGGTTAAATAGGTCTAGAAGGGGTAAATAAGCCCAGTTAGGGTTCAATATGAATTAGTATGGTTTAATGGGGTATTGTTGGGGTAAAGGGGTTATTGGGGTATAGTTAGGTATAATAGTGTAGAATAGTGATTATACTTTGTCATAAGGGTCCTGGAGGACCCTCGTGGCACTTATAGGGTTAACCTAGGGGTTAATAGTGTCCTATAGGGTTCTATATATACACCTGTTGGACTGAGGGGGTTAATTTTAGTCTACAGTGCCTTGCAAAAGTATTCACCCCTCTTGACTTTTTACCTATTTTCCTACATTACAGCCTTAAGTTCAATGTTTTGTTAATCTGAATTATAAGTGATGGATCAGAATACAATAGTCTAAGTTGGTGAAGTAAAATGAGAAAAATATATACATAAAACATTTTTTTAGAAATAGAAAACTGAAAATTGGCATCTGCGTATGTATTCACCCCCTATGTATTCACAATTTGAGTTTGCGAAAAGGCATATGGGAAACTCCCAAAATGTATGAAGGAAGGTGCTCTGGTCTGATGAGACTAAAATTAAATTTTTCGGCCATCAAAGAAAACGCTATGTCTGGCGCAAACCCAACACATCACATCACCCACAGAACACCATCCCCACAGTGAAACCTGGTGGTGGCAGCATCATGATGTGAGGATGTTTTTCAGCAGCTGGGACTGGGAAACTGATCAGAGTTGAGGGAAAGATGGATGGTGCTAAATACAGGGATATTCTTGAGCAAAACCTGTTCCACTCTGTGCGAGATTTGAGGCTAGGACGGTGGTTCACCTTCCAGCAGGACAATGACCCCAAACACACTGCTAAAGCAACACTTGAGTGGTTTAAGGGGAAACATGTAAATGTGTTGGAATGGCCTAGTCAAAGCCCAGACCTCAATCCAATAGAAAATCTTTGGTCAGACTTAAAGATTGCTGTTCACAAGCGCAAACCATCCAACTTGAAGGAGCTGGAGCAGTTTTGCAAGAAGCAATGGGCAAAAAGCCCAGTGGTAAGATGTGGCAAGCTCATCGAGACTTATCCAAAGCGACTTGGAGTGATTTCCGCAAAAGGTGGCTCTACAAAGTATTAACTTTAGGGGGTGAATAGTTATGCACATTGATTTTTTCTGTTATTTTGTCTTATTTGTTGTTTGCTTCACAATAAAAAAAAACATCTTCAAAGTTGTGGGGATGTTCTGTAAATTAAATGATGCAAAACCTCAAACAATCCATGTTAATTCCAGGTTGTGAGGCAACAAAACACAAAAAATCCCAAGGTGGGGTGAATACTTTTGCAAGGCACTGTACATACATTACTCTCATAACCTATTGAATTTTCTTTTACCATAGGTAAATAGATTAAAAATTAGTGCAGGATACAAAGTTATCAATATTGTGACAAATTTGTAGTTGTAAATTGATTGTTCTTTATTTGTTGAATAATAACACATCTTTAACTGTCATTAATTGGATTTACAACAAACAGATGAACACTTTTAGATTTGCATAACAATGATTGCATTAGACAGATGGGTTATCATTGAGTTGAATTTAATCCCAACATCAATCATCATCTAGTACCAGGTGTGCCTGTCATTTTTATGACATGCAATACAATCAAATGCCAGATTACTGATTGTTCTAAAAGAAGAGCAATGACATCCTAGAAATGTAAAAATATTCAAACTCCCTCTGCCTAGAGAACTCCGGCTTTTTGTTACTAGTATTCGTGAGAAGTATGAATTATTACAACCAATGAAATACCTTTGCGTGACAATGTTGTTAAAATTAACAAAAGTGTTTATTTTAACTGTATTCATAACACACACAGAGCAACTGAGATCAAGCTGTAATTTGTTGTGATTTTGCTGCAGATGTTCACTCTTGTAGGTAGTAAGATAGAGACGCACTCTCACATTTTTTGCATCCAGGTGTTGGCCTCTAGACTTTATTATGTAATATACTAGATCTGAATATGGGAAAATAATATAAAATCTGTAAAAATGTAAAATATATTGATAAAATGTCAACTAACAATACATTTAACATTTAATTTCTTCAGGCCTCCTTATATATCCCTAGTCGAGTTAATCCCAACATAAACAACAGAACATGATAACAGCACTCAGAGTTATAGAGGATCAATCCATAGTGCACAGGAAAAATGACGGTGAAGTATATTACATAGTACCAAAAAAGCAAAGCTATGGGTGTGTTTCAAACATAAACTCCTTCTTAAAGGGGATACAGTATGCCAGGACAGATTCACCAGTTTACACAGTTTTTAATCCAGGAAATCTTGAATGGCTCTTTTTTGCATTTTAATAATTAAAGAATAGTAGTAGAATAATGGAATAACAATGCTCGGGGACTCGCCATAAGTTACAATACCTATCCTAAGCATCAGAATAAAATCCTCTGTGCTCTGTGAGATACATCCACATGATTCTAAGAATTACTGTTTTACCATACACTGATCTATTTTTCTTACCCCTGAATCAGAGGAAACATTGTAATATAGAGCAAGGATCTTCTAATGCATTTGCTCAGTGTTGTGTAATTGTTTTAGTACAGTGTCAAGAGTGTGGGTGAGACTGTCTATGTACTGGAGAGCCACATAGTTCTCTTTTAGCTTGGCTCAATCAGGTATCTTCCCAGCTGGAGTCACATATTCTTAGTAGGGTTCACTTTGGGGCTTCTGGGTTAGACATTGCAACCTCTCTGCTTAAAACTCTCACAGATTCCACACTAATCTCACAACATCACCTAATCCACCAATGCCAATTATTTCCAAATTCTCTAAAATAAATGTGAAACATAAAAATGACATTAAAAAAATATATAAAAAACTATGCAAATAAAAGAAAAATCTGTAAAGGTGTAGTTTTCCATGGTCTCACAGTCTTGCATAAAAACATCAATGAATATAATAATAGGTATGTGGGAAAGCTTGCAATTTAGGTTCAGTGTGATAGGTTATATGTGAGAGTAAAGGGATATGTGATGCATATTTTTATATCATGCATTTTTAAAAAGCATGTTTTAAACATTACTGTCTATTTTCGTGAAAGAAAATAGTGAAATTTGTTTAAGCTTATTGGAAATGAACAGGAAATTCCATAGGGAATGAATCTGTGTAAGCAGTCAGTATGCAAGTATGCAAGACTCTAGATCTCATTGGCAGTCATTTATGGCTCATACAGCTATATTGCTGCACATTTGATGACATGGACAACCCCCTAGGACATCCAAAACAGTTTATTCTTCTCCAGGAGTTTTGTTTTCAAAAAATGAGCACACTGTTCAACATTATCAAATGCCCTCTTTGCCCTCAGATGCAACCAAGAAAAAATGCATGCAATGTTAGATTATTCACCAAGGTTTAGTGAAAAAGAATCAAATAGATTATATTAGTGATATTAGAAAGTCAATATTTAAAATATGTTGAATCCCAAATATGCCGGATGCAGAAGTGGGATCCATCATTGCAGGCACAGCCTGTGGTCTAATGCCCTAACAGTAAGGATGTATTAAAGCAATAAGACTATTTAAGTTGGTAGGTTGGGTGGATGATGACTGGAATTCATTTAAATAAAACTGATTTCATTAATGCTACAACATAGCTGAAATGTCTAAAAATGACCTTCCTGATGATTGTTGAAGTGCTGAAAATATTTCAGTCCTTTCAAGTGAATGAGTCATGAATCTAAACTAAAATGATTATATCTGATTCATATTGCACTCCAAAAGTAAGATTTATGTTCAGCTACTCTGTGCAATTGATGGACTAAACTTGTAACAAAATGAGAGCTATAAGCAGATCCTAGTTATAATATTCGCTGAGACTGGTGATAGGTTGCAATGGCAAAGAGTTCAAGTGAATTTCTTAAAAGCCTCTGACCTGACACTTGATAAAGCAATAAAAATTTGTCAAGCAAGTAAGCTCACAAAAAGTAATAGAGAGCAGTGACAGGGGAAAAAGTGATGAGAATGTGCATGAAGTGAGAAAAGCTGACACATATCACAAAACACTGAAATATGAAAGAATGAAATTGCATTTCAAAAAAGTAAAACTTACAGATAACATACAGCAGATCAAAGAGTTTTGTCGAAGATGTGCGGATAAAGATATAACAAGACTGGCAGTGTGGGACCTTATCTAAGTGCAGTTTGTTTGACAAAATCGCACCTCTATAGAGAAAAAGACAATTTTATAAATATAATGATCTGTCAAAAACTGAAAACGAAGGTTTTGTGAGACAGCACAGCACTGTTGACTTCACGCATAAGGGTGCTTCTTATTTCTCTGCTATATCCAGTAATAACCAATGGTGACGAGTGGTCACAGGCTGTGCTCCTCAATTAGTACACCACAAAGAAGAACTTTGATTAAAGGAATTTTGGAATAAATACCAATTGTAAGACTTAACAGCACTGAAAAGGTCCCTGTTACTGCAGAATGAAATATACATAAAAAATAAGCATAAATACAACTTGTTAATTAAAAGCTCTAAATTTAAGTGCCTTTTGAATTGATGCAAAATTTAGAGTTAATGTATGTATAAATTAACTGACAGATCTAGTATCTGAACTAATGGCTTTATCAAAGTCTAAAAAGTCTACACACCCCTGTTAAAATGTCCGGTTTCTGTGCTGTAAAAAAATGAGACAAAGATAAATAATTTCAGAACTTTTTTCACCTTTAATGTGACCTATAAACTGTACAACTCAATTGAAAAACAAACTAAAATCTTTTAGGTGGAGGGAAGAAAAAAAAGAAAAAAAATTGTGGTTGCATAAGTAGGCACACCCTCTTAAAACTGGGGATGTAGCTGTGTTCAGAATTAAGCAATCACATTCCAAATCGTGTTAAATAGGAGTCAGCATACACCTGCCATCATTTAAAGTGCCTATGATTAACCCCAAATAAAGTTTGGCTGCTCTAGTTGGTCTTTCCTGAAATGTTCTTAGTCGCATTTCACAGCAAAAGCCATGGTCCACAGAGAGCTTCCAAAGCATCAGAGGGATCTCATTGTTAAAAGGTATCAGTCAGGAGAAGGGTACAAAAGAATTTCCAAGGCATTAGATATACCATGGAACACAGTGAAGACAGTCATCATCAAGTGGAGAAAATATGGCATAACAGGGACATTACCAAGAACTGGAGCTCCCTCCAAAATTGATGAAAAGACGAGAAGAAAACTGGTCTGGGAGGCTGCCAAGAGGCCTACAGAAACATTAAAGGGGCTGCAGGAATATCTGGCAAGTACTGGCTGTGTGGTACATGTGACAACAATCTCCTGTATTCTTCATATGTCTGGGCTATGGGGTGGAGTGGCAAGACAAAAGCCTTTTTTTACGAAGAAAAACATCCAAGCCAGCCAACATTTTGCAAAAACACATCTGAAGTCTCTCAAAAGCACGTGGGAAAAGGTGTTATGGTCTGATGAAACCAAGGTTGAACTTTTAGGCCATAATTCCAAAAGATATGTTTGGCGCAAAAACAACACTGCACATCACCAAAAGAACGCCATACCCACAGTGAAGCATGGTGGTGGCAGCATCATGCTTTGGGGCTGTTTTTCTTCAGCTGGAACTGGGGCCATAAGATAGAGGGAATTATGAACAGTTCCAAATACCAGTCAATAATGGCACAAAACCTTCAGGCTTCTGCTAGAAAGCTAAACACGAAGAGGAACTTCATCTTTCAGCATGACCACGACCCAAAGCATACATCCAAATCAACAAAGGAATGTCTTCACCAGAAGAAGATTAAAGTTTTGGAATGGCCCAGCCAGAGCCCAGACCTGAATCTGATTGAAAATCTGTGGGGTGATCTGAAGAGGGCTGTGCACAGGAGATGCCCTCCCAATCTGACAGATTTGGAGTGTTTTTGCAAAGAAGAGTGGGCAAATCTTGCCAAGTCAAAATGTGCCATGCTGATACACTCATACCCCAAAAGACTGAGTGCTGTCATAAAATCAAAAGGGGCTTCAACAAAGTATTATTTTATTTTTATATTTTTTCTTCCCTCTACCTAAAAGTTTTCAGTTTGTTTTTCAATTGAGTTGTACAGTTTATAGGTCACATTAAAAGTGGAAAAAGTTCTGAAATTATTTATCTTTGTCTCATTTTTTTACAGCACAGAAACCTGAAAGGGGTGTGTAGACTTTTTATATCCACTGTGTTTATATATATATATATATATATATATATATATATATATACTGTATATGTAAATATATAATTATATATATGAAGATTGAGGTAGCCGTGAGTGTCCAGTAATCCAGTTGAATAATCAGAGTATTGTAGTGAATCACTCCATCCAGAACCTCAAAATAAAAGTACTCAAAGGAAATTTCAGAACTATCCAATAACGGAAAACTTTTGAATTAAAAATGATTACATTTTTTAATACCAAGGATATGGGCATTAATATTGACTTAGGCTTTCTGGCCCACTATCTTAATGTCTTATAGCACATACATTCCACTTTCCTCCCCCCTCCTATTACTGTTTTTGTAAGCTACATGCTATGTTGAAATGTATTGCTCTTTATTTTACTCTGCTGTGTTCTTATCTACAACCCGATCTATAGACTTACTTACTGACCTATCAGGACATTTTTCACAATGCTGGTCTATTTCTCACTTAACTCTGCCCAATGAATTTTTCTGTTTACTGTTTTTAGTTCATATTTGTATCAGTTTAGCTTTTTGACTTGATAAAGAGAGGCATTATCTCTTGAAAGCTCTTCACTATATTATGAATACGTTTGTCCAATAAAAAAGGTATCACTATTTACTGCAATATTTTAAATATTCAACTAAATAAATACACATATATATGTATATATATATATATATATATATATATATATATATATATATATAGATATATGTGTATATATTATATATGTAATGTATGTCTATATGCCAAGTTATATATTTTTCTATGTTTAAAATGGGCTATGGATTGAGGAGTGAGGCATTTGTGGGGGTACATTTGCATGTCCCTGCTCAGCTTCCCAGAATGCAGTGTAATAACTGTATTTCTTGGAATCCTGAGCTGAAAGAAGGTTTTTTTTAACTTGTTTTAGACATTCAAATGTGAACACAAATGTACTATTTATTTACTATATATATATATATTGCAGCCCTTAGTGATATTGCTCCACTGGAAAGGGAGTTGGTGCTCACGGAGCACAGTTTAGCTGGGCCTAGTATGGAGGGAGGAGCTGGGGCTAGTGAGGATGGCCAGGGAGGTAGCTGGGTTACAGTTAGAAGGGGAATCAGGGGGTACAGGAGGAGGCAGGCCAGTTCTGAGTTGGCAAACACCAACAGATTTGCGAGATTGAGTGAAACTGTTGGGGATGTCCATTCAGGAATGGCAATGCCAGATAGAGCTGTTCCCTCTAACAGCCGGGAGAACAGTTCTACTGGAGGAGAGGGAGGGCAGAATAGGCAGAGCAACAGACATGTTTTGGTGGTAGGGGACTCTATTATTAGGAAGGTAGACAGGGTAATTTGTCACCCAGATCCCAGCAATCGAACAGTTTGCTGTCTCCCGGGTGCTCGGGTTCGGCATGTTGTGGATCGGGTGGATAAATTATTGGGAGGGGCTGGTAATGAACCGGCGGTCTTGGTACACATTGGTACCAATGACAAAGTTAGTGGAAGATGGAGCGTCCTAAAGAATGATTTTAGAGAATTAGGGAATAAGCTTAAAGCAAGGACCTCCAAGGTAGTATTTTCTGAGATACTACCGGTGCCACGTGCTAGCCCAAATCAGAGGAGATCTTAACAGGTTGGACTTGATGGACTGAAAGTCTTTTTTCAACCTTAATTACTATGTAACTATGTAACTATATATATAAGCCATGTTTAAAATGGGCTATGGATTGAGGAGCAAGGCATTATTTAAATATGTAAAATCTTATATTCCCTATGTCTTGAAAACAGAAACAGTAAGATGAAGTAAAAAGTAAATGTATTTATGGTTACAACAGGTCATGTTATAATTATATCTGTAAAGGATTCATAACATTTTAACATTTTTAATTGTAACCTATAGATCAATATGATAACAATGTGTATAGTTATTGAAACTTTACATTGTATTTAACACGTTTAAATATGGATATTGAATCCAGAGGAAGGCAACACATAAAAAAAGCAAGTGAAACATAGCCAATTGTTTTAAATGGGTAAAAAAAAAAAAACAATTCCTTCCTGACCCCAGATACTGGTGATCGGATTACTCCCTGGATCAATAGTCTCACATTAATTATACAGGAAAATGTAAGAAGGTGTAAATATATACAATGAAATGAAACACAGTAGAACTGTAAGAAAGTAACTTGAAATACATGTCAAACCAACGTGAAACTTGAAATACATGCAGAATTAAGTTGAAATACATAGAGTAAAAGTAGAAAGAATTACATGTTATTTAACACATGTTGAAATGATTAAGGCAAACATATATACATACTGGTAAATACATACTAACAAATGTAACATCAGCGGACTACAAAATGGATGATTTTCAGTGACTTTGGTTTATTTTATAAGTGGTGCGTGTCATTGTTAGTGTAAGTGTTACTGTCTTCCATGTGGTGTATTTTCAAGATTCTGCGAGCCTGGCGTTGTTGAGCCTCATTTTCATGCTGTTTGTGAATTTTTTATGTTTTTCGTCGGCCATGTTTTTCCTCGCTTAGCCGATTTTGGAGTGGGGGAAACGCCAAAAATGGGTCTAATTCACTTGCAACTTGACTCCCAGGCTTTGTGTCTCTACCCCTGTCCTGTGTGTGTGTGTTATAATTTTTGGTATATTATTTCCTTTTTTTTGTTGTGTTTTTGTAGTTACGCAGCCTAAGTGCTGCGCCGCAGCCTAAGTAGTGGGCGGCTGGCTTCACCTCAGTTCTCGAGGGTTGCATATGTGACGGCGCCATTGGCTGCAATGAACGCCTCGCCGCTCATCCAGCCTAAGTCCTGAGCCGTACACGGCTCGCCTCGCTTTACAAGGCTTCGCAGATTAGCGCCTTCGGGTCTCATGCAGCCTAAGTCCTACTCCGTACATGGTTCGCCACACTTTACGAGGCTTTGCGAGGTCGCAACTGCGTTACCAACATCGCAAACGTCACCAACACTGACAACTATATATGTGATATATATAAATATTTTATGGAAAAAGCATTCATTGGTGCCCATAGCTTTCTCTGTAAGTACAAATTATTGTTGTAGCAGAAATAGTTATTTTTTAAGATGAATGCTCAATGCAGGGAAAAGAGCAGCTAACAATTAATCCATTGACGCCAGAAATGGTGCATATCATATTCCTTTGCCAGTGTAATTGATATGTACTATAACAAACTGTAACAAAGAATGATTTAACAGATTCTCAATATGTATTTAACTTATTTAGGCCAATTGATGGAGACTGTTCTTATCACAATGGGCTATTTTACATTCACTGTAACAGTAAATAAATATTTATTTAATAGTTTGTAAGGTGTTAAAATATAAACTTGAAGAATGTAGGCAACTGCTCTTATTTGGCACCTACTTCCCCAGAAGATAGGAATTGGCCAATCAGAAACAGGCCTACATTCAAAAGGAATTAACATGGGACATTTTTCCCCATCTATAGTTTTATTGTGGGAGTCTCGGCCAAGCTTTTTATTGTGTACCCAGCGATGAACTCTTTGTGGGGGAGGTTTAGTGTCATTGGTTGGTTGATTCAGAGAATTCTTCTTATCCTTTATTTGTAATATTCTGTAGCACTATACAGGGGTTAAGTATAATTACAATATTACAATACTAACACATTGAAAAACAATGGAAGTCCCAGTATGCACCAAAAAAGCAAATCTTGAAAACATTGATACCACCAAGGAAATCTCACTTTACTATCCAATTCTAAATGTTTGAATCATGGTAAAGCTGAACTGCCCCAGAATATATTTTTTAAATGAAACATGAGTCCTTATGTAAGATATACCACTTACTTTTACAAGATTGTAATACAGTACCATATGTGTATCTTACACAAAAGGTATTTCCTTTAAATCAACACATTTTCAAAGCTGAGCGGTTGGCATTTATTTGCTTATTGTGGAGGAAGTTTTAAAGTAATTACTATGAAATTGTTTTTGGAGTCAACAATGATAAAAACGTAGCGTTGTAATCGAACATTTTCTGAAGGCGAACCAAAAAAATCTGAATACAAAATTACTAAAATGGAACATTATAGCAAAGGAAAATAATAGCTATTATTTTAGGGCTGTGAGGAGAAATATGGCATACATTACTAACACATTGTCAGCAGAGTGCTCATTGCATTAGCACATATTAAATATAGGTATATACACACTATTTTAAAGCATGTGCCTAGTGTGTATCCTTTTTCACTTGTATATTTTCATTATTTTGTTTACATAACTAGGTATTCAACATGTAGTAGAATTAAATCAAACTGTTGTGTGCTATTTTAGCATTATGACATATTCACAAATGTCTATAAACAAAAGAGACCCAGTTCTACTTTGTAGAAAATATGTGTCATCCAGTGTTTTTGATTTGTTATCGGTTAATGCAAAATTCATTTTTTTCCCTGTATATTTGGTTACAATTCATATTGACACTGTTGGGATATATGATGCTTTTGAGACATGGCATTACATTGTATTATATCTCAGCCTTTTCATTTGTATTTTCTGGATGTATGTGTTTTTACCTAGTGCTATATTATGTCTAGTCTTTTTGGTGATTTTTCTTTCACGCTCTAAACTATTTCTACAGTATTTTGCCCAGCTGACTAATTGTCTATCATATTTGTAATTTAAATATATGATTTTCTTATAATTCTCACTTACGTACACTTCTTCATCTCCATTCATCTATGCTCCATGACTAGCTGCTGTTCTTTGATGTACTGTACAGTGAATTATATTTATTTTTAACATAGGATGAGTAACTGCTACAACATTGTGGCTTCTCTGTACTGTCAGTGTCTGCTGAGTTTCCTGACTAGACATATTACCATTCTCTCTACCACCCATGGTATTCAATCAAGATTCTGGCACATTCTGTGTGTTTGATGCCTTGATGTGCAAATCAAAGTACCAAAAGGAAAAACAAATTTTCTTTTATGCGTACCATCCAAAATCTCTGCAGGCAACAAGATGTAAGCCATGCCAAGTACATTATTATAATATACTTCCATTTATGAAAAAAGATAATATATATTGGCAGCCTGTAACCAGACAGACAATGAAAGACTGATATTTTCTGCTTCTGCTTTCCATACCTTTGGGGAAAAAAATCTAATTTAAAAATTTCATTTAACTGTATTATACTACTTACTATATTTGTTTTGCATTATAATAAATTACTGCAAGTTTGTTACTCAGTTTAAAAGAACACAGAACTCCAACATCTGCTATATTGCACACATTTAATATATTGTTGTTATATAAAGCACGCTTCTTGTAGGCTGCAGGAACAACTTTCATTAAATGCACCAAAAATAGGTTAACAGTGAAAAATAGAACACAGTTGTCCCAAATACAAATATCCCTCAATTTATTGTTTAAACTATGGTCTTGATAACGAGATCTTTTATATCCAAGTCAAATGCATTTCCAATCAAATTTAAGATTACATATGCTTATGAACCACCCTAGAGGTCTGTGAGTCCCATTTAGGTCGTCTACAGAAAAACATGTATAAGACATCTGAAATATAATACATAAAATGTAGTACAGAAGTGCATAGATATTAGATATAATTGTTCAGTCTAAACTCAAACAAAACATATTTCAAATATTAAGCCACATTTAGAAAATACAGTAAATGGTCCATGCAGGCCCTTAATTAGTACATAGTTTATAAAACCCTTAAATATTTGTGATAGAAAAACTGTGACAAAAACAGGTATAACAGTCGCTCATCGTAGTACCTGCACGACTTAGGCTGCAATGAGCACCAAAGGAGCTCATTGCAGGGCTTGCGATCAGCGCTGTAGGTGCTGTTCGCGAGGCCCGTAGGACTTGGTTGCAAGACAGTAAATTACGACTTTAACAGCCAAACTACCAAAAGATCACATAAAAACACCAGTAAAAACGCCCAAAGCCAAAGCCAATAAGACTTAGCCGAACAACGCAAGCAACTGCACTCATTGCGAGACCCGAAAAAAATCAGCAGAGATGGAGAGGAGAAACACACCGGAGAGTGAGAGGGTGGAAAGAGACACGGGGCTGAGAGACGGAGGAAAAGAGATAGCTAGTATATTATATAAGTCATTTTGCACAATAGTCATTTGATATAGCAAACATCAAGCCATAAATTATTATATTACTAGCGACTTGCCCGTCAAAAAATGACGGTCAATAAAAGAAAGTGTTGAAATGCTGTTTGCCACACAATGTGAGTGTACTGTGTGCCTCAACTATATAGACCCCTCTAACACACTAATGAACGCATGTAATAACACTATAAGTGCCATGAGGGTCATCCAGGACCCTCATGACCCAAAGTGTAAGCACTACACCATTTTAACCCGGTCACTTATGGGGGTCTATCCAGACCCTCATAAGCCTCTATTTAACCCCATCAGTCCCATAAGGGTATATTATGACCATTATGGGCGTGTTACAACCCAACATTAACCACATAAGTGCCATGACGGTCCTCAAGGACCATCATGACACTAAGTATAAACACTACACTGCACTATACTGCCCCAATAAAATATTAAATATCAACTAAACAGCCTCTACACTAACCTATTAACACCTACACTACCTACCCCCTAATAACCCCCTCCCCACCACTGTAATTACAGAAATAAAAAAAACTAGTCATCCAAAATCAAAAATCGACATTGCATAAAATAAAAAAAACTAAAATCACCAAAAATAAAAAAAGGAACATTACAGAAAATAAAAACATACATTACAACCCCCCCCCCCCACTACAGAAAAAAAAATACACACCTGAAAAGGAAATACATATAATACATACAATACAATACAATTAAATACAATACAATACAATACACCCCTATTTTATATAAATCCCCCTATCTAATATACATCCCCCTATCTAATATACATGCCCCTATGTAATATACAATACTATCTATCTAATATACATCCCCCTATCTATCTAATATACAATAAATACTATCTATGTACTATACATCCCCCTATCTATCTAATAAACAGTACATGCTATCTCTATATAGCAACCCTAATTCTAAGCTGCAATAAAATAATTAAGACCACTTACCTTTGAGATGTTTCTTCAGATCACCAACCTAGGGTAAAAAAGATTTTAAAAAGTACTACAACACGTTTACATAAAATAAATAAACATTCTATATTCACCTTTCCAGCATGTCACGTCCTCCATCTTTGGTTCTCCGTCACGGCCCCTGTTAAAAAAAAACATTACATTAGCACACATACATAAACATAAAACCAAGTAAAATAAGCACAATCTACATTGTACTTACCTCCCCGCAATGTCTCCGGCCTCCTGGTGTTCTGCCCCGAATGGGCCCTGGAAGCATCCGCGCTCTTTAGAAAACAAAACAAAAAAACAACACACATCCGCCCTGGCGGATGTCCCCGACGCTAATGAGCTTCCTACGGAGTATTCCAGAATAAAATTGGCAATGGCTGAAAACGCTGTCTATCAAATTCAGCCAATGAGAGGACGCCAATTGTGAACCAATGAGAAAGGGATACACCCCAAAATCCCACGCTGATTGGATAACGCACCTGTCCATCTTTATTTGAACCAATCCGAAGGCTTTATTGCCATCAGCCAATCACAATGGAATACACCCCCACGTACTGATTGGTGAAGACATCCGCACCTTCCCATTGGCTGTAATACTGATTGACCATGACAATAGCCAATGAGAAGGCGCAAATGCCTTCACCAATTAGTACGTGGGGGTGTATTCCATTGTGATTGGCTATTGTCAGTGCAACCAATCAGAATGCGCAGATGTCTGAACCCGGGAATTTGGACTTAAATGGAGGTGTAACTTCACTTTCAGAGGTCCTGGATGCCCCTCCTTGCTATGGGTAAGCTTTTTATGTATTTTTTGTGAGTATTTGGTGTGTTTTCAGGTGCACGTTATGGTCGTATTTTTCGGGCGTTAAGATTGGTTCCGAGGTCGTTTTTTTTCTAAGTCGTGTGTGTGTGTTTTTAACCGTGTGTGAGGCACCTTTGAGTCTCCACCTCCTCAAATGCGAGGGTCCGCATTTGCGGAGCAAACTGCATCCCTCGCTTTCCTCGAGCCCGCAAGAGTGAGCAACGGATCGTATGCTCACAACTATATATGTGATGATTAAGTATGTGGGCCAACGTCTGCTTTTGCAACACAGTCCATTAGACTCACCAAGCTTCACAGGCGCTACAAAGAGCTTTGCTGAAGGCTGTACTGCACAACACGTTTTGAATAGCCACAGACTACCCCTTATGGCTCACACATTATTTAACACATTACAGTAAAGGGCCAGTTAATTCAGCAAATTTTTGATCACACCACCTTAATAGTTCTCCTAAAATCATGTTGACAAACTTTTGAATTTTTGAATAGTTGCCCTTTTCACTGAAAAAAATCATAAATTAAGTGTCTGTGTCCATGAGTTACTGGCAGAGTCACAGCAAGAGCTCTGTGTACAGAGCATAAACAGATAGAGAATTAACAATTCCAAAATTCATCTGTGCAGATAAATGACTGCTGAAATCAGCTAAAGAGTACAGTTGGGGGTTAACTTCTCCTCCTGAATTCCTGTAGTTCAGTGAAAAACTATAAATCTTGTGTTCACAGGGTCTAGACCACCCCTTGTTGTCAGCAGATGTTGTTAATTATGGAACAGTCAGTAGTGTGCTTGTAAACAGTCCTGAGACCTTTTTAGCTGCTATTAGGGTAAATGGCCCTTTAATATACTCTATGAGCTGATTCAATTAAGTAATTGTAAGTTTCTGGAGCCTGTAATGGAGCCCATAAGCTAATTTGCTATTCAATTTGCGTCTTTTTGCGGGCTACAAATGGGTAACGGCTTACAGCCTTGAAATCCTTGCGGTTGTTAAAACTTACAGCGAGTCGAAGCCTTTGATCTTTCACATCCGCAAAAGTTCTGAGCACTAAAATCGTGAATCCTATCAGTACTAGATAGGACTCGCAAGGGAATTTAACCCCTGTCTATAGCACTGCAAATAAAAAAACAATACGGCTTTGTAAATGACATGGAAAGCGATGAAAGACATTAGAATTAATTGCACAACAGTCTCAAGCTCGCAAATCGGCAATCAATCTCAGGAATCAACAAGTTAATACATATAAGGCCACTTACCTGGACTAGAACAATATTGGCATTTATTTTTATTAGTTTATATTTTGCGGTTTTGCAAGTCCGATCTCATATCAGACCCCCAAGCGATAATTGATTGACATGTAACCTCCATGTTTTACGGACCTAATGATGACGGCCTCATTTTCTATTGGCTGTTGCTAAATGGGTGATTATGGCCTCGCTTAATTGATCATGTTACCACCCTGAAATGCTACATACAAGTGCATGGTTTACGGTTTTGGCTTTCGGCCCCTAACTTGCGGGCTTGTTCAATTGAATAGCACCGGAATTGTAGCAGAGTTCAAGCCCACAGCAAGCCCACAGACATACGGCCTGTGTACTGTGAGATGCAGGCATCTAAATGAATCGGGCTCAATATATATCCAATACAGCCCTTTTTGTTCAAACATTCTTTTAAGTATCTTATTAATTAAATTTTTCTTACAGTGAATCTGTACTATAAAGTCATAAAACAATAATACACGCTTTGAAAATTGTCTATTACTTTTTAAACAGTTTAACAATTATCTTTTTTAATTTTGTCCATTAATTTCATTGATAAATCTTATTGCTTTATATAGCTACATATTAATCATGATATATTCAAATGTTGGCAAATGCTCTGCTAAATATCACCTAAGCACATAAACCATGCTAATGATATGCCTTGCACAATATTTTCAACAATTATTTGACACGTTGAATAAAAGCTATTATTTGACAGTTTTATTGGAAAATCTAAATGGTGTGTAAAGATGTCTAACCCAAACATTTTGACATTTTAAACATTTGACTCTTAACGCACATCACGGCGAAAAGTGGTAAATAAAGCCCAGTGGGCATTGTACTTACTCATTTTTTGACATGCATTAATGTTTAACCGCCATATGTAAAACAAGATTTATGGATGGGATTTCACCTGCTCAGTATATATTCAGCACCCCCATTACAGAATTTTCATCATGATTTTATGATTGCTGTTTTCCCCCTAAAATATTCATATTGAGATTTTGTGTAAATATTGTGCTTTTGATTCTTCCCAGTAAAACAATATCTAAGTTTAAATTTATAGCTTTAATGTTCATTGTAAAGGCCATGCAGGGAAAAAAATGTTGTGCTTGCGTAAAAAAGGAATTCCCTATAGATTTACCTTGACAAAAATCAGCAACTTATTAAAAAGATTTGTATCAGAAAAGCTCATATTGGTGTTGTTGCTAAAATACTCTCTTTGTTGCTATATTTCTGTATTAATTGCTCTAACTATTACAAATAGCAGCTCTAATTGACTTTGGAAGACTTTTTGAACTGTGGTAATTAAGTCCATAAGTTATTCTAAAATTGTTGGCTCTGGACGGCTGTCGTCTCCTTGTCTGCATACACACTGACTAATTCATCCAGAGTATGCCCTTGCTGTATAAAATACCTCTTAATGGGATGCATTTTTAGTTAGAAATCCATTTCCTTTTTTGCCTCGTTCTGTTTGGCTTGAAGATTCTTTTCTGCAAAATATGTTTTTCTGTGGTGGTTGGGAGGAAGTTATAAAGTAGAAAATCTATATGGGCCATTGCAGAAGGTTACAGGTCTGTAATTGAATCAATCCCACTCTGACATCTGGTTTTCATTTGAAGTTTTCATTATCATTTTTTGTTAGTAGTGATTAAAGATGAATAAATGTATTTACATATGTACTTTATTCAAAGCATATAATGAAATTCACACCATGTCTTGTACATCTTAATAGTAAAACAGAATAACTTCAAATAAAGACCAAATAAAAAAAAACATAAAAAATTTGTAATACCTTTAAATATAATGCTAAAACAGTGTTTAATTTATAATATTCATGTAATATTCCTTATAAAATGAAAACTTTAAAAAGTACAGAGACACATAATAATAAATGTATTGCTTACACAGATTATTATTTTCTTTAAAAGGATATGTAAAAAATTAGAAAACATGTTCACTGTAATAATCTAAACAACAAAGAAAAAAGATACTTGTCCAAGAAATATTGATCAGCTTATAATATATAATCGACTTTACTTTAAAAAGTTAGAAATACTATGAACTTATCAAAATGCCTTGCTGATATTGGTATGGAAAAGTTGTATACATTGTTACTGATAAGGCCCCTATTTAATTCAAAGCCCGTAATTATTGGGAGGGGCTGAAAATGAACCGGCGGTCTTGGTACATATTGGTACCAATGACAAAGTTAGTGGAAGATGGAGTGTCCTAATGAAAGATTTTAGAGAACTAGGTAATAAGCTGAAGGCAAGGACCTCCAAGGTAGTATTTTCTGAGATACTACCAGTGCCACGTGCTAGCCCAGGGAGGCAGAAGGAGCTTAGGGAGGTTAATGCGTGGCTAAAGATGTGGTGACCTAAGGAGGGGTTTGGGTTTTTAGAGCACTGGGCTGACTTCTCACTTTGGTACAATCTCTACAGTAGGGATGTATTGCACCTTAATGATGAGGGAGCTTTTGTACTAGGGGTTAGGATGGTAGAAAGGCTGGAGGAGTTTGTAAACTAGTAGGTAGGGGGGGGGGGGGGGGCTAGATATAAGTAATGGGGTAGAAAGTGGAGAGGGTATAAGGGATGAATTAACAACTCATAAGGGAGGAGATGGGGGAGGGGTAGGATAGTCAATAGGGAGGTAGTACTAAGTAATTCAAGTACAGTGGCAGGCACTTCAGAACTACAGACTCATAGCATAAGGTGTATGCTTGCTAATGCCAGAAGCTTGCCAGGAAAATGGGAGAGTTAGAATTATTAGCAATTAATGAAAAATGGGATTTAATAGGCATTATTGAAACATGTACAAGACAACAAAGTCAGAGGTGCTCATCAGAGAACGAACCAACCTTAATAGGTTAGTTCTATAGCCATGATAAGCTACTCTGAGAGCAACCTCTTTTAGCTCACTTGTGCCCTTCACAGGGAGAAATATCCTGTAGTATATCAGTCTGGTCCCACTCAGAAGAGTGACCCAGCCCCGAAATACCAGGCAATTCTACCCTGAACAGGAGAAACAGCAAACCCCAGACGCGTTTCAGCCTTTATGGGCCTCATCAGTGAGGTGCAGCTGAACTCCCTAAGGCACAGTGAGCAAGGGGTCCACGTCTGGAGTCCCCTATTACCCTTAGGGAGACTAAACCCTAAAGGTAATTTGCATATACAAGACAACAAAGTCAGAGGTGCTCATCAGAGAACGAACCAACCTTAATAGGTTAGTTCTATAGCCATGATAAGCTACTCTGAGAGCAACCTCTTTTAGCTCACTTGTGCCCTTCACAGGGAGAAATATCCTGTAGTATATCAGTCTGGTCCCACTCAGAAGAGTGACCCAGCCCCGAAATACCAGGCAATTGAGCTAAAAGAGGTTGCTCTCAGAGTAGCTTATCATGGCTATAGAACTAACCTATTAAGGTTGGTTCGTTCTCTGATGAGCACCTCTGACTTTGTTGATTTCTATTATTGAAACATGGTGGGATGAATCTCATGACTGGATTGTTAATCTGGATGGTTATAACCTATTTAGGAAAGACAGAGGCAATGGTAAATGAGGACGAGGGATTTGTCTGTATATTAAGCCTGAATTTAAGCCTATAGTCAGAGAAGATATTTATGGTGGACCTAGTGATAAAGCTGAATGTTTGTGGGTAGAGTTAAATAGCGGAGCAGCAAATTCCAAAAGAATATTAGTAGGAGTATGCTATAAACCCCCAAATATAGCTGAAAGTGAGGAAATACAATTATTGTTGCAGATTGAAAATGCAGCTAAGCATGGTCAAGTTCTAATAATGGGAGATTTTAATTACCCTGAAATAAACTGGATAAATGAGACCAGCAGTTCATCTAAGGGGAGCAGGTTCTTAAATACACTCAGGGATCATTATCTGGCCCAGGTTGTACAAGAGCCTACTAGAAATGAAGCTATCCTAGATTTATTCATCGCAAATAATATTGATATAGTATCAAATGTTGGAATAGGGCAACAGTGATCACAACACAGTCTCGTTTGAGATTGAATAAAAAAAACTAAATTTTAAGTGGCCAACGAAAACTCTTAATTTTAAAAGCAGCAAAACAAAGTATAGACTGGGACAGAGAACAGGCAGGTAAAAATACTGAACATAAATGGACAACATTTAAATCCTTACTAAATATACATACACATCGGCATATACCGTGTGGGAATAAAAATAAAAGGAGTAAATCCCATCCAATGTGGCTTAACAATGATTTAAAGATCAAGATACAGAGTAAAGAGGGGACAGAGACTGCCTTACAGGAATACAAGGAAATCAACAAGGCTTGCAAAAGGGCGATTAGACTGGCTAAAATAGAAAATGAAAAATTAATTGCAAAAGAGAGTAAGACTAACCCTAAAATATTTTTTAAGTATATTAATGGGAAGAAGGCGAGGAAGGAAGCTATAGGAACATTACAATGTGACACAGGCCATCTGATAATTAGTGACCAAGAAAAGGCAGATGAGCTAAATAGGTTCTTTTCTTCGGTATACACAAGGGAGGTACCAGTGGTTGGGACACTGGAACATAATGCGGCTACACTACCATTGAAAAAATAATTGGTTAACACAGTAAGTAATCCAAAAGAGGTTGGAAAAAATAGATGTTAATAAAGCCCCGGGTCCTGATGGAATACATCCAAGGGTACTAAGGGAACTGGGTTTTTTAATAGCCAAACCATTTTATTAAATTTTTCAAGGTTCACTCAACACAGGGTCTCTACCAGATGACTGGAGAAAAGCTGATGTGATACCTATATTTAAAAAGGGAGCAAGAGCAAATCCGGGGAATTATAGACCAGTGAACCTAACTTCTGTAGTGGGGAAGCTTTTAGAAGGGTTAATAAGGGATAATATACAAGAATATGTCTATTTGAACAGTATTATAAGTAGGAATCAACATGGATTTATGAGGGATAGGTCATGTCAAACAAATCTAATTTGTTTCTATGAGGAGGTTAGTAGGAACCTGGATCAAGGCAACTCAGTGGATGTGGTCTTTTTGGATTTTGCAAAGGCTTTTGATACAGTGCCACATGGGAGACTATTGTGCAAACTAAGAGATACAGGAGTTGCAGTAAATATCTGCTCATGGATTGAGAGCTGGCTAAAAGACAGGAAGCAAAGGATTGTTGTAAATGGAACATACTCTGATTGGACTAATGTGGTAAGTGGGGTCCCTCAGGGTTCAGTATTAGGTCCTCTCCTTTTTAACATATTTATTAATGACTTAGAGGTAGGATTGGAGTGTGGTGTCTCCATTTTTGCTGATGACACGAAGTTGTGCAAGGTAATTAAATCAGATAGTGATGTGCTTTCACTCCAAAGGGATTTACATAAAATTGAGAAATGGGCATCTAAATGGCAGATGAGATTTAATATGAATAAATGTAAAGTTATGCATCTGGGAAGGAAAAATAGCCATGCAATTTATCATCTTAATGGAGCAAATCTAGGGGTATCAGAGATTGAATGGGAATTGGGAGTACTTGTGGACCACCACGTAGGTAACAGTGCTCAATGCCAAGCAGCATCTGCAAAGGCAAGTAAAATATTAGCATGTATTAAGAAGGGTATAGAAGCAAGTGAAGGAAGTATAATTCTCCAACGATACAAATCCCTAGTACGCCCTCATTTGGAATATGGAGTACAATTTTGGGCACATAAAAAGGACATTTAAGAGCTGGAAAAAATACAGAGAAGGGCCACAAAGCTAATAAAGGGAATGGAGGGGCTAAGTTATGAAGAAAGACTAACCAAATTAAACTTATTTTCTCTAGAAGAAAGGCATCTAAGAGGAGATATGATTACCTTATATAAATACATCCAGGGTCAGTATAAAGATTTGTCAAGGGAGCTTAGAAGTAAAAAGATTCCACCTTAAAGAAAGAAAAGGGTTCTTCACAGTAAGGGTGGTTAATCTGTGGAATTCTCTACCAGAAGAGGTGGTGACAGCGGATTCGATAGATAACTTTAAAATGGGACTGAAGTTATTTCTAATTAAAAAGGGAATTAGGGGTTATCATGGATAATTAGAGAGGCAGCATTGATCCAGGGAGAAGTCCGGTCGCAGGTGTCTGGGATCAGGAGGGAATAGAATTTTATTTTTTATACAACTAATTAATTAATAGTTAATCCGCATATTGCAGATCAGAGGAGATCTTAAAAGGTTGAACTTGATGGACTGAAAGTCTTTTTTCAACCTTAAATACTATGGGCCCTATTAAATTCCAGCCTCGTAAATAAGAGGCTTCTACTTATGCCCTAGGTACTGCAAAGTTTCTCTAACTTACAATGCTATTAAATTAGCTCTGCTGCGAGCAACGTATGAGCTACGCAGCAGGGCCGTACGTATCTCCCATAAGGCCTTAATTAACCCTATAACTCATGGTGGTCAATACAGACCCCCATAAGGCCTTAATTACCCCATTAACTCATGGTGGTCAATACAGACCCCCATAAGGCCTTAATTACCCCATTAACTCATGGTGGTCAATAAATCCCCATAAGGCCTTAATTACCCCATTAACTCATGGTGGTCAATACAGACCCCCATAAGGCCTTAATTACCCCATTAACTCATGGTGGTCAATACAGACCCCCATAAGGCCTTAATTACCCCATTAACTCATGGTGGTCAATAAATCCCCATAAGGCCTTAATTACCCCATTAACTCATGGTGGTCAATACAGACCCCCATAAGGCCTTAATTACCCCATTAACTCATGGTGGTCAATACAGACCCACATAAGGCCTTAATTAACCCTATAATTCATGGTGGTCAATACAGACCCCCATAAGGCCTTAATTACCCCATTAACTCATGGTGGTCAATCCAGACCCCCCATAAGGCTCTATTTAACCCCATCAGTCCCATAAGGGTATATTATTACCATTATGGGCCTGTTACAACCCAACATAAACCACATAAGTGCCATGATGGTCCTCAAGGACCATCATGACACTAACTACAAACACTACACTATAACCCCCAATAAACCATTTAATCTAAACTAACCCCCCTCTACACTAATCTATTAACACTTACACTACCTACCAACACTACCTACCCCCTAATAAACTTCCCCAACACTCTAATTACAAAAAATAAAAAAACCTACCTTACAGAACACAAATAAACCTACAGTACAGAACACAAAAAAACCTACAGTACAGAAAACAAAAAAACCTACAGTACAGAAAAAAAAAAACCTACAGTACAGAAGAAAAAAAATACATTACAACCCCACTCCCCACTACAGAAAATAAAAAAATTACACACCTGAAAAGGAAAGACAGATAAATATAATACAATACATACATAAAATACATTACATACATTACATACAATACATGACATTACATACATTACATATAATATATTACATATAATATATTACATATAATATATTACACATAATACATTACATACAATACATGACATTACATACATTACATATAATATATTACATATGATATATTACATATAATATATTACATACAATACATGACATTACATACATTACATATAATATATTACATATAATCCAAATCAAAAAACCCCTATCTATCTAACATACAATCTATTTAATATAAAATAAATCCTAACTATATCAAATACATCCCCATATCTATCTAATATACAATAAATCCTAACTACATACACAGACCCTAATTCTAAGCTAAAATAAAAAAATTACAGTCCTAACTACAAAGACCCTAATTCTAATCTAAAATAAAATAATTAAGACCACTTACCTTTAAGATGTTGCTTCAGATCACTAACCTAGGGGTAAAACAAAACAAAATAATTAGTACAAAACATTAACATGAAATAAATAAACATTATATACATTCTAAATATTATACTCACCTTTCCATCATGTCCCGTCATTGTTTAGCTCTTCCAGCGCGGCCCTGTTAAAAAAACACAATACATTAATACATTAATACAATATATAAACAATAAATAAAATAAACATATAAACATCTAAATATACATTTAACTTACCTCCCGGCGATGTCCCCGGCCTTCTCTCCTTCAGCCCCGGCTGGGCCGCGGAACCATCCGCGCTCTAAAAAAAAAAACTAATGAAGGTCTGCACTCGCAGACCTCCCCGACGCTAATGAGCCTCCCGGAGTCCTTTCCGAGAGGAAATTGGCATTGGGGGCTTGTGATTGGCTGAAAAAGCTGTCAGCCAATCAAAAGTCGTCAATGTATGAGCCAATCAGGATGCGCAGATGTCTTCTACCAATCACTCCGTGGGGGTGTATCCCATAGTGATTGACTGAAGGCATCTGAGCCTTGTGATTGGTTCCCATAAAGATAGACAAGTGTTTTAGCCAATCAGGGTGGGATATTGGGGTGTATCCCATCCTGATTGGCTCACACATTGACGACTTTTGATTGGCTGAAATTGATAGACAGCTTTTTCAGCCAATCACAAGCCGCCATTGCCAATTTCCTCCCGGAAAGGACTCCGGGAGGCTCATTAGCGTCGGGGAGGTCTGCGAGTGCAGACCTCCGTTAGTTTTTTTTTTTTTAGAGCGCGGATGGTTCCGCGGCCCAGGCGGGGCTGAAGGGGAGAAGGCCGGGGACATCGCGGGGAGGTAAGTTAAATGTATATTTAGATGTTTATATGTTTATTTTATTTATTGTTTATATATTGTATTAATGCATTAATGTATTGTGTTTTTTTAACAGGGCAGCGCCGGAAGAGCTAAACAAAGCCGGACATGATGCAAAGGTGAGTATAATATTTAGAATGTATATAATGTTTATTTATTTCATGTTAATGTTTTGTACTAATTATTTTGTTTTGTTTTACCCCTAGGTTAGTGATCTGAAGCAACATCTTAAAGGTAAGTGGTCTTAATTATTTTATTTTAGATTAGAATTAGGGTCTGTGTAGTTAGGACTGTAATTTTTTTATTTTAGCTTAGAATTAGGGTCTGTGTATGTAGTTAGGATTTATTGTATATTAGATAGATAGGGGGATGTATTTGATATACCGTAGTTAGGATTTATTTTATATTAAATAGATTGTATGTTAGATAGATAGGGGGTATTTGATTTGGATTATATGTAATATATTATATGTAATGTATGTAATGTCATGTATGTAATATATTATATGTAATATATTATATGTAATGTATGTAATGTCATGTATTGTATGTAATGTATTATGTGTAATATATTATATGTAATATATTATATGTAATATATTATATGTAATGTATGTAATGTCATGTATTGTATGTAATATATTATATGTAATGTATGTAATGTCATGTATTGTATGTAATGTATTATGTGTAATATATTATATGTAATATATTATATGTAATGTATGTAATGTCATGTATTGTATGTAATATATTATATGTAATATATTATATGTAATGTATGCAATGTCATGTATTGTATGTAATGTATTATGTGTAATATATTATATGTAATATATTATATGTAATATATATGTAATGTATGTAATGTCATGTATTGTATGTAATGTATGTAATGTATTATATGTCTGTATGTATTGTATTGTGTTTATCTGTCTTTCCTTTTCAGGTGTGTAATTTTTTTATTTTCTGTAGTGGGGAGTGGGGTTGTAATGTATTTTTTTTTCTGTACTGTAGGTTTTTTATTTTTCTGTACTGTAGGTTTTTTTGTTTTCTGTACTGTAGTTTTTTTTGTGTTCTGTACTGTAGGTTTTTTTTGTGTCATGTAAGGTAGGTTTTTTTGTGTTGTGTAAGGTAGGTTTTTTTGTGTTCACTAAGGTAGTTTTTTTTATTTTTTGTAATTAGAGTGTTGGGGAGGTTTATTAGGGGGTAGGTGTAGGTAGTGTAAGTGTTAATAGATTAGTGTAGAGGGGGGTTAGTTTAGATTAAACGGTTTATTGGGGGTTATAGTGTAGTGTTTGTAGTTAGTGTCATAATGGTCCTTGAGGACCATCATGGCACTTATGTGGTTAATGTTGGGTTGTAACAGGCCCATAATGGTAATAATATACCCTTATGGGACTGATGGGGTTAAATAGAGCCTTATGGGGGTCTGTATTGACCACCATGAGTTAATGGGGTAATTAAGGCCTTATGGGGGTCTGTATTGACCACCATGAGTTATAGGGTTAATTAAGGCCTTATGGGGGTCTGTATTGACCACCATAAGTTAATGGGTTAATTAAGGCCTTATGGGGGTCTGGATTGACCACCATGAGTTAATGGGTTAATTAAGGCCTTATGGGGGTCTGTTTTGACCACCATGAGTTAATGGGTTAATTAAGGCCTTATGGGGGTCTGGATTGACCACCATGAGTTAATGGGTTAATTAAGGCCTTATGGGGGTCTGGATTGACCACCATGAGTTAATGGGTAAATTAAGGCCTTATGGGGGTCTGGATTGACCACCATGAGTTAATGGGGTAATTATAGTTGCCTGGGGTTAATATTTTTAGTGCGAGTCCTTTGAGGACCTTTACGGTCCTTTAAGGACCCGCGAGGCGGGAAATTTATAATTGAATTGCAGCAGGGTCACGATCGGTGCCGATCGGGGACCCCCGCTGCAATGGGTTTATGTGGGGACACTTCGATGGGGACCCCCAGCATAGAGGGGGGTTCATTTTAGGTGCCGCGGCCGGGATTGGGTAATAGTGTGCCGCGGTCCCTTTAAGGAGCCGCGGCGGGGAATTTAAAAGTTTTAAATGCAGCGGGGGGCCTGATCTATGCAGATCGGGGTCCCCCCTGCAATGGGTTTATGTGGGGACACTTCGGGGGTCCCGATGAGGACCCCCAGCATAGAGGGGGGTTAATTTTAGGTGCCGCGGCCGGGATTGGGTAATAGTGTGCGGCAGCCCCTTTAAGGAGCCGCGGCGGGGAATTTAAAAGTTTTAAATGCAGCGGGAGCCTGATCGGTGCCGATCGGGGACCCCCGCTGCAAGGGGTTAATGTGGGGGTGCTGCAGGGGTCCCGATAGAGACCCCTGCAGCATGGGGATGTGTATAGGGTGCAGGGGGGAGCCTCACACTGCTGTTTTGGGCTGTTCCGAGGCAGCACGTAGAGGCTTTCGGATCCCTTGCGGGCACTTTTTGTGCCCGTAGGGATTCTTACGATATGCGAGAATCATGCGTAGATTTAAGGCTGTGTGTGACTACGTAGCTCTCTCGGAGCCTATTCTCTGCCTTTTTTTCGCAGTCATATCGCAAAGCAGGCTGCAAGAGATTCGGTACTCGCAAACAGCAGAAAAACTGCCTTTTGCGAGCACCGAGAGAACTACGAGGGATAATTTAATAGGGCCCTATGTAACTATGTAACTATGTAACATGTAACACAATATTTTAAACCATAGCACTTAGCCGATGCGTTAAACTATAGCTCTTAGCCGATGCAAGCCTTGCAAAGCCGTTAAAATACTAGACGCAGGAATTTCGAGAAAAAAATATACGAGACGCAAACATTTACGAGATTATCGGCAGAATCGAAAACCCGAAAAACACACTAAATACACCAAAAAAAATTCCAAAGACATCACAGACAGCATGGGGCAACAGACAGGATGTCTGTGAGTGAGGTGAAACACGAATTTTACTTGATTTAGACGATTTTCGCCACACGAAAATAGCCTTAGCGAGAAAAAAATGGCCGCCTCAAAAAATGAAAACGGGACTATAAGACCCCGGACCGCGCAAAACACTGCAAAACGCGTAGCACTTTACACATCACACTACGACCTACAACATACACTATTACAAAAGCCGCAAAATGCTCACGAGGCGCGTACAACATTAATAACATTTTGACTATACAATGCAACTTTACACAATAAACCAACGGCTTTACCTTGCGCATGCAGCCTATTTAGAATGCACAGTTGGAACATTCATTACACTTTATAAGCAGGGCACTAACACTCACAATGTATATTCTATGCAGATGCAAAATACAAACAGATTGTTAGCTCTTTAGCCTATTGCTCACTGCATATATCAATTAAAAATATGAAATTATAGTAACTTATTGCATAAATAATGAATTCTTAATTAATTAATTGAATAAATCATTATTACTTCACTACATATACATAGAAATATATATCTCTCTCAGAGGACCAAAAGTGCACGACAGGAGAGGCTCGCAATGAGCGCCAAAGGCGCTCATCGCAAGGTATTTGATGAGCGCCGTAGGCGCTCAGCGCAAGCCTTGCAATGGGCGCCGAAGGTCCTCAGGGTAAAAAACGGTTTCCATTATGTCTCAAAGAGCATTCCCTGGCTTACAATTTTATGCCTGTCATTTTTTGACGGGCAATTTGCTAGTATATATATATAATACATAAAAAAAAATTAGATATTTAAAGCAGAATAAATATATTTGCAGAATATGTATATATTTAGAGACCACTGTCCCCCAGAGGAGGAACCCAGTATATTTCACCACCTTCACTGGTGGTAGCTACACCCCTGACAACATCAGATATGAAGGGAAAGATTTAATGGAAGAGTTTTCTAACACAGAGTTAACTTTTCATATTTCACTTCTTTATGTATTATAATAAAATATGTCATATTACTAAACTTATCTTAAATTCAACTACTGAAAAATCTGACGTCTATTAGGAAGCTTACACTTGCAATGGGCAGGAATTGCAGAAAGATGTCAAGGCAGTTTTGATCAGAATTGATAAATTGAATGTCAGCTTTATTACTACTGTAGATTCGTTGGTATATCTTTTTTGGAATGATCATGTTTTGTCAAAGTAAAAAAAATATAAAAAGACCATTTATAGACTTTATCTCTTATTTCTTGTTTTCGTTTCTTTGCATGTCAGTGTTAGCAAAATGCTCTAAAATCACTTTGGTAGATCTCACCATGCTTCGTAAAACACAAACTACCCTTCACAAACTTACCAAAGCTTTAAGGGCCATTGTACTATTAAAATAAAGGCTGTTAAAATGTAAGTACATGCATATAAAGTAGTTACACTTTAAAGCTCTTACTTTTATAGGTTTCTGCAAATGCTATGTGCTGTTTTGCTCTGCCACTTTTGTGTAATTAGTCGTGGAATAGCCTGCGGGTAGCTTAGGGATGGGAAGTCCATCTCCATGAGGTACTGTGTGAATTATAAATGGTATAATAGTGTAGCTGAGAGTCCTTTTTTCTTCATAGAGATTCCCTACTGAATA
The DNA here is from genome assembly GCA_027410445.1 of Discoglossus pictus. Classification (NCBI taxonomy): domain Eukaryota; kingdom Metazoa; phylum Chordata; class Amphibia; order Anura; family Alytidae; genus Discoglossus; species Discoglossus pictus. Next base: position 294,796,673 of record CM050167.1, on the reverse strand, counting down.
AGTGGCACCATACTAAAATTACAGTCACATGATTGGCTGGATCTCTCAATATCACAGGCACAACAATGGCATAAAGTGACCTCTTCAAAATAACCAGTTCAGAAGGTTAGAACAAGAAATATTGTAACCCATGTGGGGAACCCAGCTTTATTCTTGGTTTCCAATATTGCAACCAAAATTGTATTGACAATATTATTGACATGACAAACTCACATATCAAACTCAAAGGCTAGGCTCTAACTGATTCATAACACAGGAAGAGGTTTAGTAAGATGTGTCAAAGTTGACATATGATGTTAATTAGTGTTATCTATACTTATTAATAATGTCAAAGCTAAATTAAAGTGCTACATTTATATGTTTTCTTCTTGTATTTGAAAATTAGTTCTGGGATTTCAAATGGGGAACAAATTAAGCATTTTTAAACATATAGAGCCCGATTCAATTAGAGTACGATATACAGGCTGTGGGCCTGCTGCGAGCTTGAACTCTGCTACAATTCTCGTGCTATTCAATTGAACAAGCCCGCAAGTTAGGGGTCGAAAGCCGAAACTGTACTATGCACTCATATGTAGCATTTCAGGGCGGGAACATGATCAATTAAGCAAGACCGTAACCACCCATTTAGAAACAGCCAATAGAAAATGAGACCGTCATCATTAGGTTAGTAAAACATGGAGGTTACATGTCAATCAGTTAACGTTTGGGGGTCCGTTATGCGATCGGACTTGCAAAAACGCAAAATACAAAATAATAAAAATTAATGCCAATACTATTCTAGTCCACGTGGATGGCCTGACATGTATTAACTCATTGGTTCCCGAGATCGATATAACCCCCAATTTGCGAGCTTGAGACTGTTGTGCAATTAATTCTAATGTCTTTCATAACTTTGCAGCCTGCTTGCATGAAACTCCAAGTCTGAAGTTCATTAGTTTCCATAGCAACACTGCTGAATGGTACCCACTACATGAACACACTACACTAGCCCAAACATCCTCCCATATCCTTATCTACCTATATAAACCCCTTTCAATGGCAGAGCCACTAAACTTTAGTAAATCATTTAATGACCTAAGATACTGGATAGCATATGATCATGGGCTATTGCACCCAAGTTCACACCAGAGATCATTCAGTAAATTGCCCCTTCTGAATCATTTTCATTTATCAACTAGCGACTTGCCCATCAAAAATGACGGGGCAATACAATTGTAAGGCAGGTAATGCTGTTTGCCACAGACATAATTTATTTTTGTGGTCTGAGATCCTTCGGTGCTCATTGCGAGACTCGCACTGTGCGCCTTCTGCGCTCATCGCATTGCTCGCAATGAGCACCTTCGGCACTCATTGGGAGGCTCTTGGTTGTTGTACTTTTTTTTATGAGAGGCGCTTTTGCTGTTATTGTAAGTTCGGCGCTGATCTCCTTTTTGCGCTTATTGCAAGGCTGTCCCCTGGTGTAGTTTGTGTGCCATAAGCAGCGTTGGCACTCGTTGTGAGGCGCGCAGTGAATGGCTTTTGTGGTTATTGCGATAGTTTGTTTGTTTTTGTGTATATGTACTTTTGTATGCTAATTAAATAATTAATACATTGATAAATTAATATACATTACCTATTTGTAAGTAATATATGCAGGAAGCATTCTGCTGAAGAGCTGACAATCTGTTTTGATGGTCCTGCAGCATACGATGTAGGTTTGCACTGTTGTGGAGCTTAGGTGTAAGTGTCAGCAATGTGTGCAGTGAAAATAGGCTGCGTGCGCTAGGGGAAACCGTTACTGTAGTTGTCTACTTCCGCATTGTGTATGTTAATGTTGTAAAATGGCGGCGAATGTGTATGTGGTACGCGGGTGTGGATGATTTAGCGTCCTTTCTAAAAGTGTATCTTGTACCTCGTACGGCTTTTTGGAAAAGCCTTATGTGCTTGGTGGTGTTTGGCGGCTTTAGAGTCGTGTAGCCTTGTTTTTATTTTTTTCAGCAGCCATTTTTTCTGTCGCTTAGGGGATTTTCGTGTGTTTATTGCACTAATAAGTCTGTAAGTTAATTTGGACTTAATTGAGATGTAACTTCACTTGCAGAGGTCCTGGGTGCCCCCCTTGCTGTGCGTAAGCTTTTTATGGCATTTTTGTGTGTATGTATTGTTTTTTTAATGTTGTCAGGTGCGTGCGGTTTGGCCGTTAAGGTCATATTTTTGCAAGTTCGTAATGTTTTCTTTTCTATGTCCCGTGGCTCATATGTTTTTAGTGTAAGTCCATAATTTTTTTGTTCTAAGTCTCGCTGCTCATATTTTTTTGTGTAAGTCCGTATTTAGTGATTGCGTGTTAGATGTATTTTTTCAAAGTCTCGCTTCTGTGGGTGTTTGTAACTGCTTGTGTGGAGGCGTAGAGCCTCCACCTCTGGAAATGCGCCCCCTCGATTCGCGAGTGTCCTTATTTGCGGCCTGCAATAAGCCTCCGGCTCATTGCAGCCGACGTTGGTGCCTCCACCTTCCGCAAATGCGGCCCCTTTGGATTGCATTTGCGGCCTGAGCTGAGTCCCTCGCTTTGCGTGACGACGATTCGTATTTTGACAACTATTATATGTGATCCCATTGGTTTCAGAATCAGAGTTCATGTATTCAATTATAATGAAGACTTACTTTTAAGTCAAACTACAAATGTGCACATACAAATAATTTTCATAACTGTGGTTGTCCATGCATATAAAAAAGTGTACAGAAAATGTTAACTTACAGACTTATTAGTGCAATACTTATGTTTACTAAGAAGAAACACAAATTAGTGTTCAGTGCAAGTTAAACTTTTTAAAACTCAGGAATCTAATCAAGCTGAGGAATGTATGACATCCATACACCGGCAGGTACACAACATCACACTAGTATTCACCATATACACTGACAGATGCATACACATAAACCATATCATAATGCCAGACTGTAAGTAATAAGTAGGTTTGGAGTACACTATATGCAGTAGTATCCAGAGAGCATCAGAACAAGAAATTATAACAAATTATAAAAAAAAGGGTCAGTCCACATTGCAATCCAAAGTAAAATCCAAAATAAAAAAAACAAAAGTCAACAACAGGTACAGAGCAGTGTAATGATTAGAAACATGCAAGTCAACAATGTATATAATTATTTATTATGTGTGAACGCCAGTACTGCTTAGCAAGATACTTGCTGGTAACCCTTTCCTCATCAATGCATTTTGTATGTTAACTTCATCAGGGTTTGTCTCGCCCTGCATTTATTTTATTTATATAATTAATTTCATTTTTATGATAGTGGGGTTTTCTATATTGTACTGTTCTTGTCATGGTGAAGGGTCATGGCAGAGAGGTCAGACAAATTGCGGTCCACTGGAGAAGGAACTGGCAACCCACTCCAGAATCTTTGCTAAGAAAACTTTATGTACAGGCACAATTAGAGACATAATGATATGGCACCGGAAGATGAGCCCCTCAGATCACAAGGTGCCTACCCCATTACTAAGGAAGAGCAGTGGGCAAGTACAAGTAACATCAGATCTAATTAAGTGGTTGGGCCAAAGCCAAAGGACATCCAGCTGCGGATTTGTCTGGAGGGGAAAGGAAAGTCCGATGCTGCAAAGATCAATTCAGAATAGGAACCTGGAATGCTATGAACCAAGGCAAACTAGATGTGGTCAAGAATGACATGACAAAGTTAAACATTGATATCCTGGGAATTGTTGAACTTAAATGGACTGGAATGGGACATTTCACATCAGACAATCACCAGATCTTCTACTGTGATCAAGAATCCCGCAGAAGAAATGGAGTAGCCAACCTAGTCAGTCAAAGAGTGGCCAAAGCAGTGCTCCGTTACAACCCAAAAAATGACAGAATGATTTCAATTCGAATTCAAGGCAAGCCATTTAATATCACAGTGATCCAAGTCTATGCTCCAACCACGGATGCTGAAGAGGCTGAAGTTGTCCAGTTCTACAAAGACATTCAACACATCATAGATATAACACCAAGAAAAGATATTACTATCATCATAGGAGATTGGAATGCTAAAGTAGGGAACCAAAGGACACCCGGAATAACTATACAAAATGAAGCAGGTCATAGATTAGTATAATTTTGTCAAGATAATTCTCTGGTCGTAGCAAGCACCCTCTTCCAGCAGCCTCCGAGACGACTCTACACATGGACATCATCAGATGGACAGCATAGAAACCAGATTGACTATATACTTTGGAGGAGCTCTATACAGTCGATAGAAACAAGACCAGAAGCTGACTGTGGCTCAGACCATGAGCTTCTTATTGCAAAGTTGAAAATTAGACTGAAGAAAAGAGGGAAAACCATCAGACCAATTAGATATGAAATAAATAATATCCCTTGTGAATATGCAGTGGAGGTAAAGAATAGATTTAAGGAACTTGACATGGAAGACAGAATGCCTGAAGAACTTTGGACCGAAGTTTGCAACATAATCAAGGAAACAGCAACAGAAAAAGTAAAGTTAGAAGTCAAACTGGCTGTCTGATGAGGCTTTGAAAGTAGCCCAGGGAAGAAGGAAAGAGAAAGGTAATGGAGATAAGAAAAGATTTGTCCAACTGAATGCAGAAATACAGAAGATAGCAAGAAGAGACACAGAGAAATTCTACAATAAGCAATGTAAAGAGATTGAAGACGATTACCAACTGGGTAAATCAGGATATCTTTTCAAGAAAATTGGGAACCTAAAAGGCACTTTTCATGCAAAAGTGGGTGTGATAAAAGACAAAAATGGTAGGGACTTAACGGAAGAAAATTAGATAAAGAAGGATCTTAACAGCAGTAATGCCCTCAATAGTTTGTCCAATGTGTTGGAGCCAGATGTGCAAGCCGGGTTCCGCAGAGGAAGAGGCACAAGTGATCAAATTTCCAATATCTGCTGGATTATAGAGAAAGCGAGAAAGTTTCAAAAAACCATTAAAACCATTCCAAAACAACATTTACGTCTGCTTCATAGACTGTTCTAAAGCCTTTGACTATGTGGATCATGTTTGGCAAGATTGAGGTCACAGTAGCAAGAGCGCAAAAAAAAATTGTAATGGAGGAAGTCGGCTGAACTGCAAGATTTCTTCATAATCGTTCAGCAGTGCAGGAGAACCTCCGGATTCAGACTGTTTGTGTAGTGTGTGTCATGGTTGTTGATGAGAGTTAGGGAGTTAGGGACAAGTGTGTCAAGGGTGGAAGTGTGATTGCAAATGCCGAGAGAGACAGGGCAGAGCAAATATGGAAGTTATGAGAGAGAAAAACTGTGAGTAACAGGATGTCCAGAAGTTATTCAAAGATAAGAGGGTAATAAAACAACAGGGGTTCCATCTGATGTTGTCTGGTTAGAATTTGCATAGGTTCTTGATACAAACATATATTGTTGGAAAAAAAATTGTTGAAAGTTAGAATAGAAAATAATTTTGCACTTGGAATATTTTGGACTATTGCGACTTGTAGAACTCTGTACTGATCAATATTGCATCCTTTTATTTTTGTTACATATGTATTAAAATTACAGGAGGAGAACAAAGAGAGGAGTTGTTTTATCATATATGTACTGTAATTGTAATTAATGCAAAAAAATATGTAGATTTTGTATCTCATACCATTTTAAAAATCGAAGAATAAACTGGGAGTTGAAATTTAACCTAAGTGCTTCATATCAAGCAGCACATGTGAATGGTAATTTTAATATTCACAAAAAGAGCATCAGTATCCTTGATTATCATTTTTATGTCCCTTTGAAAAAAACATACAACTATAAAGTGATATGTATTTATTTATTTATTTACATTTTAAGCAACTTTATTCAATGCTATTTACTTATTTATAAAATAGTACATCATTGCTTTGAAGTATAAAGGAATGCATTTACTGAACAAGTACAACAGAACATAAAGTGACATTTTGGTTGTTGCTGAAGTTGTTCAATTGGTCAGAAGCAAAGTTAGGGTCATAGATGCAAGAGCTCAATGTGAGAGATGAGGAAAAGTAGGGAGTAAGAATTCTAAGTTGCATCAGGGTTGGAGAGAGAAAGGAACCAGGTTTTTAAGGAGACCTGGAATGTGTGCAGGTTTTGGATACTGCTTAAGGGGATGTTATTCCAGTGGAGAAGTGAAAGGAAAGAGAAAGAGCAGAAGTATAAGGAAATGGAAAAAGTCTTTGCATGGAGATATGATAACCACAATTTATCCTTGGTTAATTCAAATTGCTTTCAAACCTATGCTATTTGTCATAATGACAGGCATATGCTATGATAGTATAGTCTTAGAAAGGGTTTTATAATAAAAAGTGAGAAGACAGTGGGAGCTCATTTTCATGTCTTATTAAATTTTTAGATTGTAGTGGGATCATCGTATAGCTTGGTCTATCTATCTATCTATCTATCTATCTATCTATTGTTGGGGAAAAGATACAAATATCCTTACTTTTTATTGTATATATATATAAAATTAGAACTTCTTTCAGTGAGTATGATATTTGGCTGGGATGTAAGCTGTGAGCCAGTATTTTCAATTTTTTGGGATATGGATTATGAAATGGTTAAATCTGCATGACTTTGCAAGTTTCAGTTAGAGACAGTACACAAGCTCTTAGTCATAACAATATATGTTTTTCACACATAATACAAGGGCATAGCTCAAGGATGATCAGGATGTCATATCTGACAATGTTTTAGGCGCATTTAGTAGCATGTCTTCACAGCATGATTTGCAGATGCAGATTATTGATTGACCATAATAATATCAATAATCTTCCATTGGCTGTTAGTGGGTAGTACCATGTTTCTAGATGGGGGAGGATGGATTATCTCATTGTTTTAAGTAAACGAGTATAAAAGCTATGTTGTTTACATTTCTGTTCAGTTCAGCTGGTCAGCAGCAGCCATTCTGGGTGTTTTGCTACTGATCCACATTTTTGTCTAAATAAACTCTAATGATGAGAACAGCAGACTCTGTTTTTTGTTATCATGACGGGGTTCGGAGTAAAAAGTGGTATGTGAGTATGGGTTATTTTCTTAAACACCATGGGCCTCATTCAATTGCGATTTGGCCAATTGAATAGGGCTCTATATAAGCACGGAGCATACATTTTTTTACAGAAGTTTGTAGTTAGTGAAGACCTTGATTTTAGATAGAAGTTCCCTAACTAAAAGTTTCTGTAAAACAATATGTTGTGTGCTTATTTAGAGCACTATTCAATTGGCCAAATTGCAATTGAATTAGGCCCTTTCTATCTATCTAAAGAGATAAAATGTTGGGATATTGGAACATTTTTTATTTTCAAACTCAAACACTGTTCAGCTGTGTAGCATTTAAAAATATGATGACAAAATATAAAGCTGAGACTTTTTAATCATGCAGTTCTTAATAATTTAATGTGTGCAAACTATTTACAAGCTATATTTCATGATGCTTGGTTGCTTCATTATTCAAATTCGACACAATTAAGGAGTTACTACTGCTTCCTCCGGTGAGTCATAGGATCCTAGAATCCTCCCTCAATAAGTCCCATGGCCCTAGATATCCTGGGAATCCCTGCACAATACCTGCTATACCTTATGGTCCGGGCATCCCAGAGGATCTCCCCTTAATATCCACTACCCCCTAAGAGCCAGGGTGTCCCTCAATTAAAGTATAACTATGGGGATCCTTATGAACTTGCATGGCACCAAATATTAACCTGTTACCATGGGGGTCTATATGGACCCCCGTGGTAGTCTAGAATATAAATATCTAGGGACCCCCTTGGTATCTAATATTAACCCCTTTACCAAGTGGGTTCCATACAGATGCCATGGTATACTAAATTATGGTGGTGGGGCTCCTCATGGACTCTCATAGCACACAAAATTAGCCCCTATGCCATGGGGCTCCAAGTGCTTCAATGAAGAAACAAGAGGATGGAGTATTCAATCAACATCAAGTACCTGCTTATCCAGGGCTGAAGAGTGAGGAACCTGGGCATGGATAATCGCTGCTAAAGGAAATCTCAAGAATAAGTAATGTATTTTACCTATGCCTTACTGATATATATTTTTTTTATTTTATGTAGTGTTTTTTAATGTAATTATATTTTTAGTGTTATAGACTATGCAGGTTTTTATGAACACCCATGGCAGGATGTTAGGGACATAGGTCCAGCAAGGTGGTAGGAAGGGTGCTATGGGGTACCTGAGGACCCCATGTTATAGAGTGCATTGGAACCCCCGTGGTTATACATTAGATTATAAATCCGGGGAATACGATGCTCATTGGAGCTAGCATGTTATAGGCGGAGCGGTTACCAACATCTGGCATTAGTTTTTATTATTACTTCAATGCTATGGAAAGGTGTTTATAGAGATAGATTGGGATAAGGGAGGATGATAGGGCTAGTGTAGTGTGTTCACGTTAGTGGGTTGCTTTGATGACTATTGAGATTCAGACTCAGAGTCTCCTGTGACCAGGCTATGAGCACACAAGCCAGAGAACTCCAGGCAACCTCTTTGGATGCAACATAAGTTTTACTGGATATTTTTTTCTGGGGGCCATAGAATAGCTCCGTAAAACTGCTTTCAAGACTCCTATAGTTGTGAGTCAGCCTTTAGAAGAGTTCGTACAAGAGGCATGGAATGGAGTCCTACGATTATGAGACCACTGCACTAAGTTTTGCTCTTGAGTCAGACCATGGGCACGATTTAATTGCAAGCTCGCAATTGGCGCAATGTACACCGTATGTCTGCGAGCATGCAGTGGGCTCCCGTTCGTCTATGATTCCGGAGCTATTCAATCAGTCAAGTTGCTTTTTTTTTTTTTTTATATATACTATTATTACTATGTCTAGGACCAGCCTTGTCTCTGTTGTGACAATGCATGTATCTACATCACTTGTTCACACAATATTATTTTCTCTGGTTCCTGACTTTGGTAAATTCTCATATTTTTCTTAGAAATATAAAAGTTTTATCATCTATATATAGCGGGAGGCAGATCTCTCCTTTGTTTGTAATTTTATGAAGTTAATTTCTAACAAATCATAAGTGAACTAAAGAAAAGCAAAATACAAGACATGTCAGTAAAATATTACAAAGCTTTTACAAGTTCAAAACTCTAGTACTGCTTACAGCTTAAATCATTTACATCTTTTTACAGATATATAATCATTGTATAAGAATGTACCTACAATTTCTTTCATAAGTTCAAAAAGCTTTAAAAAAAAATTAGCAGCATTAATGTAGTTAGGCCAACCCATATTTCTTATAAATGACACAAAGCAAACAAGGACTAAACTAAATAGTTTAATATATTTATTGCTGACAGGTTTGGTGAGGTGGTGCCTAATGGTAATAATGAGTAAGTGAAAAAGAATACCAGGTGAAGATTTGGGAAAGAATGATTGTTTTACACAGGAAAGGCAGTTTTCAACATCTAAAACATGTTGGCTTATATACTAGACTTGTTACAATAGAGATCTCATATCAATTTTGTAATAGCCGGTTTGGATTGCAGTCAAAAACCTCTAAAAAAGCGAAAATACAGCGAACTGTAATTGTTCCAAATTAGATAAAAATGTCTTTATCTCACCGGAAAAATGTCAAATGCTATAAAAACGACACATGCATTTATACTGAAATTAATCAGCATATGGATCTTACACCTTCTTGGATGCACCAAAGTCATGAACATAACATAAATTTAACATTTCTAAAATGCACCGACTGCAAAGAAACTAAAAGCACCTTGTGACAATCATTTTGTGGTTAAAGAATTTTTGAACGCAGACGGTGCCAGAATTAGGCCCTCAGGAGCCTTCCTAATAACAATGAAGCACATTGAATATTAAAAGTAACATTCCATATCGCCACTTTCTGGTTTCTATTAGTAAGACATAACTATAAATATCAAAAGCAGTATCAGACTTCAAGTTGTAGTTTGCTTAAGTTATTAGTGTCTGGTGGTTTTCTCTGTGAGTATGGCAACTACTCAAGAACATTGCTTTATCATGCTGACTGAAATTTCACTTTTACCAAAACAATGTCAAGCTGACCAGTGAAAGGTTTGTCTTATAGTTAGACTGCAGAAACTCCTTGAAAGATCTGCTGTGCTTCAAATACTACGCTGGGTGATTTATTCTGATAGACATACGATGAAAGTAAAATGATGTTCAAATGCAAAATGATGTAGAGTAATCCATTATCTGAATAGATAAACATAATGAATTAATGTAGATGTGTTTATTCAGGAAATGGTTAAGATCTCTATATAGCCAAATGAGTGAAAGAAAAAATGGCAGGCAAAATAGCTGTTGTTCTTACAATGCTAAGGTAACGTAATGAGAGAGAGAGAGCAAGAGCGAGAGAGAGAGTTTGACTCTCCCTGATTGTTCAAATGGCAATAAATGTTGAGGTATACTTTAGAAGAACCCAGCTAATAATAATATACTACAACTTTGTACCCGAACATTTTTCCAATACATTCCTATAATCTTGTGTTCAACTTTATAAATGAAAGTGTTTCAAATGTCCAAACAGAAGGCAAATCTAATTGTTACTGGTGTGACTTGCTTCAGCCATGGATAATTTACTGAAACATATGCCAATGTGTTTCTCTGCATTATAGTTTTAAGCAACACTTGCTAGAAACTCAGTTTTCCTCTTTAAGCACGACTGAAGTTACCAGGTATGCTCTGCATCAACAGATAAGGATTGAAAACATGAGGTATAGGTGCTTCTAAATTGATTGACCTATCATTTATTTGTAGTAAGGGGTTTTTAATGCTTCTATTTTCCCATGCATCAGCTCAATACTTAATGAGTCACACCATGTGCTGGAACTAATTTGTGCAGTATGAGTAATGAAGTGTGTTACCACCGTCCTATTTGGGCAAACCACTCTCACCACAATTCTTTCTCTAACTAGGCCGTGACTTTTGTTGTCCAGATCTCAGCACCCAGCTCAAACATCTTCTTAGGAGAACTCAGGACATCAGAATGTTCTAATTTACCCCAGAGGAAAGGCACAGGCAGACATTAATTTGGTTTTAGAATGTTCCACTCAGACTTAGACAACACCGTTAGTTAGTGTGCAACATCAGACTGGCCACTTCTTCAATCTCAGGACATATTTTCAGATAACACAAAAAAACAAAAACTTCCCCCCAGTTCAAGTCCATCCTCCTGGGTAAATAGGGTGTGCTATACCCCCCACCCACATTATTTTCTTTACATAATGTATAGAGGGGTCTGGCATTCTTGTTTTCATTACACATTTTCTTTCAATACTCTTATTCCCTCTTGACAACTTCAGACATCCCTGGCCTGTGTATTTGAGGCCTGCAAGGGGGTTATCTATCTGGCGAGCTTATCAACTTTTACAACTATCTTTTGATCATCCATGTAGGACCATGTAAATTACGGTGGCCAATTCATCTTCTTACTTACTGCACTACTTCTCCTTTTCATATATATGTCTGGTATTGCCATATTTAAAAAGAGAGATTCTTCATCTGTATTTACATCAAAACATCAGGAAAGAAATATGTGGCACCTGTCTTCAAAGTACCACTGTACTGTATTTACAAGTAAGCTCATATGTCATATGTTGCTGTGCATAGGCTATTAAATAAAGTATGCAGTTTAAAATAAACAAAAGTGATTCCTTTTTATGGCTTTTAAACTGTATGTTTACCACTGAAGCAAGCTTCCTGTGACATAACAATAACGTCTGATCAGTGTTGGTTCTGCTTCAGATTAAGCATGCTCAGTAAAAGAGTGGGGCTGTGATAGTTCATGCAATATCACTGGGTGGGGTCTGTATGGAAGTTGCAGGCAGGCTACAATAGAGCTGTTACTTCTCGGTAGGCAGTCGGGGCCAAGCTAATGATGTCACAGGTTAGGGACAGTGACATCAGCACCTCCTGCTTCCAAACTCCATGATATTCCAGCACACAGACAGAGCTGACTACACCCCTAATAGACACAGGTAGTAAAAGATACACAGATCTGCTTTGAGGGGAAAACTGACAGCTTAAAAGTTAAGAACAAATGTTCACTTTATTTTAAACTTCATACTGCTTTTAATAGCAAACTAGCATATGAGCGTTACTTGTAAATACACTACAGTGGTCCTTTAAACACATAAAAAAATTACTCTTGTAAATTAAAATTGTCTTTTTAAGAAACTTACCTATAAACAACTCACCACATTAAAGGGCCACTGTAGTTCCCAACCAACAGGAGACAGATGTTTTAACTATGAAGACCGGGTCCCTAGCACCTAGGATGTCATTATAAAAATTTGATTTATTCCACACAATAGGTGACCTTATCACAAACAAAAAAAAGAAAATGAGAAATGTCATAAGTGTCTTGTGCCTTGCTGGGTACTTACTTATAGACTGCTGCTGATTCACTGGCTGTTGTAGATCATTATGTATTAAGTCAGAAATCGAAACTTAACTACTTAGCACTCTTTGCCAGTGAAGATATACACCTGTCCTGATTTCCCCTTTGGTGTGGGTGGCAAATAGTGACCATGGTGTATTTTAGGCTTAAGAGGATTAATGAAATTTGACTGGTACATCATTTCATTTAAACTTGTTAGCATCCCTTGAGGTTATAAGTAAAAAGATTCCACCTTAAAGAAAGAAAAGGGTTCTTCACAGTAAGGGTAGTTAATCTGTGGAATTCTCTGCCAAGGGAGGTGGTGACAGCGGATTCGATAGATAACTTTAAAAAGGGAATGGAGGGTTAAAAAGGGGAGGGAGGGTTATTACAGAGTGATTACATTTCCATTAGTCCCACAGAAATCCCTATTGTGTAGGCTTAATAAATTTTAATTGAAGCAGCAATTATTTTCTCTGAATACTAGGTTACTTTTCAGTTCAAGAAGCAGAGAAACAAAATGTTTGTAGGGTCTTTTGAATATTTTAAATTGATAATGGGCAAAATGATTTAAAAAAACAAATAAATGAATTCATAAATAAGCACATCTTTTAAATATTTAACTTTTCCATGAAATTGTTATTGTTGTATTAATATGATTATTATTTTTTATAATAGAAGTGTACAGTGGTCAATGGATAGAAATTATTTTACACACATTTGAAAACAGAAAAGAAGAAAGCACTTTGTACAGTTACACTTACTGATTTTGATACATATTATCTACATTGACAATGATAATAAAATAATTTTTCTTTTGTGATTTGCTGTTTAATAGGATCTATTGTATTTATAATCATAACATAGGAGTTTAGTATATGTATTCATTAACTGAAGCAATTAATTATTTGGCAGTAAATAAGCTCTTTGTTATAATCGTTGTTTGAATTGTATTAATATAATTAGAAACATAATAGGACATATATTATATTTTCAGGACTTTTTCCTTATATTTAACTAATAGGTACACTCTGTAATAGTTCACTGTGTACCAGTGATTTTTCTTCTCTTGTATATTAATTGTACTCATATTATATTGTAAATATTTTCAAACAAGTGATGTGTTTATAGCTATTTCTCCATATTGTGCCAATTTGTATTTTATGGAACTTACACATTTTGAAACTGCTTTATGCTTTATTGTCCTTACAGGACTCTGAATCGCAACATACCTACAACAAGGTTATCTAGTATTACAATCAAGTACTCGTTCACCCTATAAAAGAATCTCGTTGTATCTTAGACAGGACTGATCCCGGTGGAAGCAGGATACACGAAACGTGCGCGTCTATTCTATATGGAGCAGGTCCTTATTTGATTTACATTATACATAGTATGTTACTGTGTGTGGCTTGTGGGTAGAAAACTAGTGATCAGAATTTAAAGGTGTCTGTACTTTCCTCTCCTTAAATTATTTCTGATAATTAATACACTGCTGATCGCATAAGTTGTCCCTAGATGTTGCAAATAGGACAATAAAGCTATATTATAGCGAGTCCTTGCTAGTCTAAGGGAATTCCTATTATTGTTGTTCACCTAAAAAACTTTTTTCTACCCTTGTATGTATACCATCAGGACCCAGGGCTTTATTAACATTTATTCTTTCCAACCTCTTTTGGATTTCTTCTTGCATTAACCAGGTATTTGGCGAAGGTAGTGTAGCCCCATTATGTTGCAGTGACCCAACCACTGGCACCGCCCTTGTGTATACCAAAGAAAATAACCTATTTAGCTCATCTGCCTTTTCCTGGTCACTAATTATCAGATGGCCTGTGTCACATTATAATGTTGGTATAGCTTCCTTCCTGGCCTTCTTCCCATTAATATATTTTAAAAATATTTTAGGGTTAGTCTTACTCTCCTTTGCAACTAACTTTTCATTTTCGATTTTAGCCAGTCTAATAGCCCTTTTGCAAGCCTTGTTGATTTCCGTGTACTTACGTAAAACAGTCTCTGTCCCCTCTTGTTTGTATAATTTAAATGCTTGTTTTTTACTCCTCATCTTCATCTTTAATCCTTTGTTAAGCCACATGGGTTGTGAGTTACTCCTTCTACTTTTATTTCCACAAGGTATATGGTGAGAAATATGTTTACTTAATTAAAAATTAAGAGTTTTTGTTAGCCCCTTACAGTTATGTTTTTCAATTCAATCTCAAATGAGACTGTGTTGTGATCACTGTTTCCCAAAAGTTGCCCTATTTCAACATTTGATACTATATCAATATTATTTGTGATAACTAAATCCAAGATAGTTTCATTTCTAGTAGGTTCTTGTATAACCTGGGCCAGATAATGATCCCTGAGTGTACCCAAGAACCTGCTCCCCTTAGCTGAACTGCTGGTGTCACTTTCAATTATATTTGTGGGTTTATAGAGTTATTGAACTCCCTTTGTGAATTTGATAAGATTTTGCGGTTAGTTCGAAATTTAGAAAAACCAGAGGCAATAGCAATCGACTTATCGATTAAAGTTAAGGAATTTTTATGAGAGAAATATAATTTTCATTGGGCTAAAAAATGTATTCCATACTTGGGTCTTAAAATTACTTCACGTGTAGAGAATCTATATATAACAAATTACTTACCCTCAGTGGGGAGTTATTAAAGTGGTCTGATTAAAGTACCTGATTTGATGGTTGGGCAGAATCAACTCCTTTAAATTGAATATCCTCACAAACTGCTATATCTATTCTGAACCCTCCCAATACCCATTGGCCAGATAGAGTTGAGGGGCTTTCAAAGGAAAGTGTTCAGGTTCATTTGGCGGGATAAGCCCCCTAGAATTAAAAAAGCTATAATGTTTAAGCACAAAAATAGAGGGGGATTGTCGTGCCCGGATTTTTTAGAAAATATTACAGAGCAACGCAGTTATCTTTTGTTCCAATTATACATTCATCTATACATCAACCAGCCTGGATGTTCATAGAGGATCAGATCCTGTCTTCCCACTCTAGGGATATGTTGATTTGGCTAAGTAGGGCACCAGAACAGGTGGTGCGGATTAAACATCCGGTGATTGCACACACAGTACAGTGTTGGAAATGTGCCCTGAAGTTTTCGGGTTTGTTTTCTCACATGACTTTGATACTCAATTATCTGCAGGCTCCAAAGTAAATGAGCAGAGACTCCATTTGGTGGTGGAAGTAAAAGGGCCTGTACAGGTTGGGTACCTGGTTTAGAGAGGGGAGGGAGCCCATTAACTTTTGAATTTCTAAGGGACCAATACGGTTTACCATTAAACCGACAGTACAACTTTTGTAAATTAAGGCATTATGTGACCACACGACCCTGGGGCAGCCAAAGAAATCCCGGCTATTGGTAATAAGCTAGAAATCTCCATTGTCCAATAGAATCATAGGGGCATATAAGATGTATATCATTCTCAAGCAACAAAGATCAAAGACAAGTATATTAAGGATTGGGAGATAGATTTGAACAGGCAATGGGGGGGGGATGAAAATTTTGAATTAGCTTGGAGGAGTATACAGTGCCTTGCAAAAGTATTCACCCCCCTTGGTATTTTTTGTGTTTTGTTTCCTCACAACCTGGAATTAATATGGATTGATTGATGATTTTTTTTTTATTGTGAAGCAAACAACAAATAGGACAGAATAACAGAAAATGTCAATGTGTATAACTAGTCACCCCCCTAAAGACAAAACTTTGTAGAGCCATCTTTTGTGGCAATCACCACTTTGGATTCGTCTCCATGAGCTTGCCACATCTTACCACTGGGATTTTTGCCCATTACACCATGCAAAACTGCTCCAGCTCCTTCAAGTTGAATGGTTTGCGCTTGTGAACAGCAATCTTTAAATCTGACCACAGATTTTCTATGGGATTGAGGTCTAGGCTTTGACTAGGCCATTTACACACATTTACAGGTTTCCCTTAAACCACTCAAGTGTTGCATTAGCAGTGTGTTTGGGGTCATTGTCCTGCTGGAAGGTGAACTCCATCCTAGCCTCAAATCACTTATCACTGGTACAGGTTTTGCTCCAGAATATTCCTGTATTTATCACCATCTATCTTTCCCTCAACTCTGACCAGTTTCCCAGTCCCAGTTGCTGAAAAACATCCCCACAGCATGATGCTGCCATCACCATGTTTCACTGCTCCTCCAGGGTTACATTAAGTTTCTGTGCTGCCTCTCTGATTAATGCCCTCCTTGCCCGGTCAGTGAGTTTTGGTGGGCGGCCGTCTCTTGGAAGGTTTGCTGTTGTGACATGTTCTTTCCATTTGGTTATGACAGATTTGATGGTGCTCCTAGGGATCATCAAAGATTTGGATATTTTTTATAACCTAACCCTGACTTGTACTTCTCAACAGCATTGTCCCTTACTTGTTTGGAGAGTTCCTTGGTCTTCATTGCAGTGTTTGGTTAGTGGTGCCTCTTGCTTCGGTGTTGCTGCCTTTCAAAAAAGGTGTGTATATGTAATGACAGATCATGTGACACTTAGATTGCACACAGGTGGATATCACATCACTAATTATGTGACTTCTGAAGGTAATTGGTTGCACCAGAGCTTTTTATGGGCTTCATAACAAAGGGGTGAATACATAGGCACATGAGAATTTTCTGTTTTCTATTTCTAAAAAATAGTTTTATGTATATATTTTTTTCATTTCACTTCACCAACGTAGACTATTGTGTCCTGATCCATCACATACAATTCAGCTTAACAAAACATTGAACTTAAGGCTGTAATGTAACCAAATAGGTAAAAAGTCAAGGGGGTGAATATTTTTGCAAGGCACTGTATATAAAAGATCCCTTAACCATAGTTTATTACAGACTGCAATTAAGGTGCTGCACTGTACATATTTAACCACGGAGAAACTAGCAAGTTGGGGAAAGTTGGAAAGTGCAAATTGTACTAGAGGATGTTGGGTGCAGGGGTCGTATGTGCACATGTGGTGGGGGTCTCCCAGGGTACAAAAGATCTGGAGGGCAATCACAATTATCGCCTCAGAGGTATTTCATACCCCAGTTAGGGGGGCAATAGAAACGTGCTTACTAGGAATCCCCTCACAAAATAAGGTTTTGCAGTTTTTTATTTTGTCACTAAGAATCACGTAGCAAAAAATTGGAAGACAGAAACATCAGAGATTTCAGTAATTAAAAATAAAATTAATTATATACAGTAGCACTGAATGAAGAAATGACCCATACCCTTGAGGATACAATTCAGAGATATATTGATATTTGGGGCCCGTGGTTAGAGTATAGGGGGTGATCATATCCTGAGCTCACTGGAGAGATAGGAAGTGTAGAACCGGGAGAGGAACTTTACAGTGAAACACACGGGGGGAGGACCTGGAGGCTGGAGTAGGAACCTATCATTCCAGTGGGGGAAACAGCTTGGACAAGGTGAGGAATTCATACATTGAGTATTACCAGAATGTTCTCCGTAATGACCTAGTTGGGTTAATTTCTGTTATCTGATTTTGTTTATCTCATCTTGGGTGAATGATGCTGGTTTTATTAGGCCCTGCAAACAGGATAGACCTAATAAAATTATAAAAAAATAAAAACTTGAAATAGTAAGGTGTGAGATGGGGGTCAAGGCAGCAGATGAGAGGAAGACAGAAGTTTGGACAGATCGTCCTATGTTCATTTTCATCTCATCCTGATGAGATTATCTTTAGTCTCTCCTTTAGCACTGCCATTTTTTTACTTATTCAAATTTTATTGAACAGATATCAACAGCACACAATGCACACAATACCATTTGATATAAATAACAGAAAAAGGATACAAATCTTAGATATTACAATTCAGTAAAAGTTACTTGTCTTTGCCTCCACACATATCTGAACATAACTCCACCATTGTCCTTTTTCTAGGATATTGAAGCTAGTTCAATAATATTGAATACTCGAGAACTGTAGGTTCCAATAACCTACCCCTCGGTGACCCCTTAACCTCAAGGTATTTATTTTACTTTGCAAATGCTATTCACACTTCATAGCTATATTAATTAAACAAACTTCAGTTCTCTTCTTGCAATGGTCATTAGTCTCATCCATATTACACATAGAACATTAGTTCAGACTAAACCACCGTTCCAGAGAAAAAAATTAAACACTACTAATATAAAGACATTAAAATAAAAACCAAGACCACAAATAAGAAACCAAAAAAAAAAACAGAATGGTGTTGCAGTCAGACCAAGTATGTTACGAAGAGAATTCTCACCTTGCCAAAGCCAATCCCCCTGCAGGATTTTGCGGGGCCAGGTCATTTTAGGTAAGTTTTGGGATTTTTGGTAAATTTTCCACTAGAGCCAAACTTGCCCAGTGCTGCCATAAGATAGGGCCATTCTAACTAATCAAAGGCATTCTCTACATCTAATGCTAGAAGGCAGATTGGAATTTTAGTGTTAGTCGCCTGATGAACTAGGTTCAAGATCTTCCTTATGTTGTCTCTAACCTATGTGGGATAAAACCCACCTGATCCTTATGGATCAGTCATGGCAGGAATCTGGCTATATGATCTGCTATAATCTTACTATCTTACTATCTCCTCCTGATTTAATTCCTGTGGGGTATTGTGTCCCTCCAGAATAAAGATATATAAATTTGTAAGATGGGGACCAATTGGTCTTTACCATTTTTTTATAGTACAAGTTAGTGAAACCATCAGGTCCGGGAGATTTTCCTGTTTTTAATTTAGGATCCCATTTTTCACCTCTTCCAATGTAATTCTAGCATTTAGGGATTCAGCCTCTTC
Source organism: Discoglossus pictus (assembly GCA_027410445.1). NCBI lineage: Eukaryota > Metazoa > Chordata > Amphibia > Anura > Alytidae > Discoglossus > Discoglossus pictus. The sequence goes on along the minus strand of CM050167.1, from coordinate 294,777,506 downwards.
AGGGGTCAATGATGGGAGATCACATGAGTCTAGGAAAGACTGCATAGTGTTTTTATCTCAGTTTGTAAATGCTCTATAAAGGTTTTAATAAAAACTTGCAAATGCTTCCTGGATCCTTGCAGGGCTAGCTGTAATCTGACCTGTTTTATTTCTAATTTGGAAAATTGCCAGCATAGCATCCGGCTTGTTTGTCTTAACATAAAATTTGTATTCAGTTCTCCTGAGGGCCTTTTTAGTATGTTCAGAGAGAATTGCATCTAATTCAATTTTATTTTTTTCAATTTGTTGTCTAGAAAGGTCAGTTGGATTTTTCTGGTATTCTAATTCACATCTCCGTAAGTCCTCAGTCAGCCTCAGCTCCCATCGTCTTTGTTTTTTTTTGTTTTTTTGTGACTAGCCGCTATCTTGATACACACCCCTCATAAATAGGCTTTATGAGATGCGTAGACCCATCCGTATCCCATGTTTGTTTTAGGTTTGTTTCAAAGAAAAAATTCCAATTCCCTTGAAATTTGATCTCGGAATACTGGACAGGTCAGGAGCATCTCATTGATCCTCCAAGAAAATTGTGGGAGTAATTCTGTTCCAAAGTTGACATCTAGTCTTACTGAATAGTGATCCAACCAAGTACATGGTTCAATTTCTACTGCAGTGACCTTGTCTATTAACAAGGAAACTACAAGCATGTAATCTTTCAGTAATTAAAAATAAAATTTATTATATACAGTAGCACTGAATGAACAAATGACCCATACCCTTGAGGATACAATTCAGAGATATATTGATATGTGGGGCCCTGCAAACAGGATAGACAATGGTTCAATTTCTACTGCAGTGACCTTGTCTATTAACAAGTAAACTACAAGCATGCAATCTATTCTGGAGTAGGTTTTGTGCATGTATGAGTAGAAAGTATATTCTCTATCTCGAGCATGTAGCTCTCTTCATGTGTCTACCAGATTTAGCTTGGTTAATAGACCTTTACTATATTTTAGTTTATTGGAATTCCTGGCATCTATGCCCGTACCAGTCCTGTTCACTCATGCGTCCAGTACAAGGTTCAGATTCCACTCCCAAAATAATCATACCATAGTCCCCTCTTCAAAAGTGTTTTAGTAGTCTAATCATACAATCATGTGGATTCTTTGTTGGTGAATATACTGAGACTAGAGAAATTAAGGTATCCAGAACCCTCCCCTTTAATATATAATGACCTAATGACCTAGGGGATCTACCACCTAAGCCTCTAATTTAAAAGGAAAATCTTTGTGTAGCAATATGGCTGCCTCTTCTTTTTTTGAGGTTTGTCTGGTCACGTCACATGTAGGATAATGCTTGTGGAAAAAGTTGGGAATCTTTTTATTTACAAAGTGCGTTTCCTGGATGAATAAAACTGCAGGGTGATATTTTTTGTAAGTCAAGAAGGCTTTACGCCTTTTGAATGGGGAGTTGAACCCGTTAATGTTATGTGTGAGAATATCAAATTCTGAATCAGGTATTATTTAGACCACTCATTTGAGTTCCTATAATTTCAAACTTATCAATGGCGAGCCCAGCTTTGCTGACAGCAGATAAGGAGAGCCGACACCCCGGGGGGAGGCCTACACACCCCGGCAGGGAAGGCATTGCCACGTCAGAGCGATTGGCAAAATAGACAAGGAGAGAACATATTAATGACCCCCGTCTGAAAGCACAGCAGGAGGCCATAGTCTCACTTATCAATCCTGTAACAACAGCAAATTTGGTACAAACATAGTAATGGTCTGGCTTTACTCTATCAATATACAAACAAAAAGTAATACATAAAATTCTCACTATAGCATAAACAGCTATAACATTTCCAAGTCGAATCCTCATATTTAACCATTGTGCACCAAAGGTGCCTAGGGTAGAGGAGTCTTTTACTCCGTCTGTTATCCCCTAGATTGAGGAAGACACTAAAGCAATATAATTTAACTTACTGCAGTTTACCCTGATTTAAGAGAGCATATTATTACAGTAAACCATTTTTTTCTTTTTTTTCTTTTATGATAAAGCCTAAGGAGGAACCCTTTCCGCCCCATCCATTTTTTTTCTCATATATCGTCTCTTTAACTATGTAGTTCCATGGAGTTCTTGTCCACTAGGAGAGGTACTTAATTTTGATTCTGCAGCATCTGATTGTCTAACTAAGACCGGGCTGAAGAGGCCGCTGTAAAATGTTCACGGATGCCCTTTGATGTGCTCTTTTTTTGATTTACCCATGCCTACAAGGACAAATGTCCTTGTTGTTTGCACTGAACAGTCACTTTTGAAGAAGGGTTGCAAATATATGGTTTTCCCTGGCTAGAGTCAGATTAAGTGACGATACAGCTCTCTCTTAAAAAGGGCATAAAGGATATGGTGCTCCTATGTATTAGCTTATAACCATTTGATTATTATTGGGTTTCCATATTGGCCAGGTAGCATTTTGGCATATGCTCTCTTTTTTGGCAGGTTTGACAGGTTAATGGCATTGCATCTCTCCATCTTGTACCCTCAGCTCTGATGCTCTCTATCAGGCCCTCGGCCTATATATACCCTGTCACAGGCAGCAAACTCTCCTGGAAGGTTGGGCTTATATGGTTCAGTTTTTTGAGGGGAGACATTTGACAAGGTCCCCTTATTCCAACTGTCTTTTCTATATTTCTTTTCTGCCTCCTTTGTCTATGTCACAGCCTTTACTGCAGTGCTTAGGCCTCTTATGTAAGATCTTTGAGCTCAGTTATCAGGCCTGGCCTTTCCTCTTGAGGCACTTTGCCTCACGCTAATATGTCCTCCCTGATCTAAGTTAATGGGCTAGACAATGTTGCTTGGGGCTTTGTTGGGCCTAGAACTTGCTCTGGGTGTCCCCTCCATCCTCCTGCTGGGGTTGCATTCACCTTGTATTGTGATTCTCCTGTGCCTCATGGCGCTCTCTTCCCTGGCCCGCTACCTGATGTTGGTAGGCTTGTTCAGGTCCTCCAGGTTACTGTACTTGGCCTATCCTGCTCTGCCCCAGCTTCACATGCTGCTACTCCCAGCACTCTGCCAGTCCTCGCCTTTCAATGTCAGGAGACCTGATCTGCCTGTAGTCTGGCCTGCTGTGCCTGGCTGGGGTGTTGATTTGAGTCTGGGCACCGACCTTCCATCCTACAATGCTGCAATACTGTCTATGTGGGGGAACGCAGCGAACCGCCACCGCAATGGACCAGGTGCTGCAGGCCCCATCCACATGTTGGTAAAAGTTACTCTGAGCCCTTCATTTTTAGGCTCTATGAGATCCTCAGTCCCTTCTGGGTACTATTGTCTTCTTTAATTAGGGATTAATCTCCAACTTTTGGTCAAATATCCCCCTTATGTTATTTATGGCAAAGCTGCAGCTACACTCGCCTGCACACTTCGTTGGCCACGCCCCCCCTGCCTTGCCATCTTTAATTGCTACATTGTCATTGTAGTGGATGTAAACTTCCCGTGAAGACTCCTCTCATCTATAGAAATAGATCAGCAGAAACCAAAATGGTAAATTGCACTACAGCATAATTGCATACCCTTTGGTAATCATTTAATGACTGTCTTATTTGTTTGCTTTCCAAAAACAGTTGCCTTTTGTCCAGTGTAGTTTTTCAAAGCTTATATTTTAAATATAAGAATACAGTGTTGGTGACAGTGTTGCTTTAACCATGCTTTAACCATTGGATCTCATCAGCTGGCGAGCACTTTTTTCTCAATTTTTTTACATGATGTACCTGCATATCATAGTATTTTTCTGCTTGTAGTCCTTTCTCTGCAAGCAACTTGTTTATTTGCAGTCGCAAACAGCTGCAAGTTTTTTTCTTGTTTTGTTTCATTTTATCTGTAGTTTTAACATGTATTCATCTCCCTCTTGGTATAGCAGTTATTTGTCCAAGATAAATGGAGCATGAAGTAGTTTAAACTCTCTCTAATCTGCAAAATTTGATACATCAGTCACAAATGTATCTTCAAGTAATATCTGTACTCAGTAATATTATATTAGTTTATTTAGTAAAAAGTACGGCAGTTTACTACAGAAATGAGCTACTTTATAGATGCTACAAGGTTCCATTTAACTCCAATTTTGTCACAGTACATAATTTTATTTATAAGGCGTCAGTGGCATAATAAGGTATGAGAGGTACCTTAAATACAATGAGAGAAGAAGTAATAAGGTGTATAGGGATAATACAACAGAATAAGATATTAGACAATTTGATGTGACTTCTGATCTGGAGAGCTTTAAATCTAGAGGTAATGTACAGTATATGCCATTGGGTAAATTATCAGGAGGCAACATTTTCACTATAAGTGCCATGCAGACAACTCACAGCTCTATATTTCTTTGACATCAGACATAAAGAATCTAGCTCATGTCTTCCTGATGATGCCTAAACGATTGGTCAAGTGTTATCTGGATTAAGCAAAACTATCAAAAAACAGAGATAGTTAATTAGACATGGGTAAAACATTAGAGGACACGTCAGGTGTCATATTTATAGTATGGTCTTTTGAAGCACTTTACTTAAGATAAGTTACAACAATAGGATTAAATTAAATTGAGTAGAACAAACCTCATCCTGTGCTGAAGGCCAGCAAGCAATCAACCAAAACCAGGTTCTACTAAAATGTATTTTTTTGAATGCTTTTATGCTCATGGTTTACAGTATAGATTCTTCAAAATAACAATCACTATCATACAGTCTTTACAATGGCTGCCTGTAAAGTGTTGTGTTTATTCCAAGTTTGGTTTGCTCATGTATTCCAAGTTTGGTTTGCTCATGTACAAAGAGATCCCACTAGGATCTATCTGCTGTTGAATAACTACAAACCAGAATATTCTGTTTTACCACTTTCTAGGCTTTTATGAATACAGTGTCACATTTAAGCTCTCTGACTCTATCTGGACATAGTTTAAAAGAGACAAAACTCCAGTTGGCCAAGAGTTGCATTAACACACATATCTCTTTCTAGACACTTATCATTTTTATTTTCTATGAATAATATCCTTTTGCTATGACATTTTGATTTTACAAATGTAGTCCAAAAATGTATTTTCTCCTCTCTTATCAATGTTTATTTGACTTTGTGAATTTTCTTTGCTGTTGGCTTACATTCGATAAAATTATTAGCAATAAAAAACATTGCTTAATTATAATAATAATAATAATAATAATAATATGCATTATTTTTATTATTACTTCTCATAGGGCCCTATAAAATCTGCCAAATTGAAGTTCCTGAAGCCCGTAAAGGATCCTGCAAAAGTTTAGGCTATTAAATTGGCCTCTTTTAGCTACCTGCAAATGATTTGCGGGTTAAGGGCTGAAAAAGAACTGCGGTTGCCAAAATCATAACTCCGACCTAGCTAAGCCTTTGATCTTTCAAGCCTGTAAATGTTACAATAGCAAATCGCTATTAGATTGCTACAATACCTCAAACCCGCAATTGTTTTCACACCTGTAAATGGCAAATGTAGCCAAAAATCCTACGAGTACTAGAGAGGACCCACAAGGGAGTTAAACACCTGTTCGTAGCACCGTATAAATTAAAAATCAAAACTGCACTTTAAAAGATGGGAAAAGTGATGAAAAACATTAGAAATAATTGCACAACACTCTCAAGCTCTCAAATATGCAATTGTTTTTTTTTTTTTTTACGTTTTATTTTCATGTTATATCAATCTTGTGAATCAAGGGGCTAATACATATCAGGCCACCCACATGAAAGCATGGTTTACGGTTTTGGATTTCTTGCAGGTTTTTCTAATTTAATCGCCCTGTAAACCTGCGGGCTTGGAATTTAATAGCGCCCATAGTTTTTTAAATTAAATATGTTAAACAAAATTTGTAGTAGCTTCCATTGTTCTATATTTTGTGAATCAATAATTCTGTTCTAGCAGATATTGTTGCCATTCCTTGGTGTTCTACTCTTTATCAAAATTATATCTTACTTAAGAGAATTAAGCAAGTAGATTAAAACTTGGAATCCCTAAGGGAACACATTGCATAGGTTGAATATAGTAACATATTCATTCCAACTATGCATAAGCATTATCTTTTGCACTGCATTATGAATGGGGATGATAATAAAATAAAAATTGTTTTTTTTTTATGCTCATGTCATTATTTATGCTTTATTTAACGAAAAGGTAGACATAGGTGGGCTTGATCATATTAACTATCTAACAAAAAAACATACTAAACACTCTTTTGTCCTAATCTCATTTTATTATGCCATAGATCCTCACATTTAGCTTGAGGTTCCTCAGTTACTCACACTCTGGCAAAATTCATCTTGGGAAATAATAGAAGTTAGAGAGATACCAGCTTCACATTGGCAGTACAAACTATTATCACCCCTAGCTAAAGCTCAAAACTTAGCATCTACCTCAAACTCACTTTTTTGGTGGTTCGGGTACTAGAAGAGTTGTCACTAGGAACTCTGATTAACTTAAAAATTGATGGACAGCACTTTTTAGACAGAGTCCACTAAAGCTAAGCTTGCAGCAGGAAATTATAAAAATGTTTTAACCCCTACCTGCTTCATTAGCAACAGGGGGTTTTAGGGGTATCCAAAGATGTACCAAAGATCGTATTTCACATTAGAATGAGTACCCACAAAAATGGGTATCAGTGGTTTGATTTGTATTTAGTATGAAGTGGGTTAATTTTAGCAAGGGTTTTGTGTGTTTTAGCTAGGGTCAGTCAATGTGTAAACCATCATGTTTACTATGTTCAGCTAGTTATTTTTTTCTTTTTTGTTGTTGCTATGTTTTGGTCATTTATCTGGGGTTGGTAATCTAATATGCTTTAAATGTGTTAGTGGGGGGTGATCTGGTTACCAAAAGTTATATTTAAGGGGTGATGTTTAATGTAAATGTGGATTCATTATCCCTCTATTAGTTTTGAATCTTTGCAAGGATTTTACCAAGCATAATGTGATGGAGTCCTACTCCAAGCAACTGCTTGTTTTTTTCACTCTGAAGACCATAACCAGTCTTTCTTTTCTAATTTGAATGTCTGTGATCACACAGAGTTGCAGTGATCTAAAACTTAATTTTATACATTTTCAAACTATTTTGTTCGGTTGTATTGCATTGTACAACTAAATATTTGGCTACAAAATGAAATATATAATAACATTGTGCAAAAGAAAGATAAGTTATTGGCCAAAAATTAAATAAGTCAGTAACTTGGTAATTTACATCTCTACATTTTTGTTTGTTTTGTCTCTACAAAAATCAGGGTATGTTGATTAATATGCACAATTTATCTTTCCTTTGTCATAATTAATTAGTATTATGCTATATTAAATGCAATGCTAACAATATTCAAAAGATCTAATAAGTATATCCAACTTATGACAATAAACATTTAAATGCCAGTGTAAAAGTAGTTGAGATATCTGTTCATGTGCATTAGATTACATACAAAATTATGTAAAAAAAGGAAAAAGGAAAAGTAAGTTTGTTTAAAATGTATTTCTATACATGTTTAAATTTTGACTCCAGATCACATTTGTCTTTCAACAATATTAGCATGTCCATAGGCTTCAGTGGATATTCCGTTCAGGTTAATCTGCAGATACATTTATTTATTACTTGTGTCTTTTATTGGCATTGGTATACACCATAGTTCCGGCATCCAACCATGGCTTGTATTTTGAGGTGCTATATTTGGTATTTGGTAATACAACAGCCTGGCTTTGAAGCATCCATTTTGTTTTTAATTGGGTTAATATTAATATTCAAATGATATTATATTTATTTGTACTTTTATTTTTATATTGTTCCCAAAAGTGGTGTTATACAGTATACATTCCTAGCAAATACATATGTATCTTATTGTTTCTTAAGGACTTTTTTTTCCAAATGTATTTAACTAAATTGACCTTATTGTTTTCTTCAGTCTGGAAATTATATTTTGAGTTGGTGACTGAAGCTTTCTTTAACTCTATCTAGAAATATATCATTATTGTTTTCAATTATTTTTACAGTAAATTGATAAAAAAAAATACATGCTTTAATTTTGTATAACCAGCTACTAAGTATAATATGTAAGGCCCTCATTCAATTGCAATTTGGCCAATTGAATAGGGGTTTAAATAAGCACATAACATATTTTTTTAAAGAGGTTTTTAGTTACTTAGGCCCTCATTCAATTGTGATTTGGCCAATTGAATAGGACTCTAAGGCCCTCATTCAATTGCAATTTGGCCAATTGAATAGGGGTCAAAATAAGCACATAACATATTTATTTTAAATAAGTTTTTAATTAGTGAAAACCTTGCTTTTGGATAGATGCTTACTAACTAAAAACTTCTTTAAAAAAATATGTTATGTGCTTATTTAGAGCACTATTCAATTGCCCAAATCGCAATTGAATGAGGGCCTAAGAGTTTTGCAATCAACAAATGTTACTCCACTGCCCATGTGTTACTTCTATTCATAATTTCCTTTTTTATTTTTATTTTGTATTCAAATATTTTAAAATGAATTGTTCTTTGTGTCATATTTTGAACTGATTGCCCCAGGAATGCTGAATAATAATTTTCCTGTTTTTCAAAGACACAAAGTATAAATATTGCTAATTATGCCTTTCTAAATACAGTTATTAATCAGTTTTGTAGCAACATGTAATTTGTGACCAGATGGAGACAATTTTTTATGTTATAGTTCCAGATGGATTTTTCCAAAATAATAACAGTTGCTGGGACTGAGCTAAATGTTGATTATTTTGATAACGATTGTGATAAAAATGAAGATTATGTCTGCATGGCATCAAAGCTCAGCTGAATGAGCTATAGCTCACGTTATTTAGTCCAGATGTTATACATCATTAAATAAATGCAGTAAATACAGAGTACTTCCAGCAGCCTTCCTTGATGATACTGTCCATGTTGTATTGTTTATGAACATGTTGAATTAATTGACAAAGTTTAGAGATTTTTATATTAAGCTCTTTTAAATCCTTGTTTTGCTCTTATAAATGAAAGTGCAATCCATTGACATTTTACCCATAAGAAAGGGCACAATTTGATAATGACTTGGCAACTGAAGTGCTTGAAAAATCTGTAGTTCTTTAATCAGGCAATGAAAAGAATTTCGATAATCGGAAACCCGCTCATTTCTATACACGAATCACCCAAAAGCCCAGCACATTTTTTATTTCTTAAAAAATACATGCAAATTATTTTGAACACTATATATATATTCACATATTGACTTGGATTCTTAATTACCAATTATCCCAGTATATATATATATATATATATATATTGTGAGAATAAAGGTGGAATAGTGGTTGATGGGAGATACATCAGACCTGATTTGCTAGACAGCAACCAGAGGATTTCTCAGTTAAATGCCCCAGGGAGAGATGTTACAGTTTGCAATATGCATAGCTGATGCTCTGCAAAACATGGTATGGGTCCCTGGGGCGGAGTATTTGGAGAGCAGGGGGGGCCAATGCTCCAACAGCACTAGTGGCTGTATAAACAGACCACAGCTTGGATCTGGTTTTTAAGAGTTAGCTAATTGGCACTCACCTGTAGCTACTCAATTAGCAGACAGGCCTTTAAAAGAAGAGAGCAGCCTGCTCCAAGGGGCAGAGGAAAAGACAGCTAGGAGAGGCTGCGCTTATTGCAAAGACATTGCTTTTGTTTGGGAAATTGGTAAGTGGGAAAGCCACCCAATTGCAGATAGCAAGTACTGTCTAGTAAGAGCTCAAGTAAGAGCAAGGGATTTTGTTTGTTTTGTTATTATTTAAAGTACCTGCTTTCAAACTGAATAAAAGAGGAAAACTGAGCTGAAGGTGTCCTGGACTTTGTATACCCTAGAAGGCTGTGGTTACTGCAAGATCGGTGACAATCCTACCTGTAAAAGAAGTGGTTTGTCACATATGGTGGAGAATGCGGGCATCCACGTAAGCCTGAGGGTAGAAGTCATTTAAAGCTCAACATGGAGGATGTTATCAAGGCTCTGATCCAATCCTCCTCTGTGCAACAGGAGACTAACAGGAGAGCTGCAGAAAACAGTGCAGCCCTGCAGCAACTGGTGCTGGCCCAGGCAGAGAGTGCTAAAGTCCTGGCCAAAACACAAATGGAGGGCACTGAGTCCTTGGTGAAACAGCTTGTTGTGACACAAGCGGAGATGTTTAAAGTAGCCCGTGAGGAGCAGCAAAAAGTCACCCAGGGACTACAACAGGTAATCCAAGCGATCTCTGGAAAACTGAATGGAGACCCTGATGGAAGATACCAGGGGCCAAAGGTGATTCGGGCGAGCCACTATCTTCAGAAAATGACCGCATCAGATGATGTTGAGGCGTACCTTCTGGCATTTGAGCGCACTGCTGAGAGGGACGGATGGCCGGCTGGTGAGTGGGCAAGCATACTGGCACCGTTCCTAAGTGGAGAGCCGCAGAAGGCATATTATGACCTAGAACCAGCCGATGCAAGTAGCTACAGCAAATTGAAAGCTGAAATCTTGGCACGACTGGGTGTAACCTCTGCAGTACGTGCCCAAAGGTTCCACTCGTGGTCATATTCTTCAGACAAAGCCGCACGTTCCCAAATGTTTGACCTCATACACCTTGCACGGAAATGGTTACAACCTGAAATCCATTCAGCTAGCCACATTGTGGAAACCTTAGTAATGGACCGGTTTTTTGCGTGGTTTACCAGCTTCCCTGCGTCGCTGGGTCAGCCAAAGTGACCCCCATACAGCTGACCAACTGATTGCCTTGGTGGAAAGATATGCGGCTGCAGGAGAACTGCTATGTCCTACTTCACAGGAAAACCCTCGCAATCCTAAGCCCCAAGATTCTGCAAGACCGGGTAAGACTGTTCAAGGTTTAAGGGGGGCATCCAGGTCTAATAGGCCTGGGAAAGGAACTAATTGGTGGTCAGACTGTACTGTCAAATGTTTCAAGTGCAAAGAGGATGGTCATATGGCCAAAGACTGTCCATTTAAGGATGAACCTATGGAATGCAATATGGGCAAAAATGAGGGAACACGTTCATTTTTGCTCAGTTGTTGTGGTATTGCTAACAATGACTATGATAATAACGCTCATAAATGCTGTGTAACTGTGAATGGAAAAATGTCTAAAGCATTACTTGATTCAGGTAGTATGGTTACGTTGGTAGCAGAGTCTATAATACCTTGTGTAAAACCTGATCATGGACAGAAAATAGGCATTATCTGTGTTCATGGTGATAAAAAGGAATACCCCACTGCGGAAGTAAATATTGGAACCCAGTATGGGAATTTAAAGTACCGAGTGGGTGTAGTACCTAGATTAGCCCATGAGGTAGTGATCGGTAGAGACTTTCCTCATTTTCTAAAATTATGGGCAGCTTTACAAAAGACAGATCAAAATTTATCAGAAATGAGTCAGTCTGTCGAGGATAATGTGTTCCCTTTTTCCGATATTGACTTGGGTTTTGACCACTGTGACGGAAAAATAAGGAAAAAGAAAAAATACTGCCCTAAACCAGTATTAATAGGAGATAACCCAGCTCAAACTAGTGAGGAGCCTACTAATAATGCAGACAAGGATAAGGACTTAATTGATATTGGAATTAATCCAGGTAATTTTAAAAGCGCTCAGTGGGAAGATCCCACTTTAGTGACAGCTAGAAATGATATTAAAGTTGTAAACGGGGTTGTTAATCAGCCAGGAGGAGCACTGCCGTTCCCCTATTTTGAAGTACAAAATGACCTAATTTACCGTGTAGAAAAAAAGGATTCAGACATCATTAGGCAGCTGTTGGTTCCTCAGACTTACCAGAATATAGTGCTAAAGTTGGCTCACAGCCACATATTAGGGGGACACTTGGGAGTCGAAAAAACTAGAGAGAGAGTCCTTAGACGGTTTTACTGGCCTGGAGTGTTTGCTGCTATTACACACTATTGCTCCTCATGTCCTGAGTGCCAGTACAGGGCTCCTTTCAAGACTTTTCGTAGTCCACTTGTACCCTTACCCATAATTGACGTGCCTTTTGAAAGGATCGCTATGGACTTAGTGGGGCCACTGGTAAAGTCCGCTAGGGGACACCAATATATATTAGTCATCTTGGACTATGCAACTCGCTATCCTGAGGCCATTCCCTTGCGTAATACCTCTGCAAAGCTAATAGCTAAGGAACTTATGTTGATGTTCAGTAGGGTGGGTATCCCTAAAGAAATACTGACAGACCAGGGGACCCCGTTCATGTCCAGAGTCACAAAAGAGTTGTGCAGGCTCTTGCAGGTTAAACATCTTAAGACCTCAGTATATCACCCACAGACTGATGGTTTAGTAGAGAGGTTCAACAAAACCCTTAAGAGTATGCTACGCAAGGTAATTGATGCAGATGGAAGAAATTGGGATTTTTTATTGCCATATCTACTGTTTTCCATTAGGGAAGTTCCACAGGCCTCCACGGGCTTCTCTCCTTTTGAATTATTATATGGAAGACATCCCAGGGGAATATTGGATATTGCTAAGGAGACCTGGGAACAGGAGACTACTCCTCACAGGAGTGTAATTGAGCATATAGCTCAAATGCAGGATAGAATGGCCACCATCATGCCTATTGTCAGGGAACACATGCTGGAAGTCCAGCAGGCTCAGAAAAACAGCTATAACCGTAATGCTAGAGTCAGAGTGTTCCAACCTGGAGACAGGGTATTGGTTCTGGTCCCTACTGTGGAGAATAAGTTCCTTGCGACTTGGCATGGACCCTATGAAATAATAGAGAAAGTGAGTGATGTCAATTATAAAGTCAGACAACCAGGAAGAAGAAAGCCTGAACAGTTGTATCATATAAATCTGTTAAAGCCATGGAAGGACAGGGAGGTCCTGGTTGCTTTAAAACCTTCAGAACCTCCTATAGTAGAGCCAGATGTGAACGTATCTAAGACTCTGTCTGTCCATCAAAAGCAAGAGGTCAGAGATTTCATCAGAAGAAATAGGGATGTTTTCTCGATAGTTCCAGGAAAGACTAAAGTGATTAAACATGACATAATAACCGAACCAGGGAAAAGAGTTAACCTCAAACCCTATAGAATTCCTGAGGCCCGGAGGGAGGTTATAAACTTAGAGGTTGAGAGCATGTTAAAACTTGGAGTCATTGAAGAATCCCAGAGTAACTGGAGTAGTCCTATTGTATTGGTGCCAAAACCTGATGGCACATGGAGGTTCTGCAATGACTACCGCAAGTTAAACGCCCTCTCAAAATTTGATGCTTACCCAATGCCAAGAGTTGATGAGTTAATAGAAAGACTGGGCAAAGCTCGTTATCTAACAACCTTGGATTTAACAAAGGGTTACTGGCAGGTCCCGCTCACTGAAAGAGCCAAAGAAAAGACAGCCTTTTCAACACCCAGTGGCCTGTTTCAGTACACTGTATTGCCATTCGGGTTACATGGGGCACCTGCCACATTCCAACGAATGATGGACAGTATTCTTAAACCTCATGTTCGTTATGCTGCAGCATACTTGGATGATGTCGTCATCCACAGTGCAGACTGGGAATCCCACCTCCCTAAAGTTCAAGCGGTACTTGATGCTATCCGCTCAGCAGGCTTAACTGCCAATCCTTCCAAGTGTACGATTGGTTTAGAGGAAGCTAAGTACTTAGGTTATTCTATTGGGAGGGGTTTGGTTAAACCACAGGAAGCCAAAGTAGAAGCCATACAAAAATGGCCACAGCCCCTTACAAAGAAACAAGTAAAGGCATTTTTGGGTTTAATTGGATATTATAGGCGGTTCATTCCAGATTTTGCTACCATTGCTGCACCCCTGACAGACCTTATTAAAGCAAAATCCCCAGTCATAGTTAAATGGTGCCCTGAGGCAGAAAAGGCTTTTAAGAGTCTGAAGGAAGCTATCTGTAGCCATCCTGTCTTAGTGACCCCAGATTTTTCCAGGGATTTTATAGTTCAGACAGATGCTTCTGATGTGGGCTTGGGGGCTGTTCTTTCACAGGAATACCAGGGTGAAGAACACCCTGTTTTCTTTTTGAGCAGAAAGTTAAACCCACATGAGAAGAACTACTCTATTGTTGAAAAAGAGTGTCTTGCTATTAAGTGGGCATTAGACTCTCTTAAATACTACCTACTAGGCAGAAGGTTTCGATTGATAACGGACCATGCTCCTCTGACGTGGATGTATCAGAACAGGGAAAGTAACTCCAGAGTAACCAGATGGTTTTTGAGTTTGCAATCTTTTGATTTCACTGTGGAACACAGGGCTGGTCTGCAACAAGGTAATGCTGATGGGCTTTCGAGGGTACACTCCCTGATTTCCATGGTCGCTCAAACCCTTGGGTATGAGCTGGGGGGGAGGATATGTGAGAATAAAGGTGGAATAGTGGTTGATGGGAGATACATCAGACCTGATTTGCTAGACAGCAACCAGAGGATTTCTCAGTTAAATGCCCCAGGGAGAGATGTTACAGTTTGCAATATGCATAGCTGATGCTCTGCAAAACATGGTATGGGTCCCTGGGGCGGAGTATTTGGAGAGCAGGGGGGGCCAATGCTCCAACAGCACTAGTGGCTGTATAAACAGACCACAGCTTGGATCTGGTTTTTAAGAGTTAGCTAATTGGCACTCACCTGTAGCTACTCAATTAGCAGACAGGCCTTTAAAAGAAGAGAGCAGCCTGCTCCAAGGGGCAGAGGAAAAGACAGCTAGGAGAGGCTGCGCTTATTGCAAAGACATTGCTTTTGTTTGGGAAATTGGTAAGTGGGAAAGCCACCCAATTGCAGATAGCAAGTACTGTCTAGTAAGAGCTCAAGTAAGAGCAAGGGATTTTGTTTGTTTTGTTATTATTTAAAGTACCTGCTTTCAAACTGAATAAAAGAGGAAAACTGAGCTGAAGGTGTCCTGGACTTTGTATACCCTAGAAGGCTGTGGTTACTGCAAGATCGGTGACAATCCTACCTGTAAAAGAAGTGGTTTGTCACAATATATATATATATATATATATATATATATATATATATATATATATACAGGGAGTGCAGAATTATTAGGCAAGTTGTATTTTTGAGGATTTATTTGTATTATTGAACAACAACCATGTTCTCAATGAACCCAAAAAACTCATTAATATCAAAGCTGAATATTTTTGGAAGTAGTTTTTAGTTTGTTTTTAGTTTTAGCTATTTTAGGGGGATATCTGTGTGTGCAGGTGACTATTACTGTGCATAATTATTAGGCAACTTAACAAAAAACAAATATATACCCATTTCAATGATTTATTTTTACCAGTGAAACCAATATAACATCTCAACATTCACAAATATACATTTCTGACATTCAAAAACAAAACAAAAACAAATCAGTGACCAATATAGCCACTTTTCTTTGCAAGGACACTCAAAAGCCTGCCATCCATGGATTCTGTCAGTGTTTTGATCTGTTCACCAGCAGCAACCACAGCCTCCCAGACACTGTTCAGAGAGGTGTACTGTTTTCCCTCCTTGTAAATCTCACATTTGATGATGGACCACAGGTTCTCAATGGGGTTCAGATCAGGTGAACAAGGAGGCCATGTCATTAGATTTTCTTCTTTTATACCCTTTCTTGCCAGCCACGCTGTGGAGTACTTGGACGCGTGTGATGGAGCATTGTCTTGCATGAAAATCATGTTTTTCTT
Organism: Discoglossus pictus; assembly: GCA_027410445.1. Lineage (NCBI taxonomy): Eukaryota > Metazoa > Chordata > Amphibia > Anura > Alytidae > Discoglossus > Discoglossus pictus. The sequence continues at coordinate 294,761,843 of CM050167.1, read as the reverse complement.
GAAGGATGCAGACTTCTTCCTGTACCACTGCTTGAAAAAGGTGTCTTCCAGGAACTAGCAGTAGGACTGGGAGTTGAGCTTGACTCCATCCTCAACCCGAAAAGGCCCCACAAGCTCATCTTTGATGATACCAGCCCAAACCAGTACTCCACCTCCACCTTGCTGGCGTCTGAGTCGGACTGGAGCTCTCTGCCCTTTACCAATCCAGCCACGGGCCCATCCATCTGGCCCATCAAGACTCACTCTCATTTCATCAGTCCATAAAACCTTAGAAAAATCAGTCTTGAGATATTTCTTGGCCCAGTCTTGACGTTTCAGCTTGTGTGTCTTGTTCAGTGGTGGTCGTCTTTCAGCCTTTCTTACCTTGGCCATGTCTCTGAGTATTGCACACCTTGTGCTTTTGGGCACTCCAGTGATGTTGCAGCTCTGAAATATGGCCAAACTGGTGGCAAGTGGCATTGTGGCAGCTGCACGCTTGACTTTTCTCAGTTCATGGGCAGTTATTTTGCGCCTTGGTTTTTCCACATGCTTCTTGCGACCCTGTTGACTATTATGAATGAAACGCTTGATTGTTCGATGATCACGCTTCAGAAGCTTTGCAATTTTAAGAGTGCTGCATCCCTCTGCAAGATATCTCACTATTTTTGACTTTTCTGAGCCTGTCAAGTCCTTCTTTTGACCCATTTTGCCAAAGAAAATGAAGTTGCCTAATAATTATGCACACCTGATATAGGGTGTTGATGTCATTAGACCACACCCCTTCTCATTACAGAGATGCACATCACCTAATATGCTTAATTGGTAGTAGGCTTTCGAGCCTATACAGCTTGGAGTAAGACAACATGCATAAAGAGGATGATGTGGTCAAAATACTCATTTGCCTAATAATTCTGCACTCCCTGTATACAAAGAAAGAGAGAGAGAGTACTGTATCTATAACACAAATTGTTTGCCACTCTTGTATTCTTCACAAGATTCAATGAACCAGTTGTCACAAACTGCCAGGTACAGATGGGCCATTAACACAAACCATAATGGCGTGCTGGACTTATCTACCTCAGCTTTTCTTGTCAACACCACCTCTGTTAGTCCATCCATTGACTTCCAATAACTTTTAAAGTAAAGTTTAAACTTCTGACTTTAACATACATGTCCCTGAATAAAAGTGCATGCCCTTATATCTCTGTCCTGATCTCCAAATACTTGCTCTGCTCCTGCATATTTCCTCCTATCATGATTACTCTTCGTATTACCATTTACAGGACTGTTTCTTAAACCTCATCTCCTTAATGGAAATCACTGCCAGTCTCTTTCTTTCACAGCTACAAAAGTTTACTAAAACCAAAACATTTTTTTCTTTTTATTGATTTTTATTAGACAGGTCAGACATACAACATAGTCCAGCAAAAACATTTGTGATGGTAAGTAGAAATTAACAATAAACGTGTTTCACATATCTGGTTTCTAGTATGTCATCTGCCTGTCCAAAACTCCTCTCTTTTTCCGTTTTTTCTGGAAATATAATAGCTGGTATTAGCTTTCAATTAACTTAATACTAATAAAAAAAAAAAAAAACTATATGTAATAAAGTCCCATAATTATGGGAATTTTTTTTTTATGAACTTGGATTCCTGACCATCTGTTGTCTTGAGCTTGGTTGGTTTCCACTAATATGTTGCGAACTCTGTGTTTAGGTTACTGTATGAGGCTAATGGTGTTGGGTAAGTTAAGACAACTCCTGATATGGTTCCCTTAATAGCTCCTTTGGAGGGAAAAAGTGTCACTCACCCTATTCATCTGCCTCGTCTTGTCTCCCAGGCGGCCCAGCAGGAGGCCCAGCGTTTGTAGTTATGGTCAACCTCAGCGGACAAAATGCTCATGGACCGAACGAACTCAATTTTGTTTAGGACTACTTCAAACAATGGGGTGGGTGATTTCCAATGGGCGGCTACTACTATCCTAACTGCTAAGAAAATTTGGTTGGTTAGGAATTGTTCTGAGTTGGACATCCCTTCTACCGGTAAACCCAGAATGGCCTCTTCTGGTCTCATGGGATAGTTTTGACCCCATAAATTCTCCAGGGTTTTGTAAGTGTCCACCCAGGTATGTCTAATCATAGGGCATTCCCATAGTTTATGGATTAGAGTCCCTTTCTGGTTGCAGCCCCTTTCGCAGGTGTCGCTAATCGTCTGGTTTCCTATGTGCATTCTTACTGGAGTTAAGTATCACCTCATGATAACTTTATAGGCGTTTTTCTTCATAATTACGTTAAGTGATGTGATTTTTGCTTGTTTCCGAATGCTGTTCCATTGGTCTCTGTCTAATTGTATGTTGAGGTCAGTTTCCCATGCTGACTCATAGTGTAATTTAGGGGGCGTGACTAACTCGCTTAAATGGTTGTATATTATGGAGATGTTCCCTTTCCCTCCCGGGAATTTAATGCAACATTTTTCGAATAATGATGTATTTTGCCCTCCTTTATTCTTAGTGATGTGAATTAATCTTTGATTTATAGCGAGTAGGTTAAGCCATTCCCCCGGAGGTAGTAGTTTGTCCTCTAAGAAGGCGGTGGTGGACCATTTTTGGTTAACAACCGGTAAATCTGCCGCTATTGAGCAATTATTATCAATCCACCATCTGTATTGAGCATTAGAGTTTATTTTGGGGTTAGTTGACAGTGGGCCATAAGGGGCTGAGCCCTGACTCTGGGCCAAGTAGCCTGTTCCTCTTATTTATATCCTTCCATAAGTTAATTGAGTGCCTCACAATGGATGGGATTGATTGGGGTAACTTGAAGCCCTGCTGAGTTGAGAGCCATAGTAATTGGCGCATGATTAAATCATTGGACCCTAGTATGTGTTTTTCTAATTGAACCCATACCGGGGGGGAGTCCTTGATATACCACTTTACTAGTTGTGCTAATCTAGCTGCTTTAAAGTACCTGGAAATGTCTGGAAATCCAAGCCCACCATCCCTCTTGGTCGCAGTGGTTGTTTCTCTGTTAATTCTAGGTTTTTTGTTGTTCCACAGAAAACTCATTAATAATTTTTGTATTTTTTTCAGGTCTATCGCTAATATCGAGATAGGAATAGTTCTAAACAGGTAGAGCAGTTTGGGGAGTACGTTCATTTTGACGGCATGTAGCTTTCCTAACCACGAAATCTTTAGTTCTGACCACCTGTGTATGTCTCTAGTTAGTTGTTTAATGAGGGTTGGGTAGTTTGCTTCATATAGGGTCTTAGTTGATTTTGTTATTTGTATGCCTAGGTAGTTGATAGAATTCGGGGCCCATTTTATTGGGAAGTTATTGGCCAGTAGTTTTTCCGTGGAGGGAGGAAGTGATATATTAAGGGCTATGCTTTTACTTGTGTTAATTTTGAAACCTGACAGTGGGCCAAACCTAGACAGAAGTTTGAATAGATTGGGGAGACTGATCAGGGTATTGGATATTGTTAGCAGGATGTCATCGGCAAAAAGGCTTATTTTATGATCTATCGTGCCGACTCGTATACCCGATATGTCCGTGTGCTGACGAATGGCAATTGCTAGGGGCTCTATACTAAGGGCGAATAAGAGTGGTGATAGAGGGCACCCCTGTCTTGTCCCTCTCGTGATGTTGAATTTTAGTGAGTTGTGTCCTTGGTATGTAACCTGCGCAGTCGGTTCTGAATATAATGATGTTATGCTTCGTAGAAAACCCTCCGGAATTCCGAATTTGTTTAGTGTGGCTTCCATAAATGTCCAATCTAACCTATCAAATGCCTTCTCGGCATCAAGTGCCAACACCATTGCGCGCCCTCCATCACTTTTGGTTATGTCAATAAGGTCAATTATTTTTCTGGTGTTGTCTGGCGCTTCTCTCCCCTTAATGAACCCTTCCTGGTCCGGATGTATCACTTCAGGTAACAAGTTCGCTAGTCTGGACGCTAAGATTTTGGTGTATAATTTTAAATCTGTGTTGATCAGAGATATTGGTCTATAGCTAGCACATTGGGCTGGATCTTTGCCCGGTTTAGGAATAAGTATTATTTTAGCCTCTAAGAATTCCGGTTTAATTCTTCCACCTGCTAAGAAGCTGTTAAATAGTTTGTGTAAGGTGGGGCTAAGTAGGTCGCTCATGTGTTTATAATAGAGGTTAGAGTAGCCATCTGGCCCTGGGGCCCCGTGTGCTTTTGTGGATTTGATCGCATCTTGTATTTCCTCGACCGAGATGGGCACTAAGAGTGATTCGGCTTTGGTAGAGTCTAATTGGGGTATTGTTAGTTTGCTTAATGTATTTTCAATTTCTAGTTTATGGGTTGGGGTGCCTGATTCGGGTGATTTGCTATAAAGGTCTGCGTAAAAATGTCTGAATTCATTTACTATTTGATCCGGTTTAAAAACTGTCTCCCTATTTTTGGTGATTATTTTGGCTATGAATGAGTTTGCTCTTTTTTCTCTTAGTCTTGTGGCCAGCATCCTATCAGGTTTGTTTGCGTATCTGAAGAATTTAGCTTCAGTTCGCTGTAGGATAGTGACCATTTTCCCTCTTAAAATAGTGTTTAGTTCTTGCTTGTATCTTATTACATTCTCGTGAGTCTGTCGTGATTTATCTCTAATGAATAGTTTCTGGGCTTCTGCAATTTTCTGGTTTAGGAGTAAAATTTGTGCTTGGTCCTTTTTCTTTTTGGATGAGCTAATTTGTATACAGACTCCCCTGATCACTGCTTTGTGAGCCGCCCAAATTCCAGCTATGTCTATCTCTCCTACTGTGTTGAGGTCAAGATAATCTACGATTGCAGTTCTGACCTTATCCCGTGTGATTGGATCATTCAGTATACTGGGATTTAATGACCACCTCGGGTTATTGCCTTTCGGCAAGAGGTTGCTTATGGAAATTTTGACTAGATCGTGGTCCGACCATGCTATGGGGCAGATAGAGGCCTCAGTTAGGTTCCCGGTTATGTTCTGTGGGATCAGGATATAGTCTATTCTGGAAAGCGAACCATGTCTGGCGGAAAAAAAATGTGTATTCTCTTTCCGTGGGGTTCATGTTTCTCCAGGTATCAATCATGCAGTTTGATTTTAGGAGATTTTTGAGTGTTTTGGTCGCCGTGGGGATTTTTTGTGAACCTAGGTCGTTTGATTTGTCTTTGAGCGGGTCTAGGACCGCGTTCATGTCTCCTCCTATTATCTTAAGCCTGTCTTCCCAGCTATCTGTAAGTTTCTGTATCTTTTGAAAGAATGGCGTTTGTACTGTGTTCGGGGCGTAAATGTTCAAGAATGAAACCTTATGTTCGTGTATTGTCCCATGTACTGCTATAAACCTGCAATCTTTGTCTTTTTGAATTTTACTTAACTGAAAGTTGAGTCTTCTGTGGAACAAAATAGTGACTCCTTTTTGTTTGGTATCCGCGGTAGAATGGAATGCTTGGGTAAAGACTCCCCCCCAATATTTTGGCACTGCTTGTTTTCTAAAGTGAGTCTCTTGAATCATTACTATATCTAGATTTAGTTTTTGGTAGTTTCTCAAGGCTACCCCCCTCTTGACTGGTTCGTTTAGCCCATGAGCATTATGTGACGCAATGACAATGTCCATATTTCTTAATGAGGTGTATGACCTTTTGGTGTGTGCAATTGGCTATCTCACCTTTCGGGATGTCTGTGACTTCGTTATCTTGTGCCTCCTGCTGGTTTCCGCCCCGAAGACCGCCCAGCAGCTAGCTGTGTGGAAGAGTACCTGTACTCAAAGGAAAAGAGACAACAGATTGTGAGACAACCTGACTGTACCCAATCCCTTGGGATTATAAAATCTTGGCTCAGTAACTGAGCTAATTCCTATTTCTCCTCCAGTGGAGTTCCCTATGTTAACCCTGGGTAAGGTGGCTAAGTTCGTGAGTCTGTTTAAATATCTCGCTGTTGGTCAGGAAAGCTCTTAGTATATTTGAACTTTATCGTGATCCTTACTTAACTAAGGTGTGGTAATTTAAACTACTATGAGGAGAGCGTTTGCTGTCCTCTTCGGATTTTACTGGTGGGCCTGTTAGTGTCTCTAAACTGACACTGAATTGGTCCGCCTAAACTGTCCCTACTGTTGGGGTTGTGGCAGTCTATTTGTAAGCGCCCTTAGGGACGCCTTCTAGGTGTGTGAAGATTATGCCTTTACGGCCTGGGTTAACTGTCTATAGTGTATATTAGAACTTACACTGGTGCGGGTGCTATCTTAATGAACCTAGACGTTAAATGATTCAGTTAGCTTTGTTTGTCAGGTTAGCTTAGAAATAAAGAGAGAGAGAGAAGAAGTGAGAGAATACATAAGAAAAAACAAAATAGGTGACAACTCATTGTATTCAGTCTGTATCTTTGTTCATGGGAGGACTTCTCGCTCTTGGGTTTTCTGTTGACTGCAGATTCTCACCGACTGTGACTTTGATGTTCCATTCCGCCAGCAAGTTGATGCCCTCCTCCAGTGTTCTAACAGTGAAGAATTTTCCTTCCTTGGAGATATTGAGGCGAAAAGGGTAACCCCATGTGTACCTCCATCCTTGAGCCAAGATACAGTCCAGAACCGGTTTCAGTTGTCTCCTTTTGGCAAGGGTAACCGGGGCTAAATCAGAGAAAAGCAGCGGTGTGTGCCCCTCGATGGGAGGAATGCCTTTTCTTGCGGCCTTCATGAATAATTCTTTGGTGGAGTAGTAGTGGAATCTGGCAATGATGTCTCTTGGTCGTTCTTGCGGAGATGAACGGAAGCCTAGGGCTCTGTGGAACCGATCCATCCTCAAGTTTTCCGGATGCATGTTAGGGAGGAGAAATTCGCATAGATCGCTAAGGTATGCGTGTAGGTCTTTTACCGTTTCTGGCACATTCCTCAGTCTTATGTTCTGTCATCTTGATCTGTTTTCCAGATCCTCCTGTTGCAATTGTTGTCTGGCTTGTTCGTCCTTCAACGCCAAGATCTCCTCAGTCAGTTTGTTGTTATGTTGCATTATTTCCGAAATTTTAGTTTCCAGTTTTGTTGTTTTATCATCCACCTTCTTAATTTCTGTGGATAGTTCTGTCGTCACCTGCCGGATCTCTGATTTGACCTCCTCTCTGAAGTTGGATATTAAGTCCTTAAGGTCCTGGATGTCACTTTTAGTGCTAGGTGCTGACATTTCGTAGTTTTTTGTTGCGTGGACTGTGACTATGGGTGCTTTATTGGTAGGAGAGCTTGCCGAAGGTTTGGGTAGGCAGTAAGATTGGATCCCTTTATTGTTCTTCCTTGTGGCGACACCCGCCATCTCAGTGAAAGTGCTGTAGTTCGAGTTGTTACCAAATTTCTGGTAACATTTGTCTAGTCCCAGTGCAAATGTTGGCGTCCCTATGTTCCAGGGCTCTTTCCTAGTTACATCTTTTTGGGTCCATTAAAAGTTCTGGAACTGGTTCAGCCACCTCCTGAAAGTTTGTAGCTGGAGAGTAAGTTTTTGTTGATTTTTCCCACTTGCGTGGTAATATTGAGTTTTGTCCACTAGAGGGTAGCGGAGTTCCACTAGCACAGTCTGTTATACAAGCAAAGCCTTGGGCTGGTAATCTAATTTGAAAAACAAGGAGTTTTGTAATCATGTGTCGTTTGCTTGATTAACCCTTTGTCTGCTGCAATTTCCTTGTGTGCTGTTGTGATCTTTTTGGTGAGTTTGTTGCTTTTTCTGTACTCTTTGTGGGTTGCCTTTTCCCTCTGATGGGATTACCTTCCCTTAGTAAAATTTTAGATGGGTTCCTGGTAGCTGCCTTTGGGGTGAGTGTTTTTTCTTAAGGGACTTAACAGCTCCTGGGACTGAGCTGTATTGTTTTCAGGGACCTGTTTCAGTCAAGTGCCTGGAACCAGTGGGTTTCTGTGAGGGTTCTTCTTACGTTTATCTTGTACAAGGGTAAAATCGCTGTTTAGTAGATATGAGGCAAAATCTGCGAAGGTAGGCCAAGGAAGGCCAAGATACAAAGACCTCCTCCAGGCAAAGGGGCAAAAGTGTACTGAGGCTTGCAAGGTAAAGCGGGCCGTAAAAGATACTAAAACCAAAACATTTTGACGTTTACTACCTTAATATGCCAAATCTGTATTAGAATTGTAATTTTGAAACTGACTGTCTAGCATTCTGCGGACTCAATATTTCAATTCATTTATGATAGCCCCACTCATAACTGGACCTAGCACCATTCATTCACAGACATACTAATAGAGGTTAGGTTTTATCTTATTTACTGTGTGTGATTTTTTTTGTTTTATTAATTAATTTCTTTCTTTTGAATGCTTAAGTCTCATCTGATGATGCCATTTCTATGTACATAGTCCTTGTTTTTGGAAAAAATACATTAATTTAATAATAAAAATAATAAAAATAATATAAAAACAAACATCCACTGTCAGTACATTTTACTGTACACAACTGGCTCAAACACCCATCCTTTAACCCACAGTGACTACAACTTGCTGCCTTGATCACTCTCCATCGTGCAACTGTTACCTTCCTGTTTCACATTCCCTGTCAGCCATTCACACATCTAGATTATAACTCTGCAGATGCAGGACATCAACTCTATTGCAACAAATTGTCTATGTTTTTTTGGCATTGCATTGTCTATGGTCTTTTTTTATTGATCAAATATTAATGCTAGACATTTTAATTGGGACATATCCACACTGGAACTCACTGGAAGTCAGTCAACTGAGCTGCAGTTGCTTCATTAAAGGTATATGCAAGTGAGGTGGGTTATGAATGCATCCTGTAGAATGCATCATAACCCACCTAGGAAAAAATGTTTGCATGAAAAAATTCAAACATTTTTTGCAAAAAATAAATAAAAATGTGCATGGGGTGATGTAGACACCCTCAGCAAGGGCACTGCACATATCGAATACTTCATTAAATTTTTTTTACCTGATATAAAAGCTGCTGATTGGCTAAAGGAAAGGAAAGTGTCTGAAAGTGTCTGAAAAAATGTGACTTCCCACAGCAGGGAAGACTTCAAGTGCTAACTGAGCATGCCTGCACAATCCTCAGGCCCAAACAATACAATGTATTACTGCTAATTTTTCCTGGGAATTTCAGGTAGTGTCAACATTGAGAAAACTGTTTGCAAATGCAAGCTATTATGCAAACATCCGGCTAACAATTTAACTGTTTACTTTGAAATTTTTTCATGCAAAACATTTTTTCATTTGGGATTTGGCCAATTGAATAGGGCTCTAAATAAGCACATAACATATTTTTTTTAAAGAAATTTTTAGTTAGTGAAAACCTTGCTTTTGGATAGATGTTTACTAACTAAAAACTTCCTTTAAAAAAATATGTTATGTGCTTATTTAGAGCCCTATTCAATTGGCCAAATTGCAATTGAATGAGGGCCTATAAATTTCCCTCTGCATTAAAAACCCAGCTCACTTGCATATGCCTTTAATATTTTGGTCAAAATAATTAATTATATTATTATCCTTTATTTATTTTGCACCAACATATTCCTTATCACTGGTGGCTTAGTGAATCAAAGGGATTGGCTGTACAAATAAAGCAAACTGATATAATAGGAGTTGAGGACTCTTCACTTGAGCGAGGAATCAGGCTTTTACTATGCTTTTACTATGCTTTTCTACAAAGATTGAGAACCCCCAGATTTAGAAGCATATGAATTTTTTTTTGATGTGTTATCAAACTTACAGCCTCCCAAAGCCTTTGATCTTTCAGGGCCGCAAGGCTTCCGATCACTAAAATCGCCAATCGCTAATAATGTGGCAAAATAGATCAACATCCCAGCCGCAAATGCCAAATGGCGGCCTAAAACTTACGGGTTCCAAATAGGACCAGCAAAAGGTTTACAGAATAGTTTGTAACACTGCAAATGACAATTTAAAGACACCAATACACTTTAAAACACGGGGAATGCAATGAAAGGCATTACAATTACTTGCACAACAACTCCTAAATATCAAATATTGCAAAATATTTAATTTTATTTTCCACATAGGTTGTAATGGTCATGTATATTCCAATATGAAAAGTCATGCTGCAACATACTGAAAGCTGTTAAAGACACAATACCTCATTAAATTGTAACACAAATACCGTATATACTCGAGTATAAACGAGTTTTGCAGAACACTCCCCCCCCCGTGTCTCTCTAACCCCCCCGTGTCTCTCTACCCCTCCCATGTCTCTCTACCCCCCTGTGTCTCTCTAACCCCCCGTGTCTCTTTCCCTCCCCCTCCTCATCCTCAACCCCCCTCCTCATTATAAACACCCCTCCTCATTAAAAACCCCCCTCCTCATTCTCCCTCCTCAACCACCCTCCTCAACCTAAACCCCCCTCCTCATTCTAACCCCCCCTAAATACCTCCCCCTCTCCCCTTACTTACCTGCTTCTCCTCCGGCCTCCGCTCCTTCTTGACCCCGGCGTGCATGTGACATCCCAAGCGCGCCGTGTCATTAGCATATACCGGGTGTCGGCACCTGGTATATGCTAATGACGCGGGGCGCATGTGACGTCACATGCACGCCGGGTCAAGGAGCGGAGGCCGGAGCAGAAGCAGGTAAGTGAGGGGAGAGGGGGAGGTATTTAGGGGGTTTAGGTTGAGGAGGGGGGTTGAGGAGGGGGGTTAGGTTGAGGGGGAGGTTGAGGGGGGTTGAGGAGGAGGGTTGGGGTTGAGGGGGGAGATTGAGGGGGGTTGAGGTTGAGGAGGGGGGTTGAGGTTTAGGAGGGGGTTGAGGTTGAGGAGGGAGGTTGAGGGGGGTTGAGGAGGGAGGTTGAGGATGGGGGGTTGAGGATGAGGATGGGGGGGTTGAGGAGGGGGTTGAGGAGGGGGGTTAAGGATGGGGGGTTGAGGAGGGGGTTGAGGAGGGAGGTTAAGGAGGGGGTTGAGGAGGGGGGTTGAGGAGGGGGGTTGGGGTTGAGGGGGATAGGTTGAGGGGGGTTGAGCTTGAGGAGGGGGGTTGAGGCTGAGGAGGGCGGTTGAGGATGGGGGTGTTGAGGAGGGGGTTGAGGAGGGAGGTTGAGGAGGGGTTTGAGGAGGGAGGATGAGGAGAGAGGTTGAGGAGGAGGGGTTGAGGTTGAGGAGGGGGGTTGAGGATGGGGGGTTGAGGAGAGAGGATGAGGATGGGGGAGTTGAGGAGAGAGGATGAGGATGGGGGGTTGAGGAGGGGGGTTGAGGATGGGGGGTTGAGGATGGGGGTTGAGGAGGGGGGGTTGAGGAGAGAGGATGAGGAGGGGGGTTTAGGATGGGGGGTTTGAGGAGGGAGGATGAGGAGTGGTGTTGAGGAGTAGGGTTGAGGTTGAGGGGGGTTGAGGAGGGAGGTTGAGGGGGGTTGAGGTTGAGGAGGGGGGTTGAGGAGGGGGTTGAGGATGAGGATGGGGGGTTGAGGAGGGAGGATGAGGATGGGGGTTGAGGAGGGGGGTTGAGGAGGGAGGTTGAGGAGGGGGTTGAGGAGGGAGGATGAGGAGGGAGGTTGAGGAGGGAGGTTGAGGATGAGGAGGGAGGTTGAGGATGAGGAGGGAGGTTAAGGAGGGGGATGAGGATGAGAAGGAGGTTGAGGATGAGGAGGGAGGTTGAGGATGAGGAGGGAGGTTGAGGATGAGGAGGGAGGTTGAGGAGGGGGTTGAGGATGAGGAGGGGGATGAGGATGAGGAGGGAGGTGGAGGTTGAGGAGGGGGTTAAGGATGAGGAGGGAGGTTGAGGATGAAGAGGTAGGATGAGGAGTGAGGTTGAGGATGAGGAGGGAGGTTGAGGATGAGGAGGGAGGATTAGGAGTGGGGTCGAGGAGGGTGATAAGGGATGGGGAAGAGACACAGGGAAGGGAGAGGTTGAAAGATACACAGGGAAGGGAGAGGTTGGAAGAGACACAGGGAAGGGAGAGGGGAGAAGAGACACAGGGAAGGGAGAGGGGAGAAGAGACACGGGAGAGAGAGGGGGACACAGAGGGCACAAGAGGGACACAGGGGGCAGCACATTTCCCACCCTCGGCTTATACTCGAGTCACTCATTTTACCCAGTATTTTGTGGTAAAATAGGTGCCTCGGCTTATACTCGGGTCGGCTTATACTCGAGTATATGCGGTACATGCAAATGGCTGACATATAAACCCTTTCACACTCACAGAGGCTCTAATGTGGATCCTAAAAATACAAAGATCATCTTACACACATTTCACTCATCACATCTACATTGGGATAACAAATAGTGGCCAACTTATAGCGTCACATGGCAACCCCTTAAATTTGAAATATGGAATATTATATTTTAATGTGTAATATTCAGGGTTAGATCAATCTCGGGAATCTATGAGTTAATACATATCAGGCCACCAACATGTACAATTACATTGCCTTCATTCATTTTTCATATTTAGTGAATTGCTATTTGATTGACATGTCACCTCCATCATCCCTATTAAACTCAAAGTGCAACGTGAGACCGGCAACGACTGCAGGCTTCAAATTCAATTTCAGCTGGGTGCAAGTTACGGGCTTGAGACTCAAGCTCATAAACCTTAGCCGCAATCACAAGCTGGAAAGGGGATGGACTAGCTGCGATTGGCCTGAAACATCCAATTGCAAAATAATGCAGTGCGACACAGGCCTCTCAGCCAATCACATGCTGGCAAGACAATATAATTAACAGTGGGAGCTTATAAATTCGATTGACATACGCCCAAGCGTTGACTGTGTTGTAGGCCTAGGGCTCAGGCTTGGAAGGAGGTAACGGCAGATTGTCACGGAGGAGTGCAGTTGAGAAGGCACAAACATATGTGCAGCCCCCATGTCCTCCTCCACCTAGGCACAGGGCACAAATCCCCACTGGCCAGCCGTGGTGGTGGTGGGGGGGGGGGGGGGCAGGCAATCCTCCAGGAGGCAGCAGCACCTGCATTGGTAGAGGCATGGTGGAAGGAGAGGAGGGGCCGGGCTGAGGGTGACTGGGGGATGCATCGCGTGTGGAGGAGGCGGGGCTGGGGACCAAAGCGTGTTGCATGACCTCTGAGGTGACTCCTTGGAATGCGCTCTGGTCTGCCCCAATCCTGAGCAGCCCGGTCAGGTAGGATTCAGTCATCAGATGATGCCTTCTCTCCTCCCAATTGCGCCTTGCCAACACAAATGTATAATCTCCCTCTGTCAATCATCTGCAGCTAGACTGCTTTCTATTGGCTGAGAGGCCTGTGTCGAACTACATTATACCTTGTTGGTCATCAAGTACATGTGTAGTGTGTGTGATGCACATGTTATGGCATGTTGGTGTATGTGATATTCACCTGACAAGGTGGCTGGTTCCTGCTGGGCCACCAGGCCTGAAGCTCCAGCGGCGGGCACCTGTCTCAGAAGGTCCCTGTCAATCCTTTCCCATACATTATAGGTCACAGTCACATTATTGTCCTCCTTGGCCATCATCTTCCTCACCTTGGCTCTGATGCTTGACGGACCTTACATCCCTTGGCGATGTGCCTACCGCTGTCACCTCAGCTGCTACCTCCTTCAATGCCTGAGTTTACCCCTCCATGTAAGAATCACGGGGTGGCCACGGATAGCACTGAGGAGGACCAGATTCTCCTGGTGTGAGTAATTGTGGGCCCTGTGCTTGCCCTTAGCCTCTTGCTCTTCCGACTGTGGACAGGGACCCTTGCCTCTCTGACCTGTCCCTGAGGTCTGTCCGTTCCCCGAACTACCACCCCACCCTGGGATCAGGCCACTTCCCCTCTGTCCCTCTCATAAGTGTGCCTGGTGCTATGGCCACCCTGCCACCACCCACCTCCTCCTCTACACACCCCTCATTCTTCTGCTGCTCCTCTGCCTCCTCCTCAACCACCTCCTCCTCCACCCCCTTCTCCACCTCCTCCTTCTCTCCTCCACCACCACTCTCTTCCACCACTCCTGTCCTCCTCCCCACCAATACTCCCCATGTCCACCTCTCTCTCCTCCATGCCTCTCCTCTTCTCCTCCTCCACTCCTCTTCTCTCTCCTCCCTCCATCTCAATTAGAAAAATAATTATTTTAATAATTATGGTCAACAACAAACAAACATTCTGGCCTGGACCTTTCCAGCTGTTTTAGCCTAATTTCAGGGTGCTGATTCCAAATCTCGTTTTGACTCAGATTTGCTCTATCACATCTCATTTGTATGCTATTGGCAAACCCCATTTTCATTGATTTTGCACGAAATTAACTCTTTGTCACTTATGATTGCAAGTTGTTGCGAGTCAGTGACTGTTTAGTGATTACATATGGTGTTGTATTTGTAGGATAGTGTGTTTATAATATGATTTTATGTAGATTTCCACATGAATAAAATATTTTTCATCTGCAGGTCGTGATCTAACAATGGCTACAACATCCAAAAGCAGGAAATGCCGTAATGACGCAGATATCTTCTGCTACATCTGTGGCAGCTTCACTTTGCAGGATCAAAGGTGCATCAAAGGTGCATCATCAATATCTTTGTCAAGAAGGTGTATCTTGCCTACTTTAAATTACGACTGGGAGACCAGGACAAAAATTGGGCTCCTAATAAAGTGTGCAAAACCTGTGTGAAACTTTGCGATCATGGTCTAAAGGAAAGAATGCTAAGCTGAAGTTTGGTGTGCCAATGGTTTGGAGAGAACCAACAAACCATTTGGATGAATGCTACTTCTGCCAATGTAAAAGGTTTCAATAAGACAAATAAACACCACTTACATATCCCATCTGCTAGACGACCAGATGAACACTGTGAGGAAATACCTGTGCCTGTATTTACTGAGCTACCAGAAATTGATGTTGAAACTCTCAGTTTACCTGCTTCTACAGATGATGAGGATGATGCTGTGACCGAATATATGTAATCTGTTGCAGATTTGGATACAATTGCTCTGTTTAGTCAACCGGAATTGAATGATCTGGTAAGAGATTTGTATTTGCCAAAGCAGTCTGCTGAATTGTTGGCTTCCAGGCTGCAAGAGAAAGGTCTACTCAGACCTGGCACTATTGTCTCCTTTTATCGTTACAGAGAAGCAGCACTGAGAAAGTACTTCCATTCAGATGGTCACCTTGTTTATTGTAATGATATTTAAGGGCTTCTTATTATTATGGGACTGCCCGCATATGATTCAAGTTAATGGAGACTTTTTATTGACAATAGTAAAAGGAGTTTGAAATGTGTGTTACTGCACAACAGAAATATATATGGTTCCATCCCAATAGGACACTCTATACAAATGAAAGAAGAGTATGGCAACATCAAGACAATTCTGGATAGATTGGAATACCATGTTCATGGATGGGTAATTTGAGTTGATTTGAAAATGGTTAATTTTCTGCTGGGGCAGCAAGGAGGTAACACCAAATACCCTTGTATCCTGTGCTACTGGGACAGCAGGGCTACATTAGAACACTGGGTGAAAAAGACCTGGCCACAGAGAATCAGTTTGACGCCTGGTGACAAGACCATCAAGAAATAGCCTCTGGTTGATAGGAATAAAATTTTAATTCTCCCACTGCACATAAAACTTGGGTTAATAAAAGCAATTCGTCAAAGCTCTTGATCACACTGGAGATTGCTTCAGCTATATATATTCAACCTTTTCAAGTCTCAGTGCAGAGAAGAAAAAGACAGGAATATTTGATGGCCCTTAAATGAGAACACTCATCAGGGATCCACACTTTGTTACAACAATGACAGCGGCAGAGGCTAGAGCTTGGAATGCATTCTCTGATGTGATGCGGAATTTCCTTGGGAACCTGAAAGCGGACAACTATCGAGAGATTGTGGAGGAGCTGCTCTTCAGTTTCCAAGCACTTGGATGTAGAATGAACATCTAAGTTCACTACTTACATAGTCACTTGGCCAACTTTCCAGAGAACTTGGGTCACGTGAGCAAAGAGCAAGGTGAACGATTTCATCAAGTCATTAAAGTTATGGAAGAATGTTACCAAGGCTGATGGGACTTCAACATGATGGCAGATTACTGCTGGTCCTTGACCTAGACATTCCAGAAGCTGTACATTGGAGATCGTCAAAGAAGAGGTAGTTTATGCAGATGTAACATCACTATTGTCAATTTACCTTTTTGTACATATTTTTCTTATCTTCACATTTCAATTCTTACATGGTAATATTAATTCACGCACATTTATATGCAGTCACTCTCACAACTTTGTGCTATGACTCATTACATTTTTCTTCCATTATTATTGTATATTGTATCTTATCTTATTCTTGTCTGTATGTCTGTTTAGCTTTTCGTATATGAGAATAAATTTGCTGTTTTTATTGAAAATGCAATTTTTGATATCTCAAAATCCTGATGTGATAGACAAAAACTGATGCCAGATTTGGAATCAGCACCCCAAAATTACCTTAAAAACCACTGGAAAACCTTATGCCAGAAAAATAGAATGATAAATAAAAATAAGTGTAACTGTTAATTTATGAAGGGGAAGGAAATGTGTGTATTATATATAATTAATAACTGTTGGAGGATGGGGTGGGGAGGTGTATGGAGTGACCTAGCTCTATATGTCTCTATGTGTGTTCTTTAAATTATGTGTATTGCAAATACGTGTAATCTGTAAATATGTGTAATCAAGTGTAAAATATTAAATAGTTGAAGATGAAATAACAAAACCGCAAATTACTGCTCTGAAATAACTCCTGCTCTCTCTCTCACTTTCCAAAACCAAGTACTCTGGGACCTGCTTGCTACTTCGAAAAAAAATACAACACAGTCAACGCATGGGCGGGTGGAACCCAAATTTATAATCTCCCTCTGTCAATCATCTGCAGCTAGACCACTTTCTATTGGCTGAGAGGCCTGTGTCGCATACATTATACTATGATTGGATCATAACGGCCGATCACATCTGGGCCAGCCCCTTTACATTTTGCGGCCTCAGGAGGGATTTACGGGCTTGAGGCTTCGGCCAGTAACTCGCAGCCTTGATCAATTAAAAGCATCGCAATCGGAGATGAACGGGAGCCCGCAACTCAATCACAGACAGCCGAATATCTGCGGGTGTGTTGCGGGCTCGGGGTTGTCCCCGATTGCGATGCTATTCAATTGAGCAAGGGAGCGAGTTACGGGCTTGGAATTGAATGTGGCTCTTTATTTAGCCAAAGAACAGAAGCTTTATAACACCTTTGTTGTCTCTGTAAATCTTAGTGAAGTTATATAGGAGGGTTCGCAAAATGACATGCCTTGATTGGCACATTGGTCAAAAATTGATGATTTAGGATTAAGACACCACTGGTTTTGTGTATTATAAATTTGCCGCTCTAGTCTTTTAAATACTAAAACAGAAGATCCATGTTTAATGAGTTGGTATGATAATTTGCTGTTAATATAGCATAGAATAAGTAAACTATGCAGCATAACATTTACTTTCCAGAGCTATTATTTCTGGTATAACATTAATATCTGAAGAGGACAGATTTGTGAATCAAGCTGTGTTGTATGTCAAACTGTGCTTCATTGTAGTTTAGTAGATTCCTAATGCACCAAAAGTCTTACAGCTATTTAAATACACTTAATGCAGATTTGCAGAAATATATGCATTTTGCATTGACAGAAAATCAGAAGAGATGCCATATTAGATCACTTCTAGTTCTCAAGATAATTTTTCAATATGGATTGGAATGGAGTTGCAGAATTTAATCATTCAGCTCAATCTACGGTATAATTCATAGTCATAGGCATTTTTCACAATCTTTGCTAAAATTCCCTACATAAAAGAACATTTTTAAATTATGCGGTTCCTTTTCTTCTTATTCCTTCATGTTTGTGGTAGAAGTACCAGTCGGTCACTAACACTTAAATTGCTAACAGATTGATTAAAAGTTCAAGTGTCAGTTCCAGGCATAAGCTGAAATTCAACATTTTAGGATTGCATTTGTGTTCTGTCTTCAGCAAATCGTAAAATGTAATAATATAGAAGTATCACTTCACCTTGCATCACCTAACAACTGTACTGTTTTCACATAAGAACAACTTGTGTTTTGGTGAAATATGAAGAATTATAGTCTTCTAGAAAGACTGAAGCATTTGGAAGCTATTCGATGATAAGAGGAACAAAACAAATGTTAATAATTTGATGAGTCTGGGAAATTTGCGTGTCTATGTTTGTGTAAATGCTTGTGTGTGTGAAAATCTCCTGGTGAGTGGGACAGTCTTCCTGTGTGTGTGTGTGTGTGTGTATGTGTATAACTGCTTGTGTGTTTTAGAGTTTCCTTGTGAGTGTGAGAGACTTCCTGTGTGTGTGTGTTTGAGAGTCTCCTGATGAGTGTGACCCCCTCAATGATATCACATCCCCACCCCTTGATTGTGTCATTAACCCACTCCTTGATGCAACCCCAGCCCACCCCTTGATGATGTCACAGCCCTGCCCAGAGTGACAGACACTGCTCTTTATATTATAAGATATTTACTTATTTGCAAATTAAATATTTTATAGAGCAATTAATAAATAATGACAGTAATAATCAAAAAACTATGACTGGAACACAATGAGAAGGACATGATCTTAATGAAACATGTATGAGTGGTAATTAGCAAGATTTACATGCTGCTTTGGAATAAAAATCTAGAGTGTGAAAATGATTCACAGTAAGGTACACCATCGATACTGCCATGGCCCCCCGACCCTTGCGCTGTGGAGAACAGTGCGCCATCATCAGGGTGCTGACAAATGCACGCGCCCACATCTGCGCTCTAGAAAAGAGCGCGCCCGAAAACTGAGCACCACCCTGCATCCCATCTGCGCGAGAGACTGCAGGTTAGAAGGCATCAACTCTCCTCTTCTGCACCCCATCACCTGCACCCCATCTCCACACTCTGTCCCCTGTACCCATCCTCTCTCTCTGTCCCCTGCACCCATCCTCTACCTCCGACACCCCAACCCCTCACTCTGTCTCCTCACCCCCTCCCCTCTCTCCCCTCCACCCACTATCTCCCTCTCTTCTGCACCCATCCTCTACCTCTCGCCTCACCTCTCTCCCCTGCACCCATCCTCTCTCTCTGACCCCTGCACTCATCCCCACTCTCTTACCCCTGCACTCCACTCCCTATCAGCCCTTCTGCTTTCTAACCTGCAGTCGCAGTCTCTCTGGCAGATGGGATGCCGGGTGGCGCGCAGTTGTCAGGAACGCTCTTTTTTGGCGGGCAGATGTGGGCGCGCGCATTAGTCGACGCTCTGATGACGGTGCACAGTTTTCCTGCGCGCCAAGGACGTGTTACCATACTGCCACATATAAAAGAACCTAGTCCACTATGTTGGTGTGGATGCAGATATAAGGGTACATAAAAAGTAACCAAGTGTTAAATTACTCAGATTTGCCTATAGGGAAATAAAGTAAGGATTTAATATTGAATATTTTTTAAAGAGTCATAACAAGCAGTGTGGCCTGTTCATTAGTCGCAGGTGGCTAGATACTAGATTTAGGAAAATATACATCTTATATAAAATGAATGTACTATATTACACAATATAACCGCATTCACAGTAAGCATCTTTAAAATGTAAGGGTGGGAGAAATATCTACGATAATGATTTATAGTTCACAAAGAAGTTTGTTAATTTTGTATTATTGTGTCATTCAAAATCTTTTTTTACGTGTATGTTTGAAAATAATATGCTTTAAGAAAAGAAAGATGAGTTCCAAATGAAAGATAAAAAACAATAAAATTGCTGATTGCATAAGAATAATGCAATCCTAAATGCATAAGGTGAGAAACTGTTACATTTGGGGCTTCTTGGGAGTTGTAAATGTTAATTTACAATTACACTGAGGCGGATAAAAATAAGTTTCATGTGTTATGCATATGCAACATCATTTTTTTACTATAAATAACACAGTTAACAACACAAGTACACATCGCACAAAGTACTTCTTAGGAAGACTTAGAGCCCTACTAAATTTGAAGTCCGCAGTGACCGTGGTACAGCCTCAAAGCTTAAAATTTGGCGGAGTTACAGAGCGATTAAATTAGACAAGCCCGCAACATACGTGGCCAACATCCAAATCCATAAACCATGCTTCCACATATTCCATCTACGACTGCGAACATGATTACGGGTTTAGATAAAGTCAATAGTAAAAGAGATCGTCATCATTACGTTACTAAAAAATGGAGGTTAGATTTCAATCACTTATGGGTTTGAAGTACGAGTTGCGATCGGGCCCATATTCCAGAATTTATGAAATATGAAAAAATCAATAAATATGGGGACGCGACTGGAAATTTGCAAGTTTGCCGCGTAATGCAGCTGTAGGCTGATGGAGGTTGGTGTGAGCAGCATCTATGGTGACTACCCCAGGCCTTGGATATCCTATATGGCTAAATGAAGACATGTATTGAGACAGGAGTTGGATGGCTTACCCGATCCCTGCAGCACAAGGGAAGATTGGGGAGGTAGGAACAGCAGTCCTCCATGAGGTGCGAGGTGTGGTCCTGGGAAGCAGAGACGCCGGAGAGACGCCGGAAAGACGTGTAGAGTGACAGAGGATAAGAAGGTGGGAGATGTGTTCCTTACCCGTATAGAGTGCTATAAAGAACGCACGCTGTCCCAGAGAAAGATCTCTAAATGCTTCCAGAGACACTGACTTGCTGTATGGAAAGAAGCACAGCTAAGTACCCGTACATATTGTTGTTTTTCTTGGCTTTGCACCTATAAAGATGTTTGTATCATGATATAACATCTTAAGCTGACATACACAAAAAATATGGAGCAGTTATTGAATAAATATATATATAATAAATAATAAACATATTTAGCAGATGCTCTTCATCAAGCTCTATAAGAGCGGACAAAAAAGCATATGCTTGAAGGATTTAAGAGTGGAAAATTGATATCAGTGATATCACACCACCTCCCCTACTGGATCAAGGGATCCTGTATATAAATATCAGGAAAATACAGCCATACCTTTTTTGGGATTGGAGAGATGATTAAAAATCTGAAATCATTGACTTAAATACATACAGTACTCTATTAGAGTTCTATGGTTCCTCTTGTAGTCAGCATTCTGAGGGTTGCGGTTCCTGTTAACATTTAAATACAGGGGGATATATCCTTCAATTATTTTCTGATCCAGGATTGCAGACTGAAGTATCAGAGTATTAATGTAAATAAGGAAACGACTGTGGAAACCTAAGAACAATCTTTATTTTTTGGATAAATTTCATCTGGACTTACTGTCAATTTGCTAAATTGCTACAATCTGCATGGCCGCAATAGATACGTGGAATAATTGACCACAATTCAAAGACAGTCTTTTCTACAGTCCATTCTACTCTACTCCAGAGGGTGTAAAATAAGAAGACACTTTCTAGCTACTAAGAGACCTGCTACACTTATACTTATATTGAGCACTCCCATCTTTGAAAGGTTGTTCTTTTTGTTTTGAGTACTCAGATTTATTTCTGACAAGATAACTGGCCAAGCCACGAACACATAGTTGAAGCAACAATAAATCCCACTGGGAAGACCTAAGCCTTTACAAGCTCCCGCTAAAACCCTAAGGGCCTCATTCTATTAACGGCCGTAGGAGATGCGGGGCCGCAAGAACCGGCCGCAAGCTATTCGCCTATTCTATTCCCTTCCGGCCGGGGATTCCGTCAGGCTTGCGGCCGGCGCCTTTCGGCCGCAAGAAAGTCCCGGTTGCTATTTAATTACTCCGGGTAACCTCTCTGCAAGGCTAAAACCGAGCCGCAGCTTACTTGCAGAAAAAAGGTCCCGCAGGCACACAATTCAGCACATTTTAAAGCCATAATAAAGCCACCCTGCACTCTTATGAGACTATAAAGTGATTGTAGGTGTTAGCATTAATAGCACAACATTCCCCAAATCTGTAAATATATATTTTTTTAATTTATGTCACATATCCATGGAAAAAGTCCAGAGGGCTTGGAGCACCTCATACCCGCCCACGCTTCGGCCGGAAAATAAACAATTAATGTAATCTCGGATTTGGGCTGATGTGCAAGCTTGAGAGGGGGGTCCCAATAATCCTCATGTCCCCCATAATGATCCCTAGCATTTACAAAGCTTTACAGTGCCGTCTTGAATTTATTTTTGCATTTAAAGATTTCTGGATTGCAAGGTAACGGGAGCCCCGCAAGGAATCGCAGCTTTGCGGCCGATTTACAGCCGATAATAGAATGAGGCCCTAAGTGTTTGCCTTTGGATATTTCCATTTGGATCTCTAAGGAGTTGAAATAGGCTGTAATTAACATATATTATAAACTGAAACTTGAATGTGGGCATACTTTAAGAAACATCAACCTATGATGAAGGTTTAGCCCAGGGTGTGGGATAATTTAACTATAGCTAAAGACTATATAACCAGCTTTGATTACAAGCAATAACACAAGGAAAAGATAGTATTACTGTGTCAGGTAATAAGAGGATAATCCTCTAATAGAGGTGTTGATCATGCCAAAATCAAATGGGAACTTGTCTAACAGAATTAAAACAAATGTCACTAAAAATAATAAATGTGAAAACTCATTTAGTATTTGTCTATCTAAGAGTAAGAAACAATAACAAGAAACCTTAATGGTAAAATCCTTTCCAAGCAATAAATCAATCGACTCTAATTTGACCCAGCTTTCAGAGACGTCATTTAACAATGAACCTGAAGAACCAGTAGAAGACAGGCTTGCTGCCTCTGAAATGAAAGAACTACTTCACGAATTTCAAAGCAACTTCATGTCTGATATTAAGTCACGCAAAAGCTATTAAAGAAGTTAACACCAGAATGTCTGATCTGGAAATTAAATTTGACAAATTGGTGAAAGACCATAACACGCTACTAACTCACTCTTCAGAACTAGAAAGCAAAATAAATGACTTAAATGTTAAAACTGCTTACCTGGAAGACAGGTCCAGAAGGGGTAACCTCAGAATTAGGGGTATGACTTACCATATTATTAATGACAGTTTAAAATCCTTCATAAACAAAATGCTATCTACCTTGGTTCCCTTTTTATCACAAGAGGAGTTAAGATTAGATAGCTGCCACATACTGACAAAACCTGCACTTTATATCAACTAAAGAAGCCATAACTAAGGCGAGCGCTAAAATGAAGACGCTGGAAGAGCATTATGGAGACATTAAAATATTCAGGGACTTATCAGCTACAATACTATCAAGAAGGCGAGAATTTGCATCTATTACACAAGCCCTAAGGAAGGTGGGTCTAATTTATAGTTGGATTGCCCAAGTCGGACTACTAATTCTTAAAGATTCCCAATGGTACAAAGCTAACACTATAAGACAAGGAGAAGATCTTATGAAAACTTGGAATATTACAACAGAATATTACCCCAAAATAACTCAGACTTTAACTTTACCGTCCCAAGAATGGCAACATAAAAAGCAAGGGATTTTATGACTGACTACATTTTATACTCTGATTTAGAAGTTTAAATATGTGGGAAAATGTCAATGGGTAACTTATGTAGTCTGGCGATGGAGACAATATTCTATACAACTATAATATGGATTATACTGGTGATGACCTGATATGTATATTTAATCTTTGATACAAATTATTCCATTCATGCAAAAGATGTAATAACAAATATGTGTGTCTACGGTAATATTATGAACTTAGATTGTAAGACATTAACTTTAAATTTTATATGGCACAAAAATATTACCATTAAGTCAAGGTTGGTCTTAGTTATTTCATTTAATTGAACAATAGCTGATCAAGATTGGTAGTATTGTTGTAGGAGGAGTTGTGCTAATAATGAGCCCCTACTGGAAATTGTTCTTGATTAATTAAAAGACGATAGGCACCTAAAGAAGACAGGTTAGAATTATTTAGTGTAGTTTAAATGCAATTTTGACGGTCTTTGCAATTTAGCAAGTTTATAAATGGTAGTGTTAAACCCTTGGTAAGGGAAATCATAACTATAAATAAGGTGTATGATGACAATTTATTTCACGTGTTCACAGAATTAGCACTTATTACTCCTGATTGTTGAAAGAGATCATCACCAAAAGTTGTGAAATATTTTGATCTGATTTTTCAGAGCACTCATATACTAAGACGAGGTCTGGTTATAAATTGTTATTTTAAGTTAAAGTTGAAAATGTCCCTAATAATATTGAAGAAACACAATCATTAAATTTAATTATAAGCACTTAATGTGAAAGGCAAAGACAATGCATTTAGACCACTTTACCGAATTTGATAACGAGGTAAACTTGGAGATTTTATGAATTCTAGATATTAGCATCACAAAGTTACATAGGGTTTATGAACACAATACATATTTCATAATTAATTCCTCTAGATATAAGTATGTATCACAGGTTAATATTAGTTTAGTTGAAGGTTAAACAGCACGTTTGTAAATAAATGGTAGACGTAAATCCCTTAAACAGGGTAATCATAAAAATTAGAAAAGACTATAGTTTACTGCACAAGATGGGGGGACCAGTAATCTAATCTTGATATTAGAGTATATTATTATAAGCGTTTGCATACATTTCAAGCTGAAAATCTGAAACTAAGAACGCTTGGCCGATGAAAGGTGACGATGCAATTTCTAAAAGTAAAAACTCATAATAATTAAACAGTGGCATATTGAAGTTAAACTGAGGGTTATATGTGTTGTAGTTTGGTGGTTCCACTGAACGCAAGTCTGTTTGTAAAGCGTTAATTTAAAACCCTTAACAAGAACACTGGAAAATTATACACTACTCAGTATTAGAATAGACAGCATTTAATCACATAGTTGTAATATTTAATTTGACAATACAATAAGTTCACCTCCAACAACATATATTACAATTTCAATAGACACCCATAACCATTGCTATTGTTTTCTAATTAAGGTAGAAAGGTTTTGGTTTAACTAGGAGTATGGTGTATAGAGACAAACCAAGCGTTTTAAGTATGCTTATTCTTAACTAACCACCAAACAAGCGTAGCAATTCTAGACATCGGCTTTCAGCCCTGTACTTGCCTATTACCTACTCCAACTAAGGTAATGGCAAAAGAGTATGCAAGTGTGAATGTTTGTATGCATGTATTTAACATTCTTGGCTATGTAGGTAGTACTGTTTATATACAATTTATCATGAAACGTGTTCATAATAGGTTAATAATTAATCCCATTAGAGCTAAATGGTAATTTAGAAGAATGTCTGTTAAATTCTTTAGCTTTATAGTAAGGGGCCTAAATCCCCCCTCTAAAAGATTAACATTAATCATAGATTATATGAACACTATTATAATTCAATCTATAAAAACAACTCCAGGGGTGTCTCCTTGTTTTTTAATAAAAAAACTAAAAGTGAAAGAAACCCTACTAGAAATTGATCCAAATGGGAGATTTATCCTATGGATAAGTGAAATTAATGACCAAAAAATCACTATAATGAATTTATATTCTCCCAATGAAAGACAGATTTTTTAAATTAAAATAATTCTTATTAAAATAAGTAAATTTGGTCAGGGATTAATAATTATCGCTGGAGATTTTAATCTGGTGGTCGATCCAGAAATAGATGAAAGGCCCAAAAAGCAATCAACAATACTGACCTTATGTATAGGTACTCCCAACAATTTGCCAGTTTAATAAGATCTAATGATTTGTATGATGTATGGAGGGCAACACACGCTAATCAAAGAGACTATTCTTACTATTACATGGCACATAGTGTCTTCTCTAGAACTTTTTCTGGTTAACAAGCTATGCATGAATACTGTATGCAAGGTAGATTTTGGCAATATTTTGATGTCTGATCATGCTCATATTACAATGGTTGTTAAATCAGATAACATTTTAAACAGTAGACCTCCATTGAAACTGGAGGATACATTGCTTGATGTTAATGAAAATGTTTTGTATCTGAAAGAAGAAACAAAGGGGTATTTCATTACATGAATTGGTTATAAAATGATATAACCTAGAGAAGAGTATCAAATAAAATCCGTACAATACAACCTATTCGGAAATTTAAAAAAATCAGAAGGAGATTAATAAAATCAACCAGATACTTTCTGAAAAGGCCTTATTTAGGATGCAACAAAAATGTCACTATTATGATAATAGAACAAGCAACATTTTAACAAACACGATTAAAAAAAACAAACTATAGAACTAGAATAGAAGTTTTAAGACACAAGGACAAGAATATCTATAACCCTGATGAAATAGATAACACCTTTGCTAATTTTTTTGAAAAATTGTACAACTCTACTTTTAAAAGTCCAACAACGCAAGACATTGAATCCTTCCTAGATAGAAAAAAACATCCAAAAATATTAGATTCCAACTATTAGGAACTGAATAAACCATTTACCACCCCGGGTCCAGGCGGATACACCAATACGTTTTATAAAACTTTTCATTCAACCTTGAGTCCTATTTTGAAAGATCTTTTTAAATAATTTAAATGCACTGGAACCATCCCTAAAGAGATGCAACTGGCTAGCACAATTTTGATTCCTAAAAAAGATCAAGACCCAAAGTTGTGTATAGACCTATTTCTCTTATGAACACTGATTTAAAATGATATGCTAGGATTGTTGCCTCTAGAATAAAAAAGGTTATAAACAAACTGGTTACAACTGACCAGGCTGGATTTATTTCCGTAAGGTATGGCCCAGACAACGTTAGAAAACTGATGGACCTAATGGCAGCGGTTAAAGGCTCTGGTACTCCCACCCTGCTCATGTCTTTGGACGTCGAAAAAGAATTCGACAGAGTGGGTTGGAACTACATGAGACTAACATACAATATGCACATTATACTCAAATCCATCTGCCTCTGTGTGTGGAATCTGCTTTAACTCCTGTTTGCATTAATGATGGAAACGCTGGTGGAGGCTATCAGAAGTACCAATTGCTTTAAGGGCGTAAGGGTGGGAGAGAGAGAGTACAAGACAATTCTATTTGCGGACAACGTTGTTTTGTCCTTGACTGATCCAGCTGACTCTCTATTTGAGGTATTAGAACTCATTAAAAGCTACAGTTCTATATCCAACTATAAGTTGAACCCTCATAAGTCAGAAATACTGATCATGAACTTATCAGGTGAAATTAAAAACAGACTTAAAAAAAAATATAACCTTAACCGGACTGCTAATACTTTTAAGAATTTAGGAATATTTTTTGAAGAAAATATCAACTCAATGCTATCAATCCGCTGTAAGAAATTGCTTGAGAAAGTTGAACAAACTCGGGCAGAGTTTCCACCATTAAGATGGTGATTCTGCCTAAGATTAACTATGAATTGAGATGTATACCCTTATGTCTTCCTATGTTCTGGATCTCTAAATTACACACTGTAATAGACACATTTATAAATTCAAGGAAACATATAAGACTTAAAGCCCCCTTGACTTTTTACCTATTTTGTTCCATTACAGCCTTAAATTCAATGTTTTGTTAATCTGAATTTTATGTGATGGATCAGAACACGATAGTCTAAGTTGGTGTAGTGAAATGAGAAAAATATATACATAAAACTATTTTTTAGAAATAGAAAAACAGAAAATTGGCATGTGCGTATGTATTCACCCCCTTTGTTATGAAGCCCATAAAAAGCTCTAGTGAAACCAATTACCTTCAGAAGTCACATAATTAGTGAAATGATGTGCATCAGTGTGCAATATTAGTGTCACATGATCTGTCATTACATATACACACCTTTTTTGAAAGGCCCCAGAGGCTGCAACACCTAAGCAAGAGGCACCATCAACCAAACACTGCCATGAAGACCAATGACCTCTACAAACAAGTAAGGGACAATGTTGTTCCACACGATCACCATCAAATCTATCATAACCAAATGGAAAGAACTTGGCACAACTGCAAACCTGCCAAAAGACAGACCGGTCAAGGAGAGCATTAATCAGAGAGGCAGCACAGATTATTAAGGTAACCCTGGAGGAGCTGTAGAGTTCAACAGCAGAGACTGGAATATCTGTACATAGGACGACAATAAGCAGTTTGCTCCATAGAGTTGGGCTTTATGGCAGAGTGGCCAGAAGAAAGCCTTTACTTTTAGCAAAAAACAAAATGGTACGTTTTGAGTTTGCGAAAAGGCATGTGGGAGACTCCCAAAATGTATGGAGGAAGGTGCTCTGGTCTGATGAGACGACGATTGCATTTTTTGTCCATCAAAGAAAATGCTATGTCTGGTGCAAACCCAACACATCACATCACCCAAAGAACACCATCATGATGTGGGGATGTTTTTCAGCAGCCAGGACTGGGAAACTGGTCAGAGTTGAGGGAAATATGGATGGTGCTAAATACAGGGATATTCTTGAGCAAAACCTGTACTAGGACGGAGGTTCACCTTCCAGCAGGAAAATGACCCCAAACACACTGCTAAAGCAACACTTGAGTGGTTTAAGGGGAAACGTGAAATGGCCTAGTCAAAGCCCAGACCTCAATCCAATAGAACATCTGTGGTCAGACTTAAAAGATTGCTGTTCACAAGTGTAAACCATCCAACTTGAAGGAGCTGGAGCAGTTTTGCAAGGAGGAATTGGCAAAAATCGCAGTGGTAAGATGTGGCAAGCTCATAGAGACTTATCCAAAGCGACTTGGAGCTGTGATTGCCGCAAAAGGTGGCTCTACAAAGTTTTGACTTTAGGGTGGTGAATAGCTTTTACTGTTATTTTGTCCTACTTGTAGTTTGCTTCACAATAAAAAAAAAAAAAAAACATCTTCAAAGTTGTGGGTATGTTCTGTAAATTAAATGATGCAAATCCTCAAACAATCCATGTTAATTCCAGGTTGTGAGGCAACAAAACACGAAAAAGGCCAAGTGGGTGAATACTTTTGCAAGGCACTGTATATCATACCAGTATTAAAAATGTATCAATCAGCGGCTTTGATGTCTCATTCATTAAAATGGATATATCCACAAAACAATTACCCATGGTATTACATCAAGGAAACCTATGTCAAAAATAGAGACATAAAGGCCTTCTTTCTTATAGAAACAGCTTATTTACTTAGAACTATGTTAAAGATTTGGAAAAAACTAACCAAAAGATATAAGTTTTTAACAACTATGAGTCTTATCACTCCAATTAGTAGCTTAGCAAAATTTAATAATATCCCCTGGAGTGTTAAATGGGAAAGTTTCGGGATCCAGATCATAGGCGACATGTATATAGAGGGGTAGCTTGCAACTTTCCAGCAATTAAGTAAAAAACTAAAACCAGGAAATCTAAACTGGTTGGCCTATGAGCAAACATGCATTGTGATCGATAAATCAAAATTTGATGTTGACGTAGTTCAAAAAGCTAATTAAATTGAACTCAAAATTCTAAAAGGGTAAACAGTGCACTTGATTTCCAAATGGTTTAAAAATTGAGATTGGATTTAGAAAAAGATAAACTGACAGGAATGAAAATATGGGAATCTGACATGGGCACGGTAATACCAAATGAAAATTGACTAAAATCCTTTACACTTACTAATAAAATTATTAAAAATGCTTTTAAGAAGGAAATCTTGTTTAAATTAGTTAACAGATGGTACATCGCCCCAGTTACAATTTACCAAATGTTTGCATAATATTGAAGACAAGATATGCTGGAGAGACTGTGGGTCAACTGGTAATCAATTGCATGTATGGTGGGACAGCCCCCACATTAATTTAATTTGGGAAAAATGCTTTGAACTGGTATCTACGTACTAAAAAAAGTACACATTCAGGGCGGGCTTTTTCATATATTCCCAGCAGAGTTCAACAAAGATGAAACAGCATTTATGACCCACATTTTTACAATCATGAAAGAGTTGATAGTTGCTAATTGGAAATCCAGTAATATTCCAACCTCTGAAGGGATATTCTTCAAAATTAATAGATGTCGGGAATTGGAAATAACTTTTTAAATGCTGGAATAACTCTTAATACCACCAGGAAATGGCTTAAATGGGATAATAAACAGCAAAGGTCATATTAACAACTCATTGAAAGTGCATGTTTCATGTTAGAAATTTCTCTTTCTTTTCCCTTCAGAACCCAAGAATTTGGATGAATGTGTGTGCAACAGTAAATGTTGTAAATTATGTAAATGATGCAATGTAACTGATGTATTGATTTTATAGACTTGTATGTAAATGTAAAAAAGAAAATAATAATAATAAAAAAGAAAAGAAAAAGAAAAAAAATCAATAAATATAATATTCTAGTCAATGCGAGTTCTATTATATGTATTAACATATTGAGTGCCAGGATCGATATAACATGAAAATTAAACATGGAAAAAAAAATATTTTTATTGCCGATTTGCGAGCTTGAGAATGTTGTGCTATTCATTTTAATACCTTTCATCACTTTTCCTGTCATTTAAAATACAGTAGTGTGTTTATATTTGCTTTTACAGTGCTATGGAAAGGAGTTTAACCCCTTGAGTGTCCTCTCTAGTATTCGTAGGATTTTGGCTATATTTACCAATTACGGGTGTGAAAAAAATTGCGGTCTTGAGGACTTGTAGCAATTTAATAGCAATTTGCGATTGTAACATTTACAGGCTGGACAGATCAAATCCTTAGCTGGGATGGAGTTCAGATTTTGACAGCCCATAGGGTTTTTCCTTCTGTAACCCACAGATTGTTTGCGGGTAGCTAAAAGAGGCCAATTTAATAGCTGTAACTTTTGCAGGCTCCTTTACAGGCTTTGGGAACTGCAAATCGTCTAATTTAATACGGCCCTATATTGTGTAAATCCACAGTACATATATGGCAATTGTGTTCAGAGGAAACCCATAGGTTAGGTTTTGGGGGCCTATAAAGTGGAGAATGAAATATGTTCTTCAGAAAACAATTACAAAACAAACCCCATTACATCAGTAGCAAAACCCCTAGCCAGCACTCATCAAGAAAACCCTACACAATAAAATAATAATTTACAAAACAAAGAAAAAGTAATACTTATAATTCTTTTAATAATATAAGATCAAATTATTAAACAAACATGCAGAGATCATAAATAAAATACAATTTGTCTCTGGAGATGAGAGGAAACAAGATATACGCCAAAAATCATTGCTCATTATATCTACCGTATGACAGTTTTGGAATTCTCATCCATCGTAATTGTCATTTTTATTACCCTACTGAGGTTAAATCATCTGACTGACCAAATGAAATACATGTTTTACATGTGTAAATGATAATAGATTTATAATTTTCCAAAAATGGCTTTGGGATTACTTTTCTTGGCTCACACTAAATTAACACTCATTAATTTATCAAGGTTTTTTCCAAATGTTTCAAGAGATACAAGTCTATAACAATATCTATTGAACTATATTGTATTTTCTATTACAGTGTTATCTAAAATAGTTTTAATGAATGTAGTTTTTGGTGCAACCTTTTTTTTTACTTTTTAAAAAGCAAGCAGGCAAGCAGGAGGGGTGTTTTTAGCTGTATGAGGAATTATAGGACCTTGCACAAAAACCTGCAAGTCTTTCTTATGTGTTTACCAGCTAAAGAAGAAAATCAAAATTATAAGGTGAGGAGAACAGATGGGAAGAGTAGTTAAAGTTGTTGATGAGAGTCATCAAAATGGGAAATTACTAATACAATAGCATAAAAGTGAACAAAAACTCTTTCATTTCTTTAATACTGTGATTTCAGGATTTGATAAGTTAGAAAGGAATAACGTTTTGAAGGGGAAAAGCATCTGTCTTGATCCTAGGTGCACCTCTCAAGTAGATTAATTCTACTGTAAAATGGAGTACTGTAGCTCAACTCAGTAAATAGATTATTTGCACATAGAGTTTTCTGACCATTTTAAAATAAAATAATGCAATCTAAAAATGGTACATTTACTAGGAATTATATTTGGAACATAATATTTTTTTCTCCATGCAAACTGAAACTAAGCTTCATGAAAATGATGACGTTTGGTAAACAGAATTGAACCTCATGCTATGATTGTTTTATTTTCCAGAAAATTGAACATAGTTATTTCAGAAATCGAGCTATATGTTCATATCACTGTAGGCTACAAATATACAATCATGTTACCTAAACCACTTTAATGATTCTGATACAAAAAGACAGGTATGAAGGAGCCCAAAGAAAAAAGTGTTAGAAGGAAACATGCAACAGGACTTTGAAGTCTATCAATTCATTAACTGTAAAACTCATTGTCATTGTATTAAATTACATGTCAGAACTTTAGATTTTTTGGCATATAGTACAAATAATTTCTATTTGTAGTATAGGAATGTAATAATTTCATATTTTCATATTACATATTACAGCAACAAACAAACCGTGCAAAAGTAAAAAAAGTCATTATTTCCATAACCCCCATTTTTACTAAAGCAAACAATTTTTACAAGTAAACCAGCTAAATAATAATATTTGTTACTTCATGGCATTCCTGATTTGTGACCTTTAATTTAGTCTATATTAAGCATTTTTGTGAAAGCCACCATGTTGAGAGACCCAGTTGTGTGCAATCTGCTACTCTATATGATGTCTAAGCTAATGTAGAGTATCTTTTTGTCTAAATACAGGTACATACGAAGTTCTTAAATATATCAGTATTGTATAATTTTGTAAAAAAGGTAACTCAAGGTAAAGTCTAACACATTTGTTCAGAATTAAAACATAATGCATAACAAAATTACTGCAGAATATTGTTGCTTTTGATATTGAGGCCTATGCAATGTTAATAAAAATACAGGTTGGACATACTTCTTACAGCTACAGTGTAATTTAATCAAACCTTTAACTTAAACAAACTCAGATCCACTAGCCCGTGTTGGACTAGAATGTTTAATGTAGTGTTAATATTAATTAAGGTAATTTTAATATAATTATGTTGTCCTTACTCTATTACCTATGAAAAGCTTATCACAACATTTGAAGTAATTAATGTCTGGTGACTAACCCCTAGTATTTGATCTTGAAAGCTAAAATATAAAAATACTTGGGTACAAACTAACCTACATATAACCCAACTCTCCTGCGATTCAGTATCAGGAACATACACAAAATGCATACAATAACAGAACAGTAAAACTAAATGAAAATGTTATTAGCGTCCACTCCCCACTGCCAAACTAGACATTCATACATTAGAACGTAGGCTCCATCACAGCAGTTAAATTAATAATTACTCTTTGCCTTTTTTAGAAGTCCAGTTTGTAAATAGATATGGAAAGCATCTATTTTTTTTATTTATTTAAAACAGCATGTTTTAAACATTACAAAAAAAAATTCTGAATAAAAACATATGTAATCATGCTGCTATGGACTCAACCATTTTAGTTTCTAGTAACCAACTTTGTGAGGTTGGAGGAGACTTTGGCCCTCATTCAATTGCAATTTGGCCAATTGAATAGGGCTCTAAATAAGCACAAAGCATATATTTTTAAAGAAGTTTTTAGTTAGTAAGCATCTATCCAAAAGCAAGGTCTTCACTAACTAAAAACTTCTTTAAAAAATATATGCTTTGTGCTTATTTAAAGCCCTATTCAATTAACCAAATCGCAATTGAATGAGGGCCTTTGAATATAGAGAAGATATGCACAATAGGAATAATGAAGTAAGAACTGCCAGTGCTCTCATTATCACTAATGCAAGGCTCATAACTTTACAATAATCACCTTGTTGAGATAGAACCTGCAAGAAACAGGCTCAGTAAACGAAATGGACGTCTGCAGTAAGAAATATAAAATTAAAAGTGGTGTTTATTTTTTTAGTGTCGAAAAGCATTTGTTCATTATATTTACTTATTCAAAATAACAACATAGGATGTGAAGAGAGGTGGCAGTCAAGATCAGTGATGTGGGAGTTCTAATCAGGGATGTGAAGAAGGTGAAACATTACTATGATGCATGCCAAGTTGTTGTCAAGAAGCAGATGTCTGAGATCCTGCTATAATGGTGAAGTTTAACATGTGGGAGGTACCGCTTAGGGGCAGAATGTCCACAGTCACTGGAATTACCTGATTTACTGGAGATGGAGATTCCTGAGACCCTGCAAGGTGATTACTTGTTCTAATTCTAGCTGTCATTTTCATATTACTAGACATTTACATGCAAAAATAGTTTGTATGGTATAAGCACTCCGTTCAAGACGCCCCAATAACTTTGCTAGTTGACCAGAGGTTGTTGATTACCAGTGGGATAGAGTATATAGTGACACAGACATAGATATTTCATGTGATACATTCCCTAATGTAGAAGTTAAGTGATATTGTCTGACACTGTGAGAAGATGGCTACCCAGATGCAATATATACCCTGGGGACATAAAGATATGTAGGGATTGGATGAATGTTTACCTCCATTGTCCAAGGGTGCATGGAAGGAGCTACACTACCATCTGCTTAAAAAACAGTTGGCAGTACTAGAGAAGGAGAATGGTGAAATGCAGGAAGCAGTCATACTCAATACAGGAGTAAGCAATAATCAACCAACATTTCACCCTTCCTGCATCTAGCATCAAGGAATCTACCAAATGAACCAGAGATACTAGAACAATCAGAGGGGTGTAAGAGGATATGAGGGTCAAGGGCATGGAGGACAAGGTAACCCCAAAGGTCCCACATCGTGGCCTGCAGGACTTGCAGCAAACAAGGGCACATTTACAGAGTGTGCCAACAGTCAACCGGCTCCAATGTACATGGAACTGGCTAATTACTTGGTTTCCTCTCAAGGTTATGGATGAGGTAACACCCTTCATTGTACCTTTTTTATGATGCTTCTGGACAGGATGAAGAATACTACCAAGATTGGATAATCATAGGGATGGATGAACCCAGGAGAACTTCTGCCATAAATATTTCTTTTATAAACCTAATACCTGAAGGAGTGGTGGTCTCTGTTCAATTTGATGACATATAAGAACCATTCTTTATAACTCACTAGCGATTTGCCCATCAAAAAATGGCGGCAATTAAATGTGTATGTTTTGAATTCTGTTTTGCAGATAATATGCGTAGTTGACACTTGTAACCTTTTTCTTATATGAAACATGTTTATTTTTTTAACATGCAACTTGTAGGTGACCAACTGGTAAATCATGTTTTTGTAAGAGTAGTAACTTTTTAATGTAAGAACAGGTCAACATTATATTAATGAATATTATAAACATGACATAATGTTTTGTAACATGCAACTTGTAGATTAACAACTGGTAAACTAAATATGTATTGAATCCAATTGTATCAAAGGGAGAAAAAAATTAATTCCTTCCTGACCCCATTAACTGGCGATCGGATTACTCCCTGGATTAATATTTTTCATTGAATGATACATTTAAATTGTACAACAAAAGCTCCTCCTCCTCTTAACATGAACTTTGAAATATATGCAATGAAAAAACTTTGCACACTTTTTTCCAAAAATAGTAACATTATAAACAGTAACTTAATGAAGTAGAATGTAAACTGTAATTGTTCTAAAATGCAAGCAAAGTATTTTGTGGGGCTAATCATGCTAAAAGGCTACTTCCATAAAATTTAAATATATAATTTTGTCGTTGTTGATTTTTGATGGTTGACATTTTGTTGTTATTGTTGTAGTTTGTGAAAATGGCACATAGAGTTTCCTATGTGAAATAGTGGTTCTCTAAAAAGAGAACACCAGACATCAGTCAAGTTCGTCCGTGGGGTGTAACCACTGTTCTCTATGGTTTTTGCCATTTTATAGAGTTTCTTATGGAAATAGTGGTGCTCTAAAAAGAATCTGAGTGACATAACATTTCGTCCTTGAAATCTAACCACTGTTCTCTATAGTTTTTTTGGGGGGTTCACATTTTGCAGTAACATGACAATTGCCCCTTTCTTTAGCTGCATGTATGTGGTGGCATTCTAGATAGAGTTAATGAATTCATTGGAAATGTTTGTCTGACTTTCTTTGTCATCACCAAGTACAGAATCAGCACTGTGATCATTTTTTTGTGGTGCATTTGTTTTGTTTTTAATATTTCATTATTGAGGAGTACTGCATCCTTATTTTTGCATGTGAGTATTACTTTGTTGGCAAGCTCTGCATAGTCCTCCTTATTTATTGCATTTTGGAATATAGCTGATATGAGATCCTGTTTGCAAATCATATGAGCTGGGATGTGCACAGTATCATCGGGTAAATTTTGTATTTGCTCTGTTTTTCCTTCTCCAATTTTAATGAGCCAATTATTTAACTAATTTTCTCCTTCTTATCTCATATTTTGTTGTAATTGAAGATGGGTAAAAAGTTTCCATAGTGTACTTGACTTTATACATACAATGTTGGTTCGATTTCCATGTACAACGACAGGTAAGGTTTGTCTAAAATCTCCATCTAACAACATTACCTTTCCACCAAATGGCAAATCATTATCCATGACTTCATGTAGCAAACGTTCAATACATTGTAGGGCATGGCATGACATCATTGTAACTTCATCTATTATAATTAATTTACTTTTTTTTTTTTTTTTTTGCTTGCAATGATGTAATTCGAATATCCAACACTGATGTTTCCAAAATAGGAACTGGCGGTTTAAATCCACTATGCACAGTTCTTCCACCTTATAACCAAAGTGCGGCAATTCCAGTGGTTGCAAATGGCAGTGCTATTTGACCTTGTGCTCGAACAAAACTCATCAATAAATTATAGAGATATATTTTTCCTGATCCGCCAGGTCCATCTAGATAGAAACGCTCTTTGAGCATGTCATCATCTAGGGCATTTTTGATTGCATTAAATGCTTGCAATTGTAATGTACCGTATTTTTCGCCGTATAAGACGCACTTTTTCTTCCCCAAAACTGGGGGAGGAAAGTTGGTGCGTCTTATACGGTGAATATACCTTTTCAAACTGCCTCTGTCCTCTTGATCTCACCCCAGCGCTTCCTACCAGCATCGCGTCGGCCGGTGCGTCCTAGTGACGTCACACACGCAACGCTGCAGTACACGAGGAGTGCTGGTAGGAAGCGCTGGGGTGAGATCAAGATGGCAGAGATCAGAAGAAAGGTGAGGATCAGGGGGGTCAGGGAGGATCAGGATGGTCAGGGAGGATCAGGAGGGTCAGGGAGGATCAGGAGGGTCAGGGAGGGTCAAGGGCTCCCAAATGCTGTCAAATGCTGCAGTATATGGATATGTATGTGTATGTGTGTATGTGTGTGTGTGTATGTATGTGTGTGTATGTGTATGTGTGTGTATGTGTGCATGTATGTGTGTGTATATATGTTTGTATGTGTATGTATATTTATGTGTGCATGTATATGTATGTATGTGTATCTATATATATATATATATATATATATATATATATATATATATATATATACATATATATATATATATATATATATATATATATATTTTGTGTGTAATGTAGGTGTGTATCTGTGTGTAAAGTGTATTTGTGTTTGATTCAGATTTTTTTTTTCTTGTTTTCCTCCTCTAAAAACTAGGTGCGTCTTATCTGCCGGTGCATCTTATAGGGCGAAAAATACGGTATTTAAAGTTGCAAGTATTTCTTCTGTTCTTTCTCTTTGAAGCTGAGTGCCATAGTCTTCAAAGTTTATGTCGTCTATGAGACCTGGATCTGGCAGATTAAAACTTGCACAACTTAATCCATGAGTTAAAAATACCTCTTGGCTTTTAATTAATGCTTTTAATTGTGCAATAGGCTCATTGTATCGTTGCAAAACATCTTCAGCTATATTTGTTTTAAATTTGTCCCACAAAGCTAATGCATTTGGAGCATTTGAGAAGATACAAATTAATGCACATTTTTCCCTCATCTGCTGTGGCATTTGACATAGTGCTGCTTCTTCTAGACATCTTCCCCATTCTGTATCATCTAGGAAGTTTCTGGGTCGCGCAGCTAAATGAAATGATTCATAATCTATTAACAGTTCTTAAGTGTTCAAAACTTTGTGCACCATGAACATTTAGAAGTAGTAATCATAAGCAGAAACGTTCAAGGTCTCTTGGACTTACAGTGTAAATTCTTGGTATTATTTTATTTCCACGACTTTTTCGTTTTCGCCATAATACGTTAACAAAAACAAAATGGTATGGAATGTCATTATATAACAATTTCCTTGCCTCCAAGTCAGTACAATTTAATTGAAACCACGGTAGTGTAGATTGGTGATACTCACTTTGTGCCAAAGCATTTGTTTCATTTCCAACATGGAAATACACTAAATGTCTTTGTGGAAAATGTACAGCTAATCTGTATACTGCATGTGAGCGATTGTGCATTTCAAATTTTAGAAGACGCCACATTGCTTCTGGCGCACTTACATAGCGAGCATCTACATGAGATACAAGTTCATCATGTAATAACTCACTTTGTTTGTTCTTTTCAGCACTTTTTACCACTACAGTAGCTGCATCATAGCCTTTGTAAATATATTTGTAGACATATTTAATGGATTTTATAGAAGTGCAAGCTTCCACATTAAAGTGCGCATTAT
Organism: Discoglossus pictus; assembly: GCA_027410445.1. Classification (NCBI taxonomy): domain Eukaryota; kingdom Metazoa; phylum Chordata; class Amphibia; order Anura; family Alytidae; genus Discoglossus; species Discoglossus pictus. Next base: position 294,723,457 of record CM050167.1, on the reverse strand, counting down.
ACTTCATGAGTAAATGTGACTTGTATGGTACCACACTGTTATCTACGTTTTTTTTCCACAAATAATGGCATTTTGGCCTTCTCTTCTTCAATATAATGGATAGCCATCAAAATTAGCATAAGTTTTGTCTCTATAATCTTTTGGAATTTCTTTAGTACATTTCTTATTTTCCATACATGGATTAATATCTCCACATGGTCCATGAATCATACGATGAGTTACAATCTCATATAGTCTACAATGTATTTCTGGATCTGGTAGTTTAGCAATAATTACAGAATCCACTTTCTCACCAGTATCTTTCTCTTGAAGGATTATAAGAATATGTGCATGTGGAAGACCTCTTTTTTTAAATTTGATGGTATAAACATAAGCCAGACATTTGCCAAATAACTGAGTTATAGTTATGTCACGTGTTAATTCAGTTAATTTGATTTTAAAGACTCTTGTCACAAAATCTGGTCTATCGGAAGCAGTTCGTCCAATTAGCATTGTCTGTAATCTCTGGCCATTGTGGATTACATGTAAATGTAATAAATAAATCTAGTTTTCCAAATTTAGTTACAATAGCCATGGCATCATTGTATCTTTCTCTAATTTTGCGAGGAGATCCTTGGAAAGAAGATGGTAAAATGATGGCTTTGCCAGCTGGCAGCTCTATGGTTGTAGCAACCTCAGCGACATAATCCATCAATCCACAATACTGTTCTATACGTAGTTTATCTTGTTGATATTTGATGAAGTTTAAATTATTTGCCTCAACTTGCAAATATGAATCAATGATCAATTGTTGTGTCAGTTTTCGGCCACATAAAATGGGATTGAAGTTTGAGCCACTTTAAATTCAAGCATGAAAATATTATTTCTCACACGTACTTTTGGATTTGGGTAACTCTCAAGGGTTAATTTGGTTTGCCAACCTGCTTCCCCATGTGGAAAAAATATGGGATATGTCATTGGATCCAAATTCGTACTTAAGATACTTATATTGATAAAAGGTTGCTCATCATTTCTGGGATACATTCTAATAGCTCTCTGAAATGGTGGTTCTCCATCGTCATTTTATCAGTATGGCAATCTCTTTTAAGCACCATATTGACTTTTGGGATTGGCAATTGATGTATTTCTGCATGGATTTGTTGTTCCTTTTCTACTTCTGACAATTTTTTATAGACTTGAGAGTATGGGTTTTGAGCCATAATTTTATCATGCTCTATAAAAACAATGGGGAAGCATTTTTTATTTTCTTGAAGCTGCATACGTTGTTCAACAGCTTCCATTGTATCTAGTATATAGTTGAGCAAATTTTCTTTGCTCCCCTTCCTCTGGATGTAAATGAGAAGTACGGTGGTAAATTTGTCCTTGTACTTTAAAGCAGTAAGGGCCATGTCCTGGCACATTATCAGCTAATGTTGCAAAATGTTTTGAAATGTTGGTAGTTGGGGAAAGTAGGCTCAGTCATAATGCTTTGTAAATATGTTGGGAATTGTTGTCTTTGTGGAAGTCTTACCTTGCCTTTTTGACAGCAACTAATGAACTCGCCATCTCTGGGTCTTTCCTGTTTGCAATGATAAGCCCCACAAAACTGACAGACAATATTCATATTACCACAATTATGAACCTCTATTGGTAAAGTAAATGACAATTGTGAGAAGATATATCAATGTGACTGTCTAAATCATCATTAGAATTCTTATCTGATTGTTCAGGAACATTTTCTAAATGATTTTGTTTTTTCGTTGCCTTTTTGGGGTTGGATGTTAGTTTGTCAGTCTTTTGCTTGCGAGTCTCTCCCGTTCTTTTTGTCATCGAATTTTCTTCTGCTCTGGCGTCTGATGATCTGCCCATGTTTTTTGACGTTCTCTGGTTTGACGTCTTTTCTTTTCCTGTTACTTGTCAGTATCTGTCATATTAATCTGTAAATAAAATTATTATATTAGTATTTTTTCTCCTTAGTTTATTTATTTGTTTGAACTGCTTTTTTTTTTTTCTACTATCCTGTTTTGTGTGCAGCACTTTTTCCATTATGAGGTTAGCTTCATGAGGTTGGAGTTAGCAAAGTAGGGCCTCATTCAATTGCAATTTTGCCAATTGAATAAGGATCTATATAAGCACTGAGGGCCTCATTATATTATCGGCCGTAAATCGGCCGTAAGGCTGCGATTCCTTGCGAGGGTTCAGTTAACTCGCGATTCTATTATACGGCCCCGCAAGGATCTCCTTTTACGGCCGGCCGCATATCTTGGAACCGGCCGTAATCTGTGAAATATAAAAACTCAAAAATAAATTCAAGCCTGCACTGTACAGCTCTGTAAATGCTAGGGATCATATTGGGGGACATGAGGATTAAAAGTAACCCACTCTCAAGCTTGCACATCTGCCCAAACCCGAGTTCAAATTAACTGTTTATTTGCCGGCTGCGGCGTGGGCGTGTCTGAGGTGCTCCAAGCACTCTGGACTTTTTACATGGATATTTTACGGATATTAAAAATGAAATATTTTACGGATTTGAGTACAGTATAATTATGTGCTATTTTTTCTAACACCTAAAATCCCTTTATAGTCTTCTCAAAGTGCAGGATGGCTTTATTTGAGCTATTTTATGTGCTTAATTGGTGCTAGCGAGACCTTTTTCCTGCAAGTAACTGCGGCTCGTTTTTAGCCTTGCAGAGAGGTTTCCCGGAGCAATTGAATTGCAAATCTCTTGCGGCCGTTTTAGATCAAAGGCTTTCCTCCGGCGCGATCGGCCGCAAGAGATAGCAAGGCACCGGCCGCAAGCCTGCCGGAGCCTACGGCCGTAAGGGAATAGAATAGCAGAATAGCTTGCGGCCGGTCCTTGCGGCCCCGCAGCGGCTGCGGCCGATAATAGAATGAGGCCCTGAGTATATATTTTTTACAGAAGTTTTTAGCTAGTGAAGACCTTACTTTTGGATCAGTAACTAAAAAGTTCTGTAAAATAAATATGCTATGTGCTTATATAAAGCTCTATTCAATTGGCCGAATTGCAATTGAATGAGACCCTTAGTTAGGTTGCAGTGTATTTTGTGAAAGTGGCACATGAAAGATGATAGTTCCTTCTATTTTGTATGTGTTTTATATTCATTTTTGTGCGCTACTGTTGTCATTGCGTGTTTAGGTTATGGAGTTGGGCTTAAACGTTTGTGCAGGAAAAAGCGTATATATCTTTAAATTGTGTATATGTTAACATCATTGGCATTTTCTATTTTGTGTGCAACATTGTTGGCATTAGGGGTTAGGGTAGGGAATTTTTTTTGTTGTTGTTGCTATCCTGTTTTGCATGTGGCAATGTTGTTATTACGGCTTTCCAGTTATGGGGTTACGCTTATATTGTTAGTTAGAAGTCAGACAAAAAACAGGATAGGTCCTTCTATTTTATATGTGTAAATAGCAGTATTTTTTTTTTAACTTGTAATACTGTACCTCTTTTGTTGAAATCTGTTGTGTGGAAATTGCTGTAGCAATGCAGAGAGTCTTCAGGCAGTGTCTGTTGAGAATGAAAGAGAGAGATGCAAATGTTGTAGTAAAATGTAAATCAATTGTTTTTGTTCTAAGAGCATGTAAAACAGGATATTTACTTTGATTTTGTATGTATTCAGCGAGGGTTAGGTTATGGGGTTAGGCTTAGAGAGTGGTGCCTATTTAACAGGATAGATGGTTGCATGTTTTATGTTTTATGAACATTTGTTGTAGTATCCTGTTTTATGTGCAGCACTGTTGGCATTAGAGGTTTAGGTTATGTGGTTAGGCTTATAGGTTAGGGCAAAAATAAACATGATTTATTCTTCTATGTTGTATGTGTTAACAATATTTGTTGTACTATCCTGCAACACACTATTGACTATGTGGCGCTCATTGCGAGCCTTTCCCCCATGTACTTTAGGGGCCTCGCAGTGAGTGTTACTGACTTTTGTTACGTGTTACTGCCTTGAGTTAAGTGTTACTGGCTTTGGGCTCTTTTTTACTGCCTTCGGCCTTGTTTTTATCCTGTTACGTTTTTTCTGCCACCATTTTTTTATTGCTTAGGTGATTTTCGATCATGTAAAAATGCCAAATATGGCTCAAATTAACTTGCAACCTCACTCACAGGCTCCCTGACTCTCCCCCGGTGCTGTGTATGTAAATTAATTTGAGGCACAACTGTTTGTTTTTTTGTTGTTTGTTCGATTTTCGTGGTTCGGTCGTAAAAAATTTCGAGGTACGGAATTTTTGCGTCCTACAGGGCTCTCGTTGGCATTCAACGCTCATTGCAGCTTAGTCCCACGGGCCTCTTGTTGAGCGCCTGCGTCGCTCATCTCCACCGGTCATCTCCACCTTTGGTGCTCATTTCAGCTAAGTCCCGCGGGCCTTGCAATGAGCGCCTTTGGCACTCATCTCCACCACTGCAATGGGCGCCTTCACAAGGGCGACAGTTGAGGGACACAACTGCGTCCCTTGCTTCGCGAGGGCTACAGTCGCGGTGCGCTCTATGCGAGCCCCGCCACGGGACGACAGCTCGCAGTACTACAACAATATTAGTGATTATTATTAGTGATGTCGCGAACATCAAATTTTCGGTTCGCGAACCGCGGACGCAAATTCCATCAAATGTTCGCGAACGGACGAACATTGGCGAACCGCCATAGACTTCAATGGCAAGGCGAATTTCAAAACCCACAGGGACTCTTTCTGGCCACAATAGTGATGGGAAAGTTGTTTCAAGGGGACTAACACCTGGACTGTGGCATGATTGAAAAAGATGCTTGGTCGGACCTCCTACTTCAAATTTGGGGCACTGCGCATGCAATCTAAGGTGCCACCAGATATGAGTGTCACCGTGCACTTGCAAAAGTTGGCAGAGTAGATGCAATAGGCTTCACACACACGTCTGTAGGCAGGCAACTGATATTCGATCGATTACAGTAAAAAAAGGGTTGTTTTATGTAACTGTACACTACGGTTGCACTAGATATGAGTGTCACTGTGCACTGGCAAAAGTTGGCGGAGTAGATGCAATAGGCTTCAAACACACACCTGTAGGCAGGCAACTGATATTCAATTGATTACAGTCAAAAAAGGGTTGTTTTATGTCACTGTACACTACAGTTGCACCAGATATGAGTGTCACTGTGCACTGGCAAAAGTTGGCAGAGTAGATGCAATAGGCCTCACACACATGCCTGTAGGCAGGCAACTGATATTCAATCGATTACAGTCAAAAAAGTGTTGTTTTATGTCACTGTACACTACGGTTGCACTAGATATGAGTGTCACTGTGCACTGGCAAAAGTTGGAAGAGTAGATGCAATTGGCTTCACACACACAACTGTAGGCAGGCAACAGATATTCAATTGATTACAGAAAAAAAAGGGTTATTTTATTTCACTGTACACTATGGTTGCACCAGATATGAGTGTCACTGTGCACTGGCAAAAGTTGGCAGAGTAGATGCAATAGGATTCCCACACACACGCCTGTAGGCAGGCAACTGATATTCAATCGATTACAGAAAAAAGGGTTGTTTTATGTCACTGTACACTACGGTTGCACCAGATATGAGTGTCACTGTGCACTGGCAAAAGATGGCAGAGTAGATGCAATAGGCCTCACACACACGCCTGTAGGCAGGCAACTGATATTTAATCGATTACAGTCAAAAAAGGGTTGTTTTATGTCACTGTACACTATGGTTGCACTAGATATGAGTGTCACTGTGCACTGGCAAAAGTTGGCAGAGTAGATGCAATAGGCTTCACACACACGCCTGTAGGCAGGCAACTGATATTCAATCGATTACCGTCAAAAAAGTGTTGTTTTATGTCACTGTACACTACGGTTGCACCAGATATGAGTGTCACTCTGCACTGGCAAAAGTTGGCAGAGTAGAAGCAATAGGCCTCACACACGCCTGTAGGCAGGAAACTGATATTCAGTCGATTACAGAAAAAAAAGGGTTCTTTTATTTCACTGTACACTACGGTTGCACTAGATATGAGTGTCACTGTGCACTGGCAAAAGTTGGAAGAGTAGATGCAATTGGCTTCACACACACAACTGTAGGCAGGCAACAGATATTCAATCGATTACAGAAAAAAAGTGTTGTTTTATGTCACTGTACACTACGGTTGCACCAGATATGAGTGTCACTGTGCACTGGCAAAAGTTGGCAGAGTAGATGCAATAGGCCTCACACACACGCCTGTAGGCAGGCAACTGATATTTAATCGATTACAGTCAAAAGAGGGTTGTTTTATGTCACTGTACACTATGGTTGCACTAGATATGAGTGTCACTGTGCACTGGCAGAAGTTGGCAGAGTAGATGCAATAGGCTTCACACACACGCCTGTAGGCAGGCAACTGATATTCAATCGATTACAGTCAAAAAAGGGTTGTTTTATGTCACTGTACACTACGGTTGCACCAGATATGTGTGTCACTGTGCACTGGCAAAAGTTGGCAGAGTAGAAGCAATAGGCCTCACACACGCCTGTAGGCAGGAAACTGATATTCAATCGATTACAGTCAAAAAAGGGTTGTTTTATGTCACTGTACACTACGGTTGCACTAGATATGAGTGTCACTTTGCACTGGCAAAAGTTGGCAGAGTAGATGCAATAGGCCTCACACACACGCTAGCAGGCTGGCATATGCAATTAGATTACACAGAAAAAAATAAATAATAAAATAAATGATGTTCTAGCCCTAACAAGGGCTTTTTGGGTTGCTGTCCTTGCAGCAGATATCAAATGAGTCCTTCAGGTGTGTAGTGAAAGCTAAATACACAGCCTGGCTATCTATTTCCCTTTTAAATCAGCAGGAAAAAAATAAAAAAATAAAAAAATTATGTTCTAGCCCTAAAAAGGGCTTTTTGGGTTGCTGTCCTTGCAGCAGATATCAAATGATTCCTTCAGGTGTGTAGTGAAAGCTAAATACACAGCCTGGATATCTATTTCCCTATTAAATCAGCAGCAGGTAGAATATATGTCCTCTCTCAACGAATGTAGCTTCAGAATGATTCTAAAATGGAGGCTGCCCTTCAAATGGAAGGCCCTGGAAGGGAGTGTATGCTGCTGATTGGCTGGAATGTGTCTGCTGACTGTAAGGTGCAGGGTCAAGGTTTCCTCAATGATAAAGAATAGGGGGCGTACCGAAAAGCGCATGTGTTCGCCGATCGATGCGAACGCGAACATGCGAAAATCGCCGCGAATAGTTCTCCGGCGAACTGTTCGGGACATCACTAATTATTATTATTGTTTATTTGCAATATTTCTTAGCGCTATACATAAGTTAATTTCCAGGCAAAGACAAATTCAATATTAACACACTGCAAAGAATGGAGGGCCCTGTCTTTGAGCTTAGAATCCGGTGTCCATAGTGCTTTCCCTAAAGCGCAATGCAAGATTAACAACTCGTGGACTTACAATCTAAATGTAAATATGGCTGAAATACAGGATTTTCTATGTTGATATGCCTATTTTATTTTAATCAATTGCACTCAATGCAATTTTAGACTCAAACACTTTCCCAATTTGTTCAATACTTTCCACCAATCCATTAAACTTAAAATGGATCTCTCTATAAAACTAACTTATTGTACACTATTATAACCATCACTAATGCTACACTCCACTTATCTGCACATAGGAGACCCACAGAAAAATGTTACCTTCACAGTTCCTGCTTTCATTTCTCCCAATGTGAAGGACACAGATAAGTGATAAAGTTATAAATATACAAAGGCTTGAAATGAAGTAAAGGGATTTAATAACATGATCTTTTGAATTTTTATAACAATAAGCTAAATTATAAAATGCTGATTAAAAACAGGTAAGAAAGAATTGTAAACAAGTAGCTAAACTAAATCTGGGATTTAACCAGTTATATATCTTAAAGAGACAAAAACTACCTGAGCATACTTTCTAAAGTGATAAAGCCCCTTTTCAATTGCAAGCCCGCAGTTTACTTTATACTGTCTGCAGGCTTGAAATTTGCAACAGTTACAGAGCGAATAAATTGATCAAGCACGTAGCTACCTGGCCGACAGCCTAAACCATAAACCTTGCACCCGTAAGTAGCATTTCAGAGCATGATCATGATCTAATAAGCAAGGCCCTAACTACCAATTTAGAAACAGCCAATCGTAAATGAGACCATCATCATGACGTCAGTAAAACATGAGTGTTAAAGGTCAATCAATTAGAGTTTAGAAGTCCGATATGCGATCAGACTTGCAATCCGGCAATGTACAAAATAAAAGAAATCATTGAGGAAAATGTTATCGTCCATGTGGGTGGCCTGATATGTATTAACTCCTTGATCCTGTGATCAATATAACACAGAAATAAAACGTAAACAAAAATAATTTTTAATTGCAGATTTGCAAGCTTGTGCAATTAATTCTAATGACTCTATCCTCATCTTTTAAAGTGCACATATTGATTTTGAATTTGCATTTACAGTGCTACGATCAGATGTTTAACCCCCTTGTGAGTTCTATCTGGTACTCATAGGATTTTCTTTTCCATTTTCCAGTTACAGTTGTGAAAACATTTGTGGGCTTGAGGACTTGAAGCAATTGAAAAGTGATTTGCGATTGTATCATTTACAGGCTTGAAAAATCAAAGGCTTAGTTGGGTTGGGGTCATGATTTTCACAACCACAGGGATTTTCAGCCTGTAATCCGCAGACCTTTTGCGGATAGCTAAAAGATGCCAATTGAATAGCAAATTAGTTTACAGGCTGCATTATGGGTTCCAGTAACTTACAATTGCTCAATAGGGGCCAAGGATTGCCTGAGCATATATATCCTAAAGAGATAAAGGCTGCTATTCAATTGAGCAATTCTAAGTTACTGTAGCCTGTAATGTAGCTCGTAAACCTATTTGCTATTCAATCTGTGTTTTAGCTACCCGCAAATGACGGGAGCCCGCAACTCAATCGTAGACATTCGGCTGTCTGCGATCGAGTTGTGAGCCCCAACTTGAATGAGGCTCATGATCTTTTTAAAATTTATAAAGATAAGCTAAATTATAAAATGCTGAATAAAAACAGGTAAGAAATAATTGTATAGATAAGCAACTAGACTAACAGCCATATTACATTCCAGTCTTGTATATCCAACGTGTAGCTTTTAAGCCCTACGTGCTTCAAATTCTCCCAAGTTACGTTGCTATAAAATTAGAAAGGGCTGTGAGTTACGAGTGAGAGAGGCTATCTCGTAAGCCAGTCTCTTGCATGTTGGATGTGCGATCGTGCTAAAATCAATTAAGCTAGCACGTAGCAATGGGTCAGAATTAGCCAATGGCAAAACAGATTGCCATCATGGCTAATGAAAGCCTGTGTGATCACACGCAGGCTCCTAACATCAGCCCTTGCCACAGTGGTCCCGATCGGTAAGTTAACCCCTGCCGCTGGGGTTCTTCCCTTTGCTGGGGTACCCCCGCGGCACCTAATATTAATCCCCCCAATGCTGGGTTTAAATTTCAAATTTCCTGCGGGATCCTGAAAGGTCCTTAAAGGTCCTTGGAGGAACTGCAATAACTAAAAAATTAACCCCCGGCAACGGTGTTATCTCAAATTAACCCCATCACTCATGGGGGTCTATACAGACCCTCATGAGAATAAAATGAACCACCTCAGTCCCATAAATGTCTATGCAGACCTTCATGGGACACTGAGTAAGCCCCTCAGTCCCATAAGGGTCGATACAAACCCTGATGGGACACTGATTAACCCCAATATTAACACTATATGTGCCATGAGGGTCCTCCAGTACCCTTGTGACACTAAGTCTAAGCACTACCCTACTATTAGCCACCCCAATAAACCAATAAATCTAACTTAACCCCATCTAAGTAATTAACCATCCTCTAAGTAAAACAAAATCCTCTAACTAATTAAGGCCATCTAAGTAATTAACACCCCCTCTAAGTAATAAACCCCCTCTAACTAATTAACCCCATCTAAGTAATTAACCCTATTAAACCCTCACCATACCTAATTAACCCTACCACTAACCACTTAACCCCATCTAGACCTATTTAACCCTGTCTAGTACTATGTAAACCTACCTAGTCCTATTTTACCCCATCTAGTCCTATTTAACCCTGACTGGGCCTATTTAACCTTATCTAATCCTATTTAACGCCATCTAGTCCTGTTTAACCCTATCTAGTCCTATTGAACTGTAACTGGGCCTATTTAACCCCAAATGTACCCAGTAAACCCCTTCCCATAAACCCCCTCCTACTAATACAATCCCTATTACCCCACTAATTACACAAAATAAAATAAAAAATAGAATTACAGAAAATAAAAAAACACCTAATTACACAAAATAAAATAAATCAATGTACATTAATGAAAAAATAAGAAGGACATTACTGAAAATAAAAAAAGAACATCATCAAAAATAAAAAAATCCTACATTACATGAAAATAAAAAAAGCATTCATTATATAAAATAAAACATACATTACATACAATTAACCCCCTAAGTACATACAGTTAACCCCTGACTACATACATTAATACCTCTATTAACATACAATTAACTCCCTAAAAACATACAGTTAACCCCTAACTACATACATCAATCCCCCTAACTACATACAGTTAACCCCTTAACTACATACATTAATACCCCTAACTAAACACAATTAACTCCCTAACTACATACAATTAAGCCCCTAACTACATACAGTGAACCCATAACTACATACAATTAAACCTCTAACTACATACAATTAACCCCCTAACTACATACAATTAAATCCCCTACTACATACAGTTAACCCCTAACTATAAACAAATAAACCCTTAACTACTTACAGTTAACCCCTAACTACATACAATTAAACCACTAACTACATACATTACAAATCCCTAAATCTGACCTAAAACAACCCCCCTCACTAAACCTAGAATAGAATAAATAAGCCCACTTGCCTCTACTTCTGGCCTTCGTCCCTAGCCTTCATCCCTTATTGGCTGAAGGCAATAGTGCCTTCTGATTGCTTTACAAATTATTGACAGGTCCATCAGCCAATCAGAATGGGATATAGGGGTGTATCCCAGTCTGATTGACTCACACCTTGGTACCTTCTGATTGGCTGAAATATGATTGACAGTGTTTTCAGCCAATCAGAAGGTGCCATTTCCACATTTTTAACAGAGCATGCACGATAAGCCTCATTTGCGGTGGGGAGCTCCTCTAGGGAGGTGCTCTGTTATTTTTTTATTTTTTTAGATCTGTGGATTTCTTCGGAGGGGCCCTGCTGGCAAAGACTACCAGGAGGACGGGGGCATCACAAAAAGTTAAGTGTCCTATTTAGAATGTTTATGATTATATGTTGTGTTTATTTTTTTAATAATTTGAATGTTTCTTTTTTCCTAGGGGTGCCGGACTTACAGCCATGAAGAAAGGGTTCTTATGCTAGGGACAAAAGCCAGAGAACTGTCATCGCTGGAGGGCCCTTTGGGTATGGTAAGTGGGCTTTTTTACCCTATTCTAGGTTAGTGAGGGGGTTGTTTTAGGTCAGATTTAGGGATTTTTATTGTATATAGTTAGGGGTTTAATTGCATGTAGTTAGGGGTAACTGTATGCAGTTAGGGCTTTAATTGTATGTGGTTATGGGTTTAATTGTATTTAGTTAGGGGTTAACTGTATGTAGTTAAGTGTTTAATTGTAAGTAGTTAAGGGTTACGTGAATGTAGTTAGGGGTTTAATTGTATGTAGTTAGGGGGTTACTTGTATGTAGTTAGGGGTATTAATGTATGTAGTTAGGGATTTAATGTATATAGTTAGGGGTATTATTGTATGTAGTTAGGGGTTAACTGTATGTAGTTAGGGATTTAATTGTATGTAGTTAGGGGTATTAATGTATGATGTATGTAATTAGGGGTTAACTGTATTTAGTTAGGCGGTTAATTGTATGTAATGTATGTTTTATTCTATGAAATGTATGCTTTTTTATTTTCATGTTTTATTTTCAATGTAGGGTTTTTGATTTTCTGTCATTCTAGGTTTTTTATTTTGTGTAATTGGTGGGATTGTAATGTAAATGTAAATGGTGTTGCTCAGTCGTGTCTGACTCTCTGTGACCTCATGGACAACACACCATGCTGATGCACTTGGTTTTCATGGCAGAGATACTGAAGTGGGTTGCCAGTTCCTTCACTAATGGGCCACAGCATACTGCTCCTGGTATTCCCAGGTGGTCTCCCACCCGAGTACTGACCAGTGTGACCTCTTGGTTCCCTGGGTGGATTTGATCCCAGGATGTTATGTTGAATGCACCTGCATCCTAACCAGTGGGCTACTAGGGATTTGGGATTAATAGTGTAGGGGTAATAGGGTAGGGTAATGAGGTTTATGGGATGGAGGACACTCATGACACTTATAGTGTTAATATTGGGGTTCATTAGTGTCCCATAAGGGTCTGTATAGAGACCCTTATGGGACTGAGAGGGTTCACTTTATTCTCATGAGGGTCTGTATAGACCCCCAGCAGTGATGGGGTTAATTTGAGATGCCTGGGGGGGTACTTATAGTACCCCCATGGTAGGGGTTAATTTTTTGGTGATCTCGGATCCCCGCTGCAAGAGGTGATATGGTGACACTGTGGGGTCACGGTGGGCACCGCCAGCATAATGGGGTTAATTTTAGGTGCCGGGGGGTACTTTAAGTAGGCTGCATAGAGGGGAATTTATTAGCAACTTAGTGCTACTTATGTCACTACGTGCTACGAGTTAGATCTTAGCTCTAATTTAATGAGCCTCTAAATCTGAGATTTAACCAGTTGTATATCTTAAAGAGCCAAATACTACCCCTATTGAATTGCAAGCTCACAGTTTACTTTACTCTGTTCTCTGGACACAGGATAGCTGTCCTACACACTGAGCTATTCCAGAATTCAACATCACTGATGAAGCTGTCACCAGATACAGCGAAACGCATTTGATTTTAAATACCATTGCCGAATAAACCATTTTTAGTTTATTAAGTTTGGTCCCTTTTTGCCAGTCCTAAGCCGGTGGTACCTCACAGTAGACCAGGGGTATTGCTTATCCCCCACTAAGCCTCCTCTACTAAGATTTCCGCTGAGCCCACCAAAATACAGAACGTTGGGATTCAGAGTCCATAGACACCAGGACCAAACAGGACAACAACAAGAGCATCTTACTTCGGATACACTATTTGAGTGCTTTCATTAACTCATTTCATTGAGGTTCAACCAGGTGAGAGTCTTACAGCTTGAACCTTATGTTACCTCCGTTCAAAAACACTGAAATAATCTGGACCAGGAGATTCTTGCACTTTCTCTCCAACCCCTTGATACCTCAGTTTACTTTATACTGGCTGTAAGTCTGCAGGCTCTAAATTTGCAACAGTTACCGAGCGATTCAATTGAACAAGTCCGCAGCTACCTTGCCGAAAGCCTAAAGCCTAAACCGTAAACCATGCACCCGTAAGTAGCATTTCAGAGCATGATCATGATCAATTAAGCAAGGCCATAACTACCGATTCAGTAACTGCCAACAGTAAATGAGACTATCATCATGACATCAGTAAAACATGGGGGTTAAACCACAACCTCAATTAGCATTTAGAAATATGATATGCAATCAGACTTACAATCCTGCAATGTACAAAATAATAAAAATGAATGATGGAAATGTTATGGTCCATGTGGGTGGCCAGATAAGTATTAACACCGAAATGACACAACACAAAAAATAATTTTTGATTGCAGATTTCCAAGTTTGAGTCTGTTGTGCAGTTAATTCTAATGTCTTTCACCACTTTCCTTGTCTTTTAAAGTGCAGCATTGATTTTTTTATTGCATTTACAGTGCTACGAACAGTGGATAAACCCTCTTGCTAGTGCTATCTGGTACCCAAAGGATTTTCTTCTACATTCGGCATTTGCAGGTGCGAAAATATTTGCAGGCTTGAAGAATTGTAGCAATTGAATAGCGATTGTAACTCTTGCGGTGCAAATCACAAAAAGAGACCAATTGAATTGCAAATTAGTTTACGGGCTACATTATAAGCTCCTGTAAGCTACAATGTCTCTATTGAATAAAGCCCTTTTTTTCCAATCCTCCCATGCCTGCAAATAAAACTAAAACAAAAAAAAAATTGCAGCCTTATTAAATTGTAATTCCACCAATTGAATAGGGCTCTATTTAAGCACATAGCATTTTTTTTACATACTTTTTTAGTTAGTGAACTTCTATCCAAAAGCAAGGTCTTCACTAACTAAAAACGTCTGTAAAAAAAATATGCTATGTGCTTAAATAGAGCCCTATACAATTGGCCGAATTGCAATTTAATAAGGCTGTATGTTAGTAGAAGATTGGTAAGCAAACCATTAAAAGTGGCACCAAAACTTGCAACAGAAGCCTTGCAACAGAACTCTCTGCAAGCTTTGTCAGCAAACTTTGGTCACACACAACATTAAGGCCTATAATATTAGAGGGTGATAACCTTGCAAATCTTCCAATGTGGTTTACATAATACACTGCTGAGAATGTAAAGCAGGCTTTTACATTGGGGAAACCAGACAAAAACTGTACCACAGGATGAATCTGCACTGGCGTTCTATTAAACACTACAATGAAAACAGTCAGTGTACGCCTCAGCTGGACACCAATTCACCCAGACAGATCACTCAATCCAAAACCTGAAAATCAAAAGCAACACTTAGTCAATATTGCTTTTAACTTTAAAAAAAGAGTTGATAATCATTCTAAATAAAATCTTAGCATAATATAAAATGCATCACTCTATATTGAAATACCTTTTATTCATGGCTACTTTAATCTTCAAACTATGAACCAAGAGAAGAATTTTAAGAATGCACGTTTGGGGCAGTGTTTATGACAAGGAGTCTCTTGTCATTCAGTGACTGGCATTCTTACCTTCACACCTCATGATGGAAAATAACCTGTCAGGTTAAGTGGCAGAGTCCCAATGAGCAGTGTCCCAATGAGCAGTGCTAGCCAGCTTCATACAGCAAATAAACTAATTTAAATTTAACAGGATGTGTTCTATGTGTCTCAACAGAGGGATTACACAAATCTTATTTTACAAATAGAACCAATGACATGTAAGTTGATTAGTTATAAGGTGGAACGTCTGAGTTAACTTTACATCCTCCTGCAGTTGAGAGTATGAATTTGGTGAGTTGTATAATGAAACTGTTAATGTGGAGTCATAAACTCCTTATATTGAGAATCTGACAGAGGTTCTGAAAGAGGTCCTAGAGTTCTCCATCTGCAAACAGCATGTTTACATTTAAACAATAGCAGTCTGTCATTTTCAATGGTGGCTGGTAGAAATTCACCATACAGCCTATTTGTATAATTAGGAAATTGTAAAGCTATGTTTTTTTTTATAGCTAAGCAGATTAAAGTAATGTAAAAGAACCATTTTCGTTGTTGCTTTTAATTAAATGTTGCTTATGATGTAATCAGCTTGCCACATGGACATGAAACAATTTAAAATAACATTTTGAATGGCATTTGCTTTGGGTTTAAAAGCATGCTAAATATAGGTTATGCAAAATCAAAATCTCAGCACATAGTTATAAATTAAAGAAGTACTTTCATTTTATTTTACAGTAGCATTTACTGTTACATTTACTGTTACTCCCTTTTACTTCTTCAAAATAGGTATTTTGAAATTATGTATTTCATAAGATGCTAAGACTTCTGAACTATTGTAAAATATTTTTTCTAAATTTATTTGAAATTTATTTGAAACATCTTGGACTTGCCCCCTTCTTTCCATCTATGAAAGTAGTTGGGCCACCCTTGTGCTACAGTGCCTCCTGTGTTCCTAATTCTATAGATCTTTGTAATTATGCGACCATGAAGACACGTCATTTTTCTTATGCTTGTCCTTCTTTTCTTCTGTTTCCTGTAATTCTCTTTCTATATTTCCATTGGATAAGTAGATGGATGTTTCACACTCTCCCCTGTTTTTAGACCCCAGTTTTAGACTACCTAGTCTTCTTTAATCAGTAAATAATATATTTCCTTGTTCTGCCATCACCATGTCATTACCACTGCACATATATTTGTTGAGATTCTTTAGAGCCTTCTCTTTCCTGACAAACCTTCAAGCTTCTCATTCCACCACATTAACATTTGGTACAATTTCAGTTTACAGGATAACAGGCAAGATTTGCCAATATTTGGTATGATTGCAAGATAAGGAAGGCTAGAGTCTTTGCACTTATCCAAAAATAATCTTAGCTGGATTTCTCATTATGATAATGACAGGCAACAGTTTACCAGACTGTTGCTTTTACCTTACAAACATCCAATATACTACCAACTATTCTAGTAATACCATATAATTATGCCACATTAGATCTGTTTAGTACCTCTCTGCCACTGAAACACTAGTGTGTCATAATAGTTTTATATATTTAGCTTTTTGGTAGAGTCCTGATTTTTGTCTCCAGTGTTTATGCTCCAAGATTCCTAGTTGACTCTTACAGTTCTGACAGAATGCCCTTTCTGCAAACAAGATGAAGCCTTTCAAACATTTTTCACCGGGGTGGTATCTCAAACTGATAACCATCATCTTTGGCTTGAACGGAAAAAGGACGTGACGTTGTTTATTTAACTTAGTAATACAATAAAAGAGGTTTAGTACATTGGTATGAACCCAGAAACAGATTTTGTAGGGATACATCATCATTTTGCGTAAAGACGCACCCGTTGTGCAGAATTAGATTACTTTTATTACTGATTTAGATGACTATACATTCAGCTTTTATAGACTCTTTAAATAAACAAAAATAGGCACAATGTAAATTATATTTCAAACATGTCACATTTAGACAGCTGCAGACTGGATGACCTCTAGTTTAAAAATAAGCAATTTTACGGGTTGTTTTAGTGTATACGTTAAAAGTCTAGGCTGAATTTTTCTTTCTTCATAATGTGAAAACTGAACACCACTGGGAAGAAACATGTTTGAAAAGATTACAATTTTAATTTGGTTATTATAATTTTGTTTTGATACAATACTGAAAAGATATGAAACAATATAGGCATGACATATCTGATATGAGGGAATGAAAATGCAAATGCTTTAAGATGTGGGTAAACACACTGCAGATGTTATTTTCTGTAAGCTGGAAGAAGTTAATGAAAAAAGGGAAATGTAAAATCTATTTGGATTAAAGTTTACAGTAAGAGTAGATTCAAAATAATCTAATATAAACACAAAAGATAAGAGTGGACTGTTGTGTGGGCCACTGAACAAAGCCCAGTTTATTTTATTTCAAATGAAATAGCTTATTATACATTCTAAAAATCATCCATTACGGACCAAAATAGCTATAATACTGGAATTGCATTCTGAATGTATTACAGATCCATTTAAATTCCATTAGTTTGCTACAAGATTCAGTAAAGGAAATAAGCCACTTAGATCATTTAAAAGTCTTTTTACAATTTACTGAATGTTTCTCAGTACTGTATGCATTTAATATATCAAGTTTCTTATCAGGCGTTGTTTTGACTTTAACTAAAGTGTAAGTGCCATACGTAAACAACTAAAATAAACCTTTTTAGAAAAACATTTCAAATTAGAATCTAAGCTCATCTGGTATTTTTCATTAACAGTCTCTGCCTAAATACAGCATACATTAGAGTAAAATATATTTATTCACTTTTGCTTGGCATTCATTTGAAATCAACAAATCATTCAGTAAAAAACATGAAATGCAAAAACAGTGTTGTGTCATTTAATTCTTGAGCTTCTATACTGTTTAATGCAAAAAAGCACACCCAAAGGACATCTAGCAGGATACAATATTGAATAAAATAAATTTAAAAACATACTCACAATTGTACTATAATGTGCATATATTTAAAAATCCACTGTTTTATAACCATAACATGAATAACTGTTCCTTACGCCTTCTAAAAGATGGAGGCTACCTGTTTGCTGTGTGTTGTGTAAGCAGTGTCAGATTGGGCACAGGATATTTCCCCAGGTCAAAACTTAATTACTGCACCCAGCAAATTGTTCTAAGGCCACTAAGAGGATAAGGCATGTTATTGTTTCTATCAAGCATTTAAAATACCATGTTTTATACAAAATAAAAGTGTGTTTTGCATGAAAAATAATTAATACAACGAACAGGAAATGCCACAGGAAATACCTTTGTGTGAGCAGAGTATACAAGACTCTACACTTCATTGGCAGACGATTTAGACTCATACATCTACATTGCTGCCATTGGCTGACAGAGACAATCTCCCAAAGACAGTCATAGTGTTATGGATAAGGATCAGTACAAAATGCATAAATGTATTCGTACACCTACTTATATATCTTATCTTTGCAGTATTATCGTATAACCAAGTTTTACTAATAAATGCTGAATCATTGGGAGACTCTAAAATGGAGGATTTGACACTCCCCTTTTCTTACAAGATGGAGACAGCACTATTTCCGGTCTGTTAAGGATGACGGGTCTTAACACACACAGGACACGAGGAGGAGAAACACCATCTTGTCTTTGTCTTCAACTTCTTACCAATGAGAGTAAGACCCATCCTCTTGTGGGATGGGTCTTGGAGACTCCTTAATGTTTTTAACCCAATGTCTGATCGTAACCTTGTAGAAGCAGACTTCTCAGAACCAATGAATCACCGAATAAACCTGATGTTTTACTTAATGTAACTTTTTATCTGATTACTAAAAACTATATAAATGAGGACTGACTTAATAAAGACAGTACGGAGAAACTTTATACCAGAACTCTGTGTTGGTGTATTATTTCTCTACAGTGTGCACACTATATAGATATTGATAATTTGGACAGGGACAGATATTTTCTGGTAAATACTTTGATATTTACTCTTACAATAGATTCAAACTATTATATTCTACTACAGATGCAAGAAAATGTGCCTTCAATGGCCCTTTAAGGATTTTTAAAGTTCCTACTTTTTAAACCATATAACCATATTGTAACAAATATAAACTCAATTATAAACATCACAAATGCACTGAAAACCGAACAAGGTGAACTGTCCACAACATTTGTGTTTACATTTCTAACAATGATGGACAGAGAAGTGTAAAACCTTACAAGATAATACGATCATAACAGATTATGAACTCATGAGTGTGGCCAATAGTAAAGATGGTCGGCCAGTCCTGGTTTAGACCTCTGTTCATCAATATTCACTTTACCTTCTTGATTACCATGTACTATACCATAAGCAAAGCCATTACTGCCATACCATCTCTATCTCTTTCATACAACTTTCATATTGTTTAAAAATTACTCTTTAAATGTACCATACTAAAGGTTTTACTTTAACCCCTGAATTTTGCCACATATTTTAAAAACATTGTTTAAAACATTCACACAATTGTTACGGTAAAATCACTTTTATATAATAGTACTCATTTGCCTGTCAAAAATGGTGGTATAATATATGATCTGCTCTGTCTCTCTTTCTCCCTCTCTCTCTGTGCACCCTCTTCCTTTCTCTCTGTTCACTCCCTCCCTCTCTTCGCCCTCTCCCTGTGTCCTATCTCTCTCTTACTCTCTCCCTACTTCTATCTCTCCCCCTCCTTCTCTCTCCCTCCCTCCTTCTGTCTCTTCATCCCTCCTTCTCTTCCCCCCTCCTTCTTCTCCCTCCTTCTCTCTCCCTCCTCCCCTCCTCCTTTCTCTCCCCAATGTCTCTCCCTTATCTCTCTCCCCCATGTTTCTCTTCCACCCTCTCCCCTGTCTCTCCCCCCTATCTCACCCCCCCATGTTTCTGTCCCTTCCCTCCACTGTCTCTCTACCCCCTGTATCTCTCTCTTTCCCTCCCCTGTGTCTCCCACTGTATCTCTCCCACACCCCTCCCCTTCTCCCACCCTCTTCCTCACCTGTGTCTCTCCCCCCACCCACCCTCTCCATCTCCTATGTCTCTCCCACCCTTTCCCTCCCCTTCTCCCTCCCCTGTGTCTCTCTCACCCTTCCCCCCCCCCCCCCCCCCCACCATCTCAACCATGTTTGCATGTAAAAAAAGGCTTCAACAAATTAATGATAATAAAGATATACATTCTGGCAGCCACATGGGAAATTTATGAGAATTACTTTTGTCCCGATGGCCACAAATTCCTTATCTCAGTATATGATCCTTTGCAGGGAGGCCAAAGCATGGTTGACAAAATAAATGGTTTATACCAGCTAGCATGGCCAACATCATAACACTTTATTTTAAAATAAAAGCTGTCAAATAATAAATTCTTTGGATACCTTAAGACCAAAAAAGGGTTATTCCACCAACCTATTTGGCTTCATGCCTGCTTAGCCAATGCTTAAAAAAAAAAAGACAAGACCGTTTGGAGTCTGTCGCTGCTGGACATCAGGTAAAGGTTATAGGCCAAGCTCAGTGACAAGCACATGGATACTATTCTTACACTTTAACCTTCTTAATTTTGGAACATTAAAGCTACATTTTAATATTGTTCTCATATATAAAAAAATGAAGGTACACAAGAGTTCTAAATATGCTTTTTTTTTTTTTTTGTATTAGGTCACCCTAACAAGACCTATCACATTCAAATATATCTATCCCCTCTTCAATCCCTGCACTATGAGTTGAGCTACCAAAAGAGATTATATTTTCAAAGCCCAGCAGCATTTAAATTTCAATGTAGGTTACAGTATATGATTCTAATATCTACCTGTTATTATTTGTAGATCTTCTGGTAGATTGATGTCTACATGTTGGGTACTTCTGCTCTAGAACAATCGGTTTTGTATCTTCGGAGATAATCAATTCCAAATTTTGAATGTCATAATGGGAATCTGGTATAAATTGAACATAAATTTATTTTGCCGTTTCTCAACCCAACAATTCAGAGGAAAAAAAATTTGAGCAAACATCAGCTCCAATATATTTCTAAAGCCATGAACTTTATTTTGTGACAACTTTGCTTTTTTGCATACATTTGTCTCCCAAATACAAAATGGAAATGATAATTAGGCAAAAGGTTTGTTTCTGAGTAAGCAGACAAGTAGCTAAAAACACAGGTCTATTATCTTTCCCACACTAACCACCGTTAATTGTTGGCAGAGACTACTGATTTTTTTTTCTGTAATTAGTTGTGCTAGGCACAGGAGGAGATACTGTTATTATTGCAGCACCATTGAAGGATACATTATGTTACCATCACACAAAATAATATGGCTAAGTAACACATAATGTATGAGTGGGGTGGGACAAATATAGAACTGACTATACCAATGCCAATGTTATAAAAACATAGGGCCTCATTCTATTATCGGCCGCAGCCGCTGCGGGGCCGCAAGGACCGGCCGCAAGCTATTCTGCTATTCTATTCCCTTACGGCCGTAGGCTCCGGCAGGCTTGCGGCCGGTGCCTTGCTATCTCTTGCGGCCGATCGCGCCGGAGGAAAGCCTTTGATCTAAAACGGCCGCAAGAGATTTGCAATTCAATTGCTCCGGGAAACCTCTCTGCAAGGCTAAAAACGAGCCGCAGTTACTTGCAGGAAAAAGGTCTCGCTAGCACCAATTAAGCACATAAAATAGCTCAAATAAAGCCATCCTGCACTTTGAGAAGACTATAAAGGGATTTTAGGTGTTAGAAAAAATAGCACATAATTATCCTGTACTCAAATCCGTAAAATATTTCATTTTTAATATCCGTAAAATATCCATGTAAAAAGTCCAGAGTGCTTGGAGCACCTCAGACACACCCACGCCGCAGCCGGAAAATAAACAGTTAATTTGAACTCGGGTTTGGGCAGATGTGCAAGCTTGAGAGTGGGTTCCTTTTATTCCTCATGTCCCCCAATATGATCCCTAGCATTTACAGAGCTGTACAGTGCAGGCTTGAATTTATTTTTGAGTTTTTATATTTCACAGTTTACGGCCGGTTCCAAGATATGCGGCCGGCCGTAAGAGGAGATCCTTGCGGGGCCGTATAATAGAATCGCGAGTTAACTGAACCCTCGCAAGGAATCGCAGCCTTACGGCCGATTTACGGCCGATAATAGAATGAGGCCCATATTCATTAAAATCCTTGAAACCACTATGTACTATTTTTTTCTAACTAGCTACAAAACAAAATTATTGGATTGTACCTCTTTTATTTAAGTATACAAATACCTTGAAATATATTGAATTAAACTAATGAAATATTCTGTATGAAAGGTTTAAATTACAAACCAGTGACTAGAGTTGAATCACATGCATTTTTTCCATGAATAGCCTTGACTTTTAAATCTATTCATTTATTTTCAGGCAGATTAAATATTATATAAATGTACCAAAAAATAAGGAAACAATGGGGATAACCTTTATTAATAGCTGCCCTATAGCAGGTTTGCTATAATACTTGTTAAAATGTATTAAAAAGCCCTATATATTTCACGTTTTGAGGCTTCTCTTGATGTAGTCCTGTAATAAATGTGCTTACTATTACTAATGATGATTGAAATATATATTGGTATAAATATACACCAAAACGTGATACTAATGTGTGTACTCGATATGTGTTGCTAATGCTGGATGCTCTTGGTGAAATAACAAAACTATCTTAAGTTATCTATAAAGTTATAAATATGCTCTATAAATCATCCAGTATAGTATGTATAAGGTCCCCTTAGAAATACACAGGGGAAAATAGAAGTGATGTGGAAGTGCTAGCATAACAGTAGCTAGCTAAAAAAATAAAGAAAGTGGAAAAAATATTATCAGGATCAAGGGAAGTTATCCTCATATGTTAAATAAATGTAAATCATAGGATAACTATGAAAA
Source organism: Discoglossus pictus (assembly GCA_027410445.1). Taxonomy (NCBI): domain Eukaryota; kingdom Metazoa; phylum Chordata; class Amphibia; order Anura; family Alytidae; genus Discoglossus; species Discoglossus pictus. The sequence continues at coordinate 294,700,642 of CM050167.1, read as the reverse complement.
ATAATATGGGGGAGGGCTAATAATTATAAAAACAAAGCCTCCATTAGAATAGGGTACATGCAGTGCACCAGGGCATAGGTCCTAATTATTACCAGTTAGTATATATATATATATATATATATATATATATATATATATATATATATACTGTATATGACAATATAAAGCATATACAGGCGAGAGCCAAGAAAAAACAAAAATTGCTATCTAGCGCTGACAGGCTAAATTGGATCTTGTGAAATGAGCACCCAGGCTCTATAAAAGCACAATCTCTGCCCTAATGAGGGAGACTTATAGCACAATGTATATACAAGCGTTGTGCATGCTGTTACAGTAAACAGTCTCCGTGCCAATACAAAAGAGGACCTTACCTATGATTCAGGTGCTACTACAACCCCTCATGGTGGCTGAAAGCACATGATGTAGCGCCAGGCTGTCCGGTTTTGTTGCTAGGCAACTTTCTCAAGGCTTGCTACAATTCAGACTGCTCTTGGAAGCGCTTTTTATCCGGTATTTCCTCCACATGTCAGAGAGACGTCATCCAGTTCTGTGTGCCTTGAACTGGATTGGTTCTTGATATCTGTGCTCTGTGTCACAGGTGTGGGGCCCTGTATACCATTTCGTTACTGTGGACTTCCACTCTTATGTCCGTATGTATCTATCGTAGGACATCAACAGAGGCTTCCATAGTTTACCAGCCCAACATTGTGACAGCTCCATTCAATACTAGCATCCTGCTAGACTAGCACTGTAAAAAGTTCTAACACTCAGTAATACTAATAAGTGACCAATCCAACCTTGATAGATGACATGGTCTAATACAGACACTCTCCTCTTCAGGCACAGCATTTCCAAATGGCATAATACCTGCATAGCGCAGCCTCCCTCCAATGATAACTGCGCTCTATGTCTCGTAGATGGAGCCTTGTATACCATTTTGTTATTATGGACTTTCACCCTTATATCTGTATATGCCTGTGGCAAGATGTCAATAACGGCTCTCATAGTTGCTCAGCTTAATACTGTGATCTCTTTATTTGATACTAACATCCAACTACATTAGTACTGCTTAAAGTTCTGTCCTTAATCACAGAGTGATATAAGTAGACGATTAATTTAACAGATAGATGACACAGGTAGTTATAACCTTCCAGTGAGAACTTTATATGTATATTTATTTTTTATTTTTTATTTTTTTGCTTTCAAATATTTATTTAAATTTCACATATATACAAACACAAGGAAAAAGCAAGCAAAAAAAACATTTAAAATTTACACAATCATACCCTCCAATTGGTTACATGTAAGAAAAGGAGAATTTTTAACAAATTTCCAAAACAATTTGGGATTGGGTTGGCATATATGGCCATTAGAGTAATACCTTTTCCATCCAATATACAGATAGTACTTTTTGGCAATCATGATGTTTTAATCAGTACAACAAGACACCTAAATATAACAATTCATATGTAGTGTATATTATAATACCATTTTATCACAAATTCTAGGTGGTCCGTTGGACCTACCTGCCAATAGAGTTTACTCCTTTTATTACACTTTTCCCTTTTCCTTTCCTTTTTTCTCCTTTTTTTTTCCCCCTTCCTTCCGCAAGTTTTGTTGTATATTATAAATTTACAGCCTAGCATGTGACAGGTACCATTACAAATATCTTCATTGCTAGAAAGACCATTCAATAGCTGTGACACCCGCATCCATAAGTGGGCCTTCCAGAGGATTTATACTTGATTCTCTAGATGTTACCACAATCTAACTTATATTCATAAATGAACATTCAAAAACAAACAAAAACACACAAACAAACAAACCACCAAAAGAAAAGAAAAAAAAGATATTCCTAATCTCTGTTCGCGAGGCGAGGGAGCCGGGGGGGAGGGAAGAGGCGGAACAATGCTAATTTTGGTCACACTCACCCACTAGACTTATTGTCCCATATTTTCCATTTATATCTAGGAATCATAATAATACCTATATCCTCAAGATCTATTTCCAACACACGAATTTTAGCAATTTTCGTAAATATTTCTGGAACAGAGAAGGTTACTTTTTGTCTCCATTTCAGTGCAATACTGCACTTAACGGCCATAAAAATCTGTATTAAGAATGCATTGAGTTCATTAGAACAGGTTTCAGGAAGTATATGAAACAAAATCATTTCAGGAGAAAAACTCATTGAAATTTCATAAGCCTGTCTAATGTGCTGAAAGCAATCCTCCCACAATTGTGTGATGACCGGACAGGACCACCATACATGTAGATGTGTCCCCACTTGGCCGCATTCCCTCCAGCACAATTTTTGAGATTCATTTCTAGTAATTTGGTACACGTTATACAGAGCTAAGTACCATCTATTAGTTAGTTTAAATAAATGTTCTCTGTAGGGAGCATGTTTAATGATTTTATCAGTAATTGTAAATGCTTTAATCCAAGTTTCAACTGGCCATTCTCCTTTGAGCTCCGACTCCAATACTCTCATTTTCATAGTTTTTTTGAAGTTGTTACTTTTCTTTATTATATTATAACACTTGGACACTAGATGTGATTTATCTTCCGCTAGGATACATTTTTCCAAATCCAAATTATTTTCATTTTTGAGATTATTGAAACCCAATGATTTTAAGAATTTTTTTAATTTGAGATATTCAAACCAGTACCTGGATGACAATCCAAATTTTAGAACTAAATGTTCAAAGGGATATAGCCTATTATTTTGGAAAAGCTCTTTAAGCAAAATCACTCCCTTTTTTATCATAAATTCTAATATTGGAGATGGATATATTTTATCTAATAATAATATGGGTGTAACCCCACTGGAAGAAGGTATTAATGAATATTGTTGATTGATTTTTACCCAAGCACTCGTGTATTTTTTAAGTATGTCATCTCCGGGTGGTAAATGTCCCCAGTCTTTTGGTTGGAGAAATATTAAGAGACCCAGATCTCCATTCCTTATTTGTTCATTTTCTATCTGACTCCAATGGTGATCTATAATAGCTTCAGTATTTCTCACAAGGTGAGTGAGTAGAATAGCTTCTTGATATTTAACTATCAATGGGTACGCCATTCCACCTTTTTAATGTATTCACCATATAATGAGCTTTTATTCTTATTCTGCGTCCATTGTGTATGTATTTATCAAGAGTACTTTGTTGTTTAGTAATCATAAAGCTTGGAAATTGGCTCGGAATACACCTCATTACATATGTAATTTTAGGTATAAGAAACATTTTGGCTGCTATTATGCGACCTGACCATGATGTCTGAATTTTTTTCCAACGTGAAATTGCTTCTATTATATTCTAATGAACTATTCTGAAGTTTTGTAAAATTGATTGCTTCAGGTCTGCATAGAGATGTATGCCTACATGCTTGATGTGGGATTGCCAATTAAATGCATATTTACTTTTCAATAATGCAATATCGTTATCCTGTAGATTTAATTGGAGAATTTCCGATTTAGCTATATTGAGTTTGTAATTTGATATTTTGGAAAATTCATCTATAAGCTCTTGTAGGTTCCCTAGAGACTCAGCTGGGTTGGTTAATGAAAGTAACACATCATCCGCGAAGAGTGATATTTTGTGATCTATATTTCTAATTTGTATTCCCCTGATATTCCTTAATTCTCGAATACCTATAGCAAACGGTTCGATCATAAGTGCAAATATCAGGGGAGATAGCGGGCACCCCTGCCTTGTACCATTGGTTACCTTAAATCTAGGTGATCTAAACCCTAGAACAACAACAGAGGCGGATGGAGCCACATATAGAGCCTTAATGGCCTTGGAACCAAATTCTCCAAACCCAAATTTGGCAAGAACCTGGTCCATGTAGCTCCATCCGACTCTGTCAAAGGCCTTTTCCGCATTCAGGAAGAGAAAAACTGTAGGCAGGTTGTTCGCCTTAGAGATGGAAATCAAATTAAGCAACTTTTTTATGTTGTCAGTTCCCTGACGTCCTACTATGAAACCTCTTTGGTCTTCACCAATCAATAGTCTCATAATTGTATTCATTCTATTGGCCAACACTTTAGCATAGATCTTCAAATCAACATTTAAAAGAGAAATTGGATGAAAGTCCCTGCATTCCATATGGGGTTTCTCCTGTTTAGGAATATTTATGTTAGCCTCTAGCATTTCTTTAGGCGCGAGGCCTTTCTTAAAGATTTCATTAAATGTTGCTTTTAGATCTCTACATATTTCTTTTTGGAATATTTTAAAGTATTGATTGGTGAAGCCATCAGGCCCAGGTGCAGATGATATTTTCAAATGAGATATTGCTTCTTGAATCTCGATTTCCTATATTTCCCTATTTAATTTTTCTAATTCCTCCGGAGGTAATTTAGGGATGTGTATTTTATCAAGGAACTGTTGTATTTCTTCCATTTTTGGTTTAGTTACTTCGTTGTATTCCTCTAGATTATAAAGTTTCTCATAGAATTTTCCGAAAGCCTCTACTATTTTGGAAGGATTAGTTATTGTTTTTTTTATCAACCATTAACTCATCTATCCTATTTTTATTCTTTTTACCCTTAAATTTAGTAGCTAGAAATTTAGATGCTTTCTCTCCAAAATGGTACAGATATTTTTGCAATTTCCAGAGGGAGTTATCCACCCGTTGTTCTATTTTTTTTATATGAAGTTGTAGAATCTTTATCTGCTCTTGAATACTCTTAGTAGGGGCACTTTTGTTAATCTTATCCAGTTTGGCTAACTGGATATAGGACTCTCTCAACGGGTGTCCCTGCTGTTTCTTTATTTGAGCCTGTAGGCTAATGCATATTCCTCTAATTACAGCCTTATGAGCGTTCCACACTACTATACTTGAGACAACTGTGTTTCTATTTGTTTGGAAATAAAATTCTAGTTCTTTTTTTATTTTGTTTCTCAATTCTTGATTTTTTAAAATGGAGTCTTTAATTTTCCATGTTGAAGGAACTATATTTACACTCCCGCTTACAAATTCTATGGTAATTTGTCCATGATCCGATTTACAGATCGGTAAAATATCTGCTCTTACTATTTTCTTAAGCATACTTTCATTCACAAGAATATAGTCAATTCTTGCGTATGATTGGTAGCGGTGTGACACCTCCATGAGTCAAAGAGTTCAAAATTCCAAAGCATTTTATTAAACCCATTTGGGCCTTGATTAGTTATCTTAGTGAATCTCAACTGTTTTCTATCTAATTCTGGGTTTGAACATAGATTAAAATTGCCACAGACGATCAATAATCCCGAAAAGTATTTTTTGCAACTCTTCAGTGTTCTATTAATAAATTTCATTTGCCCTTTATTCGGTGCATAAATATTAACGATCGTGTCTGTTTTAGAGAACTCCTCTTTATAATTCAATTTGTTATTAAAAAAAATAGTTGTGCCCCTTGCTTTCTTCTTATCATATGTCGAGTTGCATACATTTATGTATCGCCCATCATAAAATAAAGGGGCTTTGCCCGTCTGCCAATGGGTCTCTTGCAGGGCTATAATATCTGCCTTACTATTATAGAACCCACTGAAAAAATAGCTCTTTTATTGGGAGAGTTTAGGCCCTGAGCATTCTGAGAAACTAAGTTAACTTTCATAATTTTTTTTTTTTTTTTTTTTAAATCAATACAATTTCTCAGAATTAAGTTCCGTCTCCTCCCCCCACCCCGAAGTCCCACCCCCAAACAGAGGAAGAGAAAAAAGAGTGAAAAAAAAAGAAAAAAAAACACCACACATTTTCATACAACCTCTCATTCTCTCTAGAGAAGAAATGGTTCAGATCCTTGCTCTCACTCCCCCAAAAAATTGAGGAGGTCTGTACGGGGGGTCGAATCATTCCAAAAACATTTTACAAAAAGTTTAAAACTAATCCACTTAAGCGGACTTCTGCAGCAAGCATTTTACCTTCTATTCTCATTTTCTTGTCATTAAGACAGAGCTTTTGTGTTAAATAAAACTTAACCACCTATCTTTAAGTACCCTTATGTACTCTTCATGAGATATAAAGAGACACAAAAAGGACCCTACTTCAGCGATAGACAAAAAAATCATTACCCAGAGTGACATAAATAGCAAATTCACTTCATATAATTGTTTATAATCATCCTGAATGAATCTCATAGAAATACCCACTATCTCTCAGATATTATACAAACATAATAAAGTGTAAACAAATTGATTGAATATTTCCCCAAGACATTCTCATCAGATTCACTATCTTAATTTTCTTCTTTTTACCCTTATTTAATAAATCAAAAACCTTGGTCATGTGTATACTTAATGTGTATACTTAATCCACCTTGTGCAAATTCATAACTCAAATTCAACATTTTGACAACCTGTGTCAAACCCATATCTACTTATATCACTCATTGATGAATCCTTTAAATTCTAATACCCATTTTATGTGCTTATAATTGCACCACTTAGAAAACATAATATTTATAAAAACACAGCCTCTAATAACTACTACGTGCATCCATTTGCATTTTTATATTCTTTTCAACCCTTGTGTCAATATACCCAGATCACATCAAATTACAGCTTCTAATCTGCCATACGTCACTCAGTTTATCCTTTTGTATTCTTTTCAACACTCATGTAGATGTGCCAAAATCATAAAAAAACACACTTTCTTATAAATTCTACGTGAAAAAATATATATTTTAGTTTTCTTTTTAACACTTGTGTCAGTGCATTAGTTTTAGTGCATATTACAATCTGTTTTAACCTTTTAAAAACATCTAAACACTCTCTTAGTCATTCTAAGGTGTTTCTAATCTTACTCTGTAACGTCTTGGAAACTTTAACTATCAAATCCATTTCTTTAAACACTCAAACTCGCTTTTCTCTTGCTTGAATAAATTTCTCTACATCTTTAGGAGAGTTCAAAACCACTTTCCTAGAGTCTATCGAGATAATGATTTTTGTGGGAAAACCCCATTTGTATTTTATATTTTTAAGTCTCAAAACCTTTGTGACCTCCTTGAATTATTTTCTTCTTATTAACGTTTCTACTGATAAGTCAGGAAATATTTTAAGTGATTCATAGGGGGGTCCAAATTGTTGGTTCTCAAATGATTTTCTAAGAATCTGCTCTCTATGTGATGCAAAATGTAGTCTAATTATTATATCTCTCGGAGGATTTGGTTCTGCTTTTTTTGAGAGGGGAATTCTATGAATTCTTTCTATGACTTGTTCCACAGGGAAATTGATTTTAATTAAAAAGGTCAAAAAGGCGAATACATAACTACTTAAATCTTGGTATTCATTTTTTTCCTCTATACCCCTTATTCTAATATTAGCTCTCCTTGAAGTTTATTATATTTATTTTTAAGGTCTGCTAATTCTTCTTTTATAGTAATCAGTTCAGCTTTTAGTTCCTTCTGATCGGTGGTCATAGACAGATGTTGTATCTCTAAGTTATCAGTTTTTTGTGAAAGATCTTTAATTGCCTTAGTGTTTTTGGTGATTTCTGTTGTAAGCTCCAAAATTAAATCCGATTTGAATTCTGCTAATAGATCTTTCATCAAGAGCTTCATTGATGAGGCTGTCAATGCTTCCGTTACTAGAGTGTCAGAAAGTGAACTTTCTATTTCTTCTCTAGATTCCCCTAAATTAAATTGATCTACAGAGAGATCAAGTTTCTCTGAGACATCACTTCCCAGTTGGGATTTATTTTGATCTTTTATTTTAGTTCCAGGGGAGAAGAAATCTTTCACTGATTTAGTATTATTATTTTTTTTCCCTTTGTTTTTCCCTTGGACGTCTGTACATTTTTCTTTTCCATTTTCTGATCTATTTTTATCTTCCCTTTTAATTCCTTCTTATCCTAGAGCTTTATTTGATCCTCTTGTCTCTCTATAACCCTCTCTTCCCTCTCTCCTCCACCTTCTCCTTCCCCTTTTTTCTTATCGCCCCTTTTATTAAATCTCAGTATCTCCAGACCTGCTGAAGAACAGAATTTTTCTTCTTCTTTATCAGAGGTAAGGATACCTACATTTCAAGCTTCTATTATTTATATTTCTGCTCTTACATAAAAAAGTATCATAACCTAATAAATGTCAGGTTCTCTGAGGCAATAAGAGAAAAACAGAGAAAGAAATAGAAAGTGTCCATCAAGGGAGTTCCTTTGCCAGTTTCGGTGCTCCCAAATAAAGTATTTTGCAGGCTGTTGTTCTCCCTTTTTCCACTTCTGCCTGTAGTTTTTGAAATGTTTCACCAAATATGAAGTTCTTACTCTAAGATTTGTTTTGTGTGATACTTAAGTGTCTATATCTAAAGCTGTATATAAATAAATCAGCTTTCAGCAATAGCTTATTTAGAATGACTATAGTGAGCCCATATCCAAATTTACAAATCAGGTTCTAATCTTCACTTTGGAGAAAGTATTCCTATAATGTTCTCTTTAGCAATTAGAGAGATCCTCCTGCAAGAGGGACCAAACAAGAGCTACTGTCTCTCAATATAATCCATATAAAAGAGGTATCTTCCAGCCAACTCCTTAATCCCTCAAGATTCTATTCTGAGATTATTCTTGTTATAAACTAATAAAAAACCCACATTATGAAAAGAGTCCAGGACTTTAAAAAGTAAGGGGAGGTGGAATGGAGGGGGGAAGGTAGGTGTCTATTTCACTTCTGGGAGCTCATGTATAAGGAGTTCAGTTCTTTAAATTTCTGAAGGGCTTCCCTTGTGGCCTTTTTCTCTCCCGGTGCACTCAGCTCCCCAGGCGAACCACACTCCCTATGGCTCCCTGTTAGACTTACAGCGTGCACAGCGGCAGCGCTCCCCTCCCCCTTTCTTACCCTTCAGGCCTCCTCTCCTGCTTCAGCTCTTGCTGGTTGTTAAATTACTCACTGCGGAGCACTTTTATCCTCCCCTCTGTTCTTGATCACAAATGCTGTGGGTTTATCTCTCTCTCGTCTCAGCTTCTCCCAGGCTCTCTCACTCACTGCATCTCCTCATGCCTGGCTGTAGGCTGTTGTTCTCCCTTTTTCCACTTCTGCCTGTAGTTTTTGAAATGTTTCACCAAATATGAAGTTCTTACTCCAAGATTTGTTTTGTGTGATACTTAAGTGTCTATATCTAAAGCTGTATATAAATAAATCAGCTTTCAGCAATAGCTTATTTAGAATGACTATAGTGAGCCCATATCCATATTTACAAATCAGGTTCTAATCTTCACTTTGGAGAAAGTATTCCTATAATGTTCTCTTTAGCAGTTAGAGAGATCATCCTGCAAGCGGGACCAAACAAGAGCTACTGTCTCTCAATATAAAAGAGGTATCTTCCAGCCAACTCCTTAATCCCTCAAGATTATATTCTGAGATTATTCTTGTTATAAACTAATAAAAAACCCACATTATGAAAAGAGTCCAGGACTTTAAAAAGTAAGGGGAGGTGGGATGGAGGGGGGAAGGTAAGTGTCTATTTCACTTCTGGGAGCTCATGTATAAGGAGTTCAGTTCTTTAAATTTCTGAAGAGCTTTCCTTGTGGTCTTTTTCTCTTCCGGTGCACTCAGCTCCCCAGGCGAACCACACTCCCTATGGCTCCCTGTTAGACTTACAGCGTGCACGGCGGCAGCGCTCCCCTCCCCCTCTCTTACCCTTCAGGCCTCCTCTCCTGCTTCAGCTCTTGCTGGTTGTTAAATTACTCACTGCGGAGCACTTTTATCCTCCCCTCTGTTCTTGATCACAAATGCTGTGGGTTTATCTCTCTCTGGTCTCATCTTCTTCCAGGCTCACTCACTCACTGCATCTCCTCATGCCTGGCTGTGCCTTCCTTCTGATGCATGCTTTGCTTCTGCTGGAGGAAAGAGGCTGGTTCCCCGGGCAGTTAGGGTTAGCATTTTGGAAGGTTCTTTTTACTGCGCCTCCATGCTCTGACCTTAAGATGCCGCTGCAGATTGCAGCCACAGCCCCGCTAGCTGCACATACTGACAGCTTCCTGGGCGTAGACTCCTCCCCCCTCTATATATTTATTTCTTCAGGCATAGCATTTTGAATAACACAGTACTTGTATGATGCAGTTATTATAGAGATACACTCAGATGATTTTTAGAAGGTCCATAAGGACAATTCAGTATTAAAAGGGTTTTATACATAGAACACTTTCAAGCCATGTTGATATATGGTATATAGTGACAATTAATGTTGCTACATCTATTACTACATTTTCTTCTATGTATTCTGTATATTGTGTTGTTCTTAACATGTATAATAGGGAGAGATGGTTTTTATAGGTCTGAGAAGTCTCCATTATTTCAAATTACATACATTGTTCTATGTCTCTCAGATTGGGTAAGGAGATTATGCTTATATACTTCCTGATGTAGGGATAGAAGTAGATTACATTTAATTTCTTTAAGTCAATTTTTTTGAAAATAAATATTTTTGGGGGCTAGATTTTTGCAGCTTATAGTTTCTTTAAAGAAATTATGAAAATGACATATACTCATTAAGTCCTTTTGGGTATTTGTTCCAAATTTATAGATCTATTGGCCTGTAAAAGCCTGGTTCTCTTATCTCCTCCTCTTATTCCCAAGACAATTTTGTCCACTACATAGAATTCCAGACAATCCATTATGCCCTGGTGGTATAAGTGGATACTTTTGGACACTGGAGTGTCTAGTCGGTTTCTAACCGATGCTGCATGTTCGAGGATCCTTCTTCTCAATTGCCTGTCCGTTTTTCCGACGTAGAGTTTTTTGCATTGACAAACAATTATATAAACTACTGATGTCGACAGACAATTGAAGAAGGACTTAAGTGGATATTTAGTTCCGGTCATTGGATGAGTAAATGCTCTTTCAGGTTTAATGAATCTGCACCCTCTGCAATTTCCACATTGGAAGAGACCCTTAGTAGTCTCTAACCAGTTGGTCTAATGTTTTTGGGTAAACAGGATGTGTGTTAGTCTGTCCCTTATATTCTTGCCTCGTCTGAATGGGATGGTAGCTTTATTTGGAATACTTTGTGGAGCGTTGCATCATCGCTCAATAGATGTCACTATCTATTCATGACCTTGCATATTTCTTCATTGTTGTTTCCATATGTCATGATACATCTAATTTGAGAATCCATCATAGATTCCTTGTTTTTACTATCATACAGAAGCTGTGATCTGTCTGTATTTAAAGCATTTTGGTATGCTTGTTTAAGAGTCCTGTTTGATACCCTCTATCCTTACATCTTTGCCTTAAGGCATCCGCGTCTTTTTTTAACTGTTCAGATATATCACAGTTTCTTTTTGTACGAATATACTGCCCCATTGGTATACCCCTTTTGAGGGGGAGTAGGTGCTGGCGTGTCCATGTAAGGAGGGAATTAGTTATTGTCTCCTTTCTGTAGACAGATGTGTGAAGAGATCCTTCTTGGTCTTTTTTGATGTGTATCTCCAAGAACTCTAGGTCATGCTCTCTAATTGTGTATGTGAGCTTAAGACCCATAGAGATGTTATTTAATCTTTTTATGAATTGTTCAAACTCCTTTTTCATGACAGTCCAGAAAATAAGTATATCGTCTATGAATCTCTGCCACGACAAAATATTTGCAGTAATCTCTGCCACGACAAAATATTTGCAGTAAAGGGCTCCAAATCTTCTGAGAATACTTCAGTCTGTAACCAAAATCCAAGGAACAGGTTTACATAGTTAGGGGCACAGGCAGTGCCCATTGTCGCACCCCTAACTTGTCTGTACCACTTCCTATGGAAGGTAAAGTAGTTTCTTGTTAAGATTAATTGAAGTAGAATCACCAATAGTTCATTCGATTCTTTATGATGTTCTCCCTTCATCCTCAGGAAGTGCTGTACAGCCTTTAAGCCTAAATCATGGGGAATCCTGCCGTACAGCTGGTCGACATCTATGGTAGCCAGATTGGCCTTTTTTGGAATACTGAGATTATCAAGGTGCCTAAGCACATCAGATGTATCTTTCAAAAAGGATGGTAGGGTTTCCATCAAATCCTTTAGGTTATTATCAACAAGCTTGCTTATTCTTTCAGTTAAGTTTCCAACTCCAGATATAATTGGCCTTCCAGGTATAGGAACCGTCTGTTTGTGTACGTTTGGTACCGCATAGAAAGTCGCCACTATTGGACTATTTGGTAACAGATAGTTTACATGTCTTGTAGTAATTAACCCTTGATCTCTAGCTTGAGTTAATATGATTTTCAATTTTTTTAAGTATTCTATAGTTGGATTTTTTGCCAAAATTTAATATGTATTAGAGTCCTCAATAATTGTTAAACACATGTCTAGATACTCAGTTTTTTTCCATTAGAACGGTATTGCCCCCTTTATCTGCTAGTTTGATTTCCTATTGGCCCTGCTCTAATTCTTTCAAGGCTTTCCATTCATCTCTGGATAGATTAGATGAACATTTATACTTAGTCTTGTTTCTTAGATCTTTATTAATTACTTCCTCATTATGTTGATTTTAAAAGTTCAACTAATCCCTGCAGAGTTGTGTATTCCTCTTGTGGTAAGCCTAATGATTCCATACTCTTTTTTTCTTTTTCAGTATAGTGTTTTTTTAGGGCAAGTTTCCTTGCGAAGAAGTGTAGATCCTTAATATTGCAAAACAACACTCTGAGCTTTTTGAAGAAACAAATGAAAGACCCTTTATCAAGCATTGTGCTTTTTGTATCTATTTTTATTGAAAAAAAATATTATTTGGAGAATTTTCTCCTCTTAATTCATCCTTTTCAAATTGTTTTGTTTCACTTAACTCAATAGGGATCAATGGTAATTTATCCAAGAGGATTTGCTGAGTCATGATATTATCGGTCAATCCAAAAGACCTCTCTTTGCACTTCCTCTCCCTCTGCCCCTTTTCACTTTCCCTGGTTTTGGGCCTTTGAACTGCAGTGTGCGAGGCAGGCTGTATGTAAAGCTTACCTAAGGCCTCTGTGTGGCCGTGAGGACTGCAATATGTGAAACTACGGGATTGAACTAAGTAATTAAAAACTATCTAAGTGACCTGTTTCCTGTTTAGTTATGCACTTAGTCAGGCTCAACATTATCAAACATACTGTATATATTTTTCATTCGGCAGTCGTCCTTTAACACCAGCACCACTGCCGATGCAAAGTTCTTCTTATAATACTTACATGTGATAACATTGCATGGCAGCCCAGAAGTTTAGATTTTAGGACCTGAATCCTTGCCCTCTTTCTATATATCTAGCCCGAAGAGGTATTAAATTGCTTTTGTGGTAATGGAAAATTTTACCTATTGTCTGCTTGAAACAAATAAAAAATTAAGGTGATAAACTGGAGGAGGTTTACTACGTTTCTCAAGTGCATCTCAAGTCATCTCTTAATTAACTTTGCACTTTTTCTTATGGAGAAATGCAAAACATCTTACCCCTTATCACCTCATGTGAGAAAATGCTTAATAAATCCGCCTCACTGACTTTTAAGCAGGAGAAAAAAAGACAAATGCAACACTTAGTTTTGCTTCTTTGATCTTTTAGTCTGTTTTGTTTTTTGCTTTTTGCTTGCCTTTTATCTAAAATGATCAGAATTAAGACATTTCTTTGCGTTGTAGTTTTCAGAGATACAAGGATGGATAGATGGACAGATAGATAGATAGATAGATAGATAGATAGATAGATTAAAAGTCTGTAACTGTGATACATTCTATTTTAAACATATGAATTCCTACCCACATGGCAACGATGAAGACAGATAGACAGATACATAACACATAAATAGATATGTAAATATATAAAAAAAGTGGAAGGATTTCATCACAGGACTTAGACATAGAACATCTATTAAAAGAAAATATACAAGCAAACTACTAAACATGCCAGTGGGGTATATAATTATTTTTGTAGACAAAGTATACCCATCTATATTTATATCACTTATAATATTTTTTTGTGATCTCTTTAAAAAGTAAAAAAAAAAATATTTTTCTTTCTGTTTTAGAAAACAGCAAGAGTTATTTCCAAGACAATGCATATTCAGTTTTATGAATCTGGGTTTTGTAATGCAACTATTTAGATAATTTGACATGTTCCATAGTGTTCATATGCTCATTATAAACCTACTTGGACTAAATTGGATATTGCAATTACAAACACATAATTTTGAGAAAACTGAAAACTGTAATAGGACCACAGAAAAAATGGAAAAAGTTCCACATTATTTACAAGCAGTATTCTCAAACTTCATTATTCATTCTTAAAAAATCAGAAGCTTGCAATTCACCTGGAAGGTAGGAACAGCACAATGGAGGTTGTCTCAACTCAGGAACTAATAGCATTATTAATATTACTATTAATGTGTACCTGTTATATTTTTTTGCGAAATAAAAATCCTTTTCAGATAAATATCACTGCCTTGCTAAATATTGTAACATCTGTTTTCGCAACCATTTTGTCTCCTACATCCATCAAGCCTCCGTACCCCAGCTTTATTACTTACCTAACTTACTAAGACCACCTCCTCCTCCTCTTATTTTCTCTCACTGTTCCTTTGTCTCAGACCTCTCTCTCCCTGTTCTCTCCCTCACACCGTTTCCTATTCTTCTTTCAAGCCCTTTTTCTAAATTTTCTGGGGTAAACTCTGAAAAAAATCTAAGATCACTTCCCTCACTCAGCCACCCCTATTTAAACTTTATATAGAGACACTAATACCACTTGCACCTGACCAATCAGCAGCATATGCTTTCCTCTAGATTGTAAGTAGAGAGTTTCCAATCTTCTAGGGTGCCATGGAAAAAGCACTTTTTTACAAAGATTCTAAGCTCAAAACAGGGCCCTCCATTTTCTGCAGTTTGATAATATTGTAATTTTCCTTGTTCTTATCCCCTGTACAGTGATGCAGGATATGTTGATGTGTTACAAATAAAAGTTAATAAAAATAATGAATCAATAATAAAACAATAAACAAAGGTTACATAAAATGCAAATATTTGGGATGAAGAACTCTTCACTCACTCTTACTCTCTTGTGGTAGGATATCACTGTATCATTCTTGAACTAAAGGGCCCATAACTAGTCTGCCCATTTTATCTACCAATAAATATCAATATTATATACTCTTACAGCATGTATAAGGTAAGCATTTGCTATAGGGAGCACTGGTGCAAGTAATGTATAGACACATTTTAATTGTATATATTTAGTTAACATTTCTCAATTATTTATATATTTTTGAAACACAATGCCAAATGGGAATTTTCATGCTTACAATTTCTTTAAGCAGAACCACTTTTTTTCATAGGAATTTTTCATCCATTGGGGCAAATTGGGAATTGTCCCATGCACACTAAATAGTAATAAAAAAAAAGATTAGGGGGAAAGAAAGCACACCACCTCTAGTGCAGGTAACCCAGAGTGATAAGATAGCTATTGATCAAACGAAAATTATGAGATTTTGAGGGACTAGATAGAAGTAATGGGGTCAAAAGTGTAGAGGGAGTATTAACTAGTCAAGGGAGGGAAAGATGGGGGAGGCTTAGTATAGCCAATATAGAGGTATTGCCAAGTAACTCAAGTACAGAGGCAGGCACTTCAGACGCATAACATAAAGTGTATGCTTGCTAAGGCCAGAAGCTTGCCAGGGAAAATGTGAGTGTTACAATTATTAGCAGTTAATGAGAAATTTGGATCTAATCAGTGGTGGCTGGTGACTTTTCAAGTTGGAGGGGCGACAGGGCGAAACATAGCCACTCCCCCTTTTTCAAACCACACCCATTTTTATAACTCCTCCCCATGACGTCATGATGACCTTTATAAGCCCCGCCCAATGACCTTATACTTGTAAAGCCCATTAAAATACATGATCACCAATGCAGAAATGTCAAGAAGTAAAGTAACAATGTGTTAAATTCATTGGTATACAATATAGATTGAAAAAACTCATGTGACAAGACTACAGCAATATCATAATTGCACCTATACGTATTAACAGAAAAATTAAAGGAGTGACACCTACCATTAGTCGGGTCTTCTTCTCAGGGTATTCATGTTCAGTAAGTTGACCAACGAATAGAAAAAAATCTGCAGCCACATAGGGTTTGCACCTGGGGTTGAAAGAAAACAAGCAAATCAATCAGACCATTCAAGAACAAAACCATACTTAAAAAACATTAAACGACCAAGTGGAACCATATAGGCCCCAAACATACCTTAGAAGACCAAGTGGAACCATATAGGCCTCAAACATACCTTAGAAGACCAAGTGTGACCATAGGCCCCAAACATACCTTAGAAGACCAAGTGGAACTATATAGGCCCCAAACATACCTTAGAAGACCAAGTGTGACCATATAGGCCTCAAACATACCTTAGAAGACCAAGTGTGACCATAGGCCCCATACATACCTTAGAAGACCAAGTGTGACCATAGGCCCCAAACATACCTTAGAAGACCAAGTGTGACCATATAGGCCTCAAACATACCTTAGAAGACCATGTGTGACTATAGGCCCCAAACATACATTAGAAGACCAAGTGGAACTATATAGGCCCCAAACATACCTTAGAAGACCAAGTGTGACCATAGGCCCCAAACATACATTAGAAGACCAAGTGGAACTATATAGGCCCCAAACATACCTTAGAAGACCAAGTGTGACCATAGGCCCCAAACATACCTTAGAAGACCAAGTGTGACCATAGGCCCCAAACATACCTTAGAAGACCAAGTGGAACTATATAGGCCCCAAACATACCTTAGAAGACCAAGTGGAACCATATAGGCCTCAAACATACCTTAGAAGACCAAGTGTGACCATAGGCCCCAAACATACCTTAGAAGACCAAGTGTGACCATAGGCCCCAAACATACCTTAGAAGACCAAGTGTGACCATATAGGCCTCAAACATACCTTAGAAGACCAATCAGCACTGCATAGGCCCAAACCAGTGGATCTTGGGATTCAAGAAAACAACAACATTTAACTTCTGTTTAGACAACACAATAATCAATGTCAAACAAACATGTTGAATTAGCATATGGATAACCATATGAGCAGTAACGCCACGCAAAGGCTTCAACAATTGTTACTGACCATTCACACACCTTTCATAGCTCCTTCAATATGCACACCCACACACCATTCATACTTTACTTACCACTAGTTATTTTTGGTAGTGAGGTGGTGCCATTTCTGAGAACTTTACGTACCCTTGAAGGTGTCTCCAATTCCTTCAAACCAATGCATTCAACCGCTACAGGTGCTTTTTAAATACCTTTTTATCCTCTTCAATGTGGAGAAGCATCTTTCTGGTTCTTTAGTAGTCTTCGGTGTTGTAAGCAGGATTCCTTATAGCTTCACTCACTCTGTTAAATGATGTAGATTAAATTGATGCTGAAGTTGCTGCAGAGCAACAGCACTTGTACAGACATGGAATTCTTGCTTCCCGTACACAAGTGACAGTTACCCTTGGAAGTGCCTCCAATTCCTTCAAACCACGCCAAGGCTTGTTACTGACCATGCACACACCTTTCATAGCTCCTTCCATATGCACACCCACACACCGTTCATACTTTACTTATCACTAGTTATGTTTGGTAGTGTGAGGTGGTGCTGCTTAACGCAGTTTATCTTTGAACACCCTGGGGGTTTGCATACTTCTTTGCTTCAATCACTTGTATTTACATTTTGCACGGCGATTTTTCAAAGAACAAAACTTCTCAATGGTCTTTTCATTGAAGTCTGGGATCTCGGAAATCAGTTGCTTTTCCATTGAGAGCATCGCCAATGCATTCAACCGCTCCAGGGACATGGTGCTTCTTAAAAAGGTTTTGATCCTCTTCAATGTGGAGAAGCATCTTTCTGATTCTGCAGTGGTCATTGGTGTTATAATCAGGATTCTTAATAATTTCACTGTCTCTGTGAAATCATTCTGCAGATTAAATTGATGTAAAAGTTTGTGCAGAGCAACAGCACTTGTACAAGCATGAAAATCTCTCTTCCCATACAGAAGTGACAGCTCAGTGCGTAATTGTTCCTTCTTCAGTATTGGATATGCTTGCACGGTGTCTTCCAGAGCTTGGGTTGGAAAGCAAGTGTCATGGGTTTTAGATAAGTCCCTTTGAACAAGTTTGGCACTGACTAGGTGATTTGAAAATGAAAAACGTTCTTTTGCATGAACCACCACTATGTCACATACCTCTCTTGAAAGTTGTCTCAAGGTTGAGATCTCCGCACTCCGTCTGTTGACTGTTACATCGCTCGGCAAACTTGCTTCTATCTCTTCAACAGAATTACGGATTTTCTGGATGCTGGCGACAAAGTCTTCTGTGACTTTTTTGATATAAACAGTATCCGTGTCTCGCGTCTGAAGCTGACTATAGAGGATGTCAACATGTGGCATTATTAAATGAAATAATTTAAGGAAGTAAAGGAACTCCCTGTCTTCCAGCATTCCAATAAAACCTGCGGCTTCACGTATAGATGTTGGATCAAAGTTTAGACATGCTTCAATTGTCTGGAAACACTCAAGTAGCGCATCTCTGTTCTCGTAGATCACGTTCACGGTCCTAACGTTGAAGTTCCATCGTGTCGGTGCACCTCTTGGAAGTCTTCTACCAACTACCTCATCCAGAACTCCAGTCCTTTTTGGAGAGCGTGAAAAAAAAGATGGTATGCCGCCTATGTTGGAAAAAAAAACTCGAACTCTTCCAATCCTTGAAACTGCTTTCTCCATTATTAGGTTCAGTTGGTGAGCATAGCAATGGACGTAGTGTGCGTTTGGGTACACGTCTTTTATTTTTCTTTGAACTCCTCCTTGATCTCCACGCATCACACTGGCACCATCGTAGCTTTGAGCTATGAGTTTCTTCTTGTCTTCTGGCTCTGGGAGAACAGTATTCAGTGTTTCCAGCACAACAGCAGCAATCGAGTCTGCATCCGTTGATTTCATTTCCGTGAAGCCATCAAATCTTTCCACCACTTGATGCTTCTTGTCAATGTAGCGATAGACTACAACGCACTGTGTCCTAGCGGAAATATCGGTTGTTTCATCCGCTTGGATTGCCACAAACTGGGCTTCCTTAAGCTCTTGGTGAATCACTTCCTTAATAACTTCATGCATGCAGTCCAGTAGCTCATTCTGCACGGTTTTGGACGTGCCCTAAAACACAGTTGCAGTCTTCAAATGCTGTTCCATTGCACTATCGATACTGCCAACCAAATCCACCAGGCCTCTAAACACTCCTGGATTTAGCGATGTTTCACTCTCGTCGTGTCCTCTTAATGCCAGTTCAAAAGCGCCACAAAAGCGAACACAATCAATTATCTTAGAAAGGATGTACCGGTTCTTAGCCACCTCTTCGTTGTGTTTTTGAATGCTGACTTGGTATCCTTGGTCCAGTTGAACAGAAATGTTCGCCTGTCCAAGCATCTCAAACTTGATCCTGTTATCCAAGTGAGCTTTAGAACTTTTGTGTTTCGCCAATTTATCAGCTAGATGTTTGACGTCAGTCACTCCAGTTTTGGTCCAAGCAGCGTCACCACCAAATAGGATGCATGGGAAACAATATAAGGACTTCCTAGAAAAGCTTCCAGAAAGCCAGTCGTTCTTCTTGTACCATTCAGTATTGAAAGTACGGATATATTGCTTCCCTCTATCTCTTGCGATTTGCTGCAGATTTATCTCTGGTTGGTCATCTCCTAACCGTTTTACTTCCACCTTCTCCTCGTAGGTTAGGGTGCCGAAAGGCTTCACAAGTAGAGAGTCAATAGTATTCATTTCTGATACCAATAGAAGAAAGAGATCACGGTATATTAATTTATATTATGTCACAAAATTACTTTAAAATAACAGTGTGTTGAATTCATTGGTATACATTACAGATTGCAAACCCTCATGTGACAAGACTACATCAAAATCAAATTTGCACCTATACGAATGGACAGAAAATTAAAGGCAATGATACTCACCTACAGTTGACTCTCCTTCTCGGGGTATTCACGTCCAGTAAGTCAACCAACGAGTCCAAACAAATCTGCTTCCACAGATAGTTTGCACCTGGGGGGTGATAGAAAACAACAAAAAAAACATTAGAGCGTTCAAGACCCAAACCGTAACTTTTAAAACCTTAAAAGATCAAGTGTGACCATATAGGCCCCAACTGCACCTTAAAAACCTTCAAATTCCAAGTGTGACCATATACTCACCTACAGTTGGCTCTCCTTCTCGGGGTATTCACGTCCAGTAATTCAACCAACGAGTCCAAACAAATCTGCTTCCACAGATAGTTTGCACCTGGGAAGTGATAGAAAACAACAAAAAAAACATTAGAACGTTCAAGACCCAAACCTTAACTTTTAAAACCTTGAAAGACCAAGTGTGACCATATAGGCACCAACCGCACCTTAAAAACCTTAAATAACAAAGTGGGACCATATAGGCCCCAACCGCACCTTAAAAACCCTAAATAACAAAGTGGGACCATATAGGCCCCAACCGCACCTTAAAAACCCTAAATAACAAATTGGGACCATATAGGCCCCAACCGCACCTTAAAACCCCTAAATAACAAAGTGGGACCATATAGGCCCCAACCGCACCTTAAAAACCATAAATATCAAAGTGGGACCATATAGGCCCCAACCGCACCTTAAAAACCATAAATATCAAAGTGGGACCATATAGGCCCCAACCGCACCTTAAAAACCCTAAATAACAAATTGGGACCATATAGGCACCAACCGCACCTTAAAAACCATAAATAACAATGTGGGACCATATAGGCCCCAACCGCACCTTACAAACCCTATATAACAAAGTGGGACCATATAGGCCCCAACCGCACCTTAAAAACCCTAAATAACAAATTGGGACCACATAGGCCCCAACCGCACCTTAAAAACCATAAATAACAAAGTGGGACCATATAGGCCCAAATTGTAAAAAAAAAATATATATCACATATATAGTTGTGAGCGTACGAGTTGTTGCTAACGCTGCGGGCTCGCGTAGCGAGCTGCGGCCCTCGCGTAGCGAGGGCCGCGGCTCGCGCAGCGGCTCGCGCAGCGAGCCGAGGCCCTCGCTAAGCGAGGGCACTGCCCGAGGGTCTCAGTTGCTGGCATGGAGCGCCGAAGGCGCTCCATGCCAGCAACTGAGGACCCTCGCGAAGCGAGGGCCTCAGTTGCTGGCATGGAGCGCCGTAGGCGCTCCATGCCAGCACCTGAGGACCTCGCAAAGCGAGGGCCGCAGTTGCTGGCATGGAGCGCCGAAGGCGCTCCTTGCCAGCAACTGCGACCCTCGCAAACTTCACGTCGCAACCCAAACAGTACGACACACACATTACGACACTCGCAAACAACATACGACACACGTTCACACACATTACGGACTCGCAACACTCGGACGCAACTCGCGAACATTACAAAATGTAAAACACAATACATACACACACCACATACATAAAAAACTTACCTACACCAAGAGGGAGCACCCAGCACCTCAAAAATACAACTTACACCTCGATTTTACTTCAAATAAAACAGTTTAGAGACTAAAAAAAAAAACGAAGCGAGAGAAAAAATGGCCGCCGAACAAAACGAAAACGAGGCTACAGCACTCTAAACTCGCAAAACACCACAAGAAACTCGCAAAACACCACAAAACACCTACGGATATTCCGATACAAACGTATAACACACATTACTCGCCATTTGACGCCAATGCGGAAGTACACGACAACGGTTTGGGCTCGCGCACGCACAGTGTTACACTGCACACATTCAGCACGCTTACACAGCAGATCCACACCACTAATGCTGCAGCAACATCAAAACACATTCACAGCTCTTCCACACAATGCTTTAAAATAGGTAAAGTATATTCATTTATTAATGTATTACATATTTCATTATTATACACCAAACAGCATTAGCTACCTTACAATTTCATTGCCGTAATTTTTTGACGGGCAATTCGCTAGTATATATATATCAATTGATATCAATATATCACAATAAATATATATATATATATATATAAATAATCAATATATAAATCAATCAATACATAAATATATATATATATATCAATCAATATATCTATCAATCAATATATATATATATATATATATATATATATATATAAATATATATAAATATATATATAAAAATATATATATAAATATAAATATATATATATATATATATATAAATATATATATATATATATATATATATATCACACACACACATAAAAAATACACATAAATATACATAAACATATACATAAAACAATATATATTAATTGCTATTTATTATTTGATTAATTGATGTACTTTATTACTTATTTTATTATATTGTTCATGTATTTCTATTACACATAATTTTTTATACATATTACAGTGCTATTTTTTGGCTATACATGTTACAGGATATTATCCTGTAACATGTATATCACATAAAATAGCCCTGTAATATGTATAATACATACAGGGTCAAACAAGTTCACAGTAACCTTTTTTACCCTTACAGGCTTCCATACCTGCTTGCTGATTTGCTAATTTTTTAAAGACTCTCATTGGTTGAAATCGATGTCAATCAAAAATTTCAGCCAATCAGAGTCCTTCAAAAATTACTATATAAAGCAGACCGTGGGAAAAAATCAATTAATCGCGGGTGGGGCTCCTTGTAGGAGGAGCTCTGTTAGTTTGTTTTTTTTTTTTTTAGAGCTTCAGGTTTTTTTTGGTGGAGGCCTCTTTCAATGGGCCAGAATGGATGGATGGACAATGGCTTCAATCAAGATTGGATTATTTTTGGACAATGGCTTCAATCAAGATTGGATTATTTATTTGACCAGTGGCTTCAATCAACATTGGATTATTTGACCAGTGGCTTCAATCAACATTGGATTATTTATTTGACCAGTGGCTTCAATCAACATTGGATTATTTGACATAGGCTTCAATCAACATTGGATTATAATTTATTTATTTGACATGGGCTTCAATCAACATTGGTTTTTATGACATGGGCTTCAATCAACATTGGATTATTTTTATGACTATCCAGGTCATAGAGGACAGAAGGCCAACGCTGGAGGGGTCAATTTGACAGGTAAGTATGTGCTGTTGTTTATTTTATTTTTATTATTGTTTGTTTAAAGCTGTTTGTATATTTGTAATAATGTTTTTACTGTATTGTTTTTCCCTTACCTTATTTTTATTTTATCTTTAAAAGTGACAGGCACATGAACATGCCTGTTACTTCTAAAAATGGAATAAAAATAGGGGGGGGGTTCTAGGTACTGGTAGGTAGTTGGATCAGGGTGGGGTCGGTCAAGCTCAGGCGCCCATCGGTCGGTCAGTGGCCGCGTATGCCACGATCAGGGGTGGCACAGGCCTCATGGGGGTGAACATCCACCCCCATGTGGCCTGTGCAACCCCGCTCACTGCCCGAATACCCCGATCACCGTGATAGGGGTAATCGGGCGGTGGCATAGCATAGGCCACATCGGGGTGGTGGTGATCGGGCCTCGGGGGTGGCACAGGGCGGCGACATGGAGGTGATCAGGGGTGGCATAGGCCTCATCAAGGGGGTGATCCGATCACCCCCATGTGGGCCTGTGCCACCCCGCTCACCACCCGACTACCCCGATCCCGTGATCGGGGTAATCGGACGGTGGCATCGCATAGGGCAGGCCTGATCGGGGGTGGCACAGGCCACATGGGGGTGATGGCTGGGGGTGGCACCAGGCATTGCAGGCCTAGGGTCGTCGGTGGTAGGTAAGTTGGTGGGTGGCTGGGTAGGTGGCAGGCCAGGCAGGCATAGTGGGGTAACTGGTCACCCCTACCTTTTATTAGGGACTACTAGGGGTTTGGTTTGGCCAGGGGCAGGGCAGGTGCCAGGTAGACTTACTGTTAGGTAGACTGCAGAGCAGATGTGAGTAGTTTCAGCCAGGGAGGTCTCTCAGTCTCAGCGTGACCAGGGTCAGGAAACAGAAAGGGGGAAGGGACAGGCAACTGGTGGTTTTATTCACTGTATCAGTCAATCAAAAAGTAAACTCGAGGCCCTATTAGCTGGCGGGCGCTCAGGGCTAACGGTCTGGGTGGGTTTAGATTGTTCTCTTAGCAACTGTACAACCTTCCATCATTGATTGGTCAATGATGGAAGACTTTCAGTCATTAAATTGATACATTTATGACCGCCCATGCATATCGTCACTGTGATGGTGGGCGGCATGCATTAACGGTCAGGGGGCCAGGCCAGGACTCATTGAAGAGAAGAGTCTAAAGGTTAGTGTACTTTACTAGTGTAATATGATCACACAGGGTGCAGGGGGCTACAATAGATACACAGCAGCATTAGTTAATGTAGCGTAAGGGGTTTTCTTAAAGTGACAGTGTCCCTGGGAATAGTTTACTAACTTTACTTCATTTTATTACTGTATTAACACTTGAATGATGATGTACACCTTATATTTAATTGTTTTTGGGTTATTACTAATACATTGTTGTGATTTTTTATTGCAGGGTCACGAAAATATTTGGGGGGGCGTTTGCCCTGACGCCCTAATGGACGGGCCGCCCCTGGATCTAATAGGCATTACTGAAATGTGGTGTGATGAATCTCATGACTGGACTGTTAATCTGGATGGTTATAACCTATTTCAGAAAGATTGGGGCAATGTTAAATTACTAGGAGTGCTATGTCTGTATATTAAGCCTGGATTTAAGCCTATAGTCAGAGAAGATGTTTTTTGGTGGAACTAGCAGTAATATTGAATGTTTGAGGGTAGAGTTAAATAGCGGATGAGCAAATTCCAAAAGAATATTGTTAGGAGTATGCTATAAACCCCCAAATATAGCTGAAAGTGAGGAAATGCAATTATTGTTACAGATTGGAAATGCAGCTAAGCATGGTCAAGTTTTAATAATGGGAGATTTTAACTACCCTGAAATAAACTGGATGAATGAGACCAGCAGTTCAGCTAAGGGGAGCAGGTTCTAAAGTACACACAGAGATCATTATCTGGCCCAGGTTATACAAGAACCTACTAGAAATGAGGCTATCTTGGACTTAGTCATCACACGTAATATTGATATAGCATCAAATGTTGAAATAGGGCAACATTTGGGAAACAGTGATCACAACACAGTTTCATTTGAGATTGAATTAAAAAAAAACATAACTGTAAGGGGTTAACAAAAACTCTTAATTTTAAAAGGGCAGATTTTAATGGTCTAAGGGCAGCAATACAACGTATAGACTGGGACAGAGAACTGGCAGGTAAAAATACTAAACATAAATGGACAACATTCAATATTATATTTCACTAAATATACATACTTATCACCATATACCATGGGGAAATAAAATTAGAAGTAGTAAATCACAACCCATGTGGCTTAATAATGACTTAAAGATGAAGATGAGGAGTAACAAACATGCATTTAAATCATACAAACAAGAGGGGACAGAGACCGCTTTACGTGAGTACAAGGAAATCAACAAGGCTTGCAAAAGGGCTAAAAGCGAAAATGGAAAGTTAGTTGCAAAGGAGAGTAAGACTAAACCCAAATTATTTTTTTCATATATTAATGGGAAGAAGGCGAGGAATGAAGCTATAGGAACATTACAATGTGAAACAGGCTGTCTAACAATTAGTGACCAGTAAAAGTTAGATGAGCTAAATAGGTTATTTTCATCTGTATATACAAGGGAGGTACCAGTGGTTGGGACACTGCAACATAAGGGGCTACATTACCTACACCTAATAATTGGTTAACACAGCAAGAAATCCAAAAGAGTTTGGAAAAAATAAATGTTAATAAAGCCCCAGGTCCTGATGGAATGCATCCAAGGGTACTGAGCTCTGAAATAGCAAAACCATTATATCTAATTTTTCAAGATTCACTCAACACTGGGTCTCTACCAGATGACTGCAGAAAGGCAGAGGTGATACCTATGTTTAAGAAGGGAGCAAGAAAAAATCCAGAAAATTGAAGACCTATAAACCTCACTTCTGTAGTGGGAAAGCTGTTAGAAGGGTTAATAATATACAAGAATATGTCTATTTAAACAAGATTATGGACATGGATTTATGAAGGATAGGTAATGTTAAACAAACCTAATTAGTTCATCTGAAGAGGTTAGTAGGAACTTGGATCAAGGCAACTCAAAGCATGTACTATTTTTGGATTTTGCAAAGGCTTTTTATACAGTGCCACATGGAAGACTATTGAGCAAACTAAGGGATACAGGAATTGCAGTAAATATCTGCTCATGGATTGAGAGCTGGCTAAAATACAGGAAACAAAGGGTTGTTGTAAATGGAACATACTCAGATTGGACTAATGTGGTAAGTGGGGTTCCTCGGGGGTTAAGTATTAGGTCCTCTCCTTCTTAACATATTTATCAATGACTTAGAAGTAGGATTGGATGACACTAAGTTGTGCAAGGTAATTAAAACGGATAATAATGTACTTTCCCTCCAAAGGGATTTGCATAAATCAGAAAAATTGGGCGACTAAATGGCAGATGAGATTTAATACAAATTAATGTAAAGTTATGCATCTGGGAAGGAAAATTAGCCATGCAATTTATAATCTTAATGGAGCAAATCTAGCGGTATCAGTTATTGAAAGGAATTTGGGAGTGCTTGTGGACCACCACCTAGGTAACAGTATACAATGCCAAGCAGCATCTGCAAAGGCAAGTAAAATATTAGCATGTATTAAGAAGGGCATAGAAGCAAGGGAAGCAAATATAATTCTGCCACAATACAAATACCTAGTACACTCTCATTTGGAATATGGAGTACAATTTTGAGTACCACTACATTTTAGAGCTGGAAAAAGTACAGAGAAGGGCAACAAAACTAGTAAGGGGAATTGAGGGGCTAGGTTATGAAGAAAGACAAACCAAATTCAACTTTTTTTCTATAGAATAAAGGTGCCTAAGATGGGATATAATTACCTTATATAAATATATCCAGGGTCAATACAAGGCTTTGTTATGTGAACATTTTGTGCCAAGGGGTTATCAACTGACAAGGGGATATCCTTTGACAGTAGAAGTAGATTTAGATTTCACCTAAAAGAAAGAAAAGGGTTCTTCACAGTAAGAGTGGTTAATCTTTGTAATTCTCTACCAAGGGAGGTGGTAACAGCAGATTCGATAGATAACTTTAAAAAGAGATTGGATATATTTTTAAATAAAAAGGGCATTCAGGGTTATCCTGAATAATTAGAGAGGGAGTATTGATCCAAGGAGGAGTCTGATCGCCAGAATCTGGGGTCAGGAAGGAATTTTATATTTTTTCCTCTGTGAGACAATTGGCAAAATTTCACTTGTTTTTTTTTTCTGTTTGCCTTCCTCTGGATCAAATAACAATTAACAATTAATCTGCATATTGCGGAGGAGATCTAAAAAGGTTGAACTTGATGAACTTAAATTATTTTTTCAACCTCCTTTACTATGTAACTATGTAACTATGAGATTTGACTCTCACCTCCTGTAACCTCAGGTATATAAGGCTGCTTGCAATACCACTTGGGTAGTTTGTCAGTGTTTTACCTGCACTAGAGGTGTTGTACTCTCTCTCTCTCTCTCCCTACCCTTTTCTTTATTACACTTAACATATTCAACCATGAACAATGTTTTTTTTATTTTTTATTTCATTTAAACATTGTACAAAACATACAAATTTAGGCATACATAAACACACAATTAACCGCCTTAGCGGTAATCCGGAGCATGGCTTGGGGTTAATTTTCATTACCTAAAGAGGCAAACCTGAGCCACGCTCGGGATCACACGTTTTCCTCCCCCGACATCCAGCGAGCGTATCGATGCAGGGGGGAGGGCGGAGCAAGGCGTTTTGGCCGTGTCAGCACCCCCAAGTGTACCGCTTTAACAGTCGGGAGCACTAACACAGCTATACTGCCAGGGCGGTTAAAATAGAGTTAACAAATATTTCTTAATTTCCAATCAGATGAGAATCAAGGAAAAACGATAAACATAAACAAAGATAGAGTTATGTGGTATTCTGGTCCCAAAGAAACCATTTGCTGGCAGTGTATTTCCCTTTTATATTAAGGCGAGTAAGGACCCTTTCCAGTTCTCTATCTCTATCTCTATCCATTATTCTTTTTACTTCAGCCCAAATGGGTATACAATTTGACTTCCATGACTTTAATATAAGCCATTTCGAAGTAAATAAAATATGTGAATGTAATAATACATTTGATATATTCAAAATTTGGGACACACATTGATTCCAGAAATCTTTAACAATGGGACATTGCCACCAAATGTGTAAATGAAAGCCTTCCTCCCCACAACTTCTCCATCATATTTCGGAGTTTATTGAATTTACTTTTTATTTAGAGTAGTTGGGACAAGGTACCATATTTGTATTAGTTTAACATAAAACTCTCTGTATTTTACTACGGATTCTTATTTTAAAAAAAACAAGATCTCCATACTATATCTAAATGTGGTAAAATTGTAAAAATAAGAGATGAATGGATTAAGACTTACAAGATGAGAAGATGGGAAATGGATGTGGAAATGTCATGGCCTATAGAAGAGTTGTTAAAAGTCCATGAACAATGTTTTTGATGAAATGAGAACAGCTACAGAAAAGGTATGAGAAGATTCCTCAAATTTTATATTATAGCTCCCTGAGACATACAGAGTAGGACTTTACATCTTGAAATCATTCCCAACACTGGAAGACTATCTGGAGTATCATATTACTTGACTACAGATTACAACCCTATAAATCCCACTCAAGAGCACTACAGAGGGTTGTTTAATTTTTGATTGTAATTCAGTGGTTTGCTCTGTCCCAACCCCACATTTACCATTATTTTTGAGCATAAGAACATATGCTAATATATTATTATTTATTATTATTTTTACTGTGCTTCTGTATTTTTCCTCAATAGCATGGTGCTCCTCTCAAATCCTTCATTTCTGGGTGACTCAAGCAGCACTAAACTGGTGGTCCCAGGGTTACAGATGACCTGACTTAAAGACAACCCATACTTAAGAACAGGCTCCCAAGGCTTTTTCTATGAGTTTGTTTTCATGGTATGTTTGTTTGAATTAAGAGAAAGAGCACACTAGTGTCTGTAACTTAATATTACAGTACAGGGGTATTAATAATATTACTATACAGTATTACACTGTATTATAATTACCACATATGAACCATTATAGTATTAATAATAATCAACATCATCATCAGATAGTTACATCCAAATTCAGTTAAAAGACGAGTAACAAACAAATCCAGTTAAAAGGAACGTATCTCGTCCATGGGACCGTCCATATCTGTGTATAACAATACAAACGTCTTTCATTCAAATCTCTTTATATGAGTTTATATGATACAGATTTGGAGGGCCATTTGGTGAATTTGTCTCCTTTTTCTACTAAGATATAATTCCTGTGCTCCAGGAGCAAATTTACCCTTTGCATTCCACTGGCTGTGCGCAGGGTTGGGGAACAGCTCCCCTACTTCATGAAGGTGATGCTCTTATGTCAGTCACTCTCACTCAACACTGGCTCCAGGAAGAAGGAAGAAATGGGCAAGCGGAGCTGACAGGTGTGAAGATGGCACTAGACCGAGTGAGGCTAGGAAAAGGGAGAAGGACATGAAATATGCATGTATGCTGCTATACATAATGGCACGGGTGTATCCATGAAATCAGGATCTATATGCTAGTGTAGTAAAGAATTATAGAGTAGCATATAGCAGCTTTACAACTATGTTTTTATTAATTGCTGTGAGATGTTTTGTTTTTTAGATAATTTGTTGTGAGAATGTGACCATTTAAAAATGTGTGCTTTTATTAACATGTTTCTTTCTAAAGTTAAACTGGTTATTTTATGGCAGGTAGCGATTCAGTTATTAAGTCTGTTCTGTGCTCTCCATCTCGTTCTTGTTTGATTCGATTCTGGGAAGTAACCAACAAGTTAAATTATACATGAAACAGCTAGAAATGTTTGCAACAAACATTTCACCTCTCGTCTACAAGGTGTGGATGGGAACATGATTATCAAGTATTTGTGCTTTTTTAGGCAAAGTAGCAAATTAAATAGCACTGAGTATTGCACTTAAATAATAGCCAGGACAAAATGCAAAATTAAATAAAAAGTAAAAATTAAACCCTAATTTTAAATTGTAATTATATATATATATATATATATATATATATATATACATACATATATATATATATATATATATATATATATATATATATAGCTTTAACATTATATTTATTTAGAGAATATTACTATATGTAGGTCATTAAATACATATAAAATTGCAACTAGTTATCAATCAACAAAAATTCATAGTATTAAGCATTTTTGAAACATTATATACATTCAGTTTCTTGTTTGAAACCTTTTGGTTGTATGCAGAGCTTTCTGTCACTGAGTCAAATTTTAAGTTAAAAAAAAACTATGGATTCAGTGTGCATTTGTTTTATTCAATGAGTTTAAATGCTTAAGGACCCTCACTTTGATGACAGTTGCTGGTTTTGGCTTGAAATGGGTAATAAAGTGTGTAATGATGAGGTGTTTATTTAAAAGATTAAAATAGTAAGAGCCTATGGCACAACTTCATGGCCTTAAAGCTACATGTAAATCCTGCTAGTGTAGAATTACCAGAGCTGTTATATATTCACATAGTAAAAAAGATGAAGCTCTTGATGGTATGAAGTACAAGGTTCAGCACTTTTTGAACAAACGTGTATATATCTATAACATTTAGATAATTATGGATCCATTAAAATAATTTTGTTTTTGGAGGCATGTTATTGTTTCCATTTTTACTTTGTGTAAACAAGTGCAGATTATATGCTTTGGCCCAGGTCATTAAAGTGCCACTTTGGTCCCCATATGTGTGCTGCACCATAAGACAGGGTGAAAAGGCATGTGGAAAAAGTATTTTTATTTTTACTATTAGTGCTGAATTCATGGAGTTGTGCTCAGTACAAGTCAGGGGTTTTCTTGTTTACAATCTGTAACAGTATACATTGCATTGCTAATAAGCCTTGTACTGTGTGGTGTAATAAATATTAATTTCAACCAACCGTGTGTGAACTGTGGAGCTTGTGAGTAAGACAATGTATATATAGCATTGTATTCCTTTTATAAGTCAGAGAAAACTAAGTGAAAATATAGGGCCTCATTAAAGTGTCCAAATTGTAGTTACTATAGAGCGTGATGTAGCCACAAAAGTTACTTCCATTAAATTAGCCTCTTTTAGCTACCCGCAATCGATCTGCGGGTTACAGGCTGAAAAGCAACTGCAATTGTCAAAATGATAACTCGAACCAATCTAAGCCTTTGATCTGTCAAGCCCACAAAAGTTACAATCGCTAAAATTGCAGATCGCTATTAAATTGCTACAATTCCTTAAGCCCTCAATTGCTCTCACACCCGTAAATGGCAAATATATATAACACATATTATAATTGTCAGACTGTGAGTTGTCGTCAAGCTTTGCGAGCTCACAAAGCGAGCTTGCAGAGCTTGTAAAGCGATGGACGCAGTTCGGGCCGGTAATGCAGTCCTTGAGAAGCGAGAGCCGCAATTTGTGGAGGCTCCCACATCAGCTCCAATGAGGCGAAGTCTCATTGCAGGTCGCAAATGTGGACCTTGCAAAGCGAGTGTCCGCATTTGTGGAGGTAGAGGCTCTATGGTGCCTCAATCTCTGTAAAAAACAACACAAAAAAGCGGGACTTGGAAAAAAAATAAAAGAGCCGCAGGTCTTTGAAAAAAAAAAACAACAACGCGGGATGAGGAAACCGGGACTTAGAAAAAAAATATGACTTGTGGGAAAATAATGAAGAAATCGCAAAAACACACACAGCACGGGGGGACAGCCAGGACTTCTGGGAGCAAAGTTGCAGGAGATTAAAGTTGAATTTAAGGCGTTTCGGCAAATGAAGATCGGCTAAGCAACAGAAAAATGGCATCCGAAAACAAAGAAAAGGAGGCTACGCGACCCTGAAGCTCGCAAAACACCGCCAAGGATGTAAAAAGTTTTAAAAATAACAATTACAAGGTTTTAGAGAAAAAAAAGACCCGAAGTTAACGGCCGCACATTGAAAAACATGAAAAGCACAACAACAAAAAAATACAACATAAAATAAACATCACACACAGAACGGGGGGACAGCCAGGACATCTGGGAGTGAGGTTGCACACCAATTTAACTGAGGCTAAAAGAGACAGAGCCGTGAAAATCCCCTCCATGCACATACAAGTTAGCCAGGAACGTAGGGGATACAAAATATAACATTACAACGGACGGAAAATGCTCATATGCCAAGTAACACATAGAAAAAAGCAGCTATTTTACAACTTTAACTTGCAACTAATAACGTTAGGATTCTAAAATGCCGCTTTACCCGCCTAAACAAACGGTTTGGCCTTGCGGACGCAGCCTATTTACACTGCACACTTGGCACATTGCTGACACTTTCTCCTCAGCTGATCAACAGTCCAACTGTACATTTTCAGATGCAGGAAAATCCAAAGAGATTGTTAGCTCTTCAGGATATTGATTGTTGCATATTAAATATAAATAGGTAAAGTATATTTATTTATTAATTCATATTACTTTATTAATTCAGTGTACTCAAATTTTTTGATATTAAACACTGTACTTATATATCTGTCTTCGTGAAGAGCACCAAAGGGGATCGTTGCAAAGCAGGCACGTGAAGTACACAAAGGGAGAGGCTCACAAAGAGCACCGAAGGCGCTCATTGCGAGAAACACGATGAGCGCCAAAGGCGCTCAGTGCGGGGCTCGCAATGAGCGCCGAAGATCCAAAAGCCTTACATTGTGTGGCAAACAGCATTGCCATGGCCTCAAATTTTATAGCCGTCATTTTTGACAAGCAAGTTCTAGTCACACATAATAGTTGTCAAACTGTGAAAGGCGCTCATTGCGAGGCCCATGAGGAGCTCCAAAGGCGCTCATCGCGAGGCCAGTAAAGTAGAGGGGGGAGGCTCGCAATGAGTGCCTCCCATCAAGTAGAGGGTGGGAGAAGTAGAGGGGGGGGGAGAGGCTCGCAATGAGCGCCAAAGGTGCTCATCGCAAGGCCAGTAAAGTAGAGGGGGAGAGGCTCCCATTGTGTGGCAAACAGCATTGCCAGGCTTCACTTTTTATTGCTGTAATTTTTGACAGGCAAGTCGCTATATATAATGTTATTCTTGGCACCAGAGTGGGGCTCGGAGGGCCCAATCTAAAAAAATAATTTGGTCTACCGCCACCTAGCAGGGCCCAAATTTATTTATTTGCACTGGGGCCCTCCATTCACTAGCTTCACCACTGGATAGATGGATAGATAGATTAAAAGTCTATAACTTTGACACATTCTGTTTTAGACATATTAATTCCTACCTACCTTGTTATGATGCAGATAGATAGACAGATACATACACACATAAATATATATGTAAATATATAAAAAAGTAGAAGACTCTGATCAAAGGACTTAGACACAGCAAATCTATTAAAATAGAATATACAAGCAATAATTAAACATGCCAATGTCTAACTCATTTTTTTTAAATATAGCCAGCAACTTTTGCATATTTTTCAAGTCTCTATGTGATGTTACAGAGCTCATTGTTCTACATTTGGTGACATAAGAACATTATCAGGTATGCAATACATGAATATAACATACATTTTTAGTGAAAACCCTATCTTTAGATTAATTAGATTGTGTTAAGGTTATCCAAATTGGACTACTAGTATGTCTATAGCTTAAGGGGAGGGTTATCCTATGGAGCTTACTTTGCATTGAGTCAAGGGTCAACATGTTGTTGTAGTCTTTCAACAGAGGTGAATATAGATCTTACCTGAATCTAATGTTCCTTCCACTCCTCCTAGTTTTCTAATTCTAATAAAAACCAATATTGAGTGATCCTTTGGAAAAAATACCACATCTTAATATCATACAGGGAAATCCAAAATGTCAATCTAGCCTATTTTAATTAGACATTTAATTATCTTATTGTGTTTTGTTTCTGCACAGAGTGTACTATAGATGAGCATTTACTTTGACTGCCTTTTCATTTCATTATCCATTTCCCCAAACATACAATTTACATACTTAGCATTCAGCATAGTGTGTTGGATTAATATAACTCATTAAAATGTTTGGTAATCATTGTTGTAAAGCTACATATTCACTACCTACGCAGCAGAATACTCAACTGGATGGATTGTTATGAGTACTATTTTTACTCCATCTTTTATAAAATAAGAAACAAAAAAGTCTTAAAAAGTGATATGCACTATATCAATCAAGAAATATGTTGTAAGGATTTACACAATTGACTAAAGCAGATTATACTCACATTTACTGGAAATTTATCAGGGCCAGCATTGTTTTTGTATATTCAGATCCATGGCTTTAATACAAAGCAGTAACGTACATTGGCCTGGTTGCCAGTCACTGATATAGTTCAAATTGCTCTAAAGTCATAACGATCAATTTATTTAAAATATATATAGAACAATAAATAAAAACGATCAAACTATGCATATGCATCTTTGTTCACGAACCAGCTGAGGGAAACACAAGATGCAGGCAAGAAAATGTTATTGTAAAATAGTTTCAGGAATTGTTGCTTAGTCTTTCAGTTGTGTCCGACTCACAATGACCCTATGGAGTACAGCACACCAGACCTACCCCTCTGAGGTCCCTCAAGCTCATGTTCATTTCTTCACTGACCTCATCTTTCCATCTCCATATCTGCCATTCACTTCCATCTGAGCCTTCAATTTTCCCCAGCATCAGAGTTGTCTCTAGGGACTTCTGTCCTCTCATGATATGACCAAAACATTTTAGTTTAAGCCTCATGATCATACCTTGATTTCCTGATGTTCTGATTTATTAGATCTTCTTGCAGTCCAAGGAACTCTAAGCAGCCTTCTATATTGCCCAGCTCTCACATCTTCTTTATCTGATCTGCTTCTGTTAAGTCTATACAATTTTTGTCATGTATCACTCTTACTTCGGAATGAAAGGTTTCTTTGAGATTCCCAATCTTCTTGAAGAGATCTCGCGACTTTTGTGTTATCTTCTTCAATCTCTTTACATCGCTCATTATAGAATGTCTCCTTCGGTCTTCTTTTTTATTTCTTTTTTTCAAAGCCTGCTCAGACAGCTGTTTCACCTTCTTAGTTTTCTTTACTTTAGGGATAGCATTTGTTGGTGTTTCATGGACAATGTCACAAACTTCTGTCCAAAGTTCTCCAAGCATTCTGTCTTCCATGTCTAGTCCCTTACATCTATTCTTTACCTCTACTTCATATTCACAGGGGATAGTACTCTTCTACTATAACAGTTAAGGTTCATGGAATAATCTATTTAAATATTTTGGTTTGTTTTTTTAGGAAATAAACAAAATAAAAGAAATAAAAAAATAAAAAAGAGATAATGACAGACATAGAAATAACTAGTTTCCAAAAAAAAAATTAATTTCCTCTCAATTTAATGTAAAAGTTTAGTTTTAAGTACCTTTTTTCCACATGATATCACTAGTGATGTGAATATAATGATATCAATCTGGCTAGAGAAAATTAGTTCATAGAATATCTATAACAGTTGATTTATCAGTTGCAATCTTCATCACCAGTGTCAGAATGGGGATACATTACCTTCAACAAATAATTGGTTAACGCCGGAAGAAATCCAAAAGAGGGTGGAAAAATATCAATTTTAATAAAGCACCAGGTCCAGATATAATATATCCAAGGGTACTGAGGAAACTGGGTTTTATAATAGCCAAAACATTATATCTATAAGCAGATGTGATATCTTTATTTAAAAAGGGAGCAAGCATACATCCAAGCAATTACAGACCCGTAAGTCTCACCTCTATAATGGGGAAGCCTAAAAGGGTTGCTAAGGTATAGCATAAAGGAATTTATCCATCTGAATAAGATAATATGTAGAAGTCAACACAGATTTATGAGGCATAGGACATGTCAAACAAATCTAATCAGTTTCTGTGATTTTATAAGTAGGAACTTGGACCAAGGCAACTCTGTGGATGTAGTCTTTTTGGATTTTACAAACGCTTTTGATACAGTGCCACATACAAAGTTATTGTACATATTAAGGGATATGGTTAAATATATACACATGGGGTGAGAACTGTCTAAAAGACAGGAAATAAATGATTATTGTAAATGTTACATACTCAGATTTGACTTATCTGGTAAGTGGGATTCCTCAAGGTTCAATTGTAGGTCCTCTCTTTTTTAACATGTTTATTAATGATTTAGAACAGGAAAATTTTGAGCCCGATTAAATTGCATGCCCACATCTCACAGGAACTAGGCCGTTTGTCTGCAGGTGTGCTGCGGGCTCCTGTTCGTCTCCGGAGCTATTCAATTGATCAAGCCCGCAAGTTACTGGCCCAAAGCCGACTCCATAAACCATGCACTGGTTCATAGCAGTTCAGGGCGGTAACATGATCAATTAAGCAAGACCGCAACCTCCCATTTCAAATCAGCCAATAGAAAATGAGAACGTCATTCTTACAATAGTAAAACATAGAGGTTACATGTCAATCAATTAGGTTCGGGGGTCCGATATGCGACCAGACTTGCAAAACTGCAAAATACGGTATTATGAAAATGTATTCCAATACAGTCCTGGTCCATATGGTTGGCCTGATATGTACTAACTCATTGATTCCCGAGATCGAAAAAAAACACGGAATGAAACATAAAAATGCTAAAAATTATTTACTGCCGATTTGTGAGCTTGAGACTGTTGTGCAATTAATTCTAATGTCTTTCATCGCTTTCCCCATTATTTACAGTGCAGTATTGATTAGTTATTTGCATTTACAGCTCTACGAACAGGTGTTTAATTAACCCCCTTGTGAGTAGGATTTTCTCCTTCATTTGCCATTTACGGGTATGAAAACATTTGCGGCCTTGAGGAATTGAAGCAATTGTATATAGATTTGTGATTTTAGCCATCGTAATTCTTGCGGACGGGAAAAATCAAAGGCTTCGGGAGGTTGTAAGTTCAAGGTTTAACCATCACAAAGTTTTCAAGGCCGTAACCTGTAACCGTAAACCGTTTGAAGCGTGCAAAAAGACGCCAATTGAATAGCAAATTAATTATTTTTTTCCAAAGCACCCTACAAGATTGGAAACTCGCTACTTACAATCTAAAGGGAATAAAAGAGGCAGAGACTTGGGGAGGAACAGATAGGGGATAGCAAGGTAGGATAGCAAGGTAGGATAGCAGGTAGGAAGGTATGTGACATTGTGAGGTGAATGGCTCAGGTGTGTAATATGTTATCTGTCATTAGTGGTCACATAATATAACCTGCTAGTGGAAATGTCAGGTCAGGTCCTGGGTTCGGAAATGTGTCTCCAGAAGCCAAAAGGAGAGACAAGGAAGAGAGATGCAAATGGGACTCACAGAAGTGTTTCTGCTTATGAGCTTGAGATGGGGGAGGAGATAGTGGGTGGAGGAAGGAGTTTAGCTCACGGGAGCATAAAAGAGGAGATGAGAGCATGGAAGGTGACATGGATCTTGCGAAAGATCAATGTCTCCATCTTTGCTGATGACACTAAGTTGTCCTTAGTAATTAAGTCAGAAATGGATGTACTTTCACTACAATAGGGGCTTATGTAAACTAGAAGAATGAGTGGTTAACTAGCAGATGAGATTTTATACAAATAAATGTAAAGTTATGCATTTTGCACGGAAAAACAAACATCTATGTATAATCTAAATGGAACAAATTTAGCGTTATAAGAGCTAGAAAAAGGATTTAGAAGTGCTTGTGGACAACCACCTAGGTAACAGTGCTCAATGCCTAGCAGCATCTGTAAAGACAGGTAAAATATTAGCATGTATTAAGAAGGTTATAGAAGCAAGGGTAGCAAATATAATTGTTTGAAATGTTGTGTACAATTTTGGTCATCACTTCAAAATGTATATTTTCAATTTTATCTGGTGACAAAAATAAAGATTATTCATTTAAAAAAAAGGAAAGGAAGATATGGTGGAAATTGAACCCATGTCTGCCACCTCACGGTTCACACACAAAACCACTGGACTGGAAACATGCTTAAAGTTAAGGGACAAATAGTTTTTATATGGTATTTTAAATAACTAAACTTGATTATGTTCAAAATGTGTTATAAAGTTAAAAAAATTAACACAGCTTTACATTTTTAACTTTTTGCATGAAAAATCCCCCTTAAAACCTTAGCTAAATTAGTATAACAGTCATAATTTGTTTTGGCCTATCACCGGCAGCTATAACATTGTTTCAATAACTGTACAGCAAAACATCTTAGGATTTGTAGTATTTTTTGTCCTGCACAAGGAAGCAAGGAATAGCTAAGACATTGCTAAGTGGATTTCTGCATTGTGCTGCTGCTGGATTGAAGGTTAGTATAGGATTAAAAATTTACCTAAATGCAGTGTTTCTATTGGTTGGTACCAGATGCCTATGTAGGCACCTCTGAGGGTGTGGAAACCTATTTTGAGGCATGCGGGACTTGGAGCTGGCGCTCATCCCGAGACACGCAGGAATTGGAAAAAATTATGGGCAGTATGACTTAGGACCCGAAGCACGTAGATGGACTGTGGGGCTCGCAAAAATACAACTTTAGCAGCAGCACCAGGAACTGGAAAAACATTCAAATTCACGTACACACTCACACACAACACAGGGGGAGAGTCAGGGAGCCTGTGAGGGAGGTTGCAAGTTAATTTGAGACATACTTTTTTTCAAGATTGAAAATCACCAAAACGAGAAAAAAAATGACGTAAAACGTGGCCGAAGGACGTAAATTCGAATCCTAAGCAGACCTAACGCAAACCAGCAACACATAATAAAACGGGGTAACATTTAACTCAAGCCACTAACACTGAACCCAAGCCAGTAACACTTTACCCAAGGCAGTAGGCCCCTAAACTACACAGGCATATAAAGTACACAGGGGGAGAGGCTCTCGATGAGCGCCAAAGGTCCTGTAAAGTAGATGGGGAAAAGGCTTGCAAAGAGCGCCAAAGGCACTCAGTGCGGGGCACGCGATGAGCACCGAAGGTGTTCAGAGGGGCCATATCCTCGCATTTTGTGGCAAACAGCATTGCCAGGCTTCAAATTTTATTGCTGTAATTTTTCGCCGTCGCTAGTAATAATAATAATAATAATAATAATAATAAATATGGTAAGCAAAAACTATGTTTTGGTTATATTGCACCAGAAGTTATAGGTAGCCTGAACTCTCCATTGGCTATGCTCTTGATATGTGCATATTTCCACTTATACTTTAGTTATGTGATATGTTATAATCTGGGTATGTTCATGCACTAGTCACTGCATATACCATACCTCAGCAATTGTTGTGCACCGGAAAACATTATGCTTTCATTGATAGTCTTCAAAATTTGTCACCAAAATATCATTCCCTTGGCTAATGAATTAAATGAATCAAAAAGCTGTTTTTTTTTTACTTTCTAAACTTTTCATGATTGAACATTCCCCAGATATAAGCATTATAAAAATAGCAAATTAATCAGCAAATAGGCTAGATAATATCTGCAGTAAGAAACCATTCTGCATTTTTGTGTAATTAGTGCTTGAATTAGCAAATATTTTAATACTGTTTTATAAACCCCAGTGCCCCACAAAGTGTTGAGATTTAGTAAAATGTAAGGTCAGTATAACTGTTCTTGGAATGATATGCCTTAATAAGATAAATATATAGTATTGAAATGGTGGGAAAGCAAGTAATTTTCCGTGCAAGCTTTTTAAAAAAAGATCAACATTTTTAATTACATAACAATAAATGTACTACTGTGCATAACTGTATTTTAATAAAACATAACATAAATAATAAAAAATGCTAGCAAAGAATAATATGATAATATATTCTAATGTAGATTTACAAATATATGTACAATTTAAAATGCTCCTTTATATGAATAAAGTAAAGAAACAAAAGTATCTAAAATATTATATATTTCAAAGTTTATTAAAGGGACACTGCTATCAGGTAGGGTGTGAACAAGAATGTGGTAAATTCCTTTCCTTTTTAAAATTGCTGCTAAATTAAATGAGTTATGAGTTTTTAAAGTTATTGGTTTCAGGCACCGTCTAACCTCCTGAATATATATATATATATATATATATATATATATAGTAATTTAGTAATTATTAATCCATATATATATATAGAGAGAGAGAGATTAATAATGAGTATTGCAATATAATTTGATACCTTTTGTATTGGACAAACGTCTTATTTATAATGACGAGCTTTCGAGAGGTATTACCTCTCTTTATCAAGTCTCAAGCAATACTACATGAGATGGAACCCTCAGTTTGAATAATAACAGCAGATGCAGATAGAGTGGAAACAGCATCTGACATCATCAGGTAAATACATATATGGGGAATAAACACAACATAGCAAAGGAAACATATATACACATAACATATACATATTTAAAATGCTCCTTTATATGAATAAAGTAAAGAAACAAAAGTATCTAAAATATTATATATTTCAAAGTTTATTAAAGGGACATTGCTATCAGGTAGGGTGTGAACAAGAATGTGGTAAATGCCTTTCCTTTTTAAAATTGCTGCTAAATTAAATGAGTTATGAGTTTTTAAAGTTATTGGTTTCAGGCACTGTCTAACCTCCTGAATATATATATATATATATATAGTAATTTAGTAATTATTAATCCATATATATATATATACTAGCGACTTGCCCGTCAAAAAATGACGGCAATGTGATGTATATGTTTGTGAAGTTGTTTAGTTATTTAACTATATTTTTGACCCTTGTAAGTATTGTGATATGAACATGTATTTTTTTTAAACGTTGATGTAATGGTTTTTTAAAATGAAATTTGTATCTGAAGAATTGTTCAGTTTAATATACATATAATCCAGAGAAAAGTAAAAAGTAAAAAGAGTTTTTTAAACGTGGCGAATTTTAACCTGGAGTTTAAAATATATGTAAGCAATAACCTTGAAAGTATATATTTTTAAAATTGAACTTTATTTTTTATGTAACTTTGTAATTTTTGCAAAACATTTGTCTAATTTTGAACATTATAAACAGGAACATAGTAAAAACATTTTGTAACATAATTTTCAATTAAAAGTATTAACATTTGAATGTAAAAACAGTTTAACTTTAAATTAATCAGTATTAACATGCAATTTATATCAGAATAATTGTTAAGTTTAATATACATTGAATGTAGAGGAAGGCATACAGTAAAAACTCTCCTTAAACCGTACGTAATTAAAGTAATTCATTACAGAGCACATAAACTGTCGATAAACATTAATGTAGGTAGTAATCTTAAGATAACATAGAATATTTACATTGTGACTTAAAAGGTGCTTGAGCTCTTAACATGAACTTTGTAATATGTTGAATGAAATAACTTGAAAATATTTTTTTTAAACTTGTAACATTAGAAACATTAACATAGTGACTTAACATTTTAACATATTTTTTCATAGAAATGCAAGGCAAGTATTTTGTGAGGCGAATTATCCATAAACATGACTTCCATTAATTATGACTGAATTAAACAACCAATTGTTTTGTATTTTTGAAAGTTTTTCCAAAATGTTTGCATGGCTTTAGTTTGTATCCTGCAAAGTTATAGTACTTCATAGTAGACAATGTTTTTAGTAAAAATACGTCCATCTTCTAATAAATCACCTTGACTTTCATTGTTTTCAATGTAAACTTTAATAGCCTGTGGATTTTTGCAGCGTGACAACGCAACGTACAATTGACCATGTGCAAAAACTGGTTCTTCCAAGTAAATACCCACAGATTTGAAAGTTTGACCTTGTGATTTATTAATGGTCATGGCAAATGCCATAATAATGGGAAATTGTCTTCTTTGAAGTATAAAAGGGAGACTACTTTCACTTGGTGCTAAATCTATTCTTGGTATGAAAACTCTCTCTCCTTTATGGGTCCCAGTTAAAATTTCAGCATCTATAAAATGGTCCTTTAATTGTTGAACAATTAATCTTGTGCCATTGCATAGGCCTTTTTTGGGGTTCATATTTCGCAGTAACATGATAATTGCACCTTTCTTTAGCTGCAAAATATGTGGTGGCATTCCAGAAGGAGTTAAAGAGTTAATGAATTCAGTTGAAAAGTTTGCCTGACTTTCATTGTCATCAGCAAGTACAGAATCAGCACTGTGATAATTTCTTTGTGGTGCATTAATTTTTTTTAAGATTTCATTATTGAGTATTAATGCATCTTTATTTTTACACGTCAGTATAACTTGGTTGGCAAGCTCGGAATATTCTTCGTTATTTATGCTCCCTTCAAATATAGCCGATATAATATCTTGTTGACAAATCATATGAGGTGGGATCTCTACAGTGTCGTCAGGTAAATGTAGTATTTTTTCTGTTCTGCCTTCTCCAATTTTAATAAGCCAATCATTGAAATCAGTTTGGCCTTCTGATCTCATATTTTGTTGCAGTTGAAGATGGGTAAAATGTTTCCATACTGTACTTGACTTTATACATGTTTCAATAATGTCTGTTCGATTTCCATGTACAACGACAGGTAATGTTTGTCTAAAATCGCCACCCAACAACATTACCTTTCCACCAAATGGAAAAATATTATCCATGACTTCACGAAGCAAACGGTCAATACATTGGAGGGCATAGCATGACATCATTGTGGCCTCATCTATTATAATTAATTTACATTTCTTCAATTTCTTTGCTTGTAAGGATGTCATGCGAATATCTGACACAGAATTTTCCAAAATAGGCACTGGCAGTTTAAATCCACTATGAACAGTTCTTCCACCTTCTAATAAAAGTGCAGCAATTCCAATAGTGGCAAACGCCATTGCTATATTTCCTTGTGCTCGTACTGAACTCATTAATAAATTGTACAAATATGTTTTCCCTGATCCGCCAGGTCCATCAAGATAGAAATAACGCTCTGTCACCATGTCATCATCTATAGCATTTTTAATGGCATGAAATGCTTGCAATTGTAGTGTATTTAAAGTTGCAAGTCTTGCTTCTGTTCTTTCTGCTTGTAGTTAAATGTCATAGTCTTCAAAGTTAATGTCATCTATTAGACCTGGATCAGGCAAATTAAAACTTGCACAACTTAATCCATGAGTTAAAAAGACTTCTTGAATTTCCATTAAGGCTTTTAAGTGTGCAATGGGTTTATTGTATCGTCGCATAAAGTCTTCAGCCATATTACTTTTAAAAGTCTCCCACAAAGCTAATGCATTTGGAGCATTTGAGAAGATACAAATAAAAGCAAATTGTTCTCTCATCTGTCGTGGCATTTGACATTGTGCTGCTTCTTCTAAACATCTTTCCCACTCTGTATCATCAGCGAGTAAGTTTCTATGTCTTGCAGCTAAATGGAAGGATTCATATACAATGTCATTAACAGTTCTTAATTGTTCAAAACTTTGTGCTCCTGGAACATTTAAAAGTAATATCCGTAAGCAAAATCGTTCAACATCTCTTGGACTGACTGTGTAAATTCGTGGAATTATTTTATTTCCTCTGGTTTTTCTTGCTCTCCATAATCCATTCACAAAAACATAGTGATATGGAATTTCAATATATAAGTATTGTGTTGCTTGAGCATCAGTGGAATTTAATGCAAACCATGCAGTTAGTGTAGTGTGACGATCTTCACTTTGGGCCAATGCATTCATTTCATTTCCAGCATGGAAATAGACTAAATGTCGTTGTGGCAAATGTACTGCTAACCTATATACTGCATGTGATCTATCATGCATTTCAAATTTTAAAAGCCGCCACATAGCTTCTGGCGCACTGACATAGCGAGCATCTACATGAGATGCAAGTTCATCATGTACTAACTCACTACTTTCAGGGTTGTCTGCACTTTTGACGACTACAGTAGCTGCATCGTAACCTTTGTAAATATATTTGTAGACATATTTAATGGATTTGATGGAAGTGCAGGCTTCTACGTTGATGTGGGCGTTGTACTTCATGAGTAAATGTGGATTGTAGGGTACTACATATCTATTGTCCACTTTTTTTCCACGAATAATGGCACTATCTCCTTCTCTTCTTTTATAAAGTGGATATCCATCACAATTTGCATATGTTTTGTCTCTATAATCTTTTGGAAAATCTTTTGAACATTGATTATTTTCCATACATGGTGATTGTGGATTAAGGTCTCCACAGGGTCCATGAATCATGCGATGAGTAACAATCTCATATAGTCTACCATATAGTTCTGGATCTGGTAGTTCAGCAACTATGACTGCATCCACTTTGTCCGAAGTATCTAATTTATCTTTCTCTTGAAGTATTATGAGAAGATGTGCATGTGGAAGGCCTCTTTTTTTGAAATTCAATGGTATATACATAAGCAAGACATTTGCCAAATAACTGATTTATAGTGAAGTCACGTATTAATTCATTTAATTTGATCTTAAAAACTCTGGCTACTAAATCTGGTCGATCTGAAGCACTTTGTCCAAGAAGTAGATTTAGTGTAATTTCTGGCCATTGTGGATTACATGTAAATGTCACAAATAAATCT
Source organism: Discoglossus pictus (assembly GCA_027410445.1). Classification (NCBI taxonomy): domain Eukaryota; kingdom Metazoa; phylum Chordata; class Amphibia; order Anura; family Alytidae; genus Discoglossus; species Discoglossus pictus. The sequence goes on along the minus strand of CM050167.1, from coordinate 294,656,050 downwards.
GGTTTTCCAAATTTTGTCACAATAGCCATAGCATCATTGTATCTTTCTCTCATATTTCGAGGAGATCCTTGAAAGGAAGATGGTAAAATGATGGCTTTGCCAGCTGTCATGTCTCTGCTTGTAGCCACGTCAGCAACATAGTCCATGAGTCCACAATTATGTTCTACACGTAGTTTATCTTGTTGATATTTTATAAAGTTTAAATTATTTGCCTCAACTTGCAAATATGAATCAATAATCCATTGTTGTGTTAGTTTCGCACCACATAAAATTGGATTAAATTCATCTGTAATGGCAATTTGAGCAACTTTAAATTCAAGCATAGAAACATTATTTCGGATTCTGGCTTTAGCATTTGGGTAACTGGGAAGGGTTAATTTTGGTTGCCAACCTGCTTCTCCGTGTGGGAAAAAGATGGGATATGTCATTGGATCTAAATTTGGACTTAAGATATTAATATTAATAAATGGTTGCTCCTCAGTTCTGGGATATACTCTAATGTCTCTTTGAAATGGTGGTTCTCCTTCATCATTCTGAAAGACCATTGCAACCTCATTTGATGTTGGCAAGTTATAACGACGTTTATCAGTATGTCTGTCTCTTTTAAGCACCATATTAACCTTTGGCATGGGTAATTGATGTCTTTGTGCATGAAGTAGTTGTTCATTTTCTACTTCTGCCAATTTTTTGTAAGCTTTACTGTAGGGATTGTTGTCCATAATGTTATTTAGCTCTATAAAAACACTGGGTAAGCATTTTTTATTTTCTTCCATCTGCATACGTTGGTCAACAGCTTCCATTGTATCTAGGACATATAGTTGAGCGAATTTTCTTTGCTCTCCTTCCTCTGGATGTAAATGTGAAGTCTGATGATAAATTTGTCCTTGGACTTTAAAACAGTAAGGACCATGTCCTGGTACATTAGCAGCCAATGTTGCCCCCATAGATGCAAATGATATGGCACTATTGTAGGATCTTATGTTTGTCTTAAAATTTTTGTAATTTGGAAAAGTAGGTTCAGTCATAATATTTTGTAAATAGGTTGGAAATTGTTTCCTTTCTCGAAGTTTGAACTTTCCTTTTTGACAACAACTAATAAATTGTCCATCTCGGGGTCTCTCCTGTTTAAAATAATAAGCCTCACAAAATTGACATTGAGTAGTCATGTCCCCACAACTATGAACCTCTACTGCTAAAGACTTCAGTAAAGGACAATTTGCAAAGCATATTGGATGTTGACTTTCATATTCATCAGATGAAAAGTCATGAAATGTTTCAACAACAGGTTCTAAATGTTTAGTTTTTTTCGTAGATTTTCTTGGTATATGTTGGACTTGTTTGGTTGAAATGTCCTGTAAGTTTTTAGTAAGAGTTTGTAAATGCTTTGTTTTTGTAGTTGCTTTTTTTGGTCTGTCTTGACTGGTATGTTGTAAAATGTCATCTGATGTTTTAGGAACAGTTTGTAAATGCTTTATTATTTTTTTATTTTTTTTGGTTGTATCTTTCATTTTTGCAGCTGATATTCTTTTATTTGCAAGTCTTTTGCGTTCTTTTTCTCGTCGAATTTCTTTCTCCTCCGGTGTCTGCTGGGCGGCCCATCTCTCTGGTCTTTCTCTAGTTTGACGTCTTTTCTTCTCTTCTTTGGTCTCGTTATCAGCCATATTAATCTGTAAAGGAAAAAAAATAAATGTAATTGTGTATATTTAAATTTGTAATTCCTGTTAAAGATTCTTGTGCACAATTGGTGAAATAAAAGGCAAATCATTAAGGTATCATTTATATTTAGAATGTATCATTTATATTTAGTTAAATTTATAATTCCTGTCCTCACTGGCTAAGAATTTGGCCAATGGAATAGTGCTGTAAATAAGCATGTAACATATTTTTTTCAAATAATGGTTTTATTTATTAAAAACGTTGTTTGTGGCTAGATATTTACCACTGCAAAACTTCTTTGCTAAAAAAAAAAGTGATGTGGTTATTGAGCTATGTATTGCATAGTAGCAATTTAAATAAAATAAGGGAGATAGTAAATTAATTATTTTATTTTTCTGTTGACACAGATGCAACTGAAAGCAGTTTCTTTAGTTTTATACTTTAGTACTTATACTTTACCTTGGTTGAAGTGTGATTTAAATCCGAATGTTTGTTGGTCCTCGGTTCAAAATCGTTGTCCAATGGTGTGGTCCTCTGTTGGAAGTCCTCGTCCGATGGTGTGGTCCTGTGGCGATAGCCCTCGTCCGATGTTGTGGTCCTGTGGCGATATCCCTCGTCCGATGTTGTGGTCCGTTGGTGAAAGTCCTCGTCTGATGGTCTGGTCCTGTGTTGAAATTCCTCGTCTGCTGGTCTGGTCCTGTGTTGAAATTCCTCGTCTGCTGGTCTGGTCCGAGTCCTCGTCCGATGGTCCGGTCCTGTGGAAAAAGTCCTCGTCCGATTGTCTTCACGCAGTATCTGTTGTAATATAAAATAGAAAATGTTGTTTGAGTGAAATGTCTTTTAAATAATTTAAAAATGTATTAATTTGACTGTATTGTATCAGTTATGGTTATTTTTTTCTATCTTTTTTTTTTTTTACTTTCTGTAGAATCTGACAACTTTTGTTATTCTTATTGAAGGTTCTTAGTAAGGCTTGTGGGTTGTGATATATTAAATAAGAATATAAATTTATTTTGCTATGTGTTTATGTTATTTTTTGTACAATCCTGTTTTGTGCACACCACTTGTGGTATACTTATTTAACCTTTATTGGGATGCTTATAGTTAGTGAAACATGAAATAATATAATTAATGTAGTTTGCTATGTGTTTGTGTTAGTTTTTGACAATCCTATTTGGTGCGCACCACTTGTGCAAAAGTTATTTATTCTTGATTGTACTGGTTATAGGTTGTTAAACATTAAAGAAGAATGTTAATGTAGTTTCCTATGAGTTTGTGTGATTTTTTGTACAATGCTATTAGGTGCGCAACACTTTTGTTATTCTTATTTTTGCTTCTTTGTAAGGCTTATAGGTTGTTAAACATTGAATAAGAAATTCTGTTTTGTGTGTAGCAAATTGTGTCTCATTCAATTGCGATTTGGCTAATTGAATCGTGCCCTAAATAAGCACATAGCATATTTTTTTAAATAAGTTTTTAGTCATTGAAAAACTTTATTTTGGATATATTTTTAGTAACTAAAAACTTCTTTTAAAAAAATTGTTATGTTGTTATTTAGAGCCCTATTCAATTGGGCAAATTGCAATTGAATGAGGGCCTTTGTGTGTACCATATGTTGCATAGTTTGCCCCTCATTCAATTACATTTTTTACAATGTAATAGTACTCTAAGGCCGTCATTGAATTGCAATGTTGAAAATTGAATAGGGTTGTAAATAAGCACATCACATATATTTGTTAAAATAGAATAAGGGCCTAAATGTGCTTATTTATAGCCATATTTAATTGTCCAAAATAGCAATTGAATGAGGGCCTTTGGTTACTGCATTTGTTATATTGTGAGCTCCTCATTCAATTGTGTTTTGGCCAATGGAATAGAGCTCAATATCAGCACAGAGCATATTTTTTTACGGAATTTTGTATTTAGTGAACTTGTATCCAAAAGCAACGTGTTCACAAAAGAAACATTTCCTTTAAAAAATATGCTCTGTGCTTATATAGAGCCCTATTGAAATGGGCAAATCACATTTGAGTGAGGCCCTTGGCCATTAAAGATATATAGGTCTGAATTGCAATTTTGCCAATTGAAGAGGGCTCTATATAATCACATAACATATTTATTGAGCAAAGTTTTTAGTTATTGAAAACCTTGATTGTGGTTAGAAATTCAGTAACTAAAAAGTTCTGTATAAAAAATATGTTATGTGCTTATATAGAGCCCTATTCAATTGAGGAAGTCGCAATTGAATAAGGCTCATGGTTCTTTCTTGTTTATACTTAATACTTTACCTTGCTTGAAGTTTTGAATGACAGACGGTCCCCTCCTGCCAATCTTAATGCGCCGGTCTTCTTGTAGTGTCTGTTTGAAAAAGAAAGTGAAATAGTTATTTGTATATTTATAATTTTTCATCTAGCAAAGCATGGCCTTTTGAGCATGTAATGTCTTGTTGTATCTTACCTCTTCTTCTTTGTTGGTGTTCTTTAAAAGGGATTGTGCTTTACAGTGCACTGTGCAAATTGTTGAGAGACGCTATTGATGCAGAGTCTGTTTGAATATTCAAAGAAATAAAAAGATTCAGCTTTATATGATCTATTGAATTGAAGTAAATGAATGTCATTGAAATATAGTTGTGTAATTTTTTTCAATTAACCTTATTTTTTGTTGGGGGCTACACACATATGTCACATACATGAAGCACATTCCATAGTTTAATGTAATTATTTTGTGTACGTGTGACATATTAGTATATATGACTCATATTTAAATGGTTAAATTAACCTTATATTTTTTTTTCCAACACACATAAATGTGTGTGTGTGAGATGTAACTATAGATGATACACATATATGTGCGTGTGACATATCAGTATACATGACATATAATGTCATTTAAATGTAGTTGTTTACTGATTTTGTTTTAAGCTAATTTTGTTGCAGTGGCAATACACATAAATGTGCGTATCACATGTCACTATACATTATACAGATATATGTCCGTGTGACATGTCACTATGAAGGGGCAGTACACATAAATGTGTGTGTCACATGTCAATATACATGATACACATATATGTCCGTGTCACATGTCACTATGCAGGGGCAATACACATAAATGTGCATGTCACATGCCACTATACATTCTATACATATACGTGCGTGTCAGATGTCACTATACATTATAGACATATATGTGCGTGTCAGATGTCACTATACATTATAGACATATATGTGCGTGTCACATGTCACTATACATAAACCTCTGTTTAATATTAAATTATGTTTTTTTTTTGTTTTGTTAAATGAACCGTATTTTTTTTTTGAGCCTATACACATAAATGTGCCATACATGTCACTACATAAATGCTATTTTTTATTTTTATTTGTTTGACCTGTCCTGATAATAAAATGTAATATATTATAGCTTACCTCTCAGTTGTAATTTGCACAGTGCAAAGTAGTAAATTAGTAAAGAATTGTCTTCTCAAGTAAAAGCAGCAGTTATCTCAGAAGTCACTCCGTTGATCACCTGAGGAGAAATGTATTTTTTTGTTTGAAATAGGCAGTATTTATAAACTTGTAGAAAGTTCTGGAAAGTGAGACCGTTAGAACGCAATACGCATGCGCTATTTGCGTTCCAGCTTACAATTTGCGTTCCATCCGCCATTTTCTGCGTATTACTGTTCAAAATGGTGTTTAATATGATTGTGATACGTTCCCCATAGTATGTGTTTCATTATTGCGAGTAAGTGTAGTGTAGTTACGTCTGAAGCCTCGTTTTCGTTTTGTTCGTCGGACATTTTTTCTCTCGCTTAGCAATGGTATTAGTGTCTAAAGTGTTTTATTTTTATTTAAATGTAGGTGTAACTTGTTTTTTTGAGGTGCTGGCTGGTTCCTCTTGCTGTAGGTAAGCTTTTTATGTGTTTGTTGTGTGTCTTTCTTAAGTTTTAAATGTTTGTATGTCGGCGTGTTGCGTCCGATGTTTGCGAAGTCGTAATGTGTGGTAACGTGTCTCGTATGGTGTTTGCGTGTGTAGCCTCGTTTTCGTTTTATTCGTCGGCCATTTTTTGTGTCGCTTAACAAACTATTTAGTGTCTAAACTCTTTTATTTTGAGTGCAATTAACTTGTAAGTTGCATTTTTGAGGTCCTGGGTGCTTCCTGTTTGTGTAGGTAAGGTTTTTATATATGTGCTGTGTGTATGTATTGTGTTTTTAATTTTGTAATGTTCGCGAGTTGCGTCCGAGTGTTGCGAGGCCGTAATGTGTGTGAACGTGTGTCGTATGTTGTTTGCGAGTGTCGTAATGTGTGTGAACGTGTGTCGTATGTTGTTTGCGACTGTCGTAATGTGTTGCGACGTAAACTTTTTTTGAAATTTTGCAAGGGTCGCAGTTGCTGCAACTGAAGACCTCGCTTTGCGAGGTCCTCAGGTGCTGGCATGGAGCGCCTGCGGCGCTCCAAGCCAGCAACTGAGGCCCTTGCTTCGCGAGGGTCCTCAGTTGCTGGCAGGGAGCGCCTTCGGCGCTCCATGCCAGCAACTGAGAACCTGGCACAGTGCCCTCGCTTCGCGAGGCCCGCGTCTCGCTGCGCGAGACCACAGCGTTAGCAACAACTCGTACGCTCACAACTATATATGTGATATATATATATATATATATATATATATATAGAGAGAGAGAGAGAGAGAGAGAGATTAATAATAAGTATTGCAATATAATTTGATACCTTTTGTATTAGACAAACGTCTTATTTATAATGACGAGCTTTCGAGAGGCTTAACCTCTCTTTATCAAGTCTCAAGCAATACTACATGAGGTGGAACCCTCAGTTATAATGATAACAGAAGATGCAGAAAGAGTGGAAACAGCATCTGACATCATCAGGTAAATACATATATGGGGAATAAACACAACATAGCAAAGGAAACATATATACACATAATATATACACATATACATCAATGTGTATATGAAAAAGCAGAGCACTGTAGTCCACAGTGATATCTTTCCTGTTGGACAAACACCTCACTACGAGTGCTAAGTCTGTTATAGTATAAGTAGAAAAAAAATCATATGAAATTCTGATAATGTGTTAGAAAGCCCAAGTCTATATTAAGTCCTGTGTTTTTAGTGTTGAAGAATGTGGTCATCTTTATTTCAAATGCTTTTCTCTCTTGGATGCTTTTAAATTTTCCTCTGAGTATTTTGACTTTTAAGTTTTGGATGGAGTGATCATTCTGGCTAAAATGGTGTCCTACTGGGCTACAATAACTGTCTTCATTATGTTTTCTTATTGAATGCCTGTGTAAATTCATCCTTAAATGCATTTTTTGGCCGGTTTGTCCAATGTAACAGCCTGTGTCACATAAAGTACATTGTATCATATAAACCACATTGGACGATGTACATGAATATTATAGGTTTTGTTGTTATGTGTGGCTGTATGATCATTACAAATGTGTTGGCATAATTTACAAGCACGTTTGTTACAAGGTTTAGTTCCATTTTTTGTATTCAGTTGTTCATTGGCCAATTTTCTGCTGACAAGTTTTTGTTTCAGGTTTGGTGGTTGTTTAAATGCAAGGATGGGAGGTTTTGGGAATATATATTTTAATTCAGTTTCTTCAATTAGTAATGGTTGTAAATCTTTGATTATTTACAGAATTTTCTCTAAAATTGGATGGTATGTGGTCACTAGAGGTATACGTGAAGCAGTTTCTTTTGTTTTGTAGTTTAATAGGTGTTCTCTGGGTATTTTGATGGCAGTGGTTATTTTTTGGGTAATAATAAGGGGTTGGTAACCCTTTTGTTTGAAAGATTCAGTCAGTGTTTTTAAATTTTTAGCACAGTCTCCAGTGTTTGAGCAAATCCGATGGTATCTAATAGCTTCATTATGGATGATGGCTTGTTTGGTGTGGGAGGGATGGAAATTGGAGCTGTGTAGGTAATTACATCTGTCTGTAGGTTTCCTATATATAGATGAGTGGAGAGTGCCATTGGTGATGAATATAGTAGTGTCTAGAAAGTTTACCTGTTCTGTGGAGAAATCCATTTTAAGTTTTATAGATGAATGGAAGGTGTTGAATGAATTATGAAAGTCTCTGAGTTTGCTTTCTGCCAAAAATCCACAAACCAGGCAACTCAGGGAGACCAATTGTTACAGATATGGACACACTGACTGAACAGATATCTGGATTTGTTGAAAACTTCCTTAAACCATTAGTTAGTAACACCAGTAGCTATATACAAGACACCACTGACTTTCTCAACAAACTCAGTCAGATTAAAAACCTACCTGCTACCACACTACTTGTTACCATGGATGTCGAGTCTCTTTACAGTAATATCCCACACAAAGATGGCACTGAGGCATGCTTTAGGTTTCTTTCAACAAACAAGCAAAACAATAAATATAACCCTGATATTATTGTTAACTAATAGAATATATCCTTACCCACAACTATTTTACTTAACCAAGATACCTACCTACAGATGGTGGGGACTGCCATGGGTACCAAAATACCTCCACAATACGCAAATCTATTTATGGCCAATCTAGAAGAAACATTCTTATCTGTATCCATTTACAAACCATACAAATACTACCGTTACATAGATGATCTGTTCATCATCTGGACAGAAGGAGAAAGCTAACTCAGAGACTTTCATAATTCCTTCAACACCTTCCATTCTTCTATTAAACTTAAAATGGATTTCTCTACAGAACAGGTAAACTTTCTAGACACTACTAAATCCATCACCAATGGCACTCTCCACTCATCTATATATAGGAAACCTACATACAGATGTAATTATCTACACAGCTCAAATTTCCATCCCTCCCACACCAAACAAGCCATCATCCATAATCAAGCTATTAGATACCATTGGCTTTGCTCAAACACTGGAGACCGTGCTAAAAATTTAAAAACACTGTCTGAATCTTTCAAACAAAAGGGTTACAAACCCCGTATTATTACCCCCAAAAAAACCACTGCCATCAAAATACCCCGAGAACACTGTCACGATCTGCTTCTTCAAGGGGGCTTGATATGAACCTAGTTCAAACCTACCCCAGCAGAATCATGTACTTCCTGATCTCTGTGGCACAAAAGATGGCTTCTGAAGATTGCAAGGCCCAAAAGCTACAGGCAGAGAATACTGGATCCAGGTTACTTAGTGGCCCATAGCAAGACCACTCCCCAAGTCAGGATACAACACACAGAAATAGTCTCACACCTTGTTTATGTGAAAACTATATTGCAACCTTTATTGAATGAACCAAACAACATATTTATACTCTCCAATACCACACCCTTGTGTACATTGGTGTATGTGTGATTTCAGACCATCTGGCTTGCAACCTTGGGCTATCAAAGCTCTTGAGATCACATTCATTAGATAACCTTTATGTTAAACTCAAGTGTTTGCCCAGGACCACTTGAAGCACATGCATCTGTCTTGACCCAAGGTCTGCATGTTTGAGTGTGCAATGATCTGCAGCTAACTTCTATCCAGAGCATTTCTACCAATTCCACATATGTTCTATATAACATTTTCCCTCATAATATATTATACCTAGGATACATAATAACCATGTACAGGCAACATATAACCGCACAATAACACATAATCCCAATGTAACAATGTCATGCTCCCTTGGACATACTCACAAACCACTGACAATATGAGTCCTTAAACAATTAAATCATGACAACTTCTCCCCCTTCCTTTCTAGTATAGCATAGAGGATCATCCTAACGGATAATTCTCTAGCTATACTGCTTTTACTTGTCCTCCTGTCTGGAAAGTCCATCCATGTGATAGCCTCAGTGGCTCTCTGGGTACCCTGCCTCCCCCTGTCCAGGGCGAATACTCGCTCCTTCCCAGTGGCCTTGTGACTTTCCCAAGCCCCTGGGGAGACTTATAAGACAACTGCCATGAAGGACCCTTCAAGGTAGTCCAGGGGAAACAGTACATCCCAGCTAGTAAGTCCAGCATAAATTTGGGAGGATCCTTACCCAGCAAAGCCCTTTCCTTCCAGGCTAGGGAGACCTCCTGTCCTGCCGATTCTGGATCAGCACTCCGTCCCATGGGTAAAATTGAAGAGTACAAGGCTCCCTTTGTCAGGCCTGAGCTTTCTCCTGAATAAACTGGGATACGGGAGTTGCAACATGGGCTAGTGACATTCACTGGTGGCATCCATGCTGGATAAATGGGCAGTTCTGATACAAGCTGTTGTGGCTCAGTAGCCAACCTTTCTCCCACCAAGCCTGGCCAATGGCCCCTTCTTTCCAGGGTTACAGGTACACAGCCAGTGTCTTTGGGCAGCTGCAGGGGAGTCATTGTAGGGATACCAGGAGACAAATCACAATCTGGGGCACCCTGTGGCTCTTTGGTCTCTGGATCCTCAGGTGGAACCTCCTGACTCTCTCCATCTGAGACTGCCTGGTGTGTAGTTACAGGCAGCCCTTGAGAAGCAGCAGCTACTACCTCTTGTTCAGGCTGAAGAACAGGGCTACTTTCTGTTTCTGCTCCAGGGTCTGTGGCTGGCTCCTGGACAATGGTCATCCAAGGAACCTCTCTACAATTTCCACAGTCAAATGGTAGGGCCCAGTGCTCATTAGGTTCTTCTCTTACACTAGGAGCAGAGTAGCTTTTCCCCAGTTCTTCCCCTGGGCCCGGCACTGCTGTGGTTTGCCCCTGTCCCCATTCCTCTAACTGGGTGAGACTTAGCCCCCTAAAGATAGGGACCAGTTCTTCCTCTTCCCAGTCGACCCCATGGATGCCGGCATCCTTGTTATTTTGAGCATCATGGATATCGAAATTCTTCCCCCAGTCCATACATTTATTTTCTGACCCAGCCTCAGCAATATTTAGCTGGGTCTCTGTAGTACCTGTTAGGTGGTTCTGTTCCATGCCTGACTGGCATGAGCCCTCCCAGCTGGCTGGCCAACAGCCATCCAGGGATGCTTCATCCAGTAAGTCTATATAATCCACCTCCAGCTGTAGCTCCTGTTGGATCAAAGGCCAAAGTAAGTTAGCTGTATGAGAGCCTGTCTCCAGTCCCAGCATGTGACAGCGCTTGGCAAACAGACACAGCTTTCTTTTCTCTGTCCCCAAGCCCCAGTCCGGATCCCCATGTACTATGTCCCAAAGTGCCTTTTCCAGCCCCAATGAAAAATGATGATGTATCCCAACAGGTCCAACCCAATAAGCATATTGATCTTCCAGGGCGACCTCCTCATATACCAATTGTTCCAGCCATTCCATTAGCCTGTGACCTGGCCATAGTCCCAGGAATGCCATCCATTTATTTAGAAGGCCCATTCCTCTACAGTCCTTTCCAGTCACCAGAACATTCTTTGTCTCTACTGGGGATAAGCATTTCCCCTCCACAGGAGCTGAGACAGGGCCATTGCTTACCCTTCTCCTGTTCCCCTGTACCTCCTGTGTGATCTGTATTCGGAGTTCCCTCTGCTGATCCTTGGTTAAACCTGCAGGCATTACCTCCATCCATCTTTGGTACCATCTGGACACTTCCTCCTCCTCTGCTGCAGACATCTCTTCATAAGCTGCCATCCTTCTGTGTTTTATACAGAGACCCCACCACTGCCAGCCAAATGTCACGATCTGCTTCTTCAAGGGGGCTTGATATGAACCTAGTTCAAACCTACCCCAGCAGAATCATGTACTTCCTGATCTCTGTGGCACAAAAGATGGCTTCTGAAGATTGCAAGGCCCAAAAGCTACAGGCAGAGAATACTGGATCCAGGTTACTTAGTGGCCCATAGCAAGACCACTCCCCAAGTCAGGATACAACACACAGAAATAGTCTCACACCTTGTTTATGTGAAAACTATATTGCAACCTTTATTGAATGAACCAAACAACATATTTATACTCTCCAATACCACACCCTTGTGTACATTGGTGTATGTGTGATTTCAGACCATCTGGCTTGCAACCTTGGGCTATCAAAGCTCTTGAGATCACATTCATTAGATAACCTTTATGTTAAACTCAAGTGTTTGCCCAGGACCACTTGAAGCACATGCATCTGTCTTGACCCAAGGTCTGCATGTTTGAGTGTGCAATGATCTGCAGCTAACTTCTATCCAGAGCATTTCTACCAATTCCACATATGTTCTATATAACATTTTCCCTCATAATATATTATACCTAGGATACATAATAACCATGTACAGGCAACATATAACCGCACAATAACACATAATCCCAATGTAACAATGTCATGCTCCCTTGGACATACTCACAAACCACTGACAATATGAGTCCTTAAACAATTAAATCATGACAAACACCTATTAAACTACAAAACAAAAGAAACTACTTCACGTATACCTCTAGCGACCAGATACCATCCAATTTTAGAGACAATTCGGAAAACAATCAAAGATTTACAACAATTACTAATTGAAGATACTGACTTAAAATATATATTCCTAAAACCTCCCATCCTTGCATTTAAAAACCACCTAACCTGAAACAAAAACTTGTCAGCAGAAAATTGGCCAATGAACAACTGAATACAAAAAATGGAACTAAACCTTGTAACAAACGTGCTTGTAAATTATGCCAACACATTTGTAATGATGATACAGCCGCACATAACAACAAAACCTATAACATCAAAGGATCATATTCATGTACATCGTCAAATGTGGTTTATATAATACAATTTACTTTATGTGACACAGGCTGTTACATTGGAAAAAAAAATGCATTTAAGGATGAATTTACACAGGCATTCAATAAGAAAACATAATGAAGACATAATGAAGTTATTGTAGCCCAGTAGGACACCATTTTAGCCAGAATGATCACTCCATCCAAAACTTAAAACTCAAAATACTCAGAGGAAAATTTAAAAGCATCCAAGTGAGAAAAGCATTTGAAATAAAGATGACCACATTCTTCAACACTAAAAACACAGGACTTAATATAGACTTGGGCTTTCTAACACATTATCAGAATTTCATGTTTTTTATTTTCTACTTATACTATAACAGACTTAGCACTCTTAGTGAGGTGTTTGTCCAACAGGAAAGATATCACTGTGGACTACAGTGCTCTGCTTTTTCATATATATATTGATGTATATGTGTATATACTATGCGTATATATGTTTCCTTTGCTATGTTGTGTTTATTCCACATATATGTATTTACCTGATGATGTCAGATGCTGTTTCCACTCTATCTGCATCTGCTGTTGTTATTCAAACTGAGGGTTCCATCTCATGTAGTATTGCTTGAGACTTGACAAAGGGAGGTTAAGCCTCTCGAAAGCTTGTCATTATAAATAAGACGTTTGTCCAATACAAAAGGTATCAAATTATATTGCAATACTCATTATTAATCTATATATATATATATATATATATATATATATATATATATATGGATTAATAATTACTAAATTACTAGATTACTGGACATTCACGGCTGCTTCACTCTTCAATATATATATATCACATATTATAATTGTCTAACTGCGATTCGTCGTCACGCTTCAGACGAATCGCAGTTAGACAATTATAAAGTGCTGCGCATTGCGCAGAACGCGGCGCGAGCCGCGCATGCGCAGAGCGCGGCCCGACACCAGGTAAAAGAGTGGGGAAGAGGGGGGGGTAGAGGCACAGAGGGAGAGTGGGGAAGAGGGGAGGGAGAGTGGGGAAGAGGGGAGGGAGAGTCACAGAGGGAGAGGGGGGGAGAGTCACAGAGGGAGAGTTGGGAAGAGGGGGGGAGAGTCACAGAGGGAGAGTGGGGAAGAGGGAGAGTGGGGAAGAGGGGGGGGAGAGGCACGGCACAGAGGGAGAGTGGGGAAGAGGCACAGAGGGAGAGTGGGGAAGAGACACAGAGGGAGGGGGGAGAGACACAGAGGGATAGGTGGGAAAGAGACACAGGGGAGGTAGAGGAGGGGGAAAAGACACAGGGGAGGTAGAGGAGGGGGAAAAGACACATGGGAGGGAGAACATGGGGAAGATACACATGGGAGGGAAATGGGGGGGAGAGGGGAAAAGACACAGGGGGAAGGGGGAAAGAGACACAGGCCAGGGGGGAACAGGCACAGAGGGAGAGGGGGGAAGAGGCACAGAAGGAGAGGGGGGAAGAGACACAGGGGGGAGAGATACAGAGGGTGAGGGAGGAAGAGACACAGAGGGAAGGGGGGGAAGAGGTACAGAGAGAGGGGGAAAGAGGCACAGAGGGGGGGGAACAGAGGAAGGGGTGAAGAGACACAGTGGCGAGACACACAGAGAGAGGCGGGGGAAGAGGCACAGAGGGAGAGGGTGGAAGACACAGAGTGGGGAGAGACACAGAGGGTGAGGGGGAAGAGACAGGGAGGAAGAGGCACAGAAAGAGGAGGGGGAAGAGACACAGGGGAGTGAGAGGAGGGGGAAGAGACACAGGGGAGAGAGTGCAGGGGGGAAGATACACAAGGGAGGGAAATGGAGACACGAGGAAGGCCGTAACAGACACAGGGCTGAGGGGGAAAGAGACACAGGCCAGGGGGGAACAGACACAGGGGAGGGTTGGGGGAGACACAGGGGAGGGTTGGGGGAGACACAGGGGGGGGGAGATGCATAGGAGGGAGAAGGGGGAAAGAGACACAGGGGAGGGGTTTAGAGACACGGGAGGGAGAGGGAGGTAAAAACACAGGGGGGCAGGAGATACAAAGAAGGTAGACGAGGTGGAAGGAGACACAAGGGAGGGAGAGGAGGGGGGAAATAAGACACGAGGGAGGAAGTAGACAGAGGGAGAGACTCGCAATGAGCTCCAAAGGGGCTCATTGCAAGGCCTGTGATGAGCGCCAAAGGCGCTCATCACAAGGCCAGTAAAGTAGAGGGGGAGAGGCTTACATTGTGTGGCAAACAGCATTGCCAGGCTTCAGTTTTTATTGCCGTCATTTTTGACGGGCAAGTCGCTAGTATATATATATATATATATATATATATATGTATACACACCATTTTCTTTCTTACTAGACAGCATGTGGATGCTTAGTCTATATATAGTACTATAATATTATAATAGTACTTTTTTTGATCACATTTGTCTAAAGGGAAGTGAAAAACTTGCAGTTGTGCTTAAAAGTTTGCATACCCCGTCAGAAATTGTGAAAGTTGGGCATTTATTTGGAAAATATGACTGATCATGCAAAATGTTTTTATTTTTTTAAGGATATTGATCATATAAAGGCATTTATTATCGATTAGATGTTTGGGTCCTTTTTAAATCATAATGATAACAGAAATCACCGAAATTGCCCTGATCAAAGGTTTGCATACCCTTAGTTCTTAATACTGTGTATTGCCCCCTTTAGCATCAATCACAGCATAAAGTCTTTTATAATAGTTGTCTATGACCCTAATTCTTGCAGGTGGTATAGATGCCCATTTGTCTTGGCAAAGTACCTCTAGGTCATGCAAAGTCATTAGTTGTCTTGCATGAACCACACGTTAGAGATTTCCCCAGAGAGTCTCGATAATATTAAAGTCAGAAAACTGTGATGGCCACTCAAGAACCTTCACCTTTTTCTGCTGTAACTGATGGAGGGTCAACTTGGCCTTGTGCTTAGGGTCACCCCTAAGAGCGCCCCATGCACATCCTTTGTGCAGAAGAATGCAAATTATCCGCTACTATTTTCTGATAACATGCTGCATTCATCTTGCCATCAAATTTCGCAAGATTCCCTGTGCCCTTAGAGCTCACACCCCACCAAAACATCAGTGAGCCACCACCAGTCGATATGGTATTCTTTTCGCTATAGGCCTTGTTGACCTCTCTCCAAATATAGCTCTTATGGTTGTGACCATAAAACTCTATTTTGGTCTTGTCACTCCGAATTACAGTGTGCCAGAAGCTGTGAGGCGTGTCAAGGTGTTGACGGGCATATTGTAATTAGACTTTTTTGTGGCATTGGTACAGCAAAGGCTTCTTTCTGGCATCTCGACCATGCAGCTCATTTTTGCTCAAATATCGTCGTATTGTGCTCCTTCATACAATTACATGTCTTTTTCCAGAACAGCCTATATTTCTCCTGAGGTTACCTGTGGATTTCTCTTTGTATTCCATACAATTCTTCTGGAAGTTGTGGCTGAAATCTTTCTTGGTCTACCAGAGCTTGGCTTGGTATAAGGAGAATTTTCCACTTTCCATTTTCCATAAGTAATTGAACAGTACTGACTGTCATTTTCAAGGCTTTGGATATCTTTTTATATCCTTTTCCATCTTTATGAAATTCCATTACCTTGTTGCGCAGGTCTTTTGACTGTTCTTTTCTGTTCCCCATGGCTCAGTATCTAGCCTGTGCAGGGCCATTTGATGATTTCTGTCATCAGTATGATTTAAAAAGGAGCCAAACAACTATGTGATAACTAGCGACTTGCCCGTCAAAAATGACGACAATACAATTTGAATGCTTGCAATGCTGTTTGCCACCTACTGTGAGCACCTTTGGTGCTCATCCCGAGCCTCTCCCCCTGTCTAATCCCTCCCTTGTGTCTCCTTTCCCCCTCCTTTCCCTCCCTTGTGTCTCTTTTCCCTCTCCTCTTCATCCCTTGTGTCTCCTTTCCCCCCTCTTCTCCCTCCCCTGTGTCTCTTTTTCCCTTCTCCCTCCCCTGTGTCTCTTCTCCCTCCCTCCCCTGTTTCTCTTTCCCCACTCCCTCCCCTCTTTCTCTTCCCCCCACCTTGTGTCTCTCCCCTTGTGTCTCTTTCCCTCCCTCTCCCCCCTCCTCTGTGTCTCTTTCCCCGCCTCTCCCTCCCGTGTCTCTTCCCCCTCTCCCTCCCTTGTGTCTCATCCCCCCTCTCCCTCCCCTGTGTCTCTCCTCATCTCCCTCCCCTGTGTATCTTCCCCTCTCTCCCTCCCCGTGTCTCTCCCCCCTCTCCCAATCCTGTGTCTCTTTCCCCCCTCTCTCTCCCCTGTGTCTGTTTCCCCCTCTCCCTCCCCTGTGTCTGTTTCCCCGCTCGCCCTCCCCTGTGTCTGTCGCCCCTCTCCCTCCCCTGTGTCTGTTCCTCCCTCTCCCTCCCCTGTCTTCTCCCCCCCCCTACTCCCTCTGTGTCTGCTCTCCCTCTCCTGGGTCTCTTCCCCCTCTCCTGTGTCTCTTCCCCCCTCTCCCTTTCCTGTGTCTCGCCCCCCCTGTGTCTTTTCCTCCCCTGTGTCTCTTCCCCCTCTCCCTCCCCTGTGTCTCTTCCCTCTCTCCCTCCCCAGTGTCTCTTTCACTACCCCCCTTTCCCCTTATCATCCTCCTCTCTCTTCATCCCTTCCCCCCTTATCATCCTCCGCCTCCCTCATCCTCCCTCCTCCTCCCTTTCCCCCTCACCAATTACCCCCCCCTCTCTCCTCACTCACCTTCATCCTCTGATCCTGCTGGTCTCCATTTCGTCTTCCGGCTGTGTCTGGACCCAGCATATGGTAATGACGTGACGCGCATGTGACGTCACGTCATTAGCATATGCTGAGTCCCAACACAGCTGGAGAGCAGCAGGAGCAGCTGATGAAGGTAAGTGAGGGGAGAGGGAGGGGGGGTAATTGGGGAGGAGGAAAGGGAGGATGAGAGAGGATGAGGGGAGGGAGGAGGAGGATGTGAGGAGGGAGGAGGAGGATGAGGGGAAGAAGGGAGGAGATAATGGGGGTGATACCTCGCAGTTGCGGCCCGCACTGTCTGCTGCTCAACCCGCAGGTTTAACATTGCGTTACCAACAACTTTTGTTAAGCCCGCAATGCTGACAACTATATATGTGGCTTCATATGATCACTATCCTTCAATAGAAGACATTGAGTCTCATTCAAATCGGAGGCCGCAAGTCCCAGGATCTAGGCCGTATGTCTGCAGGCCTGCTGCTGGCCCACGTCGTGCTCGAGTTTCGGTGCTATTCAATTGAACAAGCCTGCAAGTTACGGGCCGAAAGCCAAAACTGTAAACCATGCACTCATACGTAGCATTTCAGGGCTGGAACATGATCAATTAAGCAAGGCCGTAAGGACCGATTTAGAAACAGCCATTAGAAAATGAGACAATCATTATGGAGGTTACATGTCAATCAATTAGCTTCCGGGATCTGATATGCAATCAGACTCGCAAACCCGCATAATATTAAATATTAAAAACAAATGCAGATACTGTTCTAGTCCATGTGGGTGGCCAGATATGTATTAACTCACTGATTCCCGAGATTGATCGAACCCTGAAATGGAACATAAAACAAATGACTGCAATTAATTCTAATGTCTTTCATCACTTTCCCTGTTATTTACAGTGCCGTTTTGATTTGTTATTTGCTTTTACAGTGCTACCGATATGTCTTTAACCCCTTTGTGGGTCCTCTCTAGCACTCGTAGGATAATCTTCGACATTTGTCGTTTACAAGTGTGAAAACATTTGCGGGCTTGGGGAATCAGAGCAATTGAATAGTGATTTGCAATTTTATCAATCGTAACTCTTGCGGCCGTGAAAGATCAAAGGCTTGGACGGCTGTAACTTGCAAGGAATCGGAGATAGGAGCCCATTACAGGGTCGGAGCCTGCAAACAGACGCCAATTGAATAGCAAAATAACTTACGGGCTCCCTTAGAGACACCCGCATCTCACGAGGGCTCAATTGAATGATGTCCATTGTTTTTGCATGATCAGTCATATTTTCAAAATAAATGCCAAAAGTTCACAATTTCTGCCAGGGTATGCAAACTTTTGAGCAGAACGGTATTTCATGCGCAGAACTCCAAATATGGTTTTTGCACTGCTCCCTGTATATACATGGCTACTTTTAGGTATAAGCTTGCTGTATTGCACAGCTTTAAGACATGGCTTTGAATGGTTTATGAATATATATTCTAATGTGTTAAAAATTAATCGTTTAAATAAAAATTGCAGAAGAAGGATATACAACTAAAAATGATAATATCTAAGTCAATTATTGACCACAAAAAAAAGTACTTTTCCATATGTTTTGTTTCTCTGATGGTGCAGCGTGCATATAGTGATTTTATTGTTCCTTTAAATCAATTCACAATTTCTATGCTTTTTTATATTAATTAGATACTATGTAATATATTTTATATTTTTTTCATTGCACCCATTTGTTCACAAATTGCATATCCACTCTTTCATTCTCTTTTCTGAATTTCTCAAAAAACTATTCAAGCAGATAGTGAGGCTTCCTCTGAGAAGTATTCTTAAGAAACAGAATGGTTGAAAGTTGCTTTGAAGTAACGGGAGATTCTGTTGTCCAGATGTCAAATTTTAATGTTGTGTATTCATGTTTTATCAGTAAAAGCAAAAAAACTAATATTTTAGCAATTGTAGGAACTGAAAAAGAAGTGTCAAGATTTAGTAATAACAAGAAAGGAACAAGACGTGAGCTAGATATGGCATCTGGATACAATTCTATAGAATTCAGGTAATGTTTTATTAATATCTAAGTTATATATATATATATATATATATATATATATATATATATATATATATATATATATATATATCAAGGTTTGTTTATTATTTTGCTTGACGAAAAAAATAGTGATTTCTCTCAATAATGTAAAAAAAAAAATACAAAAACATCACACACAGCATGGGGAGAGAGCCAGGACCTCTTGGTGTGAGGTTGCACGCAAATTAAAGTAAATTTTACGCAGTTTCGCCACTTGAAAATCGGCTAAGCGAGAAAAAAAATGGCGGTAGAAAAAAATGAAAAAGAGGCTCAATGGCTCAAAGAGCATAAAACACTGACAAGGACCTATGACTTTTAATTACCACTCGCAGAACTTAGAAAAAAATAATACGAGGTCGCAAAAATACGAGGTTAACGGACGAAATGCGTATATTCATAAACAACAAAAAACAATACAAAACACAACAACAAAATAAACAAAACACACAGAGCATGGGGGGACAGCCATGACGTCTGCCAGTAAGGTTGCATGCTAATTAAAGTCCAATTTAACGAGTTTAGACCATTTAAAATCGCCTAAGCGAGGAAAAAAATGATGAACGAAAAAAATGAAAGCGAAGCTACACGACCCTGAAATGTGCAAAACACCACCAGACACGTACGACTTTTGCCAGGGACGTATGAGGTACTAAAATACACACTTAGGCAGCATAGAAAATCCTCACAACCCACGTAGCACATAAACAAACTACGCAATTTTACAACACTAACACTACGAATTGAAAATGTCGATTTACACAACTAAAGCAACGGTTTGCCCCAGCGCACCCAGCATATTTCTAATGCACAGTTGGGACATTGATGACACTTTCTCCTCACAGCAGCAACAGGCCAACTGTACATTGTATGCTGCAGAAAAATAAAAATAGATACTTAGCTCTTCAGGCTATTCATTGCTGGATATATCAATTACAAATAGGCGCTCACAGGAACAAAAGTAAACGAGAGGAGCAGAAATCGCTCAGAGCGAGGCTCGCAATGAACACCGGAGGTCCTCAAAGTATAAAAAGCTTTACATTGTGTGTCAAACAGCATTGCCATGGCTTAAAATTTGATTGCCCCATCATTTTTGACCGGCAAGTCGCTAGTATTCATATAAAGTGTAAGACTCTTATTAAGTGTTTACTACAAGGAACTTATCAAAATGGCCCCAGGAAGAGGATTTTGCGCTGTCAGACTCTAGTTACAAATATATGATGTATTCTTACTTGTCTGGTAGTCACAAGCTGGAATTTATTACTAAACACATACATTTCCCCAGAACACCACTCCAGCAATTTATGAAAGCCACCACTGACCCCAGTACATGGGAAGAATGTCTATAACACGCATGCCCTACTCCGATCATATAAGTATGGACAGGGGGTAAATACATAATGCTGCATCAACATTACCACGGCTTATTGTGGTCCTAATTCTAACACTAGCAATTTACTCAATCCCATGGAGACTCAAGCAGCATTCATGCGTGATGAGCCATGGTCGATTGCAACTCAATTATTTCTTATAATTCACTATATACTTTTATATTCATATAAAGCACATATTATTTTTATTTTTCTACTACAACAATTTCAGTTCTTAAAAATAACCGTTCAGGATTTATTAGCTATATCTTGCTTTATTCCTTGACTTTATTTATTTTTATTAAACTATAATATATCATACAACTAGAAGATGCCACTTTAGGGTTATGAAACAATCATACACCTGAAGAAGGAGGCATGCTCAGTTTACTTACCGTAGAACCTGCAATTATTAATAGCAAATAAAGACCATTTTACTATTCAAAAAATGTTCTGACTTCTTTCTTTGATATAAGTTTTGTAATTAACAGTCTCTTCTTATTCAACATTCATATTTGCTTTATTGGTTGTTTCTGTTCTTCTTATTTAAACTCCATCTCATAAAATCAGTTTCTAAATCTTTTCTCATGGCTATAGAGATATTTATTGTCCAAACACGTTTTACAAATGCATATACATTATTATAGATGTTTATTGTTCAGTCAGTGGGGAAATGTACTAATCATCTCAATAGTCTGAGGTGAGAAGGGCTGTGGTTTTATTTTTCCTCATATGAAATAGTGCATAGTAAATACAGGGATGCACATCTCAGCCACTTGAGAAGCTTAGTAAACCCTCCAATGTTTGGAGTGGCAACTGGAGCCACCCACCAGGATTTACACCAGTTTATTTAAAATATATCATAATTGGTTAATTTAGGATTATCTACGCCCATTGTTTAATACATAAAATGTATTCTGGTATTACTTTAAGTGATCCGTTTGTAATTCCTGTCATTTCAATTAATCTGATTAACAAAAGTTTCCAACTCACTTTTTCCAAACTAGTGTTCAGTGTCAAGTCAGTGTATCAGTTTGTTTCAAATTGAATTGTTCTTCCAGACTCACATTAAAGTTTACCTTCTTCTAATGTAACACATGCTGCTTATGTCAGAAACATGTGTTGCATTGATTCATTCAATAAACACACACATTTATTTTGTTTAAAACAATATGATTTTATAGGTTTATGCTGATGCACAGGGATAGACTAACCGTTTTAGGCACAAGGTGTGTATAATGTGCTTATCAAGGCTAGAAAAGCCTTCTATGATCATGTCATATAATGTATACATAAATATGATGTTATTTAAATGTATTATCAGTGCATTCAGAAGATCCACGACTTTGGTGAAAATTACATTGATCACATTGGTTTTAGCAAAAATACAAAGAACCATAATAAAGAAAAAAATGTTTTACGTACCGTATATACTTGAGTATAATTTTGCCACAAAAAACAGTGAGAACTTATTGACTTGCGTATAAGCCGAGGATGGAAAAGAGGGTGCTTCCCCCCTGATCATCCTCCCCCCCTATCATCCTCCTCCTTCCCCCCTTATCATCCTCCTTCTTCCCCCGTTTATCATCATCCTCCTCCCCCCCTTAAGATCATCTTCTTTCCCCCATAACCTCCTCCTTACTGCACCCTCTCCAATCCCTATCCCCCTCTCTCCTTGCTTGCTTCTATGCTCCGATGAGCCAATGCTGATCCTGACGCGGCAGCACGTCTTCCGTACCGGCATATGCAAATGACGTTACGTGCATGTGACCATTTTTTTTCTGTAGGGTCTTGGCCACATAGTCCATTTCTACAGTCCTTCTAGGGGGTATCTGGGCTAGCAGCCACTTTTCAGCCACCCTCCGCCATTCTCCTGCACAACATCTGGCATCCCAATTCTCAGCCCAACCCCAGCTCCTCTTCCTTCAATAACCCACCCCAAATTGCAGGCATAAATCTTTGGGACTCAGAAAGTAAGGATAGTAGGATATCATCCAGGGGCATCCTGCTACCCCCTTGGCCACAGGCAAAAGGTGGCTCTGGTGTATCCCAACTTGGGAGCATCTCAGGCAGGGGCAAAAGACACTTCCCCACCAGCAAAATCTCCTTAGAGTCAGTTGTCAAGGCAGGGTGGGGGGAAAACAGAGCAGGACTCAGCATTAGGGTGTCTGGATGGAGACCCTTTCTTGGCTGAGGCTCACCTGGGTTAGCAGTCTTTGCTGGGTCAGTAGCTCCTTAGGGTGAGTATCCTCCTCTGTCAACTGTTCAGTCTCCAGTTCCTCACCTTTAGTTAGAACTTCTCTGGTTGTTGATCTTCTCCCCATAGCTGGTGCTGCTTAACACTGCTGCCTGGTCTTGCATTTACCAGGGTCTGGACTGTTCTCCCGGCCTCCCTATCCTGACAAGTTCCCATAAGTCACTCTGATCTCGCCTGTTCTGTAGCGATCACATCTCCAGGTACCATCTGGTTTCCTTCCTCCACCTGATAGGGATATAGCCAACAGTCCATTTTCTCTGGCAGTGTATCCTATGTTAGCTCAGCAGGGATAGCATGGGGTAACTCCTCATACTTGAGCCAGGTCCCACCTGGGCCCACCTCCTCGTCTGTTGCAATCCATTGCCTTCGCCGCTCCAGCATACTGATGATCAGGCTCATTTTCTCTGCTCTGCAGCCCTCCATGTGGCCCATGACCCCCTCTATCCAGGGCTGACCTTCCTTGGACTTGGGCCTGGATTTGAAGGTTTGGAAAAATCGCTGATCAGTTTCTGCATCCTGGCCAAGCCACTGAAAGAACTGGACTTCCAAACTGCTTAGATCATCATATCCCATCCTTGCTGCTGGTTTTTGTATTGAGATTCCACCACTGCTGACCAGTTGTGATGATCCGAGAGTAGGGGCTATACAAGCCCAGAGCCACCTGCTGTAGACTATAGGTCATCTATCCACAAGTACTGTTGGGTTCTTTGAAATCTCTGCATCAGCATCTTGGTATCTGGCATCTGTATGAGGACTATAGCCAATTGAATGTGTCAACATGTTTAAAACAACATTTTTGGAGACAAAATTATCGGCTAGAGGCAAATGCAGGTTGCAATTGAATGGGCTCTATATCTGTTTTGAGAAATCAAACTCCATTGGAACAGCATATAGATGTGCCACCGAATTTTTGAACAACCTATAAAAAGAATAATCTTCCTGCACTATAATTTGACTTGAAATATATCCATAACTATTATTAGATTACACCTTTTTTATACTGAACTATAAAGAAGTTGTCATTAGATTTGCCTATCATCAGCGTGGGGCCAGATCCTTAGCTTGTGTAGTGGATTTTTGAAGGAGGTAGTTTACCATAACAATCATATACATATCCTAAATCAAAGGTCCGTGGCTCATTAGTTGTGATTAAATAGTATATCAGTTTGGAAAAGCCTTACTTCTCTGTTATTCTGTTAAAATTATATTGTAATTGGTATTATTGACATATAGTGAGCATGTGTGTGAATTGAACTTACAGCCCAGTCTGACTAATCCTTTCATGCATATCCATCTAATGTGACATAAATTGAGTTATAGGCAGACACAGGGCCTCGTTAAAATCCAAATTTGCAGCAGTTACAGATCAATTAAATTAACATTTTAATATAATCCTTTTTATATGACATGATTTATAAATATATATATATATATATATATATATATATATATATATATATATATAGATATATATATGTGTGTGTGTGTGTGTGTTACGCACGCCAGATTTGGGGGACTACGCTCACCCCAATTCTCTCTCTCTCTATGGGTCGCAAATGTTTGTTCAGATTTCAACACCAGCAGTGACTTCAGATGACAGCATCATTTCTGAAGAGACAGGCACCATCAGACCCCTTTTCTTAGTATCTAAGAATCACACACCATGTACCTTTGTTTAGTGTGTCCAAAATCAGACTGCCACTTTTTTATTGTTACAGAGATATATCAAAAAACTGAAAGATGACACAAAACACCAAAGACTTCCCCCCAGTTCTAGCCATCCACCTGGGCAAATAGCTTGCTATCCCCCCTCACCCACATGGTTTCCAGATGTATAGAGAGGTCTGGCTTTCTTCTCATTACACATTTTTGTTTCCCATAAAACTAGCTCCCCCCTTCATGACTAAAGCCAGAGCCTTCACAGGTGGCTGATCGCAGGGCCATATAAATATATAAATTCTTTAAAATCTTTAACCCTTTGTCACATAAGTGACTGCATTAACTTTATTATTTAAGCATAGCCCAGTATCCTATTTCTAACACAGATACAGTGTACAGCTACATGTATGCACCACACCCATGATACAACTGCCAAGCAAGTCGCCAGCACCCTCCAACCACACATATAACAAACAATTAACCCCAAACAGTCCAGTGGGCCCTTCTGTTCATAACAATATACAATAACGTTGATCAACAAGCCAGCTTTTGCACCTCATCAATAGGCCCTTTAATTCTTTCTTGTTTTCAGCCATCAGAGTAGTATCATCTGCATATCAGAGGTTGTTGATATTTCCCCAGAGATATTAACTCCAGCTTTGGATTCTTCCAGTCCGACCCTACACATTTTGTATTCCGCATATAAGTTAAATAAATAAGTTGACAATATCCAACCTTGTTGCACTCCTTTCCTGATCTTAAACTATTCGGTTGTTCCATTTTCAGTTCTGACTGTGGCTTCTTGGTCCCGATACAGATTCCTCAAAAGAAGAATGAGATGGTCTGGTACTCCCATCTCTTTAAGAACTTGCCATATTTGTTGTGATTCACACAGTAAAAGGCTTTAGAATTGTCTATGGTGTGGAGTTAAATGTTTTCTGGAACTTCCCTGCTTTCTCTGTTATCCATCGGATATTGGTAATTTGATCTCTACAAAACCCGACATGCACATCTGGCAGTTCTTGGTCCATACATTGTTGGAGCTGGGCTTGCAAGATATTAAGCATTACCTTGCTGCTGTGTGAAATTAGTGCAATAACCTGTAGACTCTTTGGCATTGCCTTTTTTTAAGATTTATATATAGACTGACCTTTTAAAGTCTACAAGCCATTGTTGAGTTTTCCAAATTTGTTGGCATCATGCAAGCAGCACTTTCATAGCATCGTCTTCTAGGGTTTTGAACTGTATAGATCTTCTGTATATTCCTGCCAATTCTTATTTACCTTATCTGCTTCTGTGAAATGCCTACCAGTTTTATTTTGCATTCCTTCTTTCTTTGGCTACTTTCAAAACCTCATCAGACAGCCAGTTTGCCTTCTTTGTTTTCTTTCTTTTGGGGATATTCTTTGGTGCTGTTTTGCTGTTTTCTGGACAATGCTACAAACTTCTGCCCAAAATTCTTCAGGCATTCTATCTTCCATGTCTAGTTCCTTAAATCTATTATTTACTTCCACTGCATATGCAAAGGGGATATTATTTATTTTGTATCTGCTTGATCTGATGACTTCCCCTCTTTTCTTCAGTTTAATTCTGAACTTTTGCTCATGGTCTGAGCCACAGTCATCTCCAGGTCTTGTTTTTGCAGACTGTATAGAGCTCCTCCATCTTTGGCTACAAAGTATATAGTCAATCTGATTTCATCTGGTGATGTCCATGTATAGAGTTGTCTCTGAGGCTGTTGAAAGAGGGTGTTTACTATGACCAGAGAATTAGCTTGCCAAAATTCTACTAAACTGCTTCATTTTGTACTCCAAGGCAAAACTTGCCTCTTACTGAAGTCGTTTTTTGGTTCCCTATTTTAGCATTCCAATCTCCTATGATGATAGTAGCATCTTTTCTGGGGTTATATCTAGGAGGTGTTGAATATCCTTGTAGAATTGGACAGCTTTGTACTCTTCAGCATCCATAGTTGGAGCATAGACTTGGATCACTGTGATGTTAAATGGCTTGCATTGAATTCAGATTGAAATTATTCTGTCATTTATTGGGTTGAAACCGAGCACTACTGTGGTCACCGTTTGATTGATTATGATGACTACTCCATTTCTTCTGCAAGATCTGATGGTTGTCATAAAATATCCCATTCCAGACCATTTGAGTTCACTAATTCATAGGATATCAATGATTAATCTTTTCAGCTCATTTTTGACGTTGTCCAGCTTGCCTTGGTTTATAGTTCTAACATTCCAGTTTCCTACTTTGAATTGTTCTTTTTAGCAGCAAACTTTTATTTCCCCCTGGACAAATTTCACAGCAGGATAACATCTCGACTTTGGCATAACCTCTTCATTTGATCTGCTTCTACTCATACTGACACTCTATTCTCTTCCCCTTGGCGCTCATTGCAGCTTAAGTCCTGCGTGCTTCAACTGCTTGCCTCGCTTTGCTAGGCTCACAGTGAAATGGGTGCCTTCGGCGCTCTTGGCAGCCTGAGTCCTGATTGCCTCAACTGCTCGTCTCACTTGTGATATATTGAAGCAATATGTATCAAAGTTGGTTATTTTGAATCTGAGGTTGCAAGCTAATTAACCTTTGTATTTAGGTATTGGCAAGCTATTATTTGGTTATTGGTCTTATATCAAAATTGATTACATTTAAATTAATTGAATTTATTACGTCGGTCAATAAATAATGATGTAAAACAGTTTTGTTGATTTTGAGATACAAGACTAGATATGTTGAGCATTGCTAAATATGGTTTGCTGTATAGGTGTTTTTAATAATTGGTTTTGTAACTGTAACTGTAATTGGTTTTGGAGTTAAATAAAGTCAATCAGTCTGTTTCAGGGAATATTGGCACATAATGAAATATATTGATTAACACCTACAGTCTGTAATGCAAGTGCTAATTAGCCTTTGTTCTGTAACCACTCCAAAAAGGGTAACTGAAGGATTGTGAATATATTGGACTATTTTAATTCCATTACAAATAAGGAAGTTAAACAAGCTTATACATTACCATGTATATTGGTTTCTTAGAAAGAGTTGTAGAGATAGAATAGAATTTGGATATAGACAGATATAGTAAGATATCTTAGAGAAGATAAGAAGGGGGCATAGGTGTATGCCAAAGAAGAGATGTTCACAGATAGTCAGTCAGAAATGTTCACAGACCGGACTGTCAGGACAGACGGAACAAGCTCGGAAAAACAGGAAAAAGCCAGACAGAAAAGGTCAGGAAAGACCGGAAAGAAATCAGGAAAGACTACGATTTTCCTCTCTGCCTATTAGATAAACAATTTCTTCCTCATTGTCACAAGGTTGATTCCACCAATTACAACAGGTTACTCCCTGTTTTCAGGTATAGGTATAATTATAATGTAAATGCATAATATGTTGTGTATATCTATTTCTATCCGCTTGAGAGCGCTCTGGTTATAGGTATGAACATGAATTTATTAGAGAATACGTGTGACCTCTGTCCCCGATCATGCCTGCCAAGCATTTTGGGCAATAGACTACACCATTGTACTTAATCTTAACACCTGCTCTGACAATATTTATTTGGAACAATGGGGTATTGAATTGAGATGCGTAGGTCTCAGAACATGCTATCTTGAGACATTCATAATGTTTCATCTTGAAGGTCTTTCTCATCCATGTGGAAATATCTAAGACTTGGCCTGGCCAAGTCTTAGTTTGATAACTCATTTTTAGATTAATAACTAAAACTCAGGTAAATATTGTCATACCCATTCATGACTGTATTACTGTGCAAGCAACAGTGTTTCTTATACATTAACTCCATATGTCATACTAAAAGTACAACTTATTTTTCTCTTCTAGTTATAAATATAGTGAATAAAAAACAGAAATTGAGTCAGGCCTATCTACAATCAAGCTGACAGCAATCTTCTAAATAGCATTTCATAAAAACAACCTGTATTATTACCTGTGGATTGTTTAATG
The DNA here is from genome assembly GCA_027410445.1 of Discoglossus pictus. Classification (NCBI taxonomy): domain Eukaryota; kingdom Metazoa; phylum Chordata; class Amphibia; order Anura; family Alytidae; genus Discoglossus; species Discoglossus pictus. The sequence continues at coordinate 294,627,694 of CM050167.1, read as the reverse complement.
TCAATATAGATATAGAGTAGCTATGTGACAAAATTAGACATATCTAGTATATTGTTCAGAACTTATTTGTAGTCTGGATAAAGAGATTTTGAGGATTTTGTGTTTGCACTTTCTAACCTAATATAAAGTATGTGTTTCAACTACCTACACAGTAACTATGCATTATCCCATATATTGCAGAATACAGTAACTGACAAGACTAACCAAAATAATAATGTATGAATTGTTGGTCTGTTTTCTCAGGAGACTTAATATGCCCTTTCATGTAAGTGCACTGCTGTGGAGTATAAATATTTAATACTTTACAGTTCAGTGCCAATACAAATAAAGCAAAGGGGGAATGCATACATTTACAAATTGTGCATTCATGTATGACCATTTCTAAAATATTGAGCTTTACCTGTTTGTTATTTTATATTAAATTCCCTCAAGAAATAATTTTAGAGAAAAAGTACTGCAAGTATTAATTTTATCAGATTAAGTGGTATTTGTATCCCATTTCTTGCGTTATTTCTTCCACATGACATGATAAATGGCATCCACAAGTAAAAGGAAGTAGTATATTACTTATTAGTCTTCCTTAAAGGAGTCTCACCAAAGCACGAGTTGTTCTGATATGAAAGTTTCAGCATGTGCCTTTTATTGCTACAAAACCTCTGTATATTAGATGATGTGAAATACTAAGGATCACAGAACTGTCAGAGCTTATAATTCAGCTTCAGTGAGATTGACTTTTGAACTGGCTCTTGAACTATTTACTCAATTACCTCATAGAGCTCAGAGTTTTTTACACAAATAGATTTTAAAATGTTATCGCTCTACACAATCACGAAGGAGTATCTAACAAAATAGGCAAGCTCTATAACTTCCAGATATATAGTTAATCTTATCTAAGAGTGATCTTTCACATAAAAGAAACTCAATTGTATGTGAAATGTGCCCTTTAAAAGTGAATGTTTACAAATAACCATACGTTTTATTTAAACTGTCTGCTAAAGAGTAAGGTGGCCTGCAACAAATATATTTGTCTTTTGTAAATCAAGAAAACCAGTGACAAACTATAGTCAGATAGATAAGGATCAGTAAGACGTCATGTCTCTCCAAAGGTTTAATAATGTGCAAAATTTTTACATGTTCAATAGAGTCCATGCTTATGTATATTTAAATTCAATCATACTATGAATCAGGATTCACTCAGCAACCAGTCCCCATAATCCATAAAACATTTTCCTAGAGTCACTAAAATCAGAGTTTTGGGGGAGGCATTGGAGACGTGACTAAGGCCTCTGCAAGACATACCATCGTGAGCCTAGCTTCTTGTATACTGGTGTTTCTGATTAGGATATACTATTACTATTAATTAACATCAAACTTGAGTTTCTAACTATAATAAGCAGGCACCTAAAATTTTCCATCTATATATTCATTGTGAATTCCTGATCCACTATCTCCTTCATTTGATTTTCTTAATAAAAACAATAATTGTTTCTATAAATGTTGAATTATTTATTTTGTTTAGTTCATTTTTCCTACCAATGAACCTAATATTACTTCTTTACCTTAAATATACTTTTCTACTGTAATATTATGCAACCAATTTTGTATTTTGTTTCAAAAGATACAATATTTTCAATAGATACAAATACAACATCAAAATTGAAATATTTTTGATTTGAATATTATACACTTTTACTTTGTTCTACGACTTGCATATTTTAGATTGGGATTTAAATCACATTTCTCTTAAATCAGATGTGAATGTAATATTTGCTCTCTCTGATTAGCCCATAATAACTGCTCTACCGGTTGAATTTAAGGGAAGAGCATCCTCCAATTATTTTTTTTATATTATGCTATAGCTATTTAAACCCTATTTATACAGATGCTTTTATTTCAAACAAAGTGTATTGTACAAAAATGTATCACTGAATGACAGAATATAATTCAGATACTGAATGGATCCATTCTGTTACCCAAATAATAATATATCTAACCAGTATGGCCTAAATATTATACTCAACATTTGGAAACGTCATCTCATTCTGAGATCATAGCATATTTGTAATTAAGCAGTTCTACCTTTGTGTTCAATTATTTTTATCTTTAAGGGGCACATTAATCTATTATAAAGTTTCTTGTTTTAGAATAATGTCACCAGCAAAAATACTCTGTATTGACCTACTGAATATATTTTTAATGTATCTTCAATAATATATACCTTATGTGTACCCAGCCTTTCATTCATTCATACATGTACGGTGTTCAGCGCTACTATAATACAATAGATAACTACCAGTCATAGTTAAGGCTCTTATGATATTTAATTTGCTACGAAGAATTGTTCCTTAAGGAAACATTCCCCTCTTGAAATCTGATTTCAAAAGTGCAAATGAGGAAGACATAGCAGACACTAACTGAATTTGACGTCTTGTGTGTGCAGCAGAAATACATTTTGCAGTGTCAACAAATTGAGAAATTAAATCTCCCTAAATGGATTCAAAAGCTTACTCAGGCATATGGTATGGGTTTTATATGCTATATCCATCAAAACTCTAATCCAGCTTGATCAAACAGGACCCTATAGGAACTCGTGTTTAATAATAAAAAAGGACTCAAATTATTCTTGATTTTTATGGGAAATATTCTCAATATCTACAGAGAGGTGAATATGCCAACTCTACTTAAACTTTTCAATTATTCAGCATCTGAGTGATTCTGTTTAATCCCACAAAGTGTTAATATGTTGTCATGACAGTGAATGGCATTGAAATGATGTCTCTATGAACAGTAATGTTTTTTTAACAATGCAGTCTTTACATTTTCACATAGTCCATGAATATATATTTTTATAATCAATATATCTTATAATATTTTGTCATTTTAAATCTAGTAAGTATGCCATTTTAAAACTAACAAAATAATATGTAGATACGACTCAGCTGTCTTAGTTCTTCTCAAGGGAATTAATTGAAGATGTAAATTTATAATATAATCTTTTTCAACCCAATAGTAAGTACTTTTAAGAAGCTGTATTCATTTTATTGTTAAATGTTTATTCTACATGGGTGCAGGCTTCTGAATATGATTACTATATACTTACTGTAAAACTTACATAAGAATTATATGTATATAGGCTACATAGGCGTGGTCTTCTTCTTCTGAGGTCATGGGAATGAAGATTACAAATAGACTAAAAAACTGTTTTTGTTTTTTTAATCATGACCAGACTGTTATGGGGTTTTTGTTTTTTTGGGTTTTTTTTTTTTGCAGTTTTCTCAAATGAAGCAATTAGTTTGGCTAGGCTGGATTGGCCTGCAGCAGACACGTAGACCATCTGTTCACAATTTTTACTGCCTGTGAAACAACTGTGAAACAACTGTAGATATAATTAATCAACACAATTATTCTAATAATAATGGGTATAATACATACCTGTAGTTGAATATATGTGTGTGTCTGCTTGAATACTGTGCTTTTGTCTATTGATAGTTTTATTATTTTATTTATTTTTATTATCCTTTATTTGTAACACGCCAACATATTCTGTTGCACTATACAGGGGTTAGGTACAGGTATAAACAATTTCCCCACAATAAAAATAATGGAAGACCCTGTTATTGAGCTTTCAATCAGATATACACTGTGCTTTCCCTAAAGCACATCACAAGATTGAAAACTCGCAAACTTACATTCTAAAGGGTGTGGGTGAGGTACAGGAGAGTGATAGATGCATAGTGAATGAAGAGGCTAAAGATGATAGGCTTTTTTTAATAGATGCGTTTTTAAAGAGATTTTGAAGGATTTGAGGCAGGAAGATAGTCTAGTGGAGTGAGGTAAGGAGTGCCAAAGAATAGGGGCAGCATGAGAAAAGTCTTGAAGGTGGGAGTGAGAGGAGGTGATGAGAGAGGAGGAGAGAAGAATGTCATTAGCAGAGCGAAGAAGGTGGGTGGGAGTGTATTTTTGGACATGTATAAAAATGAATTCCCTTGTTAGCTTCAGGTGGGATATAAGCAGTTAGAAGATAATTGTTGACGAATACTGTATTCTGCAACTGGAGAGTCGGGATGGGCTATTTAGTTTCCTTAACAATGTTTAAAGCATCTAACCATAATGTATATGGTCCACATGCAGGATACATAATTGTTTGTACCTATTTAAAAGGTAATCCTTACGAAAAACTGCTTTTACTATTTTTTACTATTTACTACTTAGTATCATAGAGTTAAAGGCAAATGTGGATTTCTTAGGCTATCAGTGACCTCCATGAGCTGTCATTTGGATCAGTTATGCAAGCTCAGATTTACACCTGCGGTGCTCCTAGGCAACAAATTTACCACTAGGTAGTGATAACACTTTTCTGTAAAATGTGAAGGATATTTTTTAGAGTTACGCACAATTGATATGTGATATTCTCTAGAGCTGAAACTCCAGGCTTCTCTCTATCTTCTAGACTGAGAGAAAACAGGATGAACTAAAGAAAGTGGAACATGTCAATGATTGGAAAACCATGGTTTGTTCTTAAATGTGAAATATTGCTTGAAATATTTCTCATTCCTAGAGCTGTCCTGTTTTTTGCACTGGCAGAAATTGGGTTATGCAGCAATTAATATCTTGTAATTATCTTTCCATATGGTCTGGAGACTGACTGAAGGCCTTGGAATTCTGCTTTGAATGAGAATTTGCTGTACATGTCTATCATTCTGAAGGTTGAAGTGCCTACTTCCATAATAATAATAACATTAATACATAATAATACTTCCAAATAAAGAAAACCACAAGTATGGAAAATTGGAAGATCTTAGATAGTTTTAAAACATATATATATATCTCATACAGAGAAACATATTTTAAGATAGTACAGAGAGGGTACACAGTTCCGGCATTCATATAAAAAATATTTCCAGGTAAAAATTCTGGATATTGTTGGAGAGACTGCAAAGTTAAAGGTACACATACCCACATATGGTGGGAATGTCCCAAAATTCAAGTGTTATTGTCCATGTGCATTGACCAAATAAAAAAATGTATTAAAAGCCCAATAAATATGTCCCCTAGAATGATTTTGTTCCACATTTTCCAAAAGACTTTTAAGAAATCTACAAAATGCTTGATTGTACAAACATTATTGATTATTAAATGGCTACTCGCCAGATGTTGGAAACAAGAAAAAATGCCAACGTGGAGTGAAATATTCAACATTATAGAGAGAACTTATCAAATTGAGAAAGTGCCTAATACCATAATGATGACAAACAGTGGAGAGTAAGAGAGGTATTTGCAAATTTTTGGGGACCACATTGTAATAAGGCAGATACTCTATTAGTGATTCTATCCAACAATGCATGTAGTTGTATCTAGCTGTGTAAAACTATGGGCCCCATTATATTCTGTGATTTTGCGTTCCCGAAGCCCGTAAAGGAGCCAACAAAACTTATGGTTATTAAATTGGCCTATTTTAGCTACCCGCAGATGATCTGTGAGTTACAGGCGGAAAATCCCTACGTGCTGTCAAAATCTGAACTCCATCCCAGCTAAGCCTTTGATCTGTCAATCCCATAAATGTTACAATCGCAAATCGCTATTAAATTGCTACAAGTCCTCAAGCCCGCAAATGTTTTCACATCCGTAAATGGCAAATATAGCCAAAAATCCTACGGGTACAAGAGAGGACCCGCATGGGGCTAAACTCCTGTCCGTAGCACTGTAAAAGCAAATATAAACACACTGCTGTATTTTTAATGATATGGAAAGTCATGAAAGGTATTAGAATAAATAGAGCAACATTCTCAAGCTTGCAAATCTGCAATAAAAAATACTTTTTTAATTTCCATAATATCAGTCCTGGCAATCAATGTGTTAATACATATAATAGAACTCGCATTGACTAGAATATTATATTTATTGATATTTTCATATAGCATTATTTCAGGAATGCGGGTGATCAGCTACTCGTACTTCAAAACTGTAAGTGATTGAAATTTAACCTCCATGTTTTAGTGACGTAATGATGACGGTCTCTTTTACTATCGGCTTTGTCTAAACCCGTAACTACGGCTTTGAATAATTGATCATGTTCACGCCTGGGATTCTGACCATGTACTTGCAGGCTTTTCTAATTTAATTACTCTGTAACACAAGCAAATTTCAAGCCCACAGACATACGGGAATTTAATTGGGCCCTATGTCTCAAAAAGAATCAGAATTACTGAATTGTTGCTACTGTATTCTGCACTGTGGAAACTGGAGGAGAAGTGTAAACAATTTATATGTATAAAAGTACTGACAATAGTTTGAAGGGCCATATTTTTTAGGATAAATGAGAAGGTCTGAGAAAGTGATGTAGTAGAGATGAGTGTGTGATGAAAGAGAGGCACAAAGTTCTACGAATTACATAGTCTCCTATTGTTTTCACATTTAGGCAGGTTCATAAATAATACTTTCACATATCAAAATATTGTAATAGCAAATATTGTACTGGCTACCACAAATATATTGTGCCCCCACAGTTTGTGATAGGCCACTGCATTTACTCAAATGTATTTTATTTTATTTAAAACACACTTTTCTTAAACTTTCTCTTATAGTTTTCTTGACAAATCTCTTGTGTAATCTCTCAGCACAAGCATATAAATCATGACCTCAGGTTATGCCTCAAATCTGTCAGCAGCTCTGGTACTTCCTGCGCAGTCTCATTATTTTGCTCAATGGAATGCATTTAAAAGGGTTTCCAAGTTAAAAAACAGAATGTCATCTGTTATTACAGTTATTGTGATCTATTTCCTTTTTCTTTATCTGTAGATTATATAAAGTTTGCCTACATGTTCTGGCAAAATAGAAAATTGTACAGTATAAATTTAATAAAATTGATGGACTACGTTGATCCTGAAAGTTTCTAAATATATATATATCCTAATCAAACAATAATTCATCTGTAATAAGATATATGAACATAGACTTCGAAAGCAAATGTAAACATACAGGAACTACATATTGTGCCTTTTTATGTTGACCTAAAAGCTTAAACTTAGTTAATCCTTTGGATAGCCTAAGGCATTTTTTAAAAATGGTTGAAAGTTATTCCAGTTATCTATTATTTCCAATAAAGATATGCTTTTACAATCAACATAGAAGCATAGGCTTGACAGCAAATAAGACTCTAAGAGGCCCATCTAGATTGCCTATTCTCTCTTCCTAAATATCTTTTTTAGTTAAGCCTCAGGATAGCCTTATGCTTATCTCAGACGTGCTCACATTTCTTACATGTGTTTAACCCACCACTTCCACTGGAAGGCAGTTCCACTTATCTACCACCATTTCTTTAATGTAGTTATCTTCTATCTTCAAATTATGAACTCTTGCTCTGCTGTTCATTCCTTTCCAAAAAATGCATTCCTCGTGTACCTAAGTTACTTAATAGACTTGGAGGTATCTATAATGTCATGGATCTCCCTTCTCTTCTCAGAGCTATCAATTAAGACACCACTGTTAAGGTCTAGTTTCCATCGGTTTTAAGTCGTAGTTCAATGGAATAGGACTTGTGAATTGGTTCTACTGCTAAATTTTACAACTAGCCATTAAATCAGAAACTGTTGTATATATTTTGGGCAATAAAGTAAAACATATAATTAATTTTCTCCATTTGTAATAGAAGATAAAATAGACCCAAAAGAAGAAACATTGTGTACATTTTGCAAAGGCAGACTCTGAAGGCCATATGAATGCTCATTTCCATTAACAAGTAAATACAGAGACGTTAACTTTCTTTTTTTTTAATATTAATTTATTTTATTTGGTTTTCAAACATATCTTATGTCAGATTGACGTACAAATACAAGCAACAATACAACGACAATAGACATTCAGATCTTGTTATAAGCAACAGTGTAAAAATTAGAGCATTAATTACATTAGTAACATCAATAACAATAACATTAAAAAAACATTAACATTAATAACATTGACATTAATCACATAACATTAAGGAGCAGAGTACTAAACCATCAACCCAGAGTCTCCTTGTTTAGATGTATCTACGTAATTATCCCATGGAGCCCATTGTAGAAGCATTTTATTCTTATATCCGCCCTTATTTATTATGTAATCTATTTCAAGATCTCTGTTATAGGCTACAATTGAACTTATTTTGTTCCATGAGAGTAAACAGTCCATTTTCCATTTTAATGCCAATAACCATTTAGTTACCAAAAGTATATGAATCAAAATGCCTCTATGTTTATGTTCAATGGTATTTGGAAAGATATGAAAAAGTACTATCTGTTTTGTAAGTCTTTTTTAAGATCTTCGAAATATTTAGGGAACACCGATTCCAAAACCGTTGGACTTTCTCACATAGCCACCACATGTGGATCTGTGACCCAATTTCTTTGTAGCCTTTCCAGCACAGCTCTGGGTGTAATTTTGGATCTATTTTATTTAATACACTCGGTACTCCATACCATCTGTGAATAACTTTAAAATGAGTTTCTCTTTGAGAGCTGCATTTAATACATTTTTGCGTCAATACACAAGCATCATACCAAATCTTTTCATCCCAGGTTATTCCTATCTCCATTACCCATTTTGCCATTGCTGAAGATTTCCCCTCACATCTTTTAATATCTGTGGTATTCGCACACTTGGAAATGGAGAATTTTCTATTTATCTTTATTAGTTATTTTTCAAGGTTAGAGATCATATCTCTTATCCACTGGTCATACTCTGATTTACAAATCATATGGCATAATGACCCATATCGTAACCAAAGGGAGCTAGGCACTTTGTTAGTAGTTTTAAATCCTCAAATGATCTTAAATGATCATTCTTCCAAAGAGCCCTGAACCATGCATAAATTCCATTGGCCCCAGTCTACCCTTAATTTTGTATTGTTTAAATCATATAGCATTTGTAATGGGTTTACTGTTGACAGAAATGGTAATATCTTCCATTTATTGTTGATTTTATACATGTGGTTAAACAGAATTGAATAATCGGGGGTAGCTTATTTAGATCCTCTCTAGACAGTTCTTTCATCCATATCAAATACTCTAATCAAATCTCTTTTGCTAGTTCTCTCTCAATTAGGATAAATTTAGGAGGTGATATACATTATATTTCAAAAGGTGATATACTCTCATTATATTTTAGAGAATACCAATATTCTCTAAATAATCTCTTGCAAAGATAATCCACCACAACTAATTTTCCCTTTGGTTCACATCCCATTAACCAAAGCCTTCAATTAATCTTTAAAATTTAGTAATACTACCCCCAGAGCATTTTAAGGGGATACATCTTAGGATATATGTTATTTTTGGTATAATCACCATTTTAATTATTGAGATACAACCAGTCCATGATAAATGTAATCTGCCCCATTGTTTACATAGATTATATATAGGGAAATAGATTTGGTCCAAGTTATCAGTCATTAAAGTTGAAATCCTTAGGCCAAACCTTATCCCAAAATGTGTTATAGAATTATGATCACATCTAAAAGCAAAGGTTTCTTTCAGGCACCTACCTACACCTCTTCAACAGATAAATTAAAATGTAGAATTTCAGATTTATGGCTATTGATTTTATAGTAAGAAACTATTCCCTAATTTTGTGCAATTGTTAGTAATTTTCTTAATGAATTTATTGGATCTGACATGGTAATAACTACGTCATCGCCGAAAAGTGATATCTTTGATATTGTTTTACCGTTTTCTATCCCCTTTATATAACCATCACATCTTACAGTGTTAGCTAAGGATTCAATACATAAGTTGAATATCAGTGGGGATAAGGGGCAGCCCTGTCTGGTCCCGTTTCTTATGTTGAATGCCTCTGATTTATAACCATTACCCATTACAAGTGCTAATGAATTACTGTATAAGGCCATAATGGCTTTTATACACAAACTCCCGAATCCATAAGCTTCCAATATTGCTTTCATAAAGTCCCAGTTGATATGGTGGATCACTTTTTCGGCAGCTAAAGCAACCGCAACAACTAGTAAATCTACTCTTTTTCACAAAGGCAAAATAACGTTCAGATGTTGTCTGCCCCTTGTCTGGTTTTAATGAAACCTGTTTGATCTTGATCCACCAGCAGATGCATTCTTGGGTCTAATCTCTGTGCATATACTTTGGCATACATTTTTAGATCCTGATTTAACAGTGAGATAGGTCTATAATTCATACAAAAGGTCAGATCTTTGCCCTCTTTAGGAATAGTAATAATGGCGGCTTCCGTCATCATCTTAGGGATAACTCCTGTCATTTTGATCTCATTAAATGCCCTAGATAAATGTTCAAGTAATTGTGTTTTAAATAATTTATAGTAGCTAGGGGGGAAAGACATCTGGCCCCGGAGCCTTGCCGATTTTTAAGCTGTTAATTGCGGATTCAATTTAACTTTCCATATAAAAGAAGCATCATATCACTGTGTAGTGTCCAGGACATACTGGGAAAAAATAAATTACATATTTGTATGACCCACTGTGTGACCAATAACAATATGAAGAGCCACAGTATGCAAATATCTGCTGAATCATAGGATTATTTGAAAGTGGTACATAAGTTAAAAAGGTGTCTAAACACACACTAAATGGAAATAAAAACAAGAACAAATAGGAGGATGGGGTGGTGTGCAAAGAATCTCATAGATATATAGTTAAATACAACATTGTATGGAGACAATTCTATTTAAGGCAGAATAATTGTGGCAAGTATACAGTAAATATAAAAAAGTCTACACATCCCTGTTAAAATGTCAGGTTTCTGTACTGTAAAAAAATGAGACAATGATAAATCATTTCAGGACTTTTTCCATCTTCAATGTGACCTATAAACTGTACAACTCAATTGAAAAACAAACTGAAATCTTTTAGGTGGAGGGAAGAAAAAAATAATAATAATATGGTTGCATAAGTCTGCACACCCTCTTATAACTGGGGATGTAGCTGTGTTCAGAATTAAGCAATCACATTCCAAATCGTGTTAAATAGGAGTCAGCATACACCTGCCATCATTTAAAGTGCCTCTGATTATCCCAAAATAAAGTTCAGCTGCTCTAGTTGGTCTTTCCTAAAATGTTCTTAGTCGCATCCCACAGCAAAAGCCATGGTCCACAGAAAGCTTCCAAAGCATCAGAGGAATCTCATTGTTAAAAGGTATCGGTCAGGAGAAGGGTAGAAAATAATTTCCAAGGCATTAGATATACCATGGAACACAGTGAAGACAGTCATCATCAAGTGGAGAAAATATGGCACAACAGTGACATTACCAAGAACTGGAGCTCCCTCCAAAATTGATGAAAAGACGAGAAGAAAACTGGTCTGGGAGGCTACCAAGAGGCCTACAGCAACATTAAAGGAGCTGCAGGAATATCTGGCAAGTACTGGCTGTGTGGTACATGTGACAACAATCTCTGTATTCTTCATATGTCTGGGCTATGGGGTAGAGTGGCAAGACGAAAGCCTTTTCTTACAAAGAAAAACATCCAAGCCAGGCAACATTTTGCAAAAACACATCTGAAGTCTCCCAAAAGCATGTGGGAAAAGGTGTTATGGTCTGATGAAACCAAGGTTTAACGTTTTGGCCAGAATTCCAAAAGATATGTTTGGCGCAAAAACAACACTGCACATCACCAAAAGAACACAATACCCACAGTGAAGCCTGGTGGTGGCAGCATCATGCTTTGGGGCTGTTGTTCTTCAGCTGGAACTGGGGCCTTAGTTAAGATAGAGGGAATTATGAACAGTTCCAAATACCAGTCAATATTGGCACAAAACCTTCAGGCTTCTGCTAGAAAGCTGAACATGAAGAGGAACTTCATATTTCAGCATGACAACGACCCAAAGCATACATCCAAATCAACAAAGGAATGGCTTCATCAGAAGAAGATTAAAGTTTTGGAATGGCCCAGCCAGAGTCCAGACCTGAATCCGATTGAAAATCTGTGGGGTGATCTGAAGAGGGCTGTGCACAGGAGATGGCCGCACAATCGGACAGATTTGGAGTGTTTTTGCAAAGAAGAGTGGGCAAATCATACCCAAAAGAGTGCTGTAATAAAATCAAAAGGTGCTGCAACATATTTTATTTTTATATTTTTTCTTCCCTCTACTTAAAGATTTCAGTTTGTTTTTCAATTGAGTTGTACAGTTTATAGGTCACATTAAAGGTGGAAAAAGTTCTGAAATGATTTATCTTTGTCTCATTTTTTTACAGCACAGAAACCTGACATTTTAACAGGGGTGTGTAGACTTTTTATATCCACTGTATATGAGTACTATGTAGATAACATGCATATATTATTAATTATAATATAATGAAATCCAGCTATAGAGGGTTTTATTAATCAATATCTAAAATGAATCTATAATGGTAAAGGCTACATAGTGCCTGATACTTGCGATACTACTGAAGTCCAGTCTGCCAGAAAAAGAGGTAGAAGCCTATTTGATATAGACTGTGCACACAATCCGTCCTATCCCTTGACCCAATGGTCCATTTAGTTTCAATTCAGAGCTTACTTATGGATTAGCCTCGCATTGTGACACAACTGGAGTTGGGAAGGGAGACCAGGGTGGTACAGGAGAAAGGATTTGAGCAGCAGGGGATGGATTATGAGAAAAATACATGATACACAATAGAGGCAAGTCACGGAGGGCCTCTAATAATAGCCTCATTCTTTAAATTAGCAAAGAAGTTGTCATGAAAAGGAGATGCCATAATAGCAGATACTAGTTGGCCAACAGTTATTGTACTGTGTAGCTACAGTCTACCAACTGTCACAAAGAGCAGTAACAACCCCTTATATAATTTACCTATATTACATAATCAGTCCACCCTGACTTATGCCAATCCATCTCTTTTTACACCTTTAACCAATCATTTTAATTAACATATATTCTAGCTCCAAAACAGGTCTACCCCTTACTATTCTTCCCTATACGGTTATGGGCACTCTTTTTTTTTAACTGCAGTGATCCTTCAATTATTACTTTAAAAGGCATATTTAAGTTTCCTGTATTAGGAGTGCATCTGATAGAGAAGAATCAGTAGTGTATAAAAACATTTTACTTGCATGAAAAAATACCCGTCAAAAAAATTAAACACTTACCTTGAAGTTAGCAAAATGTCTTGTCATTTCTGACAGTTGAAAAGTAGGGTTAACACCCCCTCCAAACCCAGGCTAAATTAGCATTCATTTCATAATTTGTTTTGGCCATCCAGGTTAGCTGAAACATTTGATTTCAATTTCATGTAGTGTGGCACTATGTTAGGTGCTATGGCATCAGCACAGCACAGACAGGAAGTAGCAGGGAGTCAAATCTCAGCAGTGACTTGGGGGCTGACATCAGTGTTCTCCTATTTGTCGAGGAAAAAACGGCAGGTGAAAATGGATTAAATTACTCCCCTAATGCAGCTTGCTGATTGGGTGGAGATCATGGGCCTGTGTAGACACCCCTCTGGGGGTGCCAACATAATTATAAGAGGGATTTTTCAATATTAATAAAAATAAAATGTTTTATTAGATGTGCTGCATACATACAGGCATCTTTTTGCCTATAAAGTGCAGAAATGCATTAATCCATGAAACTGGGATGTGCCTTTAATTGGGGATCGACAAGCATACAATTACTGTCAACAAACCAAGAAAGTGTATGGGGAGTTGGAGCAATCTCGCAAGAATAACATTTGAGTGAATAATGGGAAGAGCTGTAAGAGTTTTGATTCTTAGTCACAATTCAAAATAACACTAGATTTTTCTTTCAAAATTCAATATCTAGTTTAGCCTAAACCCCTGAATTACAGAAATATACAGGCAAACACATTTAGTTGTGGATTAAATTGAATCTGTAACTCTTCTTAGTAACGTATTACAATTCCTTGTACAAAAACCTAATACGCAAGAGTAGATTTGATATTGTATTCAAAAGAGAATATAAAAATAATTCTGAATATTTTTATGCTGTATTGAATAAATGATACATGTATTGTATACACTGTAAAAAGTATATTTTATCATGTAATTTGAATGGATGTCCACTATTTACCACTCTGCCTTCTTAGAATCTTAGATTATGCGTCTGCATGTATCTTCTATTTGCTAGGTTTAAAATGCAGAACAGTAAGGTATATTGTATATCTTGTAAGCTTTATAAAATGTAGAGTAGCAAGAAAAATGTAAATTTAAAACCATTACTGTAAAAATTGTTATCGAACATAACTTGGCTGAATATAGAATACTGTCCATGTTCTCTTTCAATTACACATTATATTTAGTATGCTCAGTTTCGAATATCTCATAGGATTATATATCTATTTATATAAGCCAGTCTTTATTTTTAGGAAACAAACTGATCATTTATATTCATGCATATTTTCAACCTAAACTTGAATCTCAATACAGCCATTAGAGAATACTTGCAAAAAAAACTAACTTTAAGCACAATATGCCTCATTTTTCTTTACTGTCAACGCATTCAGCTTTATTTTACAGCACATTGAAAGGAGACTGTTAACCCCTGAGCGCTGATTGATCTACTTTAATTGGACTTACTAGGGAATTTAAGAAAATGTAAAAACCTGACTACAGTGCTACATGCAGTAATAATCCAAATAAACATAAAAATATACATTGGCGAGTATATTTGCCTAACTTTGCAACCTGCTCACATATCGCTCTTGCAGAGATGTGTCATCAATTATTAACTAAAAATTGATTTTGAAAAAAGGTAATATAGCTTAGGTTTGACAGTGAGCGTGAGATTTCATTGGCTTTTAATTGTAATTATTTTTATATAAAGCAATATAAAAACGCCAATATTCATGTAAAATGTTATAGCTCTTAATATGAAATGAACATTCTTTGAAGCTAAATATGGCAGATATTATGTACTAGCGACTTGCCCGTCAAAAATTACGGTGCAATAAAATTTGAAGCCTTCTGAATGCTGTTTGCCACATAATGTAAAGCTTTTGCTCCTCTGAGGACCTTAAGCGCTCATTGCCAGCCTTGCAATGAGAGCCTTTGGCGCTTATTGCCAGTCTCTCCTCCCGTGTGCTTTTGCTCCTCTGAGCACCTTTGACGCTCATTGCGAGCCTCTCCCTTTGTGTACTTTTGCTCCTCTGAGCACATTAGGCGCTCATTGCGAGCCTCTCCCCTTGTGTCCTTCAAGTTTTGTTCTTTGCAACGATCATCTTCGGCGATCATCGCAAAGACAGATATATAAATACAGTGTTAAATATACAATTTTTTTAGTGCAGCGTAAATTAGAAAATGTTTTCAGGTCTCAGGGCATAATAAAGTGATTTAAATATGTAACTGCTTTGAGAGTCCTATCGGTGGCAGCCTATGAGCAATAATCCAGATATACAAGATATATAAGTGCAGTGTAAAAAGTAAACGTTTTTTACTGCAATGGAAAGTATACATTTGTTTTTTCCATTACTAATTAATACCTAATGTACATTAATAATTAATTAGGAATGAATAAATTTATTAGGAAGTACGAAGCATTGATGTATTCATAAAGTAACGGCAGTAACGGCAGTGTAAAATATGCTATTTAGCGTTTTTTATTTTTTACATAATTTTTTTTTTGATAATAGTTAATAATTAATTAATTAATTAATTAATTACCTAATAAATGTATATACTTTACCTATTTGTAATTAATATATCTAGCAATCGATATCCTGAAGAGCTAACAATCTCTTTTTATTTTCCAGCAGCATACAATGTACAGTTGGACTGTTGCTGCCCTGAGGGAGAAAGTGTCAGCAATGTGCCGCATGCGCAAGGCCAAACCATTTGTTTAGTCTGGTAAAGCACCATTTTAGATTTGTAATGTTATTTGTTGCAAGTTTGTTTTGTAAAATGGCGGTGATTGCCTATGTGTTACGCGGCTCGCGAGCTTTTTCCGTCCTTTCTAATAGTGTATTTTGTACCTCGTACGTTCCTGGGTAAAAGTAGTAAGCAGCTGGCGGTGTTTTGCGATGTTCGGGGTCGTGTAGCCTCGTTTTCATTTTTTCGAGCGCCAATTTTTTTTTCGCTTAGCCAATTTTCGAATGCCAAAACTCCCAGACGTCCTGTGTGTAAGGATTTTTTTCCCACTGCTTTGAGTGAGTTTTTTTGGGGGGGATTTGCGTCGTTCGGCCGTTAACTTCGTATTTTTCCAAGCTTCGCAATTTTTCTATGTCCCACTTTCCTCAACTGCTTGCAGTCTAAGACAATCCCGCAGTTCCTAATTGCTTGGAGGCTATGTCCCGCGTGTTTCAATGCCTAAACTGCTGGCCTCGCTACTCGAGGCTCACAGCCGATGAGAACCTTCGGCACTCATCGGCTAAGTGCTCCGAGCTCGGAAAACTTCTGTGCTTCAATGGCTCACCTCGCTACGCGAGGCTTGCAAGCATGACGACAAATCGCAGTTTGGCAATTATAATATATGATAATCTCCTTTCTGTTTCAATTCCCAACTGATAAAACTGATAACTTTTTTTAAATTTGGAAACTGAAAGAAACTCATTATTTTGTGGACATTTGTAATAAGCAAAACCAAGAGCTGTACACATTCCATGAACTTAATGACAACTACAGTATTAAAAAGAAAAAAATATATTTTACTCGTATCTACAAGCACTGCACTACAGTTGCTCTGAAACTACCTGAATAACTTCTGATGAGAAACTACACAAATGTTTGTGAAAAATATATTCCATAGATTGAAGGCTCCTAAGATTGAAGGTGCACTAAAATGAATCATGAAACACTAAATACTACTCTGCACCAGTTACAAATTTATATTGTTCAAAGAGCAAAAAGAAATATAAAGCATCCTGTCCAAAGCGTCATACTGTTGCTATCATTCATAGTTTTTGACATTGTGGGCCAATAAAAATATTTTGGAACATGGTATTAAGCAAGCTTTCTGAAATATTACAGATAGGATTACAACCTTGAATCAGTTCTATAAATCAGTGCAGTGTTTTCTGACCTGTGCTCTGTAATCATTGTGCAGGTGAGTAGGCAGGGTCAATTTTAGCAAGGTGTCATGATTTAATTGTTTAAGGACTCATATTATCAGTAATTGATGAATATGTCCAAGGGAGCATAACATTGTTACATTGGGATTATGTGTTATTGTGTGGTTATAGTTGCCTGTACATGGTTATTATGTATCCTGACTTGGGGAGCGGTCTTGCAATGGACCACAAGTAACCTGTATGCAGTATTCTCTGCCTGTACCTTTTGGGCCTTGTACCTCTTCAGAAGCCATCTTTTGTGCCACAGAGAACAGGAACTACACGATTCTGCTGGTGTAGGTTTGAACTAGGTTCATATCCAGCCTCCTTAAAGAAGCAGATCGTGACATTGGCTGGCAGTGGTGGGATCTCTGTAGAAAACACAGAATGATGCCAGCTTATGAAGAGATGTCTGCAGCAGAGGAGGAGGAAGTGGCCAGATGGTACCAACGATGGATGGAGATACTGCCTGCAGATTCAACCAAGGATCAGAAGAGGGAACTCCGGATACAGTTCACACATGAGGTACAGGAGAAGTGGAGAAGGGTAAGCAATGGCCCTGTCTCAGCTCCTGTGGAGGGGAAATGCTTATCCCCAGTAGAGACAGAGAATGTTCTGGTGACAGGAAAGGACTGTAGAGGAATGTGCCTTCTAAATAAATGGATGACGTTCCTGGGACTATAGCCAGGTCACAAGCTAATGGAATGGCTGCAAGAATTAGTATGTGAGGAGGTTGCCCTGGAAGAGCAATATGCTTATTGGGTGGGACCTGTTGGGATACCTCATTATTTTTCATTGGGGCTGGAAGAGGCACTTTGGGACATAGTATATGGGGATCTGGATTGTGGCTTGGGGACTGAGAAAAGACAGCTGTGTCTGTTTGTCAAGCACTGTCACATGGTGGGACTGGAGACAGACTCTCAGACAGCTAACTTACTTGGGCCATTGATCCAGCAGGAGCTACAGCTGGAGGTGGATTATATAGAGTTGCTGGATGAAGCATCCCTGGATGGGTTTTGGCCACCTAGCTGGGAGGGCTCATGCCAGTCAGGCATGGAACAGAACCACCTAACAGGTACTACAGGGACCCAGCTAAATGTTGCCAAGGCTGGGTCAGAAAATAAATGAATTGACTGTGGGGAGAATTTTGATATCCATGATTCTCAAAATAACAAGGATGCCTGCATCCATGGGGTTGACTGGGAAAGGAAGAACTGGTCCCTATGTTTATAGGCCTGTGTCTCACCCAGTTAAAGGAATGGGGACAGGCCAAACCACAGCAGTGCCAGGCCCAGGGGAAGAACTGGGGAAAAGCTACTCTGCTCCTAGAGTAAGAGAAGAACCCAATGATCTCTGGGCCCTACCAATTGACTGTGGAAATAGTGGAGAGGTTCCTTGGATGACCATTGTCCAGGAGCCAGCCACAGACGCTAGAGCAGAAACAGAAAGTAGCCCTGCTCTTCAGCCTGAACAAGAGGCAGTAGCAGCTGCTTCTCAAGGGCTGCCTGTAACTACACACCAGGCAGTCTAAGATGGAGAGAGGCAGGAGGTTCCACCTGAGGATCCAGACACCAAAGAGCCAGAGGGTACCCCAGATTGTGTTTTGTCTCCTGGTCTCCCTACATTGACTCCCCTGCAGCTGCCCAAAAAACTGGCTGTGTACCTATAATCCTGGAAAGAAGGGGCCACTGGCCAGGCTTGTTGGTAGAGAGTTTGGCTACTGAACCACAATGGCTTGTGTCAGAACTGCCCATTAATCCACCAGAGAATGTCACTAGCCCATGTTGCAACACCAGCATCCCAGTTTATTCAGGAGAAAGCTCAGGCCTGACAAAGGGAACCTTGTACTCTTCAATTTTACCCATGGGACTGAGTGCTGATCCAGAATCAGAAGGACAGGATGTCTCCCTAGCCTGGAAGGTGAGGGCTTTGCTGGGTAAGGATCCTCTCAAGTTTATGCTGGACTTACTAGCTGGGATGTACTGTTTCCCCTGGTCTACCTTGAAAGTTCCTCCATGGCAGTTGTCTTATAAGTCTCCCCAGGGGCTTGGGAAAGTCACTAGGCCACTGGGAAGGAGCGAGTATTTGCCCTGGACAGGGGGAGGCAGGGTACCCAGAGAGACACTGAGGCTTTCACATGGATGAACTTTCCAGACAGGAGGACAAGTAATAGCAGTATAGCTAGAGAATTATCTGTCAGGATGATCCTCTATGCTATACTAGAAAGAAAGGGGGGAAAGTTGACATGATTTAATTGTTTAAGGACTCATATTGTCAGTAATTGATGAATATGTCTAAGGGAGCATGACATTGTTACATTGTGATTATGTGTTATTGTGTAGTTATACAGTCAGGTCCATAAATATTGGGACATCGACACAATTATAATCTTTTTGGCTCTATACACCACCACAATGGATTTGAAATTAAACAAACAATATGTGCTTTAACTGCACACTTTCAGTTTTAATTTGAGGGTATTTACATCCAAATCAGGTGAACGGTGTAGGAATTACAATAGTTTGTATATGTGCCTCCCACTTTTTAAGGGACCAAAAGTAATGGGACAGATTAACAGTCATAAATCAAACTTTCACTTTTTATTACTTGGTTGCGAATCCTTTGCAGTCAATTACAGCCTGAAGTCTGGAACGCATAGGCATCACCAGACACTAGGTTTCATCCCTGGTGATGCTCTGCCAGACCTCTATTGCAAATGTCTTCAGTCCCTGCTTGTTCTTGGGGCATTTTCCCTTCAGTTTTGTCTTCAGCAAGTGAAATGCATGCTCAATCGGATTCAGGTCAGGTGATTGACTTGGCCATTGCATAACATTCCACTTCTTTCCCTTAAAAAACTATTTGGTTGCTTTTGCAGTATGCTTCGGGTCATTGTCCATCTGCACTGTGAAGAGTCGTCAGATGAGTTCTGAAGCATTTGGCTGAATATGAGCAGATAATATTGCCCGAAACACTTCAGAATTCATCCTGCTGCTTTTGTCAGCAGTCACATCATCAATAAATACAAGAGAACCAGTTCCATTGGCAGCCATACATGCCCACGCCATGACACTACCACCACCATGCTTCACTGATGAGGTGGTATGCTTTGGATCATGAGCAGTTCTTTTCCTTCTCCATACTCTTCTCTTCCCATCACTCTGGTACAAGTTGATCTTTGTCTCATCTGTCCATAGGATGTTGTTCCAGAACTGTGAAGGCTTTTTTAGGTGTTGTTTGGAAAACTCTAATCTGGCCTTCCAGTTTTTGAGGCTCACCAATGGTTTACATCTTGTGGTGAACCCTCTGTATTCACTCTGGTGAAGTCTTCTCTTGATTGTTGACTTTCACACACATGCACCTACCTCCTGGAGAGTGTTCTTGATCTGGCCAACTGTCGTGAAGGGTGTTTTCTTCACCAGGGTAATAATTATTCGGTCATCCACCACAGTTGTTTTCCGTGGTCTTCCGGGTCTTTTGGTGTTGCTGAGCTCACTGGTGCGTTCTTTCTTTTTAAGGATGTTCCAAACAGTTGATTTGGCCACACCTAATGTTTTTGCTATCTCTCTGATGGGTTTGTTTTGTTTTTTCAGCCTAATGATGGCTTGCTTTACTGATAGTGACAGCTCTTTGGATCTCATATTGAGAGTTAACAGCAACAAATGCAAATAGCACACTTGAAATGAACTCTGGACCTTTTATCTGCTCTTTGTACATGGGATAATGAGGGAATAACACACACACCTGGCCATGAAACAGCTGAGCAGCCAATTGTCCCATTACTTTTGGTCCCTTAAAAAGTGGGAGGCACATATACAAACTGCTGTGATTCCTACACCGTTCACCTGATTTGGATGTAAATACCCTCAAATTAAAGCTGAAAGTCTGCAGGTAAAGCACATCTTTTCATTTCAAATCCATTGTGGTGGTGTATAGAGCCAAAAAGATTAGAATTGTGTCAATGTCCCAATATTTATGGATCTGACTGTATGTTGCCTGTACATGGGTATTATGTATCCTGACTTGGGGAGTAGTCTTGCCATGGACCACAAGTAACCTGTATGAAGTATTCTCTGTCTGTACCTTTTGGGCCTTGTACCTCTTCAGAAGCCATCTTTTGTACCACAGAGAACAGGAACTACATGATTCTACTGGGGTAGGTTTGAACTAGGTTCATATCAAGCCCCCTTGAAGAAGCAGATAGTGACACAAGGGAAGGAGCAAACTTTGGAGCTTGCAAATCATTTCTAGTGTAGTTAGTGTGTAGGAGATTAAATAAAAGGAGGGAATTCAAGGAAAAGGAGTATTATAAGAAAAAACTGAAAACAAAAATATATATTTTCTTTGTTTTGTTTAGGTTAAGATGTAGAAAAGCAATCTTTATACAAATGCATTGATTTATTTTCTCACTGTTATTTTTGTAACTGGTAATTATTAGTCAGTCCAGCGGCAACCTCACGGAGTGTACATCCTGTCATATGTATGCACTACTGGAACAGGTCATCCAGGGTCCATACCTCTGTGACAGGTGTGAGCATGTTGCTTCTCTGGAAGCACAAATTGGAGAACTGAAGAGGAGAATTGCAGCACTTAGTGATATTCCACTGGAAAGGGAGCTGGTGCTCATTGAGCACAGTTTAGCTGGACCTAGCATGGAGGATGGAGATTACATAGTTACATAATAATTAAGGTTGAAAAAGGACTTTCAGTCCATCAAGTTCAACCTTTTAAGATCTCCTCTGATCTGCAATATGCGGATAAAAATGAATACATTTGTTGTTAATTAATTATTAAACAATTACTAAATGTATTTTTTTAATAATTAATTAATCCAGAGGAAGGCAAACAGAAAAAAAAAACTAGTGAGACTTAGCCAATCGTCTCAAAGGGAAAAAAAATAATTCCTTCCTGGCCACAGATACTGGCAATCAGATTTCTCCCAAGATGAATGCCCTGAATTCCCTTTTTAATTAGAAATAAATCCAGTCCTCTTTTAAAGTTATCTATCGAATCTGCTGTCACCACCTACTCTGGTAGAGAATTCCACAGATTAACCACCCTTACTGTGAAGAAGCCTTTTCTTTCTTTAAGGTGGAATCTTTTTACTTCTAACCTCAAGGGATGTCCTCTTGTCAGTTGAAAACCTCTTGGCACAAAAAGCTCCCTTGACAAATCTTTATACTGACCCTGGATGTATTCATATAAGGTAATCATATCTCCTCTAAGACGCCTTTTTTCTAGAGAAAATAAGTTTAATTTGGTTAGTCTTTCTTCATAACTTAGCCCCTTCATTCCCCTTATTAGTTTTGTTGCCCTCCTCTGTACCGTTTCCAGCTCTAAAATGTCCTTTTGTGAAGTGGTGCCCAATATTGTTCTCCATATTCCAAATTAGGGAGTACTAAAGATTTGTATAGTGGGAGAATTATATTTGCTTCGCTTGCTTCTATACCCTTCTAAATACATGCTAAAATTGTATTTGCCTTTGCAGCTGCTGCTTGGCTTTGAGCACTGTTACCTAGGTGGTTGTCCACAAGTACTCCCAAATCCCTTTCAATATCTGATACACCTAGATTTGCTCCATTAAAATTATAAATTACATGGCTATTTTTCCTTCCCAGATGCATAACTTTACACTTAATCATATTAAATCTAATCTGCCATTTAGATGCTTATTCCTCAATTTTATTTAAATCCCTTTGGAGGGAAATATGGTGCTAGTGTGGATGTCAAGGGAGGTAGCTGGATTACAATTACAAGAGGAAGCAGGGGGAACAGTCGGAGGAGGCAGGCCAGTTCTGAGTTGGCAAACACCAACAGTTTGCCAGATTGAGTGAAACTGAATTCAGGAATGGAAATACCAGATAGAGCTGTTCCCTCTAACAGCCGGGAGAGCAGTTTTACTGGAGGCATGGGAGGGCAGGATAGGCAAAGCAAGAGAAAGGTTTTGGTGGTAGGGGACTCTATTATTTGGAAGGTAGACAGGATGATTTGTCACCCAGATCCCAGCAATCAAACAGTTTGCTGTCTCCCGGGTGCTCAGGTATGGCATGTTGTGGATTGGGTGGATAAATTATTGGGAGGGGCTTGAAATGATCCAGTGGTCTTGGTACATATTGGTACTAATGACAATGTAAGTGGAAGATGGAGTGTCCTAAAAAATGATTTTAAAGAACTAGGGAATAAGCTTAAAGCAAGGACCTCCAAGGTAGTATTTTCTGAGATACACGTGCTAGCCCAGGGAGACAGAAGGAGCTTAGGGAGGATAATGTGTGGCTAAAAAGGTGGTGCAGAGGGTTTGGGTTTTTTAAAGCACTGGGCTGTCTTCTCACTTGGATACAATCTCTATAACAGTGATGGATTGCACCTTAATGACGAGGGTGCTTTTGTGCTAGGGGATAGGATGGTAGAAGAGCTTGGAGATTTTAAACTAGTAGGTGGGGGGGGGGGGCTATATAGAAGTATTAGGGTAAAAAGGGTACAGGGGGGAAGGAGAAGGGGGGTTACAATAGACAGTAGGGAGGTATCACTAGGTGGCTCAAATACAGTGGCAGGCACTTTACAACGGCAGAGCCATAGCAACATAAAGTGTAGGCTTACTAATGCAAGAAGATTGCCTGGGAAAATGAGCAAGGTAGAATTATTAGCAGTGCTATGGGACTTAGGCATTACTGAAACATGGTGGGATGAATCTCATGACTGGACAGTTAATTTGGATGGTTATAACTTATTTAGGAAAGATAGGGGTAATGGTAGAAGAAGATGAGGGATTTGCCTGTATGTTATGCCTGGTTTCAAACCTGTAGTCAGAGAAGATATTTATAGTGGAACTAGCAGCAACGTTGAATCTTTGTGGGTTGAGTTAAATAGTGGAGGAGCTAATTGTAAACACATATTGGTGGGAGTATGCTATAAACACCCAAATATAATTGAAAGAGAGAAACTGCAATTATTGTTACAGAAATGCAGCTAAGCACGAGCAAGTTCTAACAAAAGGGAGATTGTAATTACCCTGACAAAACTGGATGAATGAAACCAGCAGTGCGGGTAAGGGGAGCAGGTTCTTGAGTACACTCAGGGATCGTTATCTGGGCCAGGTAATACAAGAACCTACTAGAAATGGGGCCATCTTGGATTTAGTCATCACAAGTAATATTGATATAATATCAAATGTTAAAATAGGGGAACACTTGAGGAATAGTGATCACAACAAAGTCTCATTTTAGACTGAATACAAAAAAACAGAGTTGTAAGGGGCCAACAAAAATTCTAAATTTTAAAAGGACTAACTTTAATGGGCTAAGGGCAGCAATACAAGGTATAGGTTGGGATAAAGAACTTACAGGGAAAACAAAATGAAAATAAGTGGACAACATTCAAATCCTTACTAACTATACATACATATCGGTATGTACCAAAATAAAATAAAACCGGAAATAAAATGAATAGGAGTAAATCACATCCCATGTCGCTTAACAATGACTTAAAGATCATGAAAAGGGCAAACAAACATGCATTTAAATTATACAAGCAGGAGGGAACAGAGGCCGCTTTATGTGACTATAAAGAAATCAAAAAGGCTTGCAAAAAGGCTATTAGACTGGCTAAAATAGAAAATGAGAAATCAGTTGCAAAGGAAAGTAAGGCTAACCCTAAAATATTTTTTAAATATATTAATGGGAAGAAGGCATGGAGGGAAGCTGGTGGTTGGGACACTGCAACATAATGGGGCTACACTACCATCACTAAATAATTGGTTAACACAGAAAAAAATCCAAAAGAGATTGGAGAAAATAAATGTTAATAAAGCGCCATTTCCTGATGGAATACATCCAAGGGTACTGAGGGAACTGAGTTCTGTAATAGCCAAACCATTATTCCTAATTTTTCAAGACTCACTCACCACAAGGTCGCTACCAGATGACTGCAGAGGTGATACCTATATTTATGAAGGGAGCAAGAGCAAATCTGGGGAATTATAGACCAGTGAACCTCACTTCTGTAGTGGGAAAGCTTTTAGTAGGCTTAATAAGGGTTAATATACAATAATTTATCTATTTGAACAAGATCATAAGTAGCAGCCAACACAGATTTATGAAGGGTAGGCGGTCAAACCAATCTAATTAGTTTCTATAAGGAGGTTAGTAGGAACTTGGATCAAGGCAATTGCAGTAAATAACTGCTCATGGATTGAGACCTAGCTAAAAGACAGGAAGCAAAGCGTTGTTGTAAATGAAACATACTCCGATTGGACTAATGTGGTAAGTGGGGTTCCTCAAGGTTCAGTATTAGGTCCTCTCCTTTTTAACATATTTATTAATGATGGACTGAAGTAGTGTCTCCATTTTTGCTGATGACACTAAGTTGTGCAAGGTAATTAAATCAGATAATTATGTACTTTCCCTACAAAGGCATTTACATAAATTAGAGAATTGGGTGGCTAAATGGCAGATGAGATTTAATACAAATAAATGTAATGTTATGCATTGGGAAGGAAAAATAGCCATGCAATTTATAATCTTAATGGAGCAACTCTAGGGGTATCTGATATTGAAAGGGATTTGGGAGTGCTTGTGGATAAGCATCTAGGTAACAGTTCTCAATGCCAAGCAGCAGCTACAAAGGCAAGTAAAATATTAGCATGTATTAAGGGAAGCAGATATAATTCTGTCACTGTACAAATCCCTACGCCCTCATTTGCAATATGGAGTACAATTTTGGGCACCACTTCATAAAAAGGACAAGGTACAGAGAAGGGCAACAAAAACTAAAAAGGGGAATGGAGGGGCTAAGTTATGAAGACTAACCAAATTAAACTTATTTTCCCTAGAAAAAAGGTGTCTACAGGGGGATATGATTACCTTATTTAAATACATCCAGGGTCAATATAAGGCTTTGTCAAGTGAACTTTTTGTACCAAGATATTTTCAACTGACAAGAGGACATCTTTTGAGGTTAGAGGAAAAAAGATTTCACCTTAAAGAAAGAAAAGGTTTCTTCACAGTTATGGTGGTTAAACTGTGGAATTCTCTACCAAAGGAGGTGGTGACAGCGAATTTGATAGATAACTTAAAAATGGGTTATATATATGTTTGAATAAAGAGGGCATTCAAGGTTATCCTAGATAACTAACGAAGGAATAGTGATCCAGGGAGAAATTTGATCACCAGTCTCTGTAGTCAGGAAGGAATTTTGCTTTTTTTTTCCCTTATGAGACAATTGGCAAAGTTTCAATGTTTATTTTTTTTTCTGTTTGCCTTCCTCTGTATCAATTAACAATTATTAACAAATAGTCCACATATTAAAGGATTAGAAGAGATCTAAAAAGGTTGAACTTGATGGACTAACAGTCTTTATGCAACCTCAAATACTATGTAACCATGTAACCTGACATTTTGCTCTGCCTTTTTGGCAACATACAGGATTGGCCGATAAAATATGAACCATTTCAACATTTTGTTTCACTATATCTTCTATCAACTTGGAAAGCATATATAAGTGGACCCCATATATACAAACATTGTCGATATATATGCAACACCCATACATTGAACAATCAGAATTATTTCTTCTAAATAAAGTTAGAGGAAATTAGGAACACATCATTCTCACTCGATTATAGTTTTCCTGTAATTTCCCTGTGCGTGAGGTCGGATTTGAGTAAAATCAGATTTTTAAATTCTATTTACATTCTATTTATTACATGAGTGAAAAATTTACACATAAGAAATCAAAGTATTATTAATATAATACTTTTTCAAAATGCACGTCATTTAAATTTCCAGTTGTCTGAATTACCTTTTTTATTTTCCTATTTCCCATACCCAATACCTATCCTCTCTCCCAAAAAAAACATACCCCAAGATAACTACACTATATATATTAATGATAAGGTATGAGGAACTTAAAACACTGTACATACTTTGTTATACTTTTTGTGTTTTGATATAATAAGCGGAATCATTAGACTAATTACTGAACCATATGTGCTATTTTTATTTACATCTTTATATTTGGATTTTATCATCTCTGAATATATTATATTATATACACGCCCATTGATAATGAAACTATGTAATTTAATGTGTTTCTCTTTAATAAAAATTAAGATAAAAAGCCTTTGAAATGTATATTTTTCTATACTCTTGTCTGCACATTGGACACATTTATTAATATTCTATTTGGTGATTTGAATGTGCAAAAAAGATCATTGTGGCACTTTCAGAGCCTCAAATCAATATGGCCCTCATTCAATTGCAATTTGGGCAATTGAATAGGGCTCTAAATAAGCACATAAAATATTTTTTTAAAGAAGTTTTTAGTTAGTGAAAACCTTGTTTTTGGATAAATGTTTTCTAACTAAAAACTTCTTTAAAAAAATATTTTATGTGCTTATTTAGAGCCCTGTTCAATTGGCCAAATTGCAATTGAATGAGGGCCTATGTCTGTATGTGTTTGATCACCCAAGTAGAGTTATTACTACTTGCAATGCAATTCTCCAATTTAAATTCCATATCACTATAATATTTTTGCTTTTCTTCTGGCAAAAAGAACATTATAATATATAATATATAATAATATATATATATATAATAGTAAAATATAATATGCACATAAATAACACAAAAGCTCTACCCAAGAAAAAGTATTTTTTTTTCATTTTGGGAGTTCCAGGCACTATAAGAAGATTTAAGTCATTACAAAAACCTTAGTTTTTTATGAAAAATGGTTATTGGAGAAGGTAAAAATGCTATTTTTATATCTGTTTTTGGAGCAAAATTAGGACCTCCTTTTGAGTATCTCTACTTTGGTTGTGTCAGGGAACTGTACCAGTTGAGTTATGGAGCTTTATGGAAAACACATGATAACCCTATTCTAGCTAGTGCTGGGGTTATAAAACAGAATAACGAAGCAGAATTTATGTAAATTTAGTAATCAATATATAAATCAATTCAAGGTTTTAATTTGTATAATATAATTGTTAGAAAATATGATAATATACTTAAGCTTAATCATAAGATCAATGTGTACATCTTAACCATGAGTGAGTAACAGGGGAGGCATAATTTCATAAAAATGTTCCTCCAGCAAAAAAATGATTTAAATTAAAAAATAAAGCTTAAAGTGTTTATTATGCAGATTATTTTGCTGCAAAAATGCTGATTAAATTTATGTCATTATCAGAATATTGTTCTGATGCTGTAGTCTGGATTGTTTTCATGAATAATATGCAGAACATTTAAGATAATTGGGAGGCTAGGCCTGAGAGTCATTGGTGTTATTAACTAAATATAGTAATATAAATAAAGTTATTTGCAGACCACATTAATTAATATTTATTCTATTTACTGTATTTTGTCAAATTAAATAACCAACCCCAATATCTTCTTAAATTGTCCAATTAACTTGTCAGTGCTGAAAATAATATTGTTTGTTTACATTTCTCTTTACTGTAAAACATGCATGCATTTAGAAACCATGATATGAGCTTCAATTAATTAATTTCAATTAGTGCAATTAAAAATCTCCATGCTATTTAACAATTAAATATAGCAAGTATGATTGCACTTTTTTTCCTTATTCTGATTTATAAAGTTAACTCATATTCTTCTTTTGAAATCTCAGTGGATTTTAAGACAGAAAAATAGAAAATCAAAAAGAGCTTCATTTATTGAAAGTGTGCAGGCAGGTTTCTGACATTTTCACTTTTGGTTCAGCTGACTTAAAGAGACATGCATGGATGGATTTATAACTAGGCAAATAAGGCAGTTGCCTGGGAGCGACACTCCATTTACATAACAATACAGCTAAATTGCAGTTAGTTTCTGTTTCACACAGTGAAATAAAAAAACAAGAAAAAAGAGTGTCTTTTTACCCTCTAAGAGGAATCATGCTTTATATTGTGAACTGAGAATAACTTGAATATCAATATTCTCCCTTTCTAGCCCACTGCTTATTCTTCCATCAAATATGGTACTTTTAGAGAGTACTTTACATGTGTTCTTTCTATTCGTACATGTACTAAAGTCTATTACAATACTTTCCCTATAATTAACAAAAAAAATTGTTATAGTAAAAAGACTGCTGCCTCCTGAATTTTTTCGCTCTAGGTGGAAATATACCCAAGTGCCACACTAAGAAAACTGTACTTAACAAAATTAAATTGTGAGACCTCTCCTAAAAAAATGTAAAGCCTTGTGGGCAAAAAGGCACAAACTATGGGTGTTACACTACATGTAAGGAATGATGTATCAATTCAGACCATAATCCTGCAATAAGTAGAGAGAGAACTGAACACGGACATCTGACCCACTGCCCCATTCCTAAATAATGAGCGATAGTGTTTTCTATGCATATTTTGGGGGGTATTTTTAAATTTAATGGGGGGTAATATGTGATAATAAGTAATTGACCTAGGTAGGGTTCTAGTGGTTTTTACTGAATTATGTAATTGGTTAATTATTTTAAGAATGTATTTGTACTCCGCCAACATATTCTGTAGTGCTGTAAAGGGGTTAAGCACAAATCAAAACATTTTTAACACATTGCAAAAGAATGGAGGGACCTGTCATCGAGCTTAAAATCAAACATACATAATGTTTTCCCTAAAGCACCAAAAAGATTGAAAACTTGAAAATGTATAGTCTAAAAGGTTCAGGTGAAGTAAAGCGGTGAAAGATACCTTGTGCCGATTAAGGCTGAAGGGGATAAGCTTCTTTAAACAGATGAGTTTTAATGAGGGTTTGAAGGCAGGAGGATAGTCTAGCGGAGCGAGGCAAGGAGTTTCAAAGAAATGGGGCAGCACACGAAAAGTTCTGGAGGCAGGAGTGAGAGTAGGTGATAAGAGAGGAGGATAGAAAAAAGTTGTCAGAGTGACAAAGGCAGTTGAGAGAGTATTTTGAGATGGGAGCAGAGATGTAAGAGGGTGCCTTGTTGTTGAGAGCTTATTTTAAATCACTCAAGTGCTTGCAGGTTTCCGTGGGTTTAGGTGGCCAGGTGTAAGGAAAGGCAGAGAGGGAGGTTTGGTGATTGTGTAGGTTAGGAGATTATGGTCAGAAAGAGTAAGTGGGAAGATGACAAGTATATATATTACAGTGATTGGAAAAGATGAGGAGTATCCATCATGGTGAGTAGGGGATTCTGTCCTTTGTGAGAGGCCAATGGAAGAGGTAAGTGCAAGTAATTTTGCGGCTATAGGGGAGTGTCAATGGTAATGTTGAATTTGCCAAGAACGAGTGAAGGTATGTTGGGGGAGTGAAAGTGAGGCAAAATGATCCAGAAATTAAGAGGATAGTCCAGGCAGGAGATACAGTACATCACAGCAACTCAAAGAGAGATAGGTGAGAAGAGGCAGATAGTGTGAAGTTCAAAAGAAGATAATTGGAGGCAGGGAACTGGGAGAGGCAGTGAAATGCTTTTGGATACATGCTTACTAACTAAAAACTTCTTTAAAAAAATATGTTATGTGCTTATTTAGAGCCATATTCATTTGGCAAAATTGCAATTGAATGAGGGCCTAGGCAAGCAAATCGAGCTTATTTTAATCCACCCTTTGTTTTCAAATACAACTTGGAAGTGAAAGATCTCAAGGCTATGAATCATAACATCTACTTAGGAACCCACTCACCCCCTGATGTTTATGTTTTTTTTCTGAGAAACAAAAGGCAACAAATAATTTCATCTATTTTGTATAAATGGACAGCAGAGGATGATACATCAATAATCTTATATTTATTATTACTGTAATACTGTGTATTTGTATAGTATAATTGGGTAGATTATTTTTATAAAATCTTTCAATTGTAGCAAACTCTTTTCACTTTCCCACACCCTGGGCCTCATTCAATTGCTTTGTTTTCGAGATTCGGGCCCACAAGTGGAGATAGCTAGTTACTTAGCTATTCAATTGCCTCCTACTTGTGGGCCCCGATTGGTTTACTTGCTGTGCGCTACTATCCATTGCGATTCTTCAAATCGTAGCTTATTTCCCTCAAAGCCTTTGATATTTCAGGCCCAGCGGTGGGATAATTGCATCATTGGGTTAATGTGGGAACCCTCCGGGTGTCCCGATTGAAACCCCGCAGCATATGGGGGAAATGTTTCGTGCCGCAGGGGTACTTACTGTTCCCCCGCGGCATAGGGTTAACAATGTGTGTGCCGCTGGCCCTTTAAGGACCCGCGGCTGGAAGTTTGACATTTTTAATGATGCAGGGGTCCTGATCGGGACCCCTGCCAAAAGGGGTTGATGTGGGGACTCTGCGGGTGTTCCCGATTGGGGCCCCTGCATAATAAGGTTGGTTTGCGGGTCTGATCGCATATAGAGCGCAAATCGATGATGGACTCCATTGCGATTGGCTGGTTCAGACTGGGGTTATGGGCTTGCGTCCAAGATCATGTTCAAGTCCGCAAATCCTTACTGCCGATAGCATGGTTTCCGATTATCGGGAAGGGGGGCTACCTTGCCATGCCGGACAATTAAATAGCACAGCAGAAGTAGAGCCACTCGAGCCTGCATCTAAAAAAGTAGGAAATTGGGTATTTACTTGCAGTAATGACCCCAAGTTGAATAAGCTTCTTGAAATTTGTTCTTATTTCTCTTACACGTTCACTTTCTCCCTTTCTCTCCATCTTTCCATCCCTCTTCCTATCTCACTAAACACTCATTCCTAGTTTCTGTCTTACCCTGTCAGGTCCCCACTCACCCCCTGATGTCTGATCTGAGGACCTCAAGGAGCAGCCCCCTCTTAAACCTTTATTAATATGCAGCATTTTTTTCTTATTAAATAGCTATCTTCTAAAGCAGTAGTTAAAATATTAACCCGACTGGATATGCATTATATGGAACTAAATGGAGCACTACTTAATCACTTTTCATTGTTTTAGATGACTAGATTCCTTAGGATTTAACTCAACTATAATTTTAAAGATAGAATAAAATTCACATGATTGAAAAGAATATTATGAAATGTAATCATTGTGTGATGCTTTTAAAATTTTAAAAGTTTAGAAATATGACCATTGTCACTACTTACTTTTACACATGTTTGTAAAAGGGTATTTTGTAGATTCTTAAATATTATCCATTATTCCACTATGTAACTTTCAAACGTCTGTATATTCAGGGTTAGATCTGTTTTAGCTACAAAAAATGACCACAATATTCAATATCACATTGATGATTTGCTATTGTTCTTTAGGGTATACACATCCAGAGCAGTAAGCTAACTGCCACCATTCCTTATTTTAGTGTAACCTGGTTCATTAAAGGGCCAGTTAATTCAGCACAACTTGCAGCACACCACTGTAAAGTTCTCCTTTTTAATGTTTTGAAATAAGTGCGCTTTTCACAGAAAAAAAATCATAAACAAAGTGTCTGTTTCTGGCAGTGACCCAGGACAGACTCACAGCAACAGGCGAATATGACAGTTGTGGGTTAACAGTTGTGGGTTAACATTGGCTGCATTCCTGAAGTTCACTGAAAAACTATAAATCTTTGTGCTCATGGAGCCCTCACTGCTCTTTGGCCTCCATTCAATTTATTAAATTGTAGTTTTAAGAGCCAGTAATGGAGCCCCGTAAAATAATTTGCTATTCAATTGGCGTCTTTTAGCTAACCACAATCAGATTGCGGGTTAGAAGCTTGATATCCCTGTGGTTGTCAAAATTGTAACTCCGACCCATCTAAGCCTTTGATCTTTCAAGCTCTTAAATGTTACGATCGCAAATCGCTATTCAATTGCTACAATTCCTCAAGCACGCAATTACCTTCAAACCCGTCAATGGCAAATATAGAAGAAAATCCTATGAGTACCAAATAGGACTCGCAAGGGGTTAAACACCTGTAGCACTGTAAAAGCAAATAAAAAATAAATGCTGCACTTTAAAATACAGGGAAATTGATGAAAGACATTAGAATTAATTGCACAACAGTTTCAAGCTCACAAATCTGGAAAAAAAAAATGTATTATTTAACATTTTATTTCTGTGTTATATCAATCTCGGTGGTCACAGAGTTAAATCATATCAGGCCACCCACATGGACTAGAACAGTATCGTCATTCATTTTTATTATTTTGTACATTTCCGGATTGCAAGTCCGATCGCCTTCTAAACGCTAATTGATTGACATTTAAACATCATGTTTTACTGATGTTATGATGACGGTCTCATTTACTATTGGCTGTTTTTAAATCCGTAGTTATGGCCTTGCTTAATTGATCATGTAAATGGCCCGTTAACTTTTACTGTAGGGGGGCTCACTAGTGAGTTTTATTGGCTACTTTCATTCTTTAATTAGTTATTTAATCTTTTGTGGTTAAATTGCTTTGGCAACTGTTTTCCTGGTAAAGGTTGGCCATTTTAGCAAAGGACTCTTTCAATACATTTTGCTTGTAAAACAAAACCAAGCTTGATGTTTACTATGGGTTCTAGTAAGATTATTTGTGATTGAAATCTTAGTTTTTGTTAAAGGGTAGTCTTGATATGTCTGTGAAATCATATAGTCATCTTGGCCACAGGAGGCTTATGAAAGATTGCTATGTAAGATATATATCTATGAGACTAAGGGCCATATTAAATCAGAAGCCCCTAGCGGTACCGGTACACCAGTGAGGACTGCAGGCTTGAAATTCACCGGAGTTGCAGAGCTATTACATTCAATCATGCCGCAGCAACGGGCCGGAGACGCTAATTTGTAAAATATTCTTGCGCACGTTGCATGTGCAGCCGTGAACAAGATCAATTAGTCAAACCCGTAGTTAGGGGTGTAGACGAAGCCAATGACAAAATAGATTGTCATCATTGCGTCATTGAAATATGGAGGTTAGATTTCAAAGCCTTACGGGTTTCAATTGCGAGTTTCGATCAGACCCGCATTCCAGAAATAATGCAATATTAATAAATTAGTAAATATGATATTCTAGTCCATGCAAGTCCCAATATATTTATTAACAAACTGATTGCTGGGATCGATATAACATGGATATTAAACATAAAAAAAAGTAGTTTATATTGTGAGCTTGAGAATGTTGTGCTATTAATTTTAATACCTAACATCACTTTCCCTTTAATTATAGGTACAGTAGTGTGTTTTTATTAGCATTTACAGTGCTACGGATAGGACTTTAACCCATTTGCGGGTCCTCTCTAGTACCCATTGGCACCATTTGAGGATTACGGGTTTGAACGCTAGGGTATTTGTAGCAATTTAATAGCGATTTTTGAACGTAACAGTTACGGGCTTGACAGATCAAAGGATTTGCGGCAACAGAGTTCAGATTTCCACATGTAACCTGCAGATAGTTTGCGGGTAGCTTTAAGAGGCCAATTTAATAGCCGTAAGTCTTGCACGCTCCGTTACGGGCTACGGTTTTACACGTCGGGGAGATTTAATAGGGCTGTAAGTGCACTGATCATCAGTTACTCCACTTGAATCTAAAATTGACAAAAATGCAGAGAATAATGCTTTTATTGGCAGAAAGAATGAATCAGTAAAGGTATGAATGGCTAAGCATTTACTACAAAACATTGCATAGACTTTTATACCCGTTACTGAATTTCCCTTGAATCCTCACTATAATAGTTTAATGATTAACACACATTTTTCTTTTTTAGTATCAGGCTGTGGAAAATGAATTATTTAACAAATTTCCAGAGAACCTGTGCATAATGATTCATATTATTACATCTTATTAAAATTTTTACTATAACATAAAACCTTTAACACAAATTACCTTTAGGCTTCTCTGAGCTGTTCTTCTGGAATCATAATTCAAAATGATTTCCTGTGGTGTCATTTTCATAATACACCTGGATGAGACTATCCTGTCATTATCTGCTCGAGATAGCTATAAAATGTGTGTCAATTATTTTCTAATGTATTCAACAACCACACTGGAACACTGATTCTCAATGAGCATTATAACAAATCATTTCAACTCCACATTAGCTCAAGAAACACTTGATGTACGTGTAGCTTTTATTATTCATGGGTAGATCTAAAATGTATTTTAAGATTAGGAAATATCAAGATCCTACTGTGTAATTTCTAGAAGTAAAATATGTACATTAAGAAATTAATTTGACCAATAAGTTAAAAATATTTGTAAATAAAACTCTGCACCTAAGAAAAATTCATAAAAACTATAATAAAGCATTTTAAAAACTATGCAACATTGGGTCTCCATATTATGTTCATATTGGAAATTGCCCCCAGAGATTTCTCTCTGTATAAAGTAATATGCCTGAATGTTTATTGTTTGAGTTTTAGGGTTCTGGGAAGGCATTGTGGGGTACTTGGTGCCTTGGCAAATGTTTATCAGAGCTGGGGATCAATCAATCAATTCTTGGCTCATAAATAGGGACGCTGATGCTCTAGTTCCAGACGGCTTGATCAGTGAGAGCATTTTGTGTCAAGGACTCATTCATAGCTGTAGAAGACAAAAATGAGTTCCATAGCTTGATTAGTTTTGGAAAACAATAATTTAGAAGATATTTTGGAGTATCACAAATGTATAAGCTTCAATGTGCCTATTTTAGGCATGGAAGCTTGTGCATCAGCAGATTCAGTTGTAAAGTTTATTTAATGATGCACACAGACTGGATAAATAAGTTATAGTTTTATAAATAAGTAATTCCTTAATAAATATCCACGGGGTAGCAATATGTTTACAAAATAATAATAAAGAAGAAAAAAGAAGAAATGTTAAAGGGCTCTGGGCATGCATTACTCTAAAGCACCAGTTATCCATTTTTAAAGAATATCTGTGATCTTTTATAGTTTACATGAGATACTTTCCCCATTAAGAGGGAAAGTATAGCCCAGGCTGTGTGTACCTGATGACTTTCCTGGGTAATTGCTGATGTTTGAGGAACACTGTGGTATATAACTATTTTTGTAATAATTGCTTTGGAATAATACATGTCTGTAGATCTCTAATGATTCTTCTTTAGTCAAATATTTTGTTAGAGTAAGGATTACAATTCAAATTTTATATTCAATAGTGAATATTATTGTCACTAATTGGTCTGTTTTGAGAATCTTATTGGCAGAATTATTTGAAGCTGTATGGAAGAAGTCAGCAGCCTACCACACTATTAGGCACAAAAATCATTGTAAGTGGCACTCAGATTAGGATCCTTATGTGAGTCTGTGGTCATGGGGTTAGTTTGATGAGATGAGGAAAAGAGAAGATGTGATATAAGTAGCTTTACAAAATTGCATCTGGAAATAAGTTTAAATTAAAAAGATGATGGTTGGGAATGATCGTAAAAATGTTTATTTGATTAAATCAGGGTTTGATATAATTTAGATAATGTGATACATTTATTGTGTAATGTGAGTAATTTGAGGGGATATCATGTTGGGGCATCTCAGAAGCCTGTTCAATGTAAAGCATCCAAAAATGTACCATAAGGAAAAGCAAGGGCATGGATCAAAGTAAAATGCAGATTTTAGTATTCAATCTTTTTTTATAACAATAATAGCCTTATTAAATTGCTATTCGGCCAGTTGAATAGGGCTCTATATAAGCACAGAGCATATTTTTTTACAGAATTTTTTAGTTAGTGAGCTTCTATCCAAAAGCAAGGTCTTCACTAACTAAAAACTTCTGTAAAAAAAATATGCTGTGTGCTTAAATAGAGTCCTTTTCAATTGGGCGAATCTCAATTTAAGGCTGTATATGTTTAAATATATTTAGGAAAATATGTCTTACATCTACTTTTTATGAAGTTATTTTGAATTTAAACTAGAATGCACAACAGTAGGAGCCCGATTACGAGCAAGCATAAATTACCGAAGCTTGTAAAAGTGAGGCCGTAAGTTAATTTGCTATTCAATTGGCGTCTTTTTGCGGGCTCCAAACGATTTATGGGTTAATGGCTTGAAAACTCTGTGATGGTTAAACCCCGAACTTACAGCGTCCCGAAGCCTTTGATCTTTCAATTCTGCAAGAGTTATGATCGCTAAAATCACAAATAGCTATTCAATTGCTCCAATTCCCCAAGGCCGCAAATGTTTTCACACCTGTAAACGACAAATGTTGGAGAAAATCCCACGAGAGAGGACCCGCAAGGGGGTTATTAAACACGTATTGGTAGCACTGTAAATGCAAATAAAAAAAATCCCTACTGCACTGTAAATAACGGGGAAAGCGATGGAAGAAGTTAGTATTAATTGCACAACTGTCTCAAGCTCGCAAATCAGCTGTAAAAATAAGTTTATTTTTGTTTCATTTCAGGGTTATATCAATCCCGGGAATCAACGAGTTAATACATATCAGGCCACCCATATGGACTAGAACTATATTGGCATTCATATTTATAATTTCGTATTTTGAGAGTTTGCGAGTCCCATCGCATATCGGACCTCCAAACCTAATTGATTGGCATGTAACCTTACTGCAGTTATGATAACAGTTTCATTTTCTATTGGCTGTTTCCAAATGGGTGGTTACAGTCTTGCTTAATTGATCATATTCTTGTTCTGAACTGCTACGCACTAGTGCATGGTTTACAGAGTCGGCTTTTGGCCCATAATTTGCCGGCTCCTTCAACTGAATAGCACCAGAATCGGAGACAAACGGGAGCCCGCAGCACGCCCACAGACATGCGGCCAGGATCCCGCAAGATGCGGGCTTGCAATTAAATGGGGCTCTAGAAACACTAGCACTATCACTAATTCCTATGTTAAATATGTAAATGGAAAAAGAGTTTAGTATCAAATTAAATAATGAGCAAAAGAAAAGAAACATTTTGCATACCACATTCTTATATGATTATTGTATAGTTCATATGAGGAGAATTAAACATAACCTTTATTAGTTTATTAAAACAATTTTAAAACGAGTGGTGTCTTTTATTCTAGTATGGAAGAGAACAAAAAAGATAAAGTGCAGAGATAACCTTGTAACACTGTGATTAACTACATTATGATTAAATATAGCTGTGTCTTGTCTCCAGTAATAATAATTGTAACTCACTGAGCAATTGCAATAGAATATTTTTGTTATAAAGCAAAACTGTAATAAGCAAACTTAAAATGTATGTGATGTAACCAGAAATTTAACTAAAGCTGGATCATTTAGATTATAGCAGATTTGCAGCCTTAATAAATTGTGATTTGGCCAATTGAAAAAGGCTGTATATAAGGACAGAGCATTTTTTTTACAGAAGTTTTTAGTTAGTGAAGACCTTGCTTTTGGAAAGAAGTTCACAAACGAAAAACTTCTGTAAAAAAAATATGCTATGGGTTTATATAGAGCTCTATACATTAGCCAAATCGCAATTTAATAAGGCTGCAATATATCTAATAAAGTTATGGGTATTGTAGTTTTTCGGATATTCACTACAACAGAGGAATTACTTTATATCTTTACTAACATATCCCATATGATTTTAATATGCATAAATATCACTTTGTACAAATAAACCTATTGTATTAAAAACGTAATATTTGTTGTATTTTAGGATAATCTTAATAAGTGATGCTAACATACACTTCAACATTTGCTGCAATGCTATTAAAATGATTATGTGAAATGTATTGTCCTAACTTGGATTGAATAATTAATATTTCCACTGAGTAACCATGATTAGGCAAGCTACAGTAAATAATGTTTGCTTGTTAATTCTGTCCCCATATTATGCTGAACATCATGAAATCTGCTTGATTAGGAAAAATATATATAAAATACTCATAACCATGGCAAAAATATTGTGCCTCATTTCGGGTGGTAACAGGGTGGTAAAATCGCTGACCTAATAATAATTGCCGGTGCAGACAAAACAACCTAATGTATGTAGCCTAATACTGAAAACTGCAATACCCATTGAATTTATTAGATCAAATTTACTATAATCTAAATGATCCACCTTTAAATAGGTTTGCTAAATTATATAAAGTTTGCATTTGTTTCTTACTTTTTTACTTTATTGCAAAAAGATTCACCTTGTTTATTACAGCATCTGTTTTATATTCGTTGCAATATTGCAATTGCTCACTAAGTTACAATTAAAATGTTGGAGACAAGGCAAAGCTATTTTGAGTGAAATTGTTTCAATGTTAAATCACAGTGTTATTAAATTACCACCACTCTTCTGGGATAGTTTACTAAAAGATTGTGTGTACATGGGTGCAATAGCCCATGTTAGCTTAGTTTCCAGAATAGGAAAGTCAAGAGATCTCTTTACAAGAAAATAAGGGATCGCAAAGGAACCTTTCATGCCAAAGTGGGTGTGATAAAAGACAACAAAGGTATGGACTGAACAGAAGAAGGTCAAATTAAGTAGAGGTGGCAGGAAGACAACGAAGGTCTATACAGGAAGGATCTTAATATCAGTGATGACCTTAATATTGTGTTCAAGGAGCTGGAGCCAAACATCATAGAGAGTGAAGTAACATGGGCCCTATTAAGCCTTCCTAATAACTAGGTTGCAGGAGTTGATGAAATCCCAGCTGAAAAGTTGATGCAGTGAAAGTGTTACTTGTTTTATGCCAACAAAATTGGAAAACTTAACAGTGGCCAATAGACTGTAAAAGGTCAGTCTATATCCCAATCCCCAAAAAGCAGGACCAAAGAACAATTGCACTAATTTCACATGCAAGCAAGTTAATGTTTAAAATCCTATAAGCTTGGCTCCAAAAATATATGGACCAGGAACTACCAGATGTGCAAGCCGGGTTCCGCAGAGGAAGAGGCACAACAGATCAAGTTGCTAATGTCTGATGGATAATAGAAAGCCAGAGAGTTCCAGAAAAACATTTACTTCTGCTTCATAGACTATTCTAAAGCTTTTGACTGTGTGGATCACAGCAAAATGTGGCAAGTTCTTAGAGAGATGGGAGTACCAGATCATCTCATCCTCCTCCTAAAGAATCTGTATGTCAACCAAGAAGCCACAATCAGAACTGAACATGAGGAAACAGAATGGTTCAAGATCAGGAAAGGAGTGCAATAAGGTTGTATATTGTCACCTTATATATTCAATGTATGCGCAGAGTACATCATGCGTAGGGCTGGGCTGAATGAATCCAAAGCCGGAATCAATCTGAAAGAAGAGTTAAAAAGACGAAGAGCATGGCAAAAAGCAATCTCAGTTCCTGAAAAATTGATGGGGAAGAAGTGGATGCAGTGACAGATTTTATTTTCCTGGGATCCAAGATCTTTTCAGATGGTGACTGTTGTCATGAGATTAAAAGATGTTTGCTTCTGGGGAGGACTGCTATGTCAAGGTAATCAAATGTAAAGATATTATACTATCAACAAAGGTCTGCATAGTTAGAACTATGGTTTTCCAAGTTGTAACATATGAATGTGATAGCTAATCATAAAGAAGTCTAAGCACTTTAGATTTGATGCCTTTGAATTATGATGTCTCTTGGACTGCAAGAAGATCCAATAAAGCAGTCCTTCAGGAAATCAAGGCAAACTGTTCACTGGAAGGTTTGATCATGAGGCTAAAGCTATGTATGATATACTATTTTTGCCATATCATGAGAAGGCAGAATTCCCTAGAGAAGACTCTGATTTTGGGAAAGGCTCACGAGTAAGAGGGAGGCAGAGGTGGATATGGATAGATGAGGTCATTGATGCAATGAACATTAATTTGATCAAGCTCAAAGGGGCAGTGACTGACAGATGTGTCTGGCATGCTGCGGTCCATAGAGTTATCAGCAGGAATGACTGAAGAACCAAACATCAATATATGATATGGCTGCCAGACTTACATTAGAAACAAAAGTGAAAATGTGAAAATGTTCATGGATGTCTTTATTTTTCAGGGTATATTGTTGTGTTTTTTCAACAATTGCATCTTTGCAAACCATTATGCCTCTTTTGACGGTGCATATAAGTAACACATGCACAGGTAGTATTACCTTTATTATATATAATTGCGCATGCGCCAACTGCAACATCTACTCTATTAACTTGAGCATGCTTTATCCCGAAAACACTGATTTGCTATTTGTTCATGATGTGAACATGGGTAGATACAGTGTCGATCACAGATATAATTATAAAACATGAGAATGAGCGATGTGCTATAGTAGATTATGGATTTTCAAGTTTCTTCTTAGTAAATTCTCCATTATATCTTTTTGGTTCTCTCCATAGTCAGATAAGTTAAGTTTGTTTTAATAAGCCAATATAGGTTATGTTTTATTTTCCTCATATGTACCATTAAATAATTCTAAGAGAGTGTGCTACACAAAATGTATTTTTTTCGTTTGGTTGTTTCTTACATTTTAGAATGCCCTTATGTTAATTTCTATAGAACCACATTGTATAAAATCAGAAGAAAAAAAAAATTCACAAGCCTCTCTCATTTGCTTTTGCAATTTTACTAAGAATATACGATTGAAACCTAAACCCTGTCATTGGGGTTGAGAAGTAATGGTATAAAATGTTACTTGTAATGAGATGATTAGTATATCAGCTTGTAAAGCAAATAATTTAAAAAGTTCTGTTACACATCATGAAACAAAATAGCATACAGTAGATCAAACTGAACCACAAGGAGACAGCAATATGAATTTCTAGTTCAAATGAAAGATAAAATGCTTGATAACAAAAAAAGGACTTTGATCTAAGCACATTGTCAGAAATGTAAAACATATATTATGTTGAGCGACTGACTCTGCAAGGGGCCAGCAGAAATCTTAGAAGCTAGCTGATCCATCAATTCAGTATAAAGAACCAAATAATAAAATATAGAAATCAGACAGAGCTCCAAACCCTGCAAGAGAAAGTAATCACACTCACAGTCTTATCAAAGGGAAACAACTGGAAAACGCAAATATGTCTTGAACGATAAATTAGCATGGAACGAAGTACTAAGAAATAGATCATAGATAGAAAGACCCTTTCAAAGCAGATCAAAACCAATATGTCCACCATGGGCGTAGAAGCCCCCAAAAATCTGGGGGGGATAATTTAACTCTACTACCAGGACAAGAAGCAGGGGAAGATCTACCGCCAATGCAACCAGTGTCCCTCAAAACATTTCTTTTAATTTCTTTCTTTGTTTAAATTCTCAATGTGTGTGTATGTGTATATATATATATATATATATATATATATATATATATATATATATGTGTATATATACATGTATAATATATATATATATATATATATATATATATATATATATATATATATATATACATATAAGTTACATACAGGGAGTGCAGAATTATTAGGCAAGTTGTATTTTTGAGGAATAATTTTATTATTGAACAACAACCATGTTCTCAATGAACCCAAAAAACTCATTAATATCAAAGCTGAATATTTTTGGAAGTAGTTTTTAGTTTGTTTTTAGTTTAACTATTTTAGGGGGATATCTGTGTGTGCAGGTGACTATTACTGTGCATAATTATTAGGCAACTTAACAAAAAACAAATATATACCCATTTCAATTATTTATTTTTACCAGTGAAACCAATATAACATCTCAACATTCACAAATATACATTTCTGACATTCAAAAACAAAACAAAAACAAATCAGTGACCAATATAGCCACCTTTCTTTGCATGGGCACTCAAAAGCCTGCCATCCATGGATTCTGTCAGTGTTTTGATCTGTTCACCATCAACATTGCGTGCAGCAGCAACCATAGCCTCCCAGACACTGTTCAGAGAGGTGTACTGTTTTCCCTCCTTGTAAATCTCACATTTGATGATGGACCACAGGTTCTCAATGGGGTTCAGATCAGGTGAACAAGGAGGCCATGTCATTAGATTTTCTTCTTTTATACCCTTTCTTGCCAGCCACGCTGTGGAGTACTTGGACGCGTGTGATGGAGCATTGTCCTGCATGAAAATCATGTTTTTCTTGAAGGATGCAGACTTCTTCCTGTACCACTGCTTGAAGAAGGTGTCTTCCAGGAACTGGCAGTAGGACTGGGAGTTGAGATTGACTCCATCCTCAACCCGAAAAGGCCCCACAAGCTCATCTTTGATGATACCAGCCCAAACCAGTACTCCACCTCCACCTTGCTGGCGTCTGAGTCGGACTGGAGCTCTCTGCCCTTTACCAATCCAGCCACGGGCCCATCCATCTGGCCCATCAAGACTCTCATTTCATCAGTCCATAAAACCTTAGAAAAATCAGTCTTGAGATATTTCTTGGCCCAGTCTTGACGTTTCAGCTTGTGTGTCTTGTTCAGTGGTGGTCGTCTTTCAGCCTTTCTTACCTTGGCCATGTCTCTGAGTATTGCACACCTTGTGCTTTTGGGCACTCCAGTGATGTTGCAGCTCTGAAATATGGCCAAACTGGTGGCAAGTGGCATTGTGGCAGCTGCACGCTTGACTTTTCTCAGTTCATGGGCAGTTATTTTGCGCCTTGGTTTTTCCACACGCTTCTTGCGACCCTGTTGACTATTTTGAATGAAACGCTGATTGTTCGATGATCACGCTTCAGAAGCTTTGCAATTTTAAGAGTGCTGCATCCCTCTGCAAGATATCTCACTATTTTTGACTTTTCTGAGCCTGTCAAGTCCTTCTTTTGACCCATTTTGCCAAAGGAAAGGAAGTTGCCTAATAATTATGCACACCTGATATAGGGTGTTGATGTCATTAGACCACACCCCTTCTCATTACAGGGATGCACATCACCTAATATGCTTAATTGGTAGTAGGCTTTCGAGCCTATACAGCTTGGAGTAAGACAACATGCATAAAGAGGATGATGTGGTCAAAATACTCATTTGCCTAATAATTCTGCACTCCCTGTATTATATATATATTTATAGACATTTAGGCATATAGACATATATTATATATATATATATATATATATATATATATATATATTTATTTTTATATATATATATATATATATATATATATATATATATATATAAAACTATATATATATATATATATATATATATATATATATATATATATAATTCATGGGTCAAAGCTTTCATGGGAAAGGCATAATGCTGGCCAAATCTGGTAATGCGTGATTGAGTTTAATTTTGCTATTATTTTGTGTCCCCTATTAATTTAATCTGGGGGAGATTAGTACTAGTAATATTTTTAACAGAAAAGTGATACTTTTTTGTCAGTGGCGGGTTAGACTTTAAGTGCGAGCTAGAGATACGGATCTAATAGAATATCAATTCTGTGTAACTAATTATTTATTTATAATATTCAAGCTGTGCTAAAACCAATGGAGTTCCAAAGCCGGTTTTGCATCTTTGGCAGAATGCGAATAGATAATAGAATATGTGGGAATTTTAAGAGTGAATTTAAGTGTGCATAAATGTACTAATTCAGCAATAGAATAGGGCCCACAGTTTGTGATTATTTATATGTTTCTCAAGGTTATTAAGCTATGAAAAACTGCATTGTTGGATCAATCATTATAAGGACTGTGGTACCATAACTGGCTTATGTTTGTTACTATGCCTGATTAATTTTATGGGTCCCAAATCCCTTTGACCACATATAAATCACATATTATAATTGTCGTCACGCTTGCGAGCCTTGTGAAGCGAGTCTTTTGCGTCCCAGAGGGCCGCAACTGCGAGCCTCGTGAAGCGAGCCTCGTGAAGCGAGCCGTTGAGGCATTGAAGCCTTCCGAGGAAGCAAGGCGAGCAATTTAGGCATGCTGGACTTAGGCTGCAAGCAGTTGAGGAATCTCGAGGGTGTGGGGGGGGTGCAAAAAAAATCTGACCGCGGAAAAAGACGAATGTAACGACCAAACGGCGGAAATGGAAAAACAAGAAAAATCACACACAGCACAGGGGGAGAACCAGGACGCCTGGGA
The DNA here is from genome assembly GCA_027410445.1 of Discoglossus pictus. NCBI lineage: Eukaryota > Metazoa > Chordata > Amphibia > Anura > Alytidae > Discoglossus > Discoglossus pictus. The sequence goes on along the minus strand of CM050167.1, from coordinate 294,582,900 downwards.
GGGAGGTTGCAATGCCAGGCACGCCGGACTTAGGAAATAAACACGGCCAAAAACGTTGGACTTAGAAAATACACAACGCCAAAGACAGTACAAAGCCATGCAGGCGGGACTTTGAAAATAAAACCAACACCAGTCAGCACGCACCATACAAACATTCAGCAGACACATAGAGGAGAAACACACATGGAAGGGACAGGGGGAGATGCTGGAAGGAGACACATGCCATTCCCAAGTACAAAACTTGCATATTTGCAATGAGCGCCAAAGGCGCTCAGCGCAAGCAACGCAATGAGCGCTGAAAGTGCTCAGCGAAGCAAAAGCCTCACACTGTGTGGCAAATTTTTATTGCCGTCATTTTTTGATGGGCAATTCGCTGGTCTCAGTATATTTCTTGGAAGCTCCATAATATTTGTTTTAATCTTGTAGTGAGCAAGAAATTCATCTGTACCAAAAAGAACCATTGAAACAAATTATAAGTTCTACTCTGGTGTAAAATTTAGTAAAGGAATTTAAGTACTTTAGATGTCTTCCTAAGTAAGGAAGCTGTACCATTCGAATGTCAGCATTTCTATGTCAACTACACTTTATCATTTCTTAAACTAGCTGCTTATGATAGAAGTGTTTACTCTGATAATTAAACTTTGATAACTAAACGCAACCACATGTTACTTTATTAACTGGTATTAAGTAATCTAATGAAATCACCAGTGATTCTGAAGAATCAGGCTAGTATCTGTGCAAAAATATTAAGGGCCCTAATCTTTCATGCAGGCATTTACAGTGCAAGTGTATAAGTAATTTACAAAATGATCTATACAAATTGTTAAAAATGTCAGTTCTGCATGAATGCACACTAAACATTAAACTTATTTTGGGGACCCCCATGATAAGGGCTAATGTTAGATACCATGGGTGTCCTTTAAGGCCCAATGGTAGTAAGGTAGTAAGGGTCCTGCAAGGGGGTCCTTTATGAAAATCATGTTACTAGGATGTAATTATTAGGTACCATGGGCTTTCTTTAAGGACCTCCTTACAGGACCCCCATGAATAGGGGGTCATATATAGATGACATATGGGTTAGCAGTAGGCACCAGGTAAGAATCTCCATGGTATATATCCATATGGTTGCAGGACCTCTGTGCCATATATCTTAGACTTAAATGTCATGGAGGTTCATCCAGGACCTCTATGACATATAGGCTTATTTTAAATGTCATGGAGGTCCAGTGTAGGTAAGATGTTAGTGCCATGTAGGACCCCGGTGGCATAGGGGTTAATATAGATTACCAATGGTGTGTGTTATTGACTCCCATGGTATGGCTTATGTTTTAAATGCAATGGAGGTTCTTTAGAAACTTCTTATGGCACAGGGTTAATAGTTAGGTGCTATGGGGTTCTAAATAGACCCTCATAGTTATTTGTGTAAGTGTGATAGGGGGTGAGCAAATCCCTGAGGTACTCCCTAAAGTGCATGGAAGGAGGGATTCTGCGGGGTTCCCTGGGTTCACAGGGCTGATCGGCAGGGTCTTAAACCCTCTGTATATATATATATGTGTATATATACATGTATAATATATATATATATATATATATATATATATATATATATATATATATATATATATACATATAAGTTACATACAGGGAGTGCAGAATTATTAGGCAAGTTGTATTTTTGAGGAATAATTTTATTATTGAACAACAACCATGTTCTCAATGAACCCAAAAAACTCATTAATATCAAAGCTGAATATTTTTGGAAGTAGTTTTTAGTTTGTTTTTAGTTTAACTATTTTAGGGGGATATCTGTGTGTGCAGGTGACTATTACTGTGCATAATTATTAGGCAACTTAACAAAAAACAAATATATACCCATTTCAATTATTTATTTTTACCAGTGAAACCAATATAACATCTCAACATTCACAAATATACATTTCTGACATTCAAAAACAAAACAAAAACAAATCAGTGACCAATATAGCCACCTTTCTTTGCATGGGCACTCAAAAGCCTGCCATCCATGGATTCTGTCAGTGTTTTGATCTGTTCACCATCAACATTGCGTGCAGCAGCAACCATAGCCTCCCAGACACTGTTCAGAGAGGTGTACTGTTTTCCCTCCTTGTAAATCTCACATTTGATGATGGACCACAGGTTCTCAATGGGGTTCAGATCAGGTGAACAAGGAGGCCATGTCATTAGATTTTCTTCTTTTATACCCTTTCTTGCCAGCCACGCTGTGGAGTACTTGGACGCGTGTGATGGAGCATTGTCCTGCATGAAAATCATGTTTTTCTTGAAGGATGCAGACTTCTTCCTGTACCACTGCTTGAAGAAGGTGTCTTCCAGGAACTGGCAGTAGGACTGGGAGTTGAGATTGACTCCATCCTCAACCCGAAAAGGCCCCACAAGCTCATCTTTGATGATACCAGCCCAAACCAGTACTCCACCTCCACCTTGCTGGCGTCTGAGTCGGACTGGAGCTCTCTGCCCTTTACCAATCCAGCCACGGGCCCATCCATCTGGCCCATCAAGACTCACTCTCATTTCATCAGTCCATAAAACCTTAGAAAAATCAGTCTTGAGATATTTCTTGGCCCAGTCTTGACGTTTCAGCTTGTGTGTCTTGTTCAGTGGTGGTCGTCTTTCAGCCTTTCTTACCTTGGCCATGTCTCTGAGTATTGCACACCTTGTGCTTTTGGGCACTCCAGTGATGTTGCAGCTCTGAAATATGGCCAAACTGGTGGCAAGTGGCATTGTGGCAGCTGCACGCTTGACTTTTCTCAGTTCATGGGCAGTTATTTTGCGCCTTGGTTTTTCCACACGCTTCTTGCGACCCTGTTGACTATTTTGAATGAAACGCTGATTGTTCGATGATCACGCTTCAGAAGCTTTGCAATTTTAAGAGTGCTGCATCCCTCTGCAAGATATCTCACTATTTTTGACTTTTCTGAGCCTGTCAAGTCCTTCTTTTGACCCATTTTGCCAAAGGAAAGGAAGTTGCCTAATAATTATGCACACCTGATATAGGGTGTTGATGTCATTAGACCACACCCCTTCTCATTACAGAGATGCACATCACCTAATATGCTTAATTGGTAGTAGGCTTTCGAGCCTATACAGCTTGGAGTAAGACAACATGCATAAAGAGGATGATGTGGTCAAAATACTCATTTGCCTAATAATTCTGCACTCCCTGTATTATATATATATTTATAGACATTTAGGCATATAGACATATATTATATATATATATATATATATATATATATATATATATATATATATATATATTTATTTTTATATATATATATATATATATATATATATAAAACTATATATATATATATATATATATATATATATATATATATATATATATATAATTCATGGGTCAAAGCTTTCATGGGAAAGGCATAATGCTGGCCAAATCTGGTAATGCGTGATTGAGTTTAATTTTGCTATTATTTTGTGTCCCCTATTAATTTAATCTGGGGGAGATTAGTACTAGTAATATTTTTAACAGAAAAGTGATACTTTTTTGTCAGTGGCGGGTTAGACTTTAAGTGCGAGCTAGAGATACGGATCTAATAGAATATCAATTCTGTGTAACTAATTATTTATTTATAATATTCAAGCTGTGCTAAAACCAATGGAGTTCCAAAGCCGGTTTTGCATCTTTGGCAGAATGCGAATAGATAATAGAATATGTGGGAATTTTAAGAGTGAATTTAAGTGTGCATAAATGTACTAATTCAGTAATAGAATAGGGCCCACAGTTTGTGATTATTTATATGTTTCTCAAGGTTATTAAGCTATGAAAAACTGCATTGTTGGATCAATCATTATAAGGACTGTGGTACCATAACTGGCTTATGTTTGTTACTATGCCTGATTAATTTTATGGGTCCCAAATCCCTTTGACCACATATAAATCACATATTATAATTGTCGTCACGCTTGCGAGCCTTGTGAAGCGAGTCTTTTGCGTCCCAGAGGGCCGCAACTGCGAGCCTCGTGAAGCGAGCCGTTGAGGCATTGAAGCCTTCCGAGGAAGCAAGGCGAGCAATTTAGGCATGCTGGACTTAGGCTGCAAGCAGTTGAGGAATCTCGAGGGTGTGGGGGGGGTGCAAAAAAAATCTGACCGCGGAAAAAGACGAATGTAACGACCAAACGGCGGAAATGGAAAAACAAGAAAAATCACACACAGCACAGGGGGAGAACCAGGACGCCTGGGAGGGAGGTTGCAATGCCAGGCACGCCGGACTTAGGAAATAAACACGGCCAAAAACGTTGGACTTAGAAAATACACAACGCCAAAGACAGTACAAAGCCATGCAGGCGGGACTTTGAAAATAAAACCAACACCAGTCAGCACGCACCATACAAACATTCAGCAGACACATAGAGGAGAAACACACATGGAAGGGACAGGGGGAGATGCTGGAAGGAGACACATGCCATTCCCAAGTACAAAACTTGCATATTTGCAATGAGCGCCAAAGGCGCTCAGCGCAAGCAACGCAATGAGCGCTGAAAGTGCTCAGCGAAGCAAAAGCCTCACACTGTGTGGCAAATTTTTATTGCCGTCATTTTTTGATGGGCAATTCGCTGGTCTCAGTATATTTCTTGGAAGCTCCATAATATTTGTTTTAATCTTGTAGTGAGCAAGAAATTCATCTGTACCAAAAAGAACCATTGAAACAAATTATAAGTTCTACTCTGGTGTAAAATTTAGTAAAGGAATTTAAGTACTTTAGATGTCTTCCTAAGTAAGGAAGCTGTACCATTCGAATGTCAGCATTTCTATGTCAACTACACTTTATCATTTCTTAAACTAGCTGCTTATGATAGAAGTGTTTACTCTGATAATTAAACTTTGATAACTAAACGCAACCACATGTTACTTTATTAACTGGTATTAAGTAATCTAATGAAATCACCAGTGATTCTGAAGAATCAGGCTAGTATCTGTGCAAAAATATTAAGGGCCCTAATCTTTCATGCAGGCATTTACAGTGCAAGTGTATAAGTAATTTACAAAATGATCTATACAAATTGTTAAAAATGTCAGTTCTGCATGAATGCACACTAAACATTAAACTTATTTTGGGGACCCCCATGATAAGGGCTAATGTTAGATACCATGGGTGTCCTTTAAGGCCCAATGGTAGTAAGGTAGTAAGGGTCCTGCAAGGGGGTCCTTTATGAAAATCATGTTACTAGGATGTAATTATTAGGTACCATGGGCTTTCTTTAAGGACCTCCTTACAGGACCCCCATGAATAGGGGGTCATATATAGATGACATATGGGTTAGCAGTAGGCACCAGGTAAGAATCTCCATGGTATATATCCATATGGTTGCAGGACCTCTGTGCCATATATCTTAGACTTAAATGTCATGGAGGTCCATCCAGGACCTCTATGACATATAGGCTTATTTTAAATGTCATGGAGGTCCAGTGTAGGTAAGATGTTAGTGCCATGTAGGACCCCGGTGGCATAGGGGTTAATATAGATTACCAATGGTGTGTGTTATTGACTCCCATGGTATGGCTTATGTTTTAAATGCAATGGAGGTTCTTTAGAAACTTCTTATGGCACAGGGTTAATAGTTAGGTGCTATGGGGTTCTAAATAGACCCTCATAGTTATTTGTGTAAGTGTGATAGGGGGTGAGCAAATCCCTGAGGTACTCCCTAAAGTGCATGGAAGGAGGGATTCTGCGGGGTTCCCTGGGTTCACAGGGCTGATCGGCAGGGTCTTAAACCCTCTGTCGCTCTCCTATCATGTTTATCCCCTTCCTTCCTCTGTGTTTTTTTTTCAGCAGGATTTGCAGGAACCATAGGGATTAAGGACTACAGGAAAACAGCCCTGTTGCATGTTTACTGATAGCTTTGTAGTGATTGAGATTGGAATATACTGTATATGAAGCTTGTGTGAATAAGCTCCCACAGTTGTGACAGAGTCTTTCTACGCAGCTACATATCCGATTGGAATGGGGCCCTTATTTAGTATTCACAGCATCATAAAAAGTAAAAGCTAAGTATGTAACAGTCTTTCTGTTGAGATTGTTACCGTATCTTTATTTTGCTTTTGTGTGATAATGGGACAGTATCTGATAATATAATAATTCATTTAATTATATTTTAATGCTAATGTGTTTTCAGTAAATTTACACATACTGTTTTGACACAGCTCATTTAATACTATATTCTGATGCCCATTGTGTATATGCCAGAATTTACACATCTGCTCTGGACAGTGTTCCAATTTTACTTGAACACAGTGTACTCTTTTTTGCAGACTTGAGTTTTTTGCCAATTTCTATTCAGATCCAATACAATTATACTGATCTGCTTATGTCACCAAAATAAATGAGGGTGCAGAATTAAATTCATTTAGTGACATTGGTAATCTGAGTGAACTGGAAACAGTGAAGGAAATCTTTTTATGGACGAGACACTGATCTATGCACAGAATAATAACATAGGGTAATATGTATCATTATTTTGGCAAAAAATACATTTTCCTGAATAAAGTCCAATCTGATTATTGTATAATGGAAGGATACTTTGTCTAAAAATACTTAACACATATTTAATGGATTATAGCACAATGAGCTGTGTTACAGTAACCCATTATTTAGCGGACTATTTTATCTATGTTGTACTTGTGTGATATATAGTGGGAGGAACTTCTAGCGCAAGGGTAGTATAGGTGCAACTGGATAAAAATAATGTTCTTTATTATAAATCTATAGAAGTAATGGAGTCTTTATTCATAAAAGTAATTAAATCTGTAAGAGTTATCAGTTACCTGCTAACTGAGGCCTCCCACGGCTCAGATAAAAGGCTGACTACAGGAGTTTTGAAAAGCAAATTACCAGAGCTATTCTATGGCCCCGAGAGAAAATAATCCCGTAAAACTTACTGACTCACACCCAGGGGAGATTTCAATTTCTCCTGCCACATATCTGATTGCATAAAATGGCTAACCAATCAGATATGGTGTGGGAGTAATTCAAATGCTCGATTCTAATTGGATGAAATATGATTGACACATATATCAGCCAGTCAGAAGATGGATTCTTCAATCAACATGAAAGTGCCCACTTAGTCAAGGTTGAAGGGTGAGAACAAGGATTGATGATGATCATCACTTGAGGACATCTATAGGTTAGGTATATTTGTCCTATACAGGTTTAATGCTTTTTTTATTGTATGTAGTTTTTTTTCTGTATTTTGTGGTAGAGACTATTGGGTTCCTTACAGACCCCCATTGGCGGTTAGGTTCCATGGTGGTTCAATATGGATGCCTGTGGTAGCAGGAATGGTGCCTTAGTAATCTTTGAGGACTCCCATGGTATAGGACCCCCATCGTTATAGCTTAGTAAACCATTGTAATATTGCTCACAGGTATTTAAACAATATTTCATGCTAAAATACTATTTTGCAATGTATGAAATATAATATTTAAACTGCATGTTGGTTAATTGTGCACACTGCTGTCTTAAAGTGATACAGCAGAGGTTCCAAATCTGAATTTAGAATTTAAAACTATGACTACTTTATCAATTAAATGTAATAAAAAAAATGAATTTTCCTATAGTAAACTGACATTGAATTTGCCATTTTGAGCTGGCATTAACTGGACCATGATCTCAGGTGCAATTACCTGGTTCTGAACCTGTCTAGTCTTTTTGTGTTTGGGAGTAGATCAGAAAGGCTGCCAGCTCAGAATGGGTAACTTCAGTGTTAGTTTACTATATGAAAGTACATTTTAATAACATATAGTTGATAAATTACTTGTTCTTATATGGCCAGTTAATCCAGCGCTTGTTTAAAGACCTTTTTGAAATTTTGAAATACATAAATTTTTCGCTGAGAAATAAAATCTGTGATTACATGTGTAATAGACTGCTGTCTTGCTTTTGCATTAATGCAGCCAATCTTGCCTTTCTCAAATTTGAACACTGCAGATCAGCTAAGGGGGAGAGGGTGTTAGTACTCTGTACACCGGTGCTGTCCATGCAGAGATCAAAAGAAAATAAAAAAATACCCCTTAACAAAACTATCTGTGCAGGCAAGGAATGCTTGACTTATCAAAACAGGTCAGCTATGTGTTAACTGGTAAGTGCAGTCCTAAGTGCAGGGGAAAACAACTGCTATCAATCACTGTCTTCACCGTTATTACCCATGCAACAGCCAGTAGGCAGGAGACACTTTGTATATAAACAGAGGCTTAAACTTTAGATTTTTTATCAGTTATTAGTGTAATTAAACATCGAAAGATCATTTTAACACTATGAAGAGCACTTACATTGAGGTAAATAGCCCTTTAACTATAGATTTAAATTATACCATATTTGGAACCTCAACTCTGCCACTTTAAAATAAATAAGAAACGTGTTAATACATATAAGCTTGCGAGAAAGAAGTCCTGAAGAAAGTTATTAAGCATCTCAGGAGATAAACCAATAAGGTAATTGCTTTTGACGACTGCACTTTATACATTTATGAGTTCATACTGTAGTATAATTCAGTAGCACAGGGCATAAAAGATACAGGCTCTTAATGCTCCATTGAACATTGTTTGCTGTATTTTAAATAATCCATTAAATAAAATGTACCATGCACATTTCTGTGGAGCTGTATTTGGCATTAAATATTAACTAAACTGAGAAAACCGTTGGGCAAAATCAGTGCTATAGTTTCCAAAATAGCAGCAATCATTCATGGTGTTTCATTTGCTGAACCAAATTTTGTGAAGCCAAAACATTTCACTTCCCATTCTAGTTCATACATACTTAAATCTTTGATTTGAGTTTTTCAACAAACTATTTCATTTATCAGTATAGTATGTAAATGTGTTAAAAATGAAATGATTACAGAGCAGTATCTAGTACACCAGACTGTTTGCTAGATAAGGATAAATGAACTTAATTTGTCATCAACAAGTACAGAAGTGAGCTATTTTATCCCTGGCATATTTCTGTAAGTAAAAAACAAAGATTCCTTGGAATTGGTAACCTTTCCTAAAAATGTCTGAGAATATCTAATTGTTTCAACAGGAGAGGTTGTCAGTTGTAACATTACTAGCCAATATGTGAGTTTATCCAGAGGTGAAGGTTACAATACGTTTTGAGCCAAGACTTTAAATAAATAATTATTTGAATAAGAGCACGTTAGGTTAGGAACCCAACTTGTGCATTTAATTTGTCATATTTCACTTCAATTGCATGTGTTAAAATCACTTTCTTGGCTGACAAAGAAATATATCTGGCAAGGAGCTTTTTCACTAATAGGGAACATAGTTCTCATCTAGAGTGAAGGCTTAGTAAATATATACTACTGCATTATATAATGGTACACACCCCATTATCTCTTCTTATTGTCATTAGATCTGCAATCTTCTACTGGATAAATGCCCATTTTTGTTATTCCTGTTGTCAAATTCCCACTTCCTGAATTATTTTTAATGTCATATCTTGCCAATATCCCATTGGGTGAGCTGGTCCCACTATATGTAATATTTTTAAATAAACTTGTGAGAATATATCCAATTAAAAAAATCTTAAAAATGTTTATATAACCTTTTACAATATTATATCACTTGATCTATATTATTTATAGCATTATTACTAAATGTGTTATGATGGGTGGAAAGGTGATTGAAAACTCTCCACTGTATATCCACATAACTTCTCAGTATACAGTATTTCCACTGTAGCTAAGCATTCTTGGTAGTGACATATAAATAAGGCTCACAACATACCACATTTTTGCTACAAGCTCACTTAACATGGGAATCCATATAGGGAATCCATATAGGGCCCTGCATAGCCATGTCTTGTTCCAATATTTCTTATAAGTACTATAAGCATATTAATCTTCTTAGATCTTACTGCATATATATTTTTTCATTTTCTGATGAGCTTCGTGTCATACCAACGACAAAGTTCCATACAGTACATTTGTTTGCACCAATGTAGATTTGCTGACTTTATTTACTGCATTTTTTTCACTATTAATGCAGAATTCTACAGTAGGACTTGAGACATGAACAGTTAAGATAATTCATATAGAGTAATTTTGAACCTAAATTTCACTTTATATGAATATGATTAAATGTAATCTTAGAACAATATCTCTGTATTTACAGAACCCTGCCACATTCTACCTTTATCATTAGTATCAACTATATGCTATTGATTTTATTTTGTAATTTTCCCATTATTTTATAAGGACTCAGTAATAAACACTCTTACCCACTGTATCCCAAAATATATAAGCATGTTTTCATCCTCATTCCAACCTATTATATTCTCTATTCTATCCAGAATGGAGGAGAATATACCAACCTAGATTACAGGTTTTGCCACGTGCTCAGAGCACTGTAACCAATTTCTTATGCACATAGAAAACTTAGATTGAGGCTGTAAGTTATTTTCTATCATTGAACAGAACATATTCATTCCCCATGAGTGAATTATTGTATAACAGGCATGTCCAACACGTCGATCGAGTGTGATGACATTTGGTAGATCACACAGAAAGTTCTCTCAAGGAAGGGGAAGCATTTGAGGGAGTGTGTCTGTGAGTATGTGTGTAAGTCTGTGTTTGAGGGAGTGTGTCTGTGAGTATGTGTGTAAGTCTGTGTTTGAGGGAGTGTGTCTGTGAGTATGTGTGTAAGTCTGTGTTTGAGGGAGTGTGTCTGTGAGTATGTGTGTAAGTCTGTGTTTGAGGGAGTGTGTCTGTGAGTATGTGTGTAAGTCTGTGTTTGAGGGAGTGTGTCTGTGAGTATGTGTGTAAGTCTGTGTTTGAGGGAGTGTGTCTGTGAGTATGTGTGTAAGTCTGTGTTTGAGGGAGAGTGTCTGTGAGTATGTGTGTAAGTCTGTGTTTGAGGGAGTGTGTCTGTGAGTATGTGTGTAAGTCTGTGTTTGAGGGAGAGTGTCTGTGAGTATGTGTGTAAGTCTGTGTTTGAGGGAGTGTGTCTGTGAGTATGTGTGTAAGTCTGTGTTTGAGGGAGAGTGTCTGTGAGTATGTGTGTAAGTCTGTGTTTGAGGGAGTGTGTCTGTGAGTATGTGTGTAAGTCTGTGTTTGAGGGAGTGTGTCTGTGAGTATGTGTGTAAGTCTGTGTTTGAGGGAGTGTGTCTGTGAGTATGTGTGTAAGTCTGTGAGTAAAACCTTATGTGCGATTGCTATTTGTGAACTGTTCCCTGAACTTTATGAGTCTAAACCTTACATGTGAAGGGCAAATGTCTCCCCAAGTAGATAGATAGATAAATAGATTGATTGATTGATTGATTGATTAGGCAGGTCGCAAGCACATGTTAGAGCTAAAACAAAGAAGTGAAACGTAGGCTGTTTACATTTTTTCCTTACTTAAATACTACTGTCATGCAGGAAACATGTGGGCTGCATCAATAGAAGTCATACAGTAAAGTATTTTGGCATGGTTAATGTAATTATTAAACTAAGCAGTTTGTATACAAATTGTCTTAATAATTTCAAATAAAAATAATTGTGCCTGAAATATAAAAGCAGATGCTTTGTTAGTGGCTTTTATTATTTGCAATAAAATATATTAGAAATGACATACAAAAACAAAGGTTATATTCAAAGAATACATTTTATATAAAATCAAAGTTATAATTAAGTATTGTATTATTTTTTCACTATGTTCTTCTATGATTGTTGTAAGGAACGGCTTAATCAATGTTATTAATCTTTGACTTTGCCAAATCCATTTAGCTGCACAAATGATGGAAAGCATTTTTTTAATATTTGAGGCAACTGCGCAGGATAAGAGTTCACAAATCCTATTTTGTTGATTGAGGATGTTATAGAAAAGTTTTCTTCAAAATTATGAAAGGTGTTTTGAAAAACTGCTCTTGGCACTCTCAACGTAGTACTAAAAATCCCTTGACATTTTTTACAGCATACGGAGCATGAAAAAAGAATGGCAATTTTCATTTTATATATGGACAGAAAAGAAACTTCACATTACATCTGCCATAATAGTAAATGTTGCACAATGAATATGCCAGCTTGTCAAAAACAGACATCTGTTCTAAGCTATTTCCTCTTTGCAAAAAAAAATGTTTGGGCTGTGACCAAATGTGCCTGAGTACGCTATTTTAAGACTACTGCTCTAAAAGAATATCATCATTACTGAACCGGTGATTTTAAAAAATATATATATGTACCTTCCCATTGCACTTACTTGGATAACAACCTTCATACATCATTTCACATACAAAATATTAATGTTCCACTTTAACAACATAACACTTTGAAGTCTAATATCTTATAGTTACAGTAGTGTGATTGGTGCCAGAGTAGCAGAGCAGTCAAGAGTGCCCAAAGCTCTAAAGTAATCAGAAATATGTTGTCCTGTAAAATAAATATTTTAAATGTAATATTACTATTTCTTTTTTTTTAAATATTTTTTATTAAAGACAAGGTTGCAACAGTACAATATAGGATAGCAGGTCATCAAGGACACATACAATATGTATTTTGCCCGGTCTAAAACAAAGGTTATTAATTCCCATAGTGTATCAATAAACTGTCAAATAACGCTAAACTATACATAAATAAAAGTTTGTGACCTTTTTTTTCTTGTCTTCTTTTTTTTTTTTTTTCTGTTCCAAACAACTTTTATTGCGAATAACCGGTTAATATATTAACACAGATCGTTCATCAATAATATATCCATAAGATAGGTACTGTTTTTTAACAAAAGTAAGATGTATACAAGTAAATAACATTTTAACTGTAATTATTGCAGTTTTTTTTATCTATCTAATTATTTTTCCCTCTATTCAAACTACTTACGTATTAGAGCACGATCTAATATACCTATAATCTTATAGAGATCCTTTTGAAGAGGGGAAGAAGAGAATAGAGAAAAGAAAAAACAAAAAGGGAGGTATGGAAGAGAAGGTGCTAAGGAGAGGTAGAATTTGTTTAAGAGTTGTTCCTCATAAGATCAGCCCAAATTGTATGATTATGTCCCTGCATATTTACCACCCAATCTTGAGGATCCATGGGTCCCAACATGAGGCCCATTTCTTGTATGACCGATCCAATTCAGCCGAGATAACGCTCATGTCATATATGAATTTAAGTCTGTTTAGAACTACGCTATATGTAGGTACCTCTGATTTCCAGGCCTTAGCTATCGTAATTCGAGTTGCTAAAAATATTTGATGTGATAGGAGTTGAGCCTGTTTACTAAGGCCTTCTATGGGCAGACCTAATAGGGCCTCCATCGGTTTTTGGGGAATCTGGCATCCCCATAGTTTCTCTAAGATTTCATAAGATTTCAGCCAAATATGGGCAATTTTGGGACATTCCCATAGAACATGCTTAAGGGTGCCCATGTCCGGACATCCCCTAAAACACTTTCCATCTAGCGAGGGATTGGAGATTTTTAGCCTTATTGGCGTTAAATACCATCTCATAGTAGTCTTATAACTATTTTCCCTTAGAATTATATTCAATGAGGAACTTGTGGCTTGTTTGTGTATCCTACTCCATTGTATATCAGTTAGTTCCATGTCAAGTTCTGACTCCCACGAATGTTGGTGATGCAATCTGAGTGGCGTTGACTGCTCAATTAGGTAATTGTAGATTATAGAAATGTTCCGTTTACCATTCGCATTGTCTAGACAGCATTTCTTAAACGGAGTGATCTTAGCATTGGCATTCAATTTAGCTACTTTGGATACATTGGCGTGCACCTGAGCCAGATTAAACCATTCTCTTATTGGTAGATTATGCACTTCTCTGAAAGTATCTACTGATCATTGCTGGGTCTTTCTCAACATATCGGCAACCAATGTAAATTTATTTTTTATCCACCACTCAAACTGCAATAGCCTATCCGTTAATACTGTATTTTGGTGTATCCACAATGGGGTAAGCCATGATCCTTTTTCTATCAGCTGTGTTCTCTTATTCGTCTGAGTCAGAACTGCAATGGATTGGATCATACAATTGGTCAAATAGATATTACCCAATTTAGAGTGCATACTAAGCCAACCTACCTGATGGATGTGTAAGCCTCTGTCCTCAAAAATATTTTTTTCTATCTCTACCCATATTGGCAGCTGTTCTTTGCCATACCACTTGGTAATTTGGGCCAGTCTGGCAGCTCTGCAGTAATGTAGTAGATCTGGTAGGGCCAACCCCCCCCTAGATCTGGGTGCCCTCATGGTTGTCTTGTTTATTCTAGGTTTTTTACGATTCCAGATGAAGCGAGAGATTGCCCCCTGTACAGCCAGGATGTCTTTAGAGCACACGGCCGTTGGGATGGTACGGAATAAATATAGCAGTTTGGGCAATATACTCATTTTAATGGCATGGATCCTCCCTAACCACGAAATTTTGTATGTGGACCATGTTGTAATATCATTGAGAAGTTTCTTTATAAGTGCCGGATAGTTAGCTAAGTAGGTCAATTTAGATTGCCTGGGAATGAGAACCCCCAAGTATCTAATATGGCCTTGTGCCCATCTAAAGGAAAAATTCCCTGCAATTTGGGTTTCCAATTGTTTCGGTAGAGAGACGTTTAATGCTTCACTTTTACTTGAGTTAATTTTGAAGCCAGAAATGCTGCCAAAGAGTTCAAGAACATGGAAGAGGTTAGGGAGACTAATTAAAGGCTCAGTGATCGTAAGCAGGACATCATCCGCAAATAGACTCAATTTGTGTTCTGTCTTTTTCACTCTTACCCCCTTAATATTTGTATCTTCCCTTATTGAAGTGGCTAGGGGTTCAATACACATCGCAAAAAGGAGAGGGGATAAGGGACAACCTTGCCTTGTTCCTCTTGTGATTTTAAATGTTCGGGATTTAAACCCCTGGTAAGCCACATATGCTATCGGGTCTGAGTACAGTGTCAGTATGCCCCTCACTAACTTATCGCTTAATCCAAACTTATGTAAAACCCTAGTCATATATGCCCAATCTATCCTATCAAAGGCCTTTTCTGCATCCAAAGAGAGCAGCATCAAAGGCTTATTTTGGAGAGATGCTACATCAAGCAAATTTAATATGCGTCTGGTGTTATCCGGCGCTTCCCGACCTTGAATGAACCCAACCTGGTCGGGGTGTATCAAGCTTGGTAGAATCTTGGACAACCTATTCGCTAAGATTTTGGAATAAAGTTTAATGTCACAATTGATCAGTGATATAGGCCTGTAACTTTTACATTGGGACGGGTCTTTCCCTTCCTTGGGTATTACTATTACTTTAGCTTCCAGAAATTCTGCCCTCATGGGTTCACCTGACAATAAGTCGTTAAACAGTAGTTGGAGATGTGGAGCCAACACATCTATGAATTGCTTATAGTAAAAATTTGTAAAGCCATCTGGGCCTGGTGCTTTATGTGATTTTGTTTCTTTTATAGCTCTCTTGACTTCACTCAAATCTATGGGGTTGTCTAATAAACCCGATTGTTCATCATCAAGTTGTGGGAGACTAATGGAGGAAAGGAATTTATCAATTTGGGATATATGGCCAGTCGAACCTGAGCGAGCAGGAGCTAAATATAGGTCAGCGTAAAACTTTTCGAATGCTTCTGTAATGTCATTTGGCTTATAAACCGTCTTTTCATTATCTACCCTTAGTTTGGGGATAAGGGAGTCTGCCCTTTGTTGGTTGAGCTTTCTGGCTAGCATTTTATCTGGTTTGTTCGAGAACGTAAAGTATTGAGATTGGGTCTTTTGTAATATGGTCACAACCTTTTTACGCAGAATACCCTGTAGTTGTTGTTTAAGTTTATGTATTTCAACTTGTGTCCCTGGGGGTCTCCTGGAGAGCGGAATAGCTTGCAGGGCTGAAATTTTGTTGTTTATAGAGTTGATTTGGGTTAACTCTGCTTTCTTCGCCAGGGAACCAAGTTGGATACATTTCGCTCTTATTACTGCTTTATGTGCGGCCCACACCCCACTATTGGGTACCTCACCTCCTCCATTTAGTTCAAAGTATTCTACTATGGTGGCATATATTTTATCTTTTGTGTTCCCGTCATTTAACAGGGCTGGGTTAAGCGCCCACGAAGGGGAGCGTCCTTTGGGCAGCAAATCATCAAGGGAGATGCATATCGCGTCGTGGTCAGACCACGCAATGGGTCGAATTTTTGCCTCCTGTAGGTTTGGGGTTAGGTGTTGCTGGATTAGGATGTAATCTATGCGAGAGTATGTGTTATGTCTAGCCGAATAATGAGTGTATTCTCTATCAGAAGGGTGGAGCGCTCTCCAGGCATCAAGCATGCCATGGTTGTTGAGCAACAATTTGAGGGATTTTGTAGCGGTAGGGATTACCAACGGGTTGGCGAAGCTCGACCTGTCTTTTGTTTGATCTAAAACTGAATTCATGTCCCCCCCTAGGATCCATGTTGATTGTTGCCATTCAGACATCATGTCTGATATCTTATGAAAAAATGCGGACTGTCCCGTGTTTGGAGCGTATACGTTTAATAGTGATATTTTGCGTTCATTGACCGTGCCTTGTATTAAAATGAATCTCCCTTCCGGATCTCTACGTGTTAGCGTGTGTTGAAAATTTAACCTCTTATGTATTAAGATGGAAACTCCCTTTTTCTTTTCGGGGGCTGTAGAGTGAAATGTTTGCGTGAAATTTTTTCCCCAATATTTTGGAATAGAGTTTTTTTTTAAATGGGTTTCCTGTACCATAACAATATCCAGTCCCATACGACCGTATTCCCCTAGGGCAATCCCCCGCTTCACCGGCTCATTCAACCCCTGAACATTGTGGGATGCAATATGTAAGGCCATGATTCACTACCTGCACCAAGCGTCCGATGTGAGGCCCAAGTACTGATGTGTTGATTTTCCCCTTATGGTTTCTGACCTGTAGATTCTTCTTTTTGGAGCGTGTGGTACTCAAGGTACCTCACCCGGCTAAAAAGGATTAGATCAGGTAGATAAAGAGGGTAGGAAGAGGAAGAGAAAAAGTCAGAAAAAGGCACAAAGCGGTTGTAAAAAAACAAAAACAAAGAAGAAAACAGATATTAACAAACTGTATAAAAATAAGTTTGTCTTGCTTTCTTTCTCCCCTTCCCCTCTCCCCTCTCTTTCCTCTTACCCTCTGCAATTCAATACTTCAACAGTACTATCTACACGTAAGTAGTTATAAAAAATATACCTGTAAACAAATATATATACACAAAGCTTTTGTTGAAATGTACTAAATATGTATATAAATCTATACACAATTTAAACTTGGTTGAGGAGAGCTCCTAGCTGTCCTCCTAAAAACCAATGGTGAGGCCCCCGGTATCTTTTCAATAAGATATCCAGGCGACTCGCCAGATCAAAAGAAAAAAAAAAAAAAAAGGACAAATAAATAAAAAAACAAAAAAAACAAATAGACAACAAAAACAAGCAAAAAAAGAACAAAGAGTAATAGAACAAATTTACTCAATTGACCCCCTCTGGGGCACATCTTTAAAGAACCATTAATTATTAAGTGACTATAACCATGTAATTGAAAACTGAATAGTGAATTATTTCTTTAACAGACCCTTAACTAGTCCTAATTCTGGTACCTTGGGAGAGTTAGTATAGTTGCATGGGTATGTATGCTGATGCAGGGTTAAAGCTATACTGTCTTAACTGCATATCTAATATTAACCTTGAGACTGTAGCCTTAGCATTTGTGATTAAATAACCCCTACATTACTTTACTTCAAAGTTATAGGGCATTGTCCTCATTTAAGAATGTCTTTCCTGCTATTTTGTCTCCCACGTCCAGGAAAAGGAAAAAAGTATTAGGTTAAAGCAACCTCAATGTCTCTGCTGTCGCGCTCTAGAGCGCCTGTAGGGTCTGGCATCCGGGCGTTGAGTTGTTCCTCCAGGTTCGTGCACCTGAATATTCCAGGACGTTAGCAGCGTCATTCCCTCCTCCACATCAAGAACAGCATGGGTCTTTCCATCCTTTACAATGTTCATTTTGAAGGGAAAGCCCCAGGAATATCTCCACCCTTGTGCAAGTATGGCCTCTAGAAGGGGTTTGAAGGTTCTTCTTTTATACAGGGTGGTCGGGGAAAGGTCAGCATACACACTCGGTTGACCCCCTGCGCATTCTGGTATACCTGGTCTCGCTGCCTTCATAAAAAGATCTTTCGTGGTATAGAAGTGGAATTTAGCGATAACGTCTCTTGGCCTCTCTCCCGCCATCGGGCGTCCTGTCAATGCCCTATGGACGCGGTCTAATTTAAAGGCATCCTCCATTAAGTTTGGCAGCAGGTATTTGCGTAATATTACTATTTCTGAGGGCAAATGTTGTCAACTGTATTTATTCCAATATACTTAAAGTTCCCCTGCAATGGTCCAGTTTTATAAACTTTAAGTTATAAAGAACAGCGTAAATAGCTCTTTAATTAATTGTGATTAAAATAAGCTGATATTTTACAAGTCCATACTTAAAAATGCTGATTTCCCACAATCTTTGGACTTAAAGAGCCATTTACCTCACTAAACATGCACAAGATTCTATGTTAAAATTATCTATTTTTTATTACACTAATAACACTTACAAAACTACAGTCTTAGGTCTGTTTACAAACACACAGTCTGTTTACAGACTGTTCCATGATTAACAACATATGCTAACACCAAGCAGTGAAGACTCCATGAAGACAAAGATTTATAGTTTTTCCCTGAACTTCAAGAATGCAGCAGAACATGCTACCCCCCAACATTCATTTTTAGTTGATGCCAGCAGTCATTTATCTGTACAGATGAATTTGTGAAGGGTTAACTCTCTTTCTACTTATGCTGTCTGCACAGAGCTGTTGCTGTGGGTATTTCTGGGGGCTTGTCAGAGTCTAAAACAGAGATTTTATTGTTAAATCTCTATGTGAAAAAAAGACCATATTTCAACAATTAAAAAAGTATTTCAACATGCTTTTAAGAGATCTTTTCTTTGATGTGGTCCAAACTGTGCTGAATTAATTGCCATTTAAGTTTCTCCCACCTTTGTCTGCAGCTGCCTATTTGCTATACAATTTTAGTGGCAAATAAAAGTTACCAATTATTTTAAATGAGCAATTTTATATAAATTGAATCATTACTAAAAAAATAATTATAGCAGTAATGTGCTTAAATTCCTTTATTATTATGTAGTGATACATTTAGTGCATTACTGTCTAGAATTATTTTTTATTACTACTATGTAGTAAAATCGGAAAGGTAAAAAATATGAGGTATACAAAACACAGTGCAATAAAATATCAGAAAGTGCGGTGCTATTGAGGTTCCATACTTAGGAGAACTTACAATCTAGAGGTGTGATTGTTTGTGTGCTATAGGAGAGTATTTGGTGATCACAAACATTGATTAAGTTAATAGGGAGCAACAGCTGGATGCGGCTGTTTGCTTGAGACAGTTGGGAACAATCAGTGGTGGACCTAATGACCAGATGGACCCAGCGCAAAATAGTTTAGAGTCCCCATCAACAATATAGGTACCCCTGAGTAATCTTTAAAAAAGGCAAAAAATAAATCTAGGTGGTCTGATAAACTCAGGGTGATCAGATCAACTTTCTATAAAAAGTAATTATCTGCCTGTTCACCTGATAAATTCCTAGTCTCCTTTTATCTACAGTACCTGGTAATGGGCCTTCTTTGTTTGGCAGCTGCTGCACCAGCAGTAACTCTGGGCACAGTGAATTGCTTGTTAACTGATAAGTATCTTTGAGAAGATATGTTTTAAAGAGCTTTTGAAACAAGGGGATTGCCTTAGTAAGATACAACCAGAAAAAAAAGCCCTGTAGACTTATCAACAGCTTATATTTATTTTTATGTGTACTTTAAAAAAAAAATGTATGTGTCAGTTTAAGAATGTGTAATGTCATGATTATATTGTTTAGCGACTAATATTAATAGTAATTAGGGATATGACCAATGGCGCGTGACATTGTTGAAATGTAATTATGTGTTGCCTGTACATTGTTATCTTGTATCCTAGTTATAATATATTATAAGAGGGAAAATGCAATATAGAACATATGTTGAAATGGTAAAAATGCTATGCACAGAAGTTATCTGCAGGACATTGCACCTGCAAACATACAGGCCTTGATTCAAGGCAGATGGCTGCAATTTAGGAGGCCTGAGCAAACACTTGAGATTAACATCAAGGTTGGTACTACTAGCTAGCTATAGAAAACGTTCATGATGTTTAGATATCTGGTAAGTTTTATCTCAAGTGTGTCTATGGCAACCAAGGCTGCAAGGCAGATGTAACTTAGTGCTGACATCACATACATGCACAAAAGTACACAAGGATGTGGTATGGGAGATGTATAAATATGTTGGTTCTATAATTCAATAAAGGTTCAGTCTAGTTTCACATATCCAAGGTGTGAGGCTGTTTTTTGTGTTTATGCTCTAAATTTGGGAGTGGTCTTGCTGGAGGCCACTAGTAACCTGTATCCAGAATTCTCTGCCTGTACCTTTGGGCATTGTCCTCTTCAGAAGCCATCTTTTGTGCCACAGAGAACAAGAACGCAATTCTGCTGGGGTAGGCTTGAACTAGGTTCATATCAAGCCCCCTAGAAGAAACAGATCATGACAGATATGATTAAGACATGTTTCCGAGTTGATGGAAATTTGGAACTTTGTCATTGTTCATGGAGAAATGGATGAGTATCTAGTAGAGAAGGAGAAGATAAACCATTATGGAGTAGAATCAGGATGAAGACAGAAGCTCAGAGACCTTGGACTTTGTTACAGGATCAAACAAGCATGGATATGGGATTGGGGAGAGGAGAAGGCCAGATGATAGAGTCATGTTGTGAGTGGTTTGTGCACCTGAGCATATTGCTTCACAGAGAGAAAAGTGTGCATAAAAATGGCTTATACAATGTATTGCTAGTTTGTTTTAAAAAGTCTCAAATATGACATGTCCATTGTAAAACATCTCTTGTAATCAAGGTCCTAAAGCTTCAAATCTATGTCTAACTTCTAAGGGGTTTGACAATATTATTATCCTTTATTTGTAATGCGCCAACATATTCCATAGCGCTGTACAGAGTACAAGTACAAATCAAAACAGCTTTAACAAATTGCAAAATAATGTACATTCTTTACATAACATAATAAAAAGTAAAACTAAATACCATGTCATCTATGTATTTATTGTAAATGTAATTCACCCCATAGCTCATGGTTCAAATAAATATCAGTGATATAATTAAATCAGATAGTAATTCTACCACTGGAAATAAACCATTAATAATGTCCTGGAATTTTGCTAATTCATCTCAAACTGATGTTGAATACCATCAACAAACTTTCAAAGTTACAAAGCATCTGAGATGTTCAAAGTGTTTTGTTAGTACTATGTGGCACCAGTGACATCATGGTGAACCTGTAAGTGGAAACTGTAGTCTGAATAAACATTCCACTTAATCCAATCCTTGCCAATTCATGTTGCTGCTGGCGCCTTTTAACATTCGTCAATAAATGTATTACTATTATAATGTGAAAGAGGAACAAAAGAACCACAATGACAAATTTCATAAAAATATGCTGCTATTGTAAATGCTCTACTATGTAATTTACTGAATTTTGTTACGCAATAAAATAGTTTTATGAATACATTTCTAGAAACATTGACACAATGAAAAATATAGAGAAAACAAATATCTTCTTTAAATAAATAAATTAATATATAATTATAGTCCTCGTCAAGCTTAGTGGTTCTTTCCATACTGTTTGAGAATGCAGAGATATTGGATAATGAAATACTTCCCTAACAAATTACTTTTTTACAGAAATATGAAAAGAGCGCAAAAAAAAATAAAGGCTCATGTTAAAACTTTTGGCAAGATGGATATCGTGTCCAAGACAAGGTCTTGCTTTAGTTCGGGTCACAATTTAACCAGCATCTTTGGATGAAAACAGCTTTCTAAATATAGTGACAGATATTTAAGTGAGATACACATAAAATATATGATATATATTCATTAATTTCACTGATGCCTCCAAAGGTTTCCTGCTGCGGTAAGTAATTTCAGAATAATGTATCATCTTCCTGGAAATGAAAGTCTGAATCTTAGAAAATGAGGAAAAAAGCTCAATGACCCATACTGCTAGTAAGAGGCGTTCTTACAAATGCATCAGCACCTGCAAAATAAATAAGTACTAAAGTTACAAATGATGTGGCCATGCAGTATACCTGTCTTCTTCATGTACACCTATGAACAGCAGAGAAAGGTGAACTACTGTGTTCAGTTACTAAAATCATATTAACCACTTCCTAAATCTGTACATGTTTTATCTCTCAACTAATCTTGTTGCAAAGACACTTCAAGAAAAAGTAAATGTTTTTAGTGACATCTTTGTTTTGTTGTTAACAATACTATAACTAGCTATAAAAAGCATGTGTAAATATAAAAAAGTAAAAGGTTTTGTAAAATTGATACATGACTGACACATCTGTGCTTTGTGCAAATAAAAATAAAATGTATTTATTTTCTCATCAGATTTGCATGTTTGTGTCTTGAAGATCCCAACATTTCAAGGAAGTAGTTTGAGTTTTTATCAGTTTGATGAATTGTATACAATTTTCATTTATATAATGCTCAACTTTTTAAATCAGAGGAAAGTGTTTTTCTTTTATAGACGACTGGAAGTATGTGTTTTAACTTTAGATTGTAAGTAACGAGTTTCCAGTCTTGTAGGGTGCTTTGGCAAAAAGCACTTTCTATAAATAGTCTAAGCTTAAAACAGGGCCCTCCATCTTCTACAGTTTGTTACACTGCTTACATTCCTTGTTCTTATCCCCTGCACAGCGATTCGGAATATGTTGGCATGCTACAAATAAAAATAATAACTTAAAGGAACACTGTCACCACAACAACAAGGTGGTTTATTCCAAAAGAGCATTAGAAGCTGTGTATACATTGTACTTGCCTATTTTTTATATACAGTAAATCATTACTGAATTGTTCACCATTGTTTTTGTGGCTCCTTTATGCCAATGTGTGGCTTAATATGTTAACTTTTAGCTTGATAAGGGTAAGGGAGGGGATCTAACGGCATGATAACCTTTGTTTAGCATTATTTGTGCACCACAGATACATATATTCCTAATTAGCACATCAATGCAGTTAGCTAGTATTTGGGAATCTCTACTTTATTTGCATTAAAATACAATAATGATTATCTCAGGAATTATTGACTTTAAAAATAAGTAGCTATTTCAAATAGATATTATGCCATTTAAGAATACATTTAAAAAAAAATGGTTTTGGAGTGCCAGAGTGTCATGGAAGGTTTCTGGATTTTAGTAGGTATACCTAGGTATCCATGTTTTTTTTTGTACTTCATTTTATTAAGAGCTCTGCTTGGGTCTACCCTGTGCATCTTAAGAAACACAGACTCTGCTGTACTTGCCGTGCTGTGTTTCATATACAGTACAACAATCAGGGACCATCTCTCAGCAATATTCTGCAATGTGCTGCTGAGATGTGTTCCCTCACAGGCTAGGACACTACACTGCACATTCAGGGCTACAGAGTAGGTGTCTGCAGGGACTTTTTGTTTCATTTTAGGAAGTAATAGATAACTTTACATAATAAAATACTTTTTTTTTTTTTAAATGTGTAGTAGGCCTCATAGCAGCATGTGGGATGTGGAGCAGTTAGAGACAGAATAGTAAATTTGGATTAGAGTATAGACTTTATGGGAGTCAATGCCTTAAATGCACCAGTCTTCAGAGGCATTGCAAAACAGATCCCAAAGGATGCTATTGTCTATTATTATTATTATTATTATTATTATTATTATTATTATTATTATTATTATTATTATTATCTTTATTTATGTTGCACCAACATATTCCGTATCGCTATACAGGGGTTTAGTACATGGCAAAAAACAAACTTAACACCTTGTAAAGAATGGAGGGCCCTGTTTTTAAGCATAAAATC
This sequence comes from Discoglossus pictus, assembly GCA_027410445.1. Classification (NCBI taxonomy): domain Eukaryota; kingdom Metazoa; phylum Chordata; class Amphibia; order Anura; family Alytidae; genus Discoglossus; species Discoglossus pictus. The sequence goes on along the minus strand of CM050167.1, from coordinate 294,558,921 downwards.
AAGTGTACATAGAGCTTGTTTCCAAGGCACTGAAACAAGATTGAAAATTTGCAAACTTACAATCTAAGGGCCCTATTAAATTCTCCCTCGTAGTTCTCTCGGTGCTCGCAAAAGGCAGTTTTCCTGCTGTTTGCGAGAACCGAATCTCTCGCAGCCTGCTTTACGATATGACTGCGAGAAAATGGCCGAGAATAGGCTCCGAGAGAGCTACGTAGCCTTAAATCTATGCACGAGTCTCGCATATCGTAAGAATCCCTACGTGGACAAAAAGTCCACGCAAGGGATCCGAAAGCCTCTACGTGCTGCCTCGGAACAGCCCGAGACAGCAGTGTGAGGCTCCCCCCTGCACCCTATACACATCCCCATGCTGCAGGGGTCTCTATCAGGACCCCTGCAGCACCCCCACATTAACCCCTTGCAGCGGGGGTCCCCGATCTGCATAGATCAGGCCCCCCGCTGCATTTAAAACTTTTAAATTCCCCGCCGCGGCTCCTTAAAGGGACCGCGGCACACTATTACCCAATCCTGGCCGCGGCACTTAAAATTAACCCCCCTCTATGCTGGGGGTCCCCATCGGGACCCCTGAAGTGTCCCCATATAAACCCCCTGCAGCGGGGGGCCCCGATCGGCACCGATCGTGACCCTGCTGCAATTCAATTTTAAATTTCCCGCCTCGCGGGTCCTCAAAGGACCGTAAAGGTCCTGAAAGGACTCGCACTAAAAATATTAACCCCAGGCAACTATAATTACCCCATTAACTCATGATGGTCAATCCAGACCACCATAAGGCCTAAATTAACCCATTAACTCATGATGGTCAATCCAGACCCCCATAAGGCCTAAATTAACCCATTAACTCATGATGGTCAATCCAGACCACCATAAGGCCTAAATTAACCCATTAACTCATGATGGTCAATCCAGACCACCATAAGGCCTAAATTAACCCATTAACTCATGATGGTCAATACAGACCACCATAAGGCTCTATTTAACCCCATCAGTCCCATAAGGGTATATTATTACCATTATGGGCCTGTTACAACCCAACATTAACCACATAAGTGCCATGATGGTCCTCAAGGACCATCATGACACTAACTACAAACACTACACTATAACCCCCAATAAACCATTTAATCTAAACTAACCCCCCTCTACACTAATCTATTAACACTTACACTACCTACCTACACTACCTACCCCCTAATAAACCTCCCCAACACTCTAATTACAAAAAACAAAAAACCTACAGTACAGAAAACAAAAAACCTACAGTACAAAAAACAAAAAAACCTACAGTACAGAAAAAAAAAACAATTACAACCCCACCCCCCACTACAGAAAACAAAAAAATACATTACAACCCCACCCCCCACTACAGAAAATAAAAAAATTACACACCTGAAAAGGAAAGACAGATAAACACAATACAATACATACATATAATACATTACATACATTACATACAATACATGACATTACATATAATATATTACATATAATATATTACATATAATATATTACATATAATACATTACATACATTACATACAATACATGACATTACATATAATATATTAAATATAATATATTACATATAATATATTACATATAATACATTACATACAATACATGACATTACATATAATATATTAAATATAATATATTACATATAATATATTACATATAATATATTACATATAATACATTACATACAATACATGACATTTCATATAATATATTAAATATAATATATTACATATAATATATTACATATAATATATTACATATAGTCCAAATCAAATACCCCCTATCCATCTAACATACAATCTATTTAATTTAAAATAAATCCTAACTATATCAAATACATCCCCCTATCTATCTAATATACAAAAAATCCTAACTACATACACAGACCCTTATTCTAAACTAAAATAAAATAATTACAGTCCTAACTACATACACAGACCCTAATTCTAAGCTAAAATCAATAAATTAAGACCACTTACCTTTAAGATGTTGCTTCAGATCACTAACCTATGGGTCAAACAAAAAATAAAAATTAGTACAAAACATTAACATCAAATAAATAAACATTCTATACATTCTAAATATTCAACTCACCTTTACAGCATGTCCAGTCACTGTTTAGCTCTTCCGGCGCGGCCCTGTTAAAAAAAAAACACAATACATGAATACATGAATACAATATATAAACAATAAATAAAATACACAAATAAACATCTAAATATACATTTAACTTACCTCCCCGCGATGTCCCCGGCCTTCTCTCCTTCAGCCCCGACTGGGCCGCGGAACCATCCGCGCTCTAAAAAAAAAAAGAAAAAAAACTAACGGAGGTCTGCACTGGCAGACCTCCCCGACGCTAATGAACCTCCCGGAGTCGTTTCCGGGAGGAAATTGGCATTGTCGGCTTGTGATTGGCTGAAAAAGCTGTCTATCAATTTCAGCCAATCAAAAGTCGTCAATGTGTGAGCCAATCAGGATGGGATACACCCCAATATCCCACCCTGATTGGCTAAAACACTTGTCTATCTTTCTGGGAACCAATCACAACGCTCAGATGCCTTCAGCCAATCACTATGGGATACACCCCCACGGAGTGATTGGTAGAAGACATCTGCGCATCCTGATTGGCTCCTACATTGATGACTTTTGATTGGCTGACAGCTTTTTCAGCCAATCACAAGCCGACAATGCCAATTTCCTCCCGGAAACGACTCCGGGAGGTTCATTAGCGTCAGGGAGGTCTGCCAGTGCAGACCTCCGTTAGTTTTTTTTTTTTTTTTTTTTTAGAGCGCTGATGGTTCCGCGGCCCAGCCGGGGCTGAAGGAGAGAAGGCCGGGGACATCGCGGGGAGGTAAGTTAAATGTATATTTAGATGTTTATTTGTGTATTTTATTTATTGTTTATATATTGTATTTATGTATTCATGTATTGTGTTTTTTTTTTTAACAGGGCCGCGCCGGAAGAGCTAAACAGTGACGGGACATGCTGTAAAGGTGAGTTGAATATGTAGAATGTATATAATGTTTATTTTTTTGATGTTAATGTTTTGTACTAATTTTTCTTTGTGTTTGACCCATAGGTTAGTGATCTGAAGCAACATCTTAAAGGTAAGTGGTCTTAATTTATTGATTTTAGCTTAGAATTAGGGTCTGTGTATGTAGTTAGGACTGTAATTATTTTATTTTATTTTAGAATAAGGGTCTGTGTATGTAGTTAGGATTTTTTGTATATTAGATAGATAGGGGGATGTATTTGATATAGTTAGGATTTATTTTAAATTAAATAGATTGTATGTTAGATAGATAGGGGGTATTTGATTAGGACTATATGTAATATATTATATGTAATATATTATATGTAATGTATGTAATGTCATGTATTGTATGTAATGTATGTAATGTATTATATGTAATATATTATATGTAATATATTATATGTAATGTATGTAATGTCATGTATTGTATGTAATGTATGTAATGTATTATATGTAATATATTATATGTAATATATTATATGTAATGTATGTAATGTCATGTATTGTATGTAATGTATGTAATGTATTATATGTAATATATTATATGTAATATATTATATGTAATATATTATATTTAATATATTATATGTAATGTCATGTATTGTATGTAATGTATGTAATGTATTATATGTAATATATTATATGTAATATATTATATGTAATGTCATGTATTGTATGTAATGTATGTAATGTATTATCTGTATGTATTGTATTGTGTTTATCTGTCTTTCCTTTTCAGGTGTGTAATTTTTTTATTTTCTGTAGTGGGGGGTGGGGTTGTAATGTACTTTTTTGTTTTCTGTAGTGGGGGGTGGGGTTGTAATTGTTTTTTTTTTCTGTACTGTAGGTTTTTTTGTTTTTTGTACTGTAGGTTTTTTGTTTTCTGTGCTGTAGGTTTTTTGTTTTCTGTGCTGTAGGTTTTTTGTTTTTTTGTAATTAGAGTGTTGGGGAGGTTTATTAGGGGGTAGGTAGTGTAGGTAGGTAGTGTAAGTGTTAATAGATTAGTGTAGAGGGGGGTTAGTTTAGATTAAATGGTTTATTGGGGGTTATAGTGTAGTGTTTGTAGTTAGTGTCATGATGGTCCTTGAGGACCATCATGGCACTTATGTGGTTAATGTTGGGTTGTAACAGGCCCATAATGGTAATAATATACCCTTATGGGACTGATGGGGTTAAATAGAGCCTTATGGTGGTCTGTATTGACCACCATGAGTTAATGGGTTAATTTAGGCCTTATGGTGGTCTGTATTGACCATCATGAGTTAATGGGTTAAATAGAGCCTTATGGTGGTCTGGATTGACCATCATGAGTTAATGGGGTAATTTAGGCCTTATGGTGGTCTGGATTGACCATCATGAGTTAATTGGTTAATTTAGGCCTTATGGTGGTCTGGATTGACCATCATGAGTTAATGGGTTAATTTAGGCCTTATGGTGGTCTGGATTGACCATCATGAGTTAATGGGGTAATTATAGTTGCCTGGGGTTAATATTTTTAGTGCGAGTCCTTTCAGGAACTTTACGGTCCTTTGAGGACCCGCGAGGCGGGAAATTTAAAATTGAATTGAAGCAGGGTCACGATCGGTGCCGATCGGGGCCCCCGCTGCAGGGGGTTTATATGGGGACACTTCGGGGGTCCCGATGGGGACCCCCAGCATAGAGGGGGGTTAATTTTAAGTCCAGCGGCCGGGATTGGGTAATAGTGTGCCGCGGTCCCTTTAAGGAGCCGCGGCAGGGAATTTAAAAGTTTGAAATGCAGCGGGGGGCCTGATCTATGCGGATCGGGGCCCCCCCCTGCAATGGGTTTATGTGGGGACACTTCGGGGGTCCCGATGGGGACCCCCAGCATAGAGGGGGGTTAATTTTAAGTCCCGCGGCCGGGATTGGGTAATAGTGTGCCGCGGCCCCTTTAAGGAGCCGCGGCGGGGAATTTAAAAGTTTTAAATGCAGCGGAGGGCCTGATCTATGCAGATCGGGGACCCCCGCTGCAAGGGGTTAATGTGTGGGGGCTGCGGGGGTTCCTATGGACCCCTGCAGCAAGGTGTTCATGTGAGGACACTTCGGGGGTCCCGACAGGGACCCCCGCATTGAGGGGGGGTTAATTTTAGGTGCCGGGGGGGGGTATTCGGAGTACCCCCACGGCAGGGCTTATGTGGGGGACTGCCGCGGAGGTCCCTTTTAGGACCCCCGCAGCAATTGATGAGGAGTAGGAGCCTGCGATATCATCTCGCAGGCTGTCACTCCTCATGTACATTTACGCAGTGTAGATACGTACGGCCCTGCTGCGTAGCTCATACGTTGCTCGCAGCAGGGCTAATTTAATAGCATTGTAAGTTAGAGAAACTTTGCAGTACCTAGGGCTTAAGTAGAAGCCTCTTATTTACGAGGCTGGAATTTAATAGGGCCCTAAGGGTTTAGGTGTGATACAAGAGGGTGAAAAATGCAAGATGGCAGTGTGAAAGCAATTTGTTTGGTTAAATGGAGGTGTCTGTGTGTTGTACTGTAGATTGTGGGTGTAGGTGGTATTAAGCTGCGGATGTGCAGTTGTACATGTTAAGGCTGAAGGTGATAATATTTTTTAAACCGGTGTGTTTTTAGTTATTTTGTAAAGGTTTTGTGACAGGAAGATAGTCTAATAGTTACATAGTTACATAGTAATTGAGGTTGAAAAAAGACTTTCAGTTTCAACCTTTCAAGATCTCCCCTGATCTGCAATATTAATTAATAAGTTGGTAATTAATTATTAATAGTATAATATTTAAGGATGAATAAAGAGTTGGTCCATCAAGATCTCTCTTGATCTTTTTAATATGTGGACTATTTGTTATTAATTGTTAATTGATCCAGAGGAAGGCGAACAGAAAAAAAAAACCATTAAAACTTTGCCAATTGTCTTATAAGGAGAAAAAGAGCAAAATTCCTTCCTGACCCCAGAAACTGGCGATCAAATTTCTCCCTGGATCAATATTCCTTCCTTGAATGCCCTCTTTATTCAAAAATATATTGTGATGGTGTGTCATCAGAGGGCAGTAGAGAGCCCTTCAAGACTTCTCCCCAAGAGTGAGATGGTTAAGAAGATCCTTAAAAAGCTTGGCTGTGGCTGCAATCAAGGGTGCCTTCTGTCTCCAGGTGGAGAGCTGTTTGACAGTGCTGGAGTGTTGAAGTGTGCAGGGCAGCAGTCAGAGGCCGCACTGAAAACTAATGGACCAAAGCCAGAAGCTTTGGAGAGAAAGCATGCGAATAAGAGGAACAGAAAGTCCCTGAAGGTGTTGACCGAAGGAGGGATCTGCTTTGGAAAGAGAGGCCGGAGATACAGAGCCTGAGAGAGAGGTGAGAGGGAAAGACACCTGCTACCGATGTTTGGACTGTATGTTTGCACTCCTATGTAAGACAGTAAAGGAAACTACAGTTTAGTTATGCACGGCTTCAATGAGAAGCTAGAGTTTTGGTTCTGCCTTCAGTTTTATGTTGTATGCTGTCAAAACAACCAGTAAAGTGTGGTTAAATATTTAAAGAGCTCCTGCGTCCTCCATTTTTTTGAAAAACCAGGCACGGATCCTGAGAGTGACAGTGAATCTGTCACATTTATGGTGGCAGTGGTGGGATAGAAAATTGTCTGTGTTTAAGAAGACAGCCCACAGTACAGTATAATAATGGAGGAACTATTGAAAGCCCTGGCAGAGGCCACTACATACCAGAAAGTGGGCAGAGCATTTCAGCAAGAAAACCAGCAGAAGGGACTGACAGAAATTGCAGAGGACAGAGCCCATGCTGCAAATGATGCTCAACTAAGAGATGCTGCTGCATGTCTGAGAGAGGCCACAGAGAAATGGCAGAGACAAGTAGAAGAGAATATAATCCGCATGAGTGAGGCCACAGAAAAAAGACGGAGACAAGCGGAAGAGGACAGAGTCCAAATGAGAGAGTTTTTGGAGGCACAGAAAGTGCAGCTGCAGAAACTGAAGTCTGCAAATAATACTGTGGTTACAGAAACAAGTGGAAGCATGAATCCTAATCGCTTCCTAAAGAGGATGACCGCTCAGGATAACGTTGACAGATATCTCCTGAACTTTGAGAAGATTGTCACTAGGGAAGGTTGGCCTAAACAGCACTGGGCCACAGTCCTGGGTCCCTATCTGTGTGGAGAAGCTCAGAGAGCATAGTGGGATCTGCCTGAAGAAAAGGCTACAAATTATTGTATCCTGAAGGAAGAGATCCTTTTCAGACTGGGAGTGAAAACAGTACAAAGATTGCACTACTGGGATTTTTTTGACAGACCGGCTTATTGCTAGCCAACAGACATGCTTGTCTGCCCAAGTTTAAAAAGCAGTTTCCCTGTTAAGGGAAAGCAAACCAAGCCTGATGCAGGAGGAAATCAGGAGTTAGAGACCTGGTGGATAGCAGAGAGAGTGCAACAAGCCACCAAGAGAGCGTCAAAAAAGACGGCAGGAGCCGCTGCAAGTGAGATGGCAGGAGCCGCTGCGAGTGAGACGGCAGGAGCCGCTGCGAGTGAGACAGCATATAGCGCCACTGTGACGGCTGAGAGAGCAGCAGAGAGCGCCACTGTGACGACTGAGAGTGCAGCAGAGAGCGCCACTGTGACGGCTGAGAGCGCAGCAGAGAGCACAAGTGACATTGCTGAGAGCGCAGCAGAGAGCGCCACTGTGACGGCTGAAAGAACCGCAGAGAGCAAAAGGGAGATTGCTGAGAGAGCAAAAGAGACCGTTGATGCTGATAAAGTCATTGAGGAAGAAGGGAACCCAAACAGATGCGGAAATCTTATGGACAAGGGCGATGAGAAGGCCTCCATAAGAGACCTGGACAGACACAGCCACCTGTCCTTGGTGAATACTCCTGAGCTGGAGAGTACTAGAGAAAGAAAGTGCCTGACAATGATCTCTGACCTAGAGAAAGGAGAGATCGAATGGAAAAATATAGCCAGTGTTCTTAGAAAGGAAGAATGTCATAAAAATGAGAAAGAAACTGGAAATCTTTCCAAAGTAAAAGATAAGGAAGAAAAGAGTCTGGAGATTGAGATGGTGAAAGACAAACCACTGTCTCTAAGAGGACATATGAAGCAGAGCATGGAGATGTGTCCTTTTAAAACTATAAAGTGTACAGAGAGCGTTCTGTCTCAGTTTGCCATAGAACAAAGTGCTATGGATAAAGAGAAGCAAGACGGGCAAATTGCTACTGAAATTAAAAGTGTCATGTAAATGATGCTAGATTACATTCTTGAATGGAGGAGGAAGCCTGCATTTGAGGACTGCAGAATGCCCTACAGGAATAAGATACAGATGCCTATTTGGGAGCATAGGAAGAGTCCTCCCAAGTATAAGCATCTCCAAGAGGAGGAGAGATCACCAATTCCACCTCTCAGCTACAAGAGTTATGAGAATCCTGTAAGCAGAGGAAAGAAACAGTGATACAGAAGGAGCTGCTGTTATATGCTCCACAAGCACAGAGGATGGCATGTCCAGAATAGACTATCCCTGACCTCCAGAACCTGTGTACCCAAGATGCTTCACTGAATATAGAGCAATGTCTACAGGAAGCTCATAAGCAAAGCAGAGAGCAGGAACCTGTACAGGAAAGACAGAGGGAGGAAGAAAGAATGTCTGAGCCACCAGAGGTTTTCAGAGAAGACCTGATGGGAAAGTCAGAGGAGGTTCCTCAGTTGAACATGCAGCAAAAGATCCAGTACAAGCAGAGTGAACTGGACTTGCAACAAGCTAATAATAAGAAACTGCGGCTTAAGGAAGCAGAGGAAGATGGAAAGCTGGACACCTTGAAGGCAAAGCAAGTAGAGAAGCTACTAAAAGAAATAATAATACGGATGAATGCTGAGGATGCCGACAATAAAAGTGTTTTTTCCAGGAATCTGGGATTCAAGAGGCTACTAAGAGGTGTACTAGCCTATCTGTTGGGTGTTAGCTTGAATTCCTGAACAGCTGGAAATATTCCAGCAAAACAAAAAGTCTGATAGCTCCTTTCAAGCAGAGATATCGCATATGCTTGCTGTGCACAGAAAGAAAGAGGAAGTACAGATCTGAGAGCAAGATGCAGCAGTGAGAGAGGACCTGCATTTGGAGTCTATAGATGATACTGTACCAGAACAGAAGCAAGATGACTGGATGAGGCTGATACGTTTTGGTGAGAGTTGTCAGCCAGCCAATAGGAGCACCTGGTACCGAGAGGGCCAGAAACAGAAGGAAGAAAGACAGCCCAAGAAGTTGTTGTTCCATAGTGAAGTTGAAAGGGATGAGAAAGCTGTGGATAATCTCCTGGAAAAGAAAGAACATTTAACAGGAGGATTAAAGGAGCAAATTAACTCCAAGCATAAAGAGGACGAAGTAAGGAAGCTCCAGTCCCAGACTCCCGGTCTGCAGATGAGGCATAGATGCTGCCGGAGTGACTGTGAACAGATGAAAACACACCATCTAGTCACGAACTGGCAGGAAGTATCCAAGCTAGAGAATGAACTGGAGAACGTCAGCCCTTGCATTAAAGATATAAAGAGGATAAGTCAGAGCTGCGATAATAAGATGAAGGGTCTAAAAGAAAAGATGCATCCGGTGGAAGACAAGGTCACAGAAACCTGGAATGTCTGTGATGTACGCCCAGGGAAGCGACTGTATGGAGAAACACATTCTCATACCAAAGTACGAGAAGTACTTTTCAAGGGTCCCTGGGGCAGGACACTCGGAGAGGTGGGCTGGCCGGTGTCCTACCCTCAAAGTTTAAGTTACAGCAGGCAGAACGGCAAAGAAAGCAGAAAATACGAAGTGAAAGGAAGAGCGGGAAAAATAATTGTCTCTTCACCCAGAAAGAAAACACGGTTCCAAGGAAAGACAAAGGAATTTGAAAGCAGTGATGAAGGTAAGCTGCGAAAAGGGAAAAGTCCTATGAAGGAGTTTAAGATGACAATAGAGACACATGATGTAGATGCTCCTAGAAGTATAAAGAAGAGAGCGCCAACGAATGGTGCAGCTGGAGGAGCGGTAGCTCTGAGTGAAGTAAAGCCTCACTGGTGTCGCCGTGACGAGAAGAGTGCGGAGAGAACACAGATGGTACAGAGGATATGTTGGATCGCAGATACGGCCTCACGGCATTGGACGCTCAACCCCATGGTGTCGAGCTGGGGTGGGGGATATGTGATGGTGTATCACCAGAGGGCAGTAGAGAGCCCTTCAAGACTTCTCCCCAGGAGTGAGATGGTTAAGAAAATCCTTAAAAAGCTTGGCTGTGCTGGAGTGGCCATACCTTATGGAGGTCCTTAAAAATTTGGCTTTAAGGGGGGGTTCTTTAATTTAATAAATACATACTACAAAAACCCAGAAGCCCTTCTGAAACTTCCGGGCAAACGCATTCAGACCATTAAAATAGGGAGGGGAACCAGACAGGGGTGTCCTCTTTCCCCCTTATTGTTCGCTATCGCAATAGAGCCTATTGCCCAGGCTATTAGGACGGACTAAGGAATTAAGGGGCTTAAAATGGGTCAACAACACTTTAAAATTAACCTATTTGCTGAAGATATGCTATGCACAATATCAGAACCTAACAAATCTATTCCATTATTAATGGACACTTTAACAGAATTTGGCCAAAGATCGGGCCTTATCATAAATGTCAGGAAGACAGAGGCTTTAGCAATAAACATGGAAGCTATATCTAGGGAAGCAATTACTGAGAAATTTAATTTAATTAATGTGGGCCAAGGATTACATCCACTATCTCGGGATAAGACTCACGCCGCACACAGAAACCTTATACAGGGTTAACTATCCCCCAATCTATAAAAGACTCAGTGAAGACTTGATGAAATGGGCTAGATACCCTATTTCTTGGCTGGGAAGAATTAACGCCTTCAAAATGTCTGTCCTTCCGAAGCTTTTGTACCTGTTCAGGACCCTGCCAGTCCCTGTCATTCAGGTAGAATTGAAAGGATTTCAGAGGAGGGTGTCCCAATTTATCTGGATGGGCAAACCCCCCAGAATTAAAAAGGAGATAATGTTTAAACACAAAAAGATGGGTGGATTGTCATGCCCAGATTTAAAGAAATATTATAGAGCAGCGCAGTTATCTTTCATTCCTATAATACATTCAGGGACCCATCACCCACTATGGAAAACAATGGAGGATCACTTGCTATACCCCTACACTTGGGATACTCTGGTCTGGCTAGACAAAGTGCCAGATAAAGTGGGAAAGATTAGACACCCGGTTATCACCAACACATTACAAAGTTGGAAATGGGCCTTAGAACATACAAACCTCTTTAAACATCCCACCCCTATGATGTCAATACTATATCACCCACAGTCACCGTTGGGACTGGGCTTAGAAGCTAACTGGTGGTGGAAATCCAGGGATCTAGATAGACTAGGGGCATGGATAGGAACAGAGACCCCCATAAATATATTGAATATTTAAGGGATCATTTCGATATTCCCATCAGCCAACACTTCAACTATTGTAGAATCAAACACCTGGTGAATAGGATTACTAGAACACTGGGGAACCCTAAGAAAACTTGGCTTTCAACAATCTGCCAGAAAACCCCCTTAGCAAAGGGAATTATTGGGGGAATATACAATACACCCCCAGAGGGAGCGAAAAACAAATATATAGTTGAATGGGAGAAGGATTTAGGAGAACAATGGGAAGGAGAGAAATGGGAGAAAGCGTGGAGTAGTATAAGCAAAGGCTCGCTAAACCAAACACTACTAGAAACAGCCATAAAAGTACTCCACAGGACCTACCTGACCCCAGAGAGGCTAGCAAAATGGAGTAAAACAGAGGGGAGAAACTGCTCTAGAGGATGCCGAACCCCAGGAACTTTTATACACATGTGGTGGGAATGTCCCAAAGTAGCACAGATTTGGAGAACAGTGTCAGACCTTGCCTCTAAGATTTTGGGAACCCAAATAGGAGGCACAATGGAATCCTGCTTACTGGGTATCCCGGTCTCGGGGCTTTCCCCCTCTCAAAACAAGCTACTTCAGTATATGTACTTAGCCACCAAATCACACATTGCAAAGCAATGGAAATCAGACAATCTGGAATTCCATGCAATAAGGAGCAAAATAAATTATATAGCGGTGAACGAACACATGACACATATATTAATAGATGGAGTCCAGAAATACAGGGACATCTGGGATCCTTGGCTAGCTAATAGGGGATGAACAGGGGAAACAACGAAAGGAAGAGAGAAGGGGGATGGATCATATAAGAGAGGAAGGAAAAAAAAGGGAAAGGAGAGAGAAAGGGAAAAGACAACAGAGAGAGGGGGTAAGAGGAGGAGGCGGTGGAGGAGTCGGGAGGACCGGCGGGGAGCCAAAGCGCAAAGAGGAGACAAGGTAAAAAAACAATGAAAAGAGAAAGATCTTTTTCTTGTGTTTTTTTTTTTTTTTTTTTCTTTTCTCTCTTTCCACCAGGATGGTTACTTCAAGGGACCAAACTGTATAAAGGTTTATGTGTTATCAGAGAGCTTAAAAGACAAATATAGCCCTAGCAGAGAGTATTAGGTTCAAAAGGGAAAAAGTGGACTATATACTCCAGAATATAGGCAAAGTTACTTATTGTTATCTGTTTAGTTAAATAAAGCTAGGCGCTTTAGCTCAAAGGGCTAGTGTGAGTATGAAACAAGGAAGTGAGGAAGAGCAGAGGTTTTATGTGAATATGCCTGCATTGATTGGGGGATGACACACTGAATAATATATAGGCCTTGCAAACCTAGCCTGTGAGCTAAGGACTACTGAGATGTTTAGTACATAAGCTTTAAGGAGAAATCCATTAATGTTTAATATTTAGAAAACGGAAAAGATTGCGGGAGAGGTCGCTTAATTCACTAAGTTAAAGTATGCATTTATACAAGTTGTCAAATAGAAAGATTTTGCCTGACCTGCGTGTCATGGCCTACTGATAAGTAGAGGAACAATTTTCAAAAGTGACCAATAAAAAATATATTTGAAAAAAAAAAAGCTTTTCTGTGGCTGCAATCAAGGGTACCTGCTGTCTCCAGGTGGAAAGCTGTTTGACAGTGCTGGAGTGTTGAAGTGTGCAGGGCAGCAGTCAGAGGCCGCACTGAAAACTAATGGACCAAAGCCAGAAGCTTTGGAGAGAAAGCATGCGAATAAGAGGAACAGAAAGTCCCTGAAGGTGTTGACTGAAGGAGGGATCTGCTTTGGAAAGAGAGGCCGGAGATACAGAGCCTGAGGGAGAGGTGAAAGGGAAAGACACCTCTGCTACCGATGTTTTGACTATATGTTGGCACTCCTATGTAAGACAGTAAAGGAAACTACAGTTTAGTTATGCAGGGCTTCAATGAGAAGCTAGAGTTTTGTTTCTGCCTTCAGTTTTATGTTGTATGCTGTCAAAACAACCAGTAAAGTGTGGTGAAATATTTAAAGAGCTCCTGCGTCCTCCATTTTATTGAAAAAACAGGCACGGATCTTGAGAGTGACAGTGAATCTGTCACAATATCTAACCCCTTTTTGAAGTTATCTATTAAATTCGCTGTCACCACCTCCTTTGGTAGAGAATTCCACAGTTTAACCACCCTAACTGTGAAGAACCCTTTTCTTTGTTTAAGGTGAAATATTTTTTCCTCTAACCTCAAAGGATGTCCTCTTGTCAGGTGAAAATCTGTTGCTACAAAAAGTTAACTTGCCAAAGCCTTATATTGACCCTGGATGTATTTAAATAAGGTAATCATATCCCCTCGTAGACGCCTTTTTTCTAGCGAAAATACGTTTAATTCGGTTAGTCTTTCTTCATAACTTAGCCCCTTCATTCCCCTTTTTTAAATTTGTTGCCCTTCTCTGTACTTTTTCCAGCTCTAAAATGTCCTTTTTATGAAGTGGTGCCCAAAATCGTACTCCATATTCCAAATGAGGGCGTACTAGGGATTTGTATAGCGGTAGAATTATATTTGCTTCCCTTGCTTCTATACCCTTCTTAATATATGCTAATATTTTACTTGCCTTTGCAGCTGCTGCTTGGCATTGAGCACTGCTACCTAGGTGGTTGTCCACTAGTACTCCCAAATCTTTGCTCCATTAAGATTATAAATTGTGTGGCTATTTTTCCTTCCCAAATGCATAACCTTACATTTATTTGTATTAAATCTCATCTGCCATTTAGCCGCTCATTTCTCTAATTTATGCAAATCCCTTTGTAGGGAAAGATCCAGCATAAATATCTTTATGTTGCTATGGCTCTGCCGTTGTGAAGTGCTTGCCGCTCTATTTGAGGTCCCTATTAATACCTCCCTACTGTCTATTGTAACCATCCCCCCTTCTCCTCCACCATGGGTAACTAATTCATCCCTTTCCCTCTCTACCCTTTTTACCCCATTACTTCTATATAGTCCCACCCCACACCTACAAGTTTAAAAACTCCCCCAGCCGTTCTACCATCCTATCCCCTAGCACAAAAGCTCCCTCATCATTAAGGTGCAATCCATCATTGCTATAGAGATTGTACCCGAGTGAGAAGTCAGCCCAGTGCTCTAAAAACCCTCTGCACTGCACCAGTTTTTAAGCCATGCATTAACCTCCCTAAGCTCCTTCAGTCTCCCTGGGCTACCATGTGGCACTAGTAGTAGCTCAGAAAATACTACCTTGGAGGTCCTTGCTTTATGCTTATTCCCTAGTTCTCTTAAATCATTCTTTAGGACACTCCATCTTCCACTGACTTTGTCATTGGTACCAATGTGTATCAAGACTGCCCGTTTATTACCAGCCCCTCCCAATAAAGTATCCACCCGATCCACAACATGCCGACCCAAGCAAACTGTTCGATTGCTGGGATCTGGGTGACAAATCACCCTGTCAACCTTCCTAATAATAGAGTCCCCTACCACCAAAACATGTCTGTTGCTCTGCCTATGCTGCCCTCCCACTCCTCAAGAAGAACTGCTCTCCCGGCTGTTAGAGGGAACAGCTCTATCTGGCATTGCCATTCCTGAATGGACATCCCCAACAGTTTCACTCAATCTGGCAAATCTGTTGGTGTTTGCCAACTCAGAACTGGCCTGCCTCCTCCTGTTCCCCCTGATTCCCCTTCTAACTGTAACCCAGCTACCTCCCTGGACATTCTCTCTAGCTCCAGCTCCTCTCTCCATGCTAGGCCTAGCTAAACTGTGCTCCGTGAGCACCAACTCCCTTTCCAGTGGAGCAATATCACTAAGTGCTTCAATTCTCCTCTCCAGATCTCCAATTTGAGCTTCCAGAGAGGCAACATGGTCACACCTGTCACCTGGATCGGATCATCTGTTCCAGCAGTGCATACATGTGGCAGGATGTACACTGAGTGAGGTTGCCACTGGACTGACTCATGATTATCAGATACAAAAATAGTGAGAAAACAAATCAATGTATTTGTATAAAGATTGCTTTTCTACACCTTAACCCAAACAAAACAGATTTTTTTTTGTTTTCTGTTTTTTTCTTTATAATACCCCTTTCCTTTGAATTTCCTCCTTTTATTCAATCTCCTACAGACTAACTACACTTACACTAGAAATAATTGCAAGCTCCCAAGCTCGCTCTTCCCTTGTTAAAATAGACCCTGCCTACTCACCTGTACAATGATAAATGAGAACAGAACGGAAAACACTGCCGGCCACTCAGAACGGATTCAACAGAAAACGACAAAATGCACACAGATAAACCTTTACACAGTCCAAACCACATCCACTGTCACCACTGTCACCTGGACCCTGATTACAGCCCACAGGAAAGAAAGCACTGCACTGATTTACAGAACTGATTCAAACAGAACCTCACACAAAATGCACACAGATATACCTTTACACAGACAAAACCACACCCACTCACATTTGGACACTGATTACAGTCCTCAGGACAGAAAACACTGCACTGATTTACAGAACTGATTCAAACAGAACCTCACACAAAATGCACACAGATATACCTTTACACAGACAAAACCACACCCACTCTCACCTGCACACTGATTACAGCAACAGGACAGAAAACACTGCACTAATTTACAGAACTGATTCAAACAGAACCATGGAGCGGGGCAAGGAGCTCCAAATAGTATGGGCAGCACGAGAAAAGTCTTGAAGACGGGAGTGAGATGAGGTGATGAGAGAGGAGGAAAGAAGAAGGTCGTTAGCAGAACGAAGGGGGCGGTTGGGAGAGTATTTTGAAACAAGAGCAGAGATATAAGGGGGTGCAGTGTTGTTGAGGGCTTTATATATTAGGGTCATGATTTTAAATTTGATTCGGGAAGCTATAGGAAGCCAGTGGAGTGATTGACAGAGAGGAGCTGCAAACACTGATCGTTTGGCATTGAAGATGAGTCTAGCAGAGGCGTTCATTATGGATTGGAGGGGAGACAGACGAGAGATGGGTAGGCCAGCAAGGAGGGAATTGCAGCAGTTGAATCGAGATATGATAAAAGAGTGTATTAGAATTTTTGCTGTGTCTTCTGTAAGATAATGACAAATTTTCAAGATGTTTTTTAGGTGACTGACAAGATTTTGTTATTGATTGGATATGAGGAATAAAAGAGAGGGTGGGATTCAGTAGAACCCCAAGACAACGGGCCTGGGAGGTAGGAGTGATGATGGTGTTGTCAACAGTGAGAGATATTCGAGGAGTGGAAGCTGTAGTAGAGGGTGGAAAGATTAGGAGTTCAGTCTTAGACATGTTGAGTTTGAGTTGACTGACGGACATCCAGGAGGATATGCTAGAGAGGCAGTTGGAAACTTGAGCTAAAAGAGAGGGGGATAGATCATGTGCAGAGAGATAGATTTGAGTGTCATATGAATAGAGATGATACTGAAATCCAAAGGATTTTATAAGGGTGCCAAGGGAGGAGGTGTAGATGGAGAAGAGGAGGGGGCCTATTATAGAACCTTATGGAATGCCAACAGACAGAGGAAGAGGTGAAGAAGAGTTGCCAGAGAAGGAGACGCTAAATGTACGATCTTGAAGATAGGATGTGAACCATGAAAGAGCTGTGTCCTGGATGCCAAAAGCGCTGAGAGTTTAGATTAGAAGAAGAGTGTGGTCAACTGTATTGAAGGCAGCAAAGAGATCCAGGAGAATTAGAATAGAGTAGCGACCCTTTGATTTGGCGGTTAGCAAGTCATTGGTGACTTTTGTGAGGGCTGTTTCGGTGGAGTGTTGGGTCCGGAAACCAGATTGGAAGGGGTCAGGAAGGGAATTAGAGGAAATAAATTGTGTGAGGGGATTGTAAACAAGCCGCTCAAGCAGTTTAGAAGCCAGGGGAAGTAGTGAGATAGGGCGATAGTTGGAGGCAGAAGCTGGGTCAGATGAGGGCTTCTTGAGAATGGGTGTAATTGTGGCATGTTTTAAAGAGGATGAAAACTTGCCAGTGATTAGGGAGAGGTTGAATAAATATGCGAGAGCTGGTATAAGTGTGGTGGATAGGGGATGGATTAGCTGTGATGGAATGGGATCATGAGGACATGTTGTAAAGTGAGAGGTTGATAGTAAAGTAGATACTTCATCCTTGGTTACAGGGTCAAAGGAGTCCATAGTGGAGGAGGGATTGGGGAAGGGTAAGGGCTGTGTGTGTTCAGTTTGTGGAGAGGATGGTGGGATAGGGCCAAGCTGGGAGGAGACCTCATTTTGGATGGTTTCAATTTTATTTTTAAACTGGCTGGCAGTGTCAACAGCAGTGACAGAGGAAGGGGCAGGAGGTGGGGGTGGGCATAGGAGGGTGTTGAATGTAGCAAATAAATAAGGGTTGGAGGACAGGCTTGATATTAGTGATGAGAAGTGGTGATGTTTTGCAAGATTGAGGGCAGAGAAGTAGGAGCGCAAGGTGAACTTGTAGTGGAAAAAGTCTGCTGAAGTGCAAGATTTCCCCATAGTCGTTCTGCAGTGTGTGAGCATCTCTGTAGATAGTGTGTTTGTGTACTGTGCCACGGTTGTGGATGAGAGCGAGAGCGTTTGCTTTTGATTACGGTGGCATGAGAGTCAAGGGTGGAGGTTAGAGTAGTGTTGTACTGTGAAGTGGAGACGTCAGGGCAGGCAAGGGTGGTGAGGGGGCTGAGAAGGGGTTTTAGTACATTTGAAAACTGTTGTGGGTTGAGTGCTTGCAGGTTTCTGTGGGTTCTGGTGGCAGGGATTGAAGAAAGGTGGTGAGCAGAAGATGAGGTGAGGTTGCAAGTTAGCAGGTGGTGGTAAGATAGGGGAAGTGGGGAGATGTCAAGGTTGGAGATGCAGAGATTAGTAAAAATAAGGTCAATGGAGTGTCCACCACCGTGAGTTGCTGAATCTGTCCATTTTGGGAGGACAAGGGAAGAGATAAGTGCAAGTAATTTTGCAGTTGTTGGGGAGGTGGGAGTGTCAGTGGCTATATTGAAATCACCAAGAATGAGTGATGGTGTATTGAGAAAGTGAAGGAGCCAGGCGGCAAAGTTGTCCAGAAATTGAGAGGGTGATCCAGGCGGGCGATAGATCACAGCTACTCGCAGAGGGGTGGGAGAGAAGATGCGAATAGTGTGGACTTCAAAAGATGATAATTGGAGGGAGGAAACAGGGGGTATGCAGTGAAAAGTGCAGCGAGAGGATAGCAGTATGCCCACAACTCCACCTTGATTGTTCCCAGGTCTAGGAGTGCAGCAGGGGGGTCAGATGGAGTGAGCCAGGTTTCTGTGATAGCCAGTAAATTGAGTTGGAAATGAAGAGATCATGAATTTATTGCAAACAGACCTTGCACAGGAGAAGGGCAAAGTAGGTGGTTTGTGACAGATGATGAGTATTACATTATGGGTGTTTTGGGCATTTGCTGCCCTGGGGACTCTGCATGGCTGACAGCAGGTGGGAATGAGTGAGAGGCCTGGGTTATAACTCCACAAGCCATCAGAAGAAGGAGAGAGAGAGTAAAGGGAGATGGGAATATGTCTTACAGTAGCATTTCAGCTTTTTAGCTTTAGGGGAGGGATGAGATAGTGACTGGATGAAGGAAAGGAGCTCATGGGAGCAGAGAAGAGGAGAGTAAAGCAGGGAAGGTAAGATAGATATATTATTGGAGACATGATGTGTAGAGACAGTATAAGAGAGTTTGAGAAAAAGGCAGCAGGTTATAGTGAGGAAGATGGTGTGAGATAACATTGTGACACTGTATAAGCAAGTATGCAGGTAATTAGCATGCCTCAATATATTAAGTGTAAGCAGGGTGGGTGGGTAGAGGGGCAGGGAGGGAGGGGATTGCTGTGTTTCTGTGGACTATTCTGTGGAGCAGTGTTTTACAGATATCTATGAGACAGAAAATAAGTTATTTGTGTGGGTGGAAATATAGGGGCAATAAATAGGGTGAGTGAAAACAGGGCATTTCTGGTTTACAAATAAACAGTAATATATCAGGACAATATGTCTATTTTTCATGGGCAAAATGCACATTGTAACACATCACAGCCCCACTGATAGCTTAAAAGACCATGATAGTTCTATGTTTAAAATGTACATGAGCTATACTTGAAAATATGCTTAACTTTTCTAGAATCTAAAAAAGTATGTAGAATAAGTTTTAATCACTGCAAAACTAATTTGCACCATTTCCCTACGTGTCACATTTACCACTAGGGGGTGTTGTACCACTGCATGTAAATACATTTGGGAGTTCAAACTATGCATTCTACTAAATATTCATTGTTCATTAAACATTGTAAATAATGATATCACCAGCTTGGGATAAGGCAATATTATTTTTATAGCCTCATCATTTTTATAAATGACCCAGCTGCTAACATATAAGACTGAGTGTTTCAGTAGTTTGTAAAAGAAAGTGAATAAAAGCGTATACCAGCAAATATTTTTTTAATAATCCTGTGTTTATTGTTGCTTTTTTTAGTATATATTGTAATTATAAATCATATATTAACATGCATATTAGCATAACATTTCTAGTAACAGGTACTGAAAACTAAATATTAAGTAGATATAAATAAGCAGCAGGTAAACTACATAAATTTTTAAAATAAAGCAAATCAGTTCATAAAAATACTTAAAATATGTAAAAAGAGCCGTTTCTGCAATTCAACTCATACTAATTTTTTGGCTAGAACCCACATATCTACTTCAGTCTGCATTATTAAATAAATGTTTATGCTGTTTTGCATATAATTACTGAAATAAAATATGATTTTAGATGTCCTTGTAGTAAATTGCCGGCACATGAAGTTCCTAATAATATACACCAGCAGTGGACAACAGGTAGTTTCCCTTATAGACCCCATTCTCCCACTCCTGAGCAGGACACCATGACAGTCTTCCACAGTGCACCATCCATCCCCTCTCCTCCTAGTTTGGTGTCACACATTCCCTCACTTTCTATTCCTCTTTCCATAATGAATTATAATCACTCTCTCTCTCTCGTTTCCACGCAGAATATTACCACATGTTCACTAATCAAACAAAAATGTTAAAGCAAGCATAGTCCTTAAGTTGGTTTAGGGTCCACATCTGCAGCCATTCAAATGAATATAATTGCATCATACCGGATATAAACATTAGCACATATTTAACAGTATAGCCCAATCATTAGTCCACACACAAGAGTCCACCAGACAGATGTCAAGACTGTTTTAAAGTACTGACACAATATACTTTCCATTTACTCTCCGTTTACTAA
The DNA here is from genome assembly GCA_027410445.1 of Discoglossus pictus. Lineage (NCBI taxonomy): Eukaryota > Metazoa > Chordata > Amphibia > Anura > Alytidae > Discoglossus > Discoglossus pictus. Next base: position 294,538,212 of record CM050167.1, on the reverse strand, counting down.
CCATAGGTAGGGCACCGTCACATGAAAAGGAATACACATTGTGGAAGTATTCTGAACTTCACAGCCAAACCCACCAACACATGGATAAATAGCCAAAAAAAGCAAGTGAAGTGTGGATTTTGACCTCCTGCCCACAACTCCACATTACAATGATGGATGTGAGATATGGCAGACTACTTTAATTACTCACAAATCGTCCTTTGGGTATGATTAATGATTAATCATTCATTATAAAAGAAATGTGGTTGCTATTTCAGCTCTACCATGTTGACATATTTTGACATCACAGGAACAGGCATGAAGGAATCAGTCATCTTAGTTAAGGTTAAACGATTGGCCAATTTTAGCCTCGAAACCTTGAAGTGGTGCTTTCTTTTTATGAAATAATCTTTCATGTTCTTTCCTCAGAGAATGAATACGGTAATATCATGTTTGGGACTATGAGTGATACACAAGCATTATTCCTTCAAAGTCTTGAACCTGTTTAATTATGCCTGTATTCAAAAAGTTACCAATGCTTGCTTTACCGAAGCCAATTTACTTATAGCCTAAAAATCATCTAAAATACTTATTAAAAGTGGTTACTAACTGTAAATGTGCAGTAACTATATAAAAAAACATAAGCTTTATTTTCTTTGATATCCTAACAAGAATATTTATGGAAAGGTGTATAATTTTAGGACTTTTAATAAAAGAAGGTTTCCTTAGAATAATATTGATAAATATGCCCCAACAGCTAATTAAAACAGGTTATTTTTGCATAATTATGATTTCTGCTTTAAAAAAGTGCTTATTGTATGTAGCAGACTTTGCTATTCCAAAAGCTACACCTAGGGCCTCGTTCAATTGTGATTCAGCCAATTGAATAGGGCTCTATATAAGCACAGAACATATTTTTTTACAGAAGTTTTTAGTTAGTGAACTTCTATCCAAAAGCAAGGTCTTCACTAACTAAAAACTTCTGTAAAAAAAATAATATGCAATGTGCTTATATAGAGCCTTATTCAATTGTCCAAATCGCAATTGAATGAGGCCCTTAGATAGCATATGAATCCAAATAACTTTCAGCCTACGCCTATGGTCTATTCAAAAAGCCAGAGATTTATTTGGTGCTTGGGCACCCAATATTCAGCAGAGTGATTATGCATTTGATTGTGTTAAATGATCGATGAATATACTTTTGTCACAGCTGCTTCTATATCAGTTAAGTGTCTTAATTGGATTTTCTAGGAGATACTCAATAAGATGGCTTGCTAAAGGTTGGCTTAATTAGGTCCGTTAAAGCAAATTCTGCTTTATGTGCTTTTTTAATCTAGTGTCAAACTGCGCTGCAAACACACTTTAAAGTGAGCCTGTTAAATCAATCCTTAAACAAACCTATGATCCAAGGATCTCCCAATTTTATGTATACCACTGGCACCCAAGGTGTTTATTATAGGTGTACGCTTGTAGTGTGTTCCCATTTTTAGGTCCTTGCTTGGTTAATTAGCTTTGGAGATTTATTATGGTTCAGTTCATTTATCAAAGGTTTGTAGCAGGACCTCTAGCAATTTGAACTTAGTTAAATAGCACCTATCCCATTTTTAGGGTTAAAAGGGATTTTAATGGACCTGGCAGTCCCCATTTGAGTTTCATATTCTTGTTCCATCTCATTCCTAAAGATTCAATATTATATTTTACATCAAAGCTTAATCTACATCAAAGAAAGTTCATTTAAGTTGTGTAATTTACTAAAAGGGGAATTGTGGAAGCAGTTTCAATAGGTAATTTAAAAAAGTGCTTTGGGATCTATCCTGTTATGGTGTCGAGTCAGGTCTGCCGTTGCTGTGCCGCCTCCAACCGCTAGATGGCGCTGCCAATATTTTGAAGCACTCCCGATAGGTGAGAGAAGTTCTAAGCTTATAATGTTAGCCTAACCCTTGAACTAGCCATAACCCTAACAGTTCCTAAGCCTTGACTCTATGATATAGCAGTGGAATATCGTCAACGCTATCTAGTAGATGCTCACCGCCACTGCTGCTGCCTTGCGCTGCGCTAGCATAAGAGGATAGGACTGTGGTTTGTATCTATTTTTAGATAAACATAGTATCCATGATTATGGGAATTAACATAGAATAGTAAGAATGCAAATCTAAAGAGACATCAAGCAATTTAAGGGGTAATGTTAATATTTATTGTTACTCATTAGAGAGAAATTGCAAAGCTTTACTGTTTTATTTATCTTCCTATTGATTATAGAATCAGAGGTGACCTAAAATGATTGGACATGATGTATGTATGACATTTTACAAAACAAGTATAAGCTACATCACAAATTACTTGGTGATAAACTTTTGTTAAAATTCTCATAAAGTACAGTAGATTTAAAGGGCATCAAATTCCTAAAATTGTCTATTATATTGTGAATCATGTTATAATAGCATGCTCTGCATCTGCTTTTAATTTAATTTGCTTTCATATTTCTGAGTACACTGAGCATATAAAGATTTTTCTAAATTACTTGACAACCCTTAATTTCTGCTCTGATTTTAACTTAATTACTCTTCATAAAGAAAGTTTTAGAGACTCATATTAGTCCCATCACTTTTTCATTGAACAGCTGTGAATTCAGTTAGAACAATTAATTAGAAAAAGTAACCTATTCAAATGATCTGAGTCACGGGCTAAAAATAATTATTTCGCTTTTTCCTGCTTCTTTTCATTTTTATTGTGAATCATGGTGTGTTGTTTTTTTTTTTTTTCCTCTCATGTTGTTTGCAATTTCTGAGCTATGGCTTCGGTGCCAGCTTCTAATGTGTACAGAGAGCGAAGACGAAACAATCCCCCTTTTCATTCTAAGTCTTCCAAACAACAGTCCCTTCTCATAAGAGCTTTTTGCTTTTAGAATATATGCATCAAAATTGCCAGCTGAGCCTTTAGAAGTTTGTTTAAACAAGAAACCCCGAAAGAAAAAGGAAAGAAGCCTTGCAAATCTACAATGCATGTGCAAGAGCTGGGAAAATAAAATATCTTTCTGCACAGAAAAAGAAAAGAGCTATTTAGATGGTTTTAAACATTTGCCAACATAATAAAAATATGGCAATTTCATATTTGCCACTTGCTTACCAACAGGATATGTGCATTTTTTGTTTTATTTTTGTAAACCAAACTTGAAAGCACTGCCAGATTGATCATATTTTATGATTTTCAACAAGTAATTTGAGGGCTGTCATCCATCACATCCGCTTAATGAAACAACTATAGAGATGCCAGAGGACAGGTTCATGAAAGAAGACAGGTGATAGGTGAAAATGTCAGCTGAGAGCTGCACCTGTTATCACAATCTTATAATAAAGAAGTACATGTTATATAGTTGGAGAGTTAGCCTACCCAAATGTTAGAACATAAGTTTTAAAAGTGTCAATGACATGTGATATTTATAGCATGTTTTCTGGAAAGCTCAAAGTGAAAATGGGTCAAAATTTATTTATAAAGCTAAAAGATTTAAAAAAAAATCTTTAATTTATTGTATCTTATATGCAGTGCTGGTAATCTCATTACACTTTAGAAAAGTTGACCAAGGTTTTGCAAGACCACCTATATTACTGCTCATTGGCCGATAGGACAAGCCATTATATCAGTTACAAATTTCAATATGTTTGTTTGTTTTTTTAGATTTGAGAGAATTATTTGAAAAAAAAATACATAATGCTACATTATCAAATACCCTCTTTCAGATATTGCAAAGAAAAAAATGGTTTAAATGTCCCTTTAAAGTTACTACTGAGTGAACTGACTGGTTGGCATAAAGATCACTTGACCAGACTCCCTGTGAACTGTGCATAATTATCAGGTTAGATTGGAGTGGAGCATCTTGTGACATTTTATTTTTGTTACTTCAGTGTGATTTTTATGAAAGTCAAGAAACAAGGTGAGTAAAGTCTTTGCCTGATGAAGGAATTTTATCCTGAAATCGTATTTATCTCACATTTTTATAGCTTGCTATGTAACTATATCTAGAAAGCTACTAAAATATATCATACCTACTCAACCTGTTTGTTGTTTTTCAATGATTATCATGGTACCAATCTATATTTACATTAAATTCACCTAATTCTTCGTCATGCAAAAACAACTTTTGCAGTGTTTACAATATGTTATACTAAATGGATGATAGAAAATGTTGAGATACAGTGTGTCACAACCTGTATGTTGAATGGGGTATGATAAGAGCCTATTGCCCAAACCTCTCCCCACAGGTGTGACCGGTTCATTTTACCCCTGTACAGCAGGAAGAACTTTCAGCCCTTAGGTTAGACTGAGAGGTGTCTGTGGTCTTGTGTAGCATAAAGCTATTTCTAAGTTATGAAAATAACTTACTCCAGGAACCAGCATCCAGCATCATTAACGAAATTCACACTTTAATTATTGAACCAGTTAAGTATCTTTATTACTGAAACCATCAGACATATTTGTACCACATTCTAGCAACAACAGACCAATCAATTCAAATGTGCATCCATGCTTACACCCAATCCTTCTAGCTCACATTATCACCGATGCCTGCAAGTCTAAGAGAATTACCCATTGTTTTCCCTTAGCACTGCTGTATTCTTGGTAGGGGGTAATTACATACAATAGGCATGGCGACACCAGTCTAAGGGCTTGTGATAATGGGAGAGATACTGGTGTCATGTGATTCCTAGGGGTCACTTATCTCCCTAATTTTGTTAATAAGGGACTAGTCCATTACTATGAAATATTGGGCATATACAATATTTCCCTTGTAAGTGCTAGCCCCCCAAAGCACAATACAGACATACATCCCATCACTCCCATTATGTTCATACGCACACCCTAACTATAAACATGGGTACCACAGTATGGGCCCAGTGTCACCCAGGCAACTTTAAACAGGCATAACAATGAACAATACACAAATCCCCAATGTTAACCCATCTCGGTGGGCCCCTTTCCCCTGGCACAATATGCCATCCTATAAGGCTGAGGGCATCAGTCTGTACGGTATTGCACTGCTGGTGCCTTGGCATGCTTCAGCCATGACACAGTGTTGCTATAATAAAATAATATTGTAATATTAAGGCATTTTCAGAATGATTGCTATATTGACTGGTGTGCTCCAGCTTCTTTGCTACAATCCTTCTTTGCTACTTATTAAAAAAAGCACCTAGAATTGTGATTCAGGATGCCATGAATATTCCATTGTATTGAAATCCCAGGTCATGTCAGGCAATATTGGGTATCTAGTTCATGTGGAAATTACATGAAAGAGGTGGGCTGGAAACACCAAGAGCATTTAGGAAACTGGAAATAACCAAATTGCCACCAGACATTGACACTTAATCCTTACCCTGACTCCATTGAGTTACCTCTGTCATTTAAATTAAAGTAGAACTCAAGGTCAAAGATTTCACCTTTAGTAATATTACCTATCTAAACCTCCGGTCTGAGTCTAAATGACTCTACTCCTACTGGGGAAATAACTTCCAGAAAATCATAAACCATTTCCTATGAAATTATAAGTGATCTCTCCAGGACATAATAAAGCTAATATCCTGAAGAAATCCACAGAAACTCTTGTGGAGATACTGTAAAATTCACAATAAAATACTATTTTTCTTGAACAAAAATGTTACATCGTACAAAGCAAATAAAAATGTAATGGGCAAATGCAATTGGTATATGTTATTTTATATTACGCATTGTATTTTTATAACAGAAGATAAAATAGCAATACCAGTACTAGTTCTGTTTTTATTAAAGATGCTAACTATAGTATGCATAAATGAATTAAGAAATTATTCAACTGTAATAGTCCCATCTATATAGGTACCATACATTTTTACTTTGTATCTCAATGCTACATACGCTCTCCAGTAGTTATTCTGGCTGCTCTGAAAGTATTAAAATACCCTTTACACTTCTCCCTACAGTGAATTTATTTATTTGTCGGCAATTCAGTTAAAAATGCATGGATATCTTAAGCACACTAATGTGGTAATGTCATTCCTGGCAAGCCTGCTGCCCAAGATCTGATAGAAGTGGCAGTATATAAGTGCATCTTGTGTTCATGTAAAGAGTGGAATGTGTGTGTCTTCACTGATTTCTAGGTATCACACAATGCTTCATCTAATTGAATGATTGAATGAGGTTACTAGTTAACCAATTATTTTCTAGTTTAAGTTTTAAGCATGATTTACAACAATCTATACATTGTAAAATGTATGTAGCACTGCTGCAGTGGCGTAGCTATAGAAGGGAGGGCCCCGGTGCAAAAACTATTTTGGGCCTCCCTTTGGGGGGTGGGGGTTGGCAAAATTGTTTTGCGCTGGGCCCTGCCAGAACCAAATCACTAAGTGCTCCACCCCTCCCCATTACCGCTCACCTCCGAAAGACCCCTTTCCGTAACAGCAAAACTTCTCAAGACCCTTATACATTGCTGCAGGGGGGCCAGGGGGAGTGTGGCGTATTAAAAAAAAAGCTATGCAAAAAAAACAAAAGCAAGTCTGTGAATCGCTAAAATCGAGCAGCGGATTACTTACACCAAACACTCTTATTTACAAAACGAGGCACTAATTAAGCAAATAAAAAAGCCATCCTGTACTTTTATTAGAAGTGAAAGTGATGTTTGGTCTTAGAATTAATAGCACAATATTCCCACACTATAAAATCGCCATACATAGTACAATACTATATCTCACATTATTCCAAGCACATAGAACTTTTGAATCCAACCTTTATTTTTTCAAAGTCCTCTGGGCTTGAATAACGAGTTACGGGCTTGGAGGTCATTCAAGCCTGTATGTCTTTGAAATAAAATGGAGGTTGGATTCAGGTGTCTTGCGGGCTTGGCGGTTGAAGCCCGTAGGACTTTAAGACGAAAACTGAACATAAAAATGATTTTATAGTGTGGGAATGTTGTGATATTAATTCTAAGACCAAACATCACTTTCATTTCTAATAAAAGTACAGGATGGCTTTTTTATTTGCTTAATTAGTGCTACGTTTTGTAAGTAAGAGCGTTTGGTGTAAGTAATCCGCTGCTCGATTTTAGCGATTCACAGGCTTGCCGGAAGGGTCATCGTAGCACTTTAATAGCGAATTGGGATTTTCTTGCGGTTACAAAGGCTTTGACGGAAGTAAGCTGTTATTGAGCAAATCGCAAGAGATCGCAGCTCGACGGACGAGGCCACAAATTGAATAGCTAAGTAGCTTGCGGCCTCCCCTTGCGGCTACTTATTCCAAATAAGTAGGATTTAAATGAGGCCCCTAGAGAGGCCACATTTATACAATCTTTTCATTGAATACTTTATTCCTGTTTTTACTGCTTTGGTCTGAAACGTTTATAGAGAAAATATATATTAAGTTATTGTTTCTTTAAAAAGAAACACACCATAATAGTTTAAACTGTTTGCAGAATATGCCAATGTTTTTTTTTTTTTTAATATTCTACGGATATTGTGAGTCACTCTACTTAGTTATCCTGCCGCTCTTTAATTTCTCTTATTTTGCCTGTGAGTATTGCTTACTCATTCTTCTGCTTTGTTAACAACAGTTTATGGCATGGTTGTGTTTTAGCCTAGCCTCACAAGGCCCAGGCCTAGGGCAGCACATTTTCAGGGGTCAGTGGGCTGCCTGAAGTTGCCAATGCAGTGCCATGGAATATGCACAGAAATTTCTATATACAGAGAATATTCTGTGTCTAAGTGTACCTGGCACTTTCTGACTATATACTTACATAGACACTGATATACTTCTAATTTTCTATATTGGTTATGGTAAAAATATGATTGGGATATAGCAAGAATAAAGGAAGAGTAGTAACAGGCTCGTTGGAGGGTGCACAAATCTGAATAGACCTAGTGATTCTATAGTGCTTGTATATGATATATTGAAATCATTATTATTAACATAAGTAACAAAATCATTGGCCTCTCAACAAGATCATTGCTAAATAATCAAACTATCATTTACATAACATTTATAAAAAATAGTATTCTTTGGAAATGCATTATTGTTCTTATCTGCCCACACCCGTCACATATTTATGACTCCATTACATTAACTAACAGAGGTATGTTTTAGAATTTTTTTTTCGTTTTAATCACATACTTACATGTGCCGCCCAGTCTAGATCACATTAATCTAAATTTAAACTGATTACGGAAAAGGAATCCGCATTTACTTATTTGTACATCTGGTGATAAATATATCCATACCTATGTAATCTAGGCCTAGGCTTCATGTATTGCTTATTTGCTTACTTCATTCCTTGCTTCAGTCACCTTCTATAGACTATAACTATGATTTACTTCCATAATAAATAGTTATGTTTAACTTTAACAGCACATATTGTATTTCAGTATAAATGTGGAGTAAGATTACCAGTTTATTAGAACTAATGAATCTACTCTACGTCATGTGGAGAGTAATCCGCATTCCCACCGTAGGGATTCTGATCCCGCTGATGTTGATTCCTTTAAATCGTACATTCAATTGGGTAGATTGTACACCAGTTCATCCAATAAGAAAAAAAAATCCTACCAATATTATGTTTATTGTAATACCACCATCAAAACCAGGAACAGCAAACCAAACCGGTGAATAGGGGATTTCCTTAAAGAGATTAAAAAAAAATGTGCAATACTAAAAAAGGAGGAGAACAAAATGATAGCATAATCCTTCTATAATATACTTTACAGGGAGATTTTGGCAGTATCACTCACAGAGTTAACTACAAACCAACTTTGTTATGAAAGTGTTGGGGGCATTATATGGTCATAGCTTTAGCTCCATGGCTTGTCTGATTTCTGATCCTTAAGAACCTTGTGTGGACTGGAGGTAGATTTTATTTTCTCTTATGATAATACCTATTATTATTATTACTAATATCCTTTATTTGTAACGTACCAACAAAGGCCCTCATTTAATTCTAAGCTCGGAATTACCTTCATACAGCCCGTTTGTCTGCGGGTTAGAAACTTGCTACAGTTACAGATGTATTTGATTGGTCAATTACATGTTCACAGCCCCAACACGCAAACCATGAACCGTATGTAGCATTTAAGGGCATGATCATGGTTAATTAAGCAAGCCTATAAGTTACAATTTAGACAGAGCCAATACTAAATGAGACCGTCATCATGACGTCAGTAAAGCATGGAGTTTAGACTACAATTGAATAGTGTTTAGATGTCCGAACTGCAATCGGACTCGCAATCCAGAAATGTAGAAATCCATAATAATCCTACAAGTAATCTGTTCTAGTCTATGTGGATGGCCTGATATGTATTAACTCCTTGATTCCTGGGATAAATATAACACGGAAATAAAACGTAAAAAAATAAAATATTGCAGATTTGGGAGCTGTTGTACAATTAATTCTGTCTTTCATTGCTTTCCCAGTATTTTAAAGTACAGTAGTGTGTTTATATTTGAGCCTGTAACTCGCAAATGGATTGCGAGTTGCAAAATGTAGCCAATTAAATATCTGTAACTTTTACGGGCTCCATTATGGGCTGTACCTCATTGCAATTCATCACTGAAGCCTTTCTACTGGACAACATTTTACCTTACTTATTAAAGGGATTTTTTAGTTCAATTTGGCATTAAGGTCTGTTATCCTTTGTAATCTTGTTATTTTAACACAGATAGTATTTTTTTAACAAATTACTTTGATTAAGCTTTACTTTAAGCACCACCCCTTAGCTTACTTTATCTTATCATGTACTAGCGAAAATTACGGCAATGAAGTTGTAAGTGAGCTAAGGGTGTTTGGTGTATATAATGTGGCTGATGTAGCATCGTTCGTTTTCTATGTCATGCAAGTTTTTCGCAATATTCGTTTTCTATGTCGTGCGAGTGTTTCGGAATATCCGTAGCTGTTTGGTGGTGTTTTGCGTGTTTATGGCAGTGTTTTTCGTGTTTAGGGACCTTTAGCCTCATTTTCGTTTTGTTCGGCAGCCATTTTTTCTCTCGCTTAGGTGATTTTCAGGTCACTAAACTCCGAAATTTGTGGTTAAATGGAGGTGTAACTTCACTTGCAGAGGTCCTCGGTGCCCCTCCTTGCTGTGAGTAACCTTTTTATGTGTTTGTTGTTTGTATTTGTTGTGTTTGTAATGTTTTTGGGGTTGCATGGGTTGCGTCCTTGTTTTCTAATCTCGTAGGTGTTTTTTGGCAAATACGTAGGTGTTTGGTGGTGTTTTGCGTCTTTAGACTGCTGTAGCTTTGTTTTCGTTTTTTTCTGCGTCCATTTTTTCTCTTTCTTAGAGAATTTTTTTGTGTCTAAACTCTTTTAATTTGAGTTAAATTGAGGTGTAACTTTAGTTTTCGAGGTCCTGGATGCTCCCTCTTCCTGTAAGTAAGCTTTTTATGTATTTGTTGTGTGTATTTGTTGTATTTTTCATGTTTTCATGTGCGCATGCTGCGGCCGTTTTTTGCGAGGTCGTAATGGGTCGTAACGTGTCTCGTATTTTGTTTGCGTTACGACGTAAATTTTGCGAGGGTTGCAGTTGCTGGCAAGGAGCCCCTTTGGCTTTGCGAGGGCCGCGGGCTCGCATCGCGAGCCCGCAAGCGTGAGCAACGGCTCGTATGCTCACAACTATATATGTGATGGTAAAAGCCCATCAAATTACTATACATTTTCCAGGCTACCGCGGTGAAAACAATATAACTTGCTAGCAGTCCACATAAAAATAAAGAAAGTTAGAAGGTGGTGCATGAGGCTGACAGACTGCCAATCTGCACAATCAAAGTACATTATTTAAAATGTGCACGGTTAAAAAACTATCCACAATTATTTAAAATAATAGAAAATATAAACTGGTTGAATCCTTTTATAGAAGAGTATATGCTTATGAGAGAAATTATGACGGTTTCTGTGCTGTGTATAGTTTTTACTCTTGGGCTCTGTTTTTTATCTAATTATTTATTTGATAATAAATGTGCTTAAAAGGAATAAGCCTTCTCATATTAATATTTTCATTTATTAATAATAACCAACAAACTATCCACAGCTGAAGAATATTTAACAGTAATTAAAATTGCAGAATTTCAGAAACAGAGCAATACAACATTTATTAGGAATTTGCTAGTTTTTAATTCTTCATTTATTCATTAGGATTGTATAATTTTTCTGCTGTTATTAATGTATATCTTCTTTATTAATTTGTTATAAAATATATGTTTACTGTTCATACAATGCTTTCATTTACTATCTCAAGACGGTTTATGTTTAATTGCTCTGCTCCTTTGGAATACAGGGAGGCAAAAGATGCCTTTAATAAACTTTCTATTAGAACTTATAAATATACTTTTGCTCGTATAGGGAATATACTTCGACAATAAACAGTATGTACTGTAGATGGATTATCTAAATTTCCTTTTAGAGAGCACTTATTGAACATTAACTCAAATATAAAAAAGGCATAAGAAGCTTTTAGCTCATTTATGAAGTAATAGTGTGGAATTAGGCTGAGATGTAATAAAGAGCTGCAGGCAAAGAAAGTGACACAACATATTTTTTTATAGGGAGCAACCCTGCTCCTTTTCATCTGATCTCCAATCCAATGTGTTCTCAAGTTGCACCTGCATATCAGTTTAATCAGACTTGGGTTATAACCTTAATTGCATACACATCCTCCTTTATTCTGCCTACTATAGCATTGTTCAAACTCTAATAAATGGTGATATTTACATGTATATCCTACTAAGGTCTTCACAAGTGGTGTATTATTTTCATCAGATTCAATGCACATTTGGTAACAATTGGCTATCACAGTTGGATCTGCTTTGTAGTGTTGGGGCAGTGGCGCAACTGCCGCCGGTGTACCTGGTGCACTGGGGCCCTGCTCTGGGTGTGTGTGTTTTGGCACTAGAGGGGGAGGGGGCCCAGGTGTAGAGGGCTCAGGAAGGGGTCCCAAAACCAAAAATATCTTGCACCGGGGGCCCTCCATTCACTAGCTCTGCCACTGCTGAATTGCTTAGATCAGAAAGTTTGACTGCTACAGAGGCAAAGCCTTGACTTATAAGTAGCTCATCTTCAAATGAGTTCTGAAGCCACTACTGTAAACAAAACAAGGACTGCCTTTGATTGTAATTATTACAGTGTATCACAACTCATCCTTTCTTATGCTCCATTCTTGAATGTTAATCACATATATAGTTGTGAGCATACGAGTTGTTGCCAACGCTTGCTGGCTCGCGTAGCATAGCGAGGGCCGTGGCTCGCTACGGGTCGCAGTTGCTGGCATGGAGGCCCTTGCGCAACTGCGACCCTCGCAAAATTTACATCATAACGCAAACAAAATACGAGACACGTTACGACCCATTACGACCTCGCAAAAAACGGCTGCAACACGCGCACTTCAAAACATGAAAAATACAACAAATACACACAACAAATACATAAAAAGCTTACTTACAGGAAGAGGGAGCATCCAGGACCTCGAAAACTAAAATTACACCTCAATTTAACTCAAATTAAAAGAGTTTAGACACCAAGGGCCTCATTCTATTATCGGCCGCAGCCGTTGCGGGGCCGCAAGGACCTTCCGCAAGCTATTCTGCTATTCTATTCCCCTCCGGCCGGGGATTCCGGCAGGCTTGCGGCCGGTGCCTTGCTATCCTTTGATCTAAAACGGCCGCAAGGAAATCGGCCGTAAGAAAATCCTATTTGCAATTCAATTGCTCCGGGAACCCTCTCTGCAAGGCTAAAACCAAGCCGCAGCTTACTTGCAGGAAAGAGGTCCCGCTAGCACCAATTAAGCCCGAAATATAGCCCAAATAAAGCCATCCTGCACTTTGAGAAGACTATAAAGTGATTTTCGGTGTTAGCAAAAGTACCACAAAATTTCCCTATACTCAAATCCGTAAAATATATATTTTTTAATATACGTCAAATACCCATGTAAAAAGTCCATAGGGCTTGGAGCACCTCAGACCCGCCCACGCCGCAGCCGGAAAATAAACAGTTAATTTGAACTCGGGTTTGGGCTGATGTGCAAGCTTGAGAGTGGGTTACTTTTAATCCTCATGTACCCCAATATGATCCCTAGCATTTACAGAGCTTTACAGAGCTGTCTTGAATTTATTTTTGACTTTTTAGATTTCAGAGCTTACGGCCGGTTGCAAGATTTACGGCCGGCCGTAAGAGGAGATCCTTGCGGGCCGTTTAATTGAATTGCGAGGTAACGGGACCCCCCAAGGAATCGCAGCCTTACGGACGGTTTACGGCCGATAATAGAATGAGGCTCTAAAAATTTCTCTAAGCGAGAGAAAAAATGGCCGCCGGAAAAAAACAAAACAAGGCTACAGCAGTCTAAAGGCGCAAAACACCACCAAACACCTACGGATTTGCCGAAAACACCAACAAGATTACAAAACAAGGACACAACCCGCGCATCCCCAAAAACATTGCAAACACAACAAATACAAACAACAAACACATAAAAAGGTTACTCACAGCAAGGGGGGGGGCATCCAAGTGAAGTTACACCTCCATTTAACCACAAATTTCGGAATTTGGAGACCCGAAAATCACCTAAGCGAGAAAAAAAATGGCCGCCGAACGACGCTACATCAGCCACATTACATACACCAAACACCCTTAGCTCACTTACAATTTCATTGCCATCATTTTTGACGGGCAATTCGCTAGTTTAATATAATCACAATGTTCTACAATACAGTGATGGAAAAAGCTATAAGCAGCAATACACAACCTAAGAAGGATGTCGTCCATCAAATTGTTTTGTACCTTAATTCTATTGATTGATTGTTTAATTACCATTAATTACCATTTCTTGTATGATTTATGTATGATTGGTGTACTTTATATACAGCTTAATTTCTTCTGATATACAAATTAGGAAAACTATCAAAACAAGAGGGTATCTTTTCCAGTACATAGAGCATATAATTCAATTAAGACTGGATTTTGAGGTTTGATTTTAAAGTCAAAAACTACAATGAATCACAACTGAAGAAAAATAAGCTTGTAATAAACCAATCCATACCCCAATAACCATTTTCCAAAATATTCTCTCAAGACTCTCATAAACCAGGAATAACACCAATTAATAAAACTGAATCGTTATTATAATATTTTAAAACATTATTTTAAAAAATGGATATTGGGGCATATATTGGCTTATTAGAAGTTTATTTTTCTTTAATTGTGATTAATTTCTTTGGATGTAAAAATACACATTTGAAGAGGAAAGGTAGGTGCAGAAGGAAGTTAAATAATGGAGGAAGAGGGCAGGTGAAGATGTATGGGGTAATAGAAAATATAATTACATACACAAAATAACGTAGAAATATAAACATAGAAACAGATTTTATAGCAGATAGTAACCAAAATGGTCTGCCCATTATATTTACCTAAAGATTTGGCTTTATTAAGCCTCAGGATAGTCTTATGTTTATCCCAGATATGCAAATCAGGACCCAAATGACAATGTGATATCCCTTAATGGAAAACTACAGGAAATAAGAGATGAAAGCAATGGTGGGGAGAAGGGCATGAAGGTATGTAGGGATAAGCACACAGGAGGGAGGAAAAAGATCCTATTATAGGGCACACCTGCTAATCCAAATCTTAGAAAGAAGAGAATAAACTAATTAATAAAACTTAGCATTTAATGGTATTTAAAATCCTATTAAAATATATGCACATAGGTAGCAGAGAGGTAGTAATGTTCTAAATGGCAGTGTGGGTATCTATTGCAAAAAGGAGTTCTGTCCTAAATGGACCGGCTATACACAGGCTATATACAATGTAAAGTGCTAATGTTTGTCACAAATAAAGTGTTTATCGTGCAAAAAAGTGCAAAGTATAAAGTGCCCAGTGCTGGTAATAGATGAAGTGCACAGCTGATGATGTGCACCTAAACAAGTGATTAATAAATATAAATATAATGTATATAGCGAGCTGTATAGGCATAGAGCATGAGATAATTCAGCTCTGCTGCTGGAATTATATAGCAGCCACTGTACCCAGTATCGAGGAGTAAATGCCCCAAAATAGTGAAAAGTCCCAAGACTGGACAGCTAAATAAATGTATTGCTGCCCTAGAGTAACAGTGTGGGCCAATCGCGATGTAGACCCAATACTGCCTTATTGAAAAATAAATACTGCGTGATTCATCAGGATCTGACTAGTATAGCTATGCCTTTCTAAACGTAGATTATGGCTAAATAGCTAAGTTCTAACCATCAGGGAAGGGACTTTAAACTATGGGCCTGAAGAGGAAACCACGCTAGCTCTCTGCTTAGCACGCCACGGTCTACAGTGAAGTCACAACAGTGACGCACAACAGTGAAGTCATCGACCCGCGACTGCGTTCCTACGTGAACCCGACGCACGTTTCTTGTATTTCATCAAGGGTTACGCCAATCTTCCCCTAGAGCCTATTTAAAGGCTGGCGTAGTCATGGCAACACAAACGAAGTTAAAAACCTGAGGAAAATAGTGTAAAATGTGTAATCCTCAACTTGTGCACTTAAAAATAGTAGAAATAGACTCTTCAATGTGAAAATCAATTTAGAAAGTCTCTAGAGGAATAGCGTGATGGGGCTAGTATTGTTAAGGTACTGGATGAGAATATAGGTAAATGGTATTATTACTGTATGTATAAAGTTGAGCCTCAATATCAGTGTGATACAGCACATATAAATAAAATACAATTTAAATTAACTATAGCTATTGTATAGGTATAAGGCATATTAATAATTCTTTGTTTAATATGCTAATAATTTGCTGGTTTATATTCAATGTATACAGCAAAATTATATTAACCTTAACTATTATACCATATGATAGTGTAGTAATTTTATTAATAGTATGCTGATTGGTACTGAATATATACAGCATAATAAATTAATATTGGATAGAAGCAAAATAGTCCTTATTGAGGATAACCTATATTATGAATCATGTAGTTCATATCCAGTACAGAAAATGGCCCCCAGTGATGACAAGCTCACTTGACATAAATATATATAAGTAGGATACTATATAATTCAATACTCTGACGAAGAAAGGCTAAATACAGATTTATTTTATCTAGATATTAACTAGAATTGTCATTTGGATTATCTCTGAGGATTCATATAAAAGGAGTAAAGGTGAAGCCTTCATTAAGGCCTTTCGTTTTTTTTGTGTCTAGTAAATAGATCCATTTGGCCTCTTTTTTGAGTAGCTCAGTATCTGTATCGCCTCTCCTTATTGTTTTTTCCACATGATCAATGCCTGTAAATGTCAAAACTCTAATATCTCCTTTATGTTTATTATTAACATGCTTGGCTATTGGTGTGTCATATTCTTTTTGGACACTGTAGATATGTTCCAGAATACGTCTCCTGAGTTCTCTACAGGTTTTGCCTACGTATCTGGCTCCACATAAACATGTTACTAGATATATGACACCCTCTGTTTTACAGGTAATAAGATGTTTTATCTTGTATGTTAATTTTTCAGAGTGAAAGTATTTCGTAGGTTTGACATATTTGCAAGCTTTGCATTTATGGCATTTAAAGCAGCCTTTTGTTTTTTGTAGCCATGAATGGCCTTTATCTGTTTCCAAATGACTTTTTGAGAGGTAATCTCTTAGATTTCTTGACCGTCTGCTAGTGATTGCAGCATGAGGGGGTAAGTAGGGTTTTAGATCTTTATCATCCATTAAAATACCCCAATGTTTATTAAAGATCTTTTTAATCTCATGCCATTTGTTGTTAAAGGTTCCAATACATCTTACAGTATTGTCTGATTCTTTCTTTTTGTCCTTTAAGAGACAATCTCTCCTGGTGTTTTTGGCTCTTTTATAGGCCTTTTTTAGAGTATTTTTTGAGTATCCTCTCTCCAAAAAACGACATTGTAGATCCTGAGGTACTGACTAATAGGTATGCCTTCGATCAAGGCCTTCGGATGGCTACTTTTTGCATGTAGCAAGCTATTTGTAGCCGTAGGTTTTCTATAGGTCTTAGTACCAATAGTACCATCTTCTGTTTTGAATATTTCTAAATCTAAGAATGTAATTGATTCGTGATGGTTTTCTGATGTTAGAAAAAGGCCTAAGTTATTGGTATTAAAAGTTTGTATGAAGTTCTGCAGCTGTTCATTAGAGCCATTCCAGAGTATTAAAATATCGCTTATAAATCGAACCCAAATTTCTATATGAGATGTATGTATTTCCATATCTTCTCTAAAGACCATTTGCTCTTCCCACCATCCCAAAATTAAATTTGCGTAGGTGGGGGCACAAGCTGTGCCCATTGCCGTGCCTCGTATTTGTTTATAAAATGTATCCATAAAGATTAAATAGTTATGGGTTAGGATAAATTCTAATAGAGCCAAATGAAACTCATTATGTGTGGTATATTGCATACCTTGTTTGTTAAGAAAATACTTAACAGCAGCTATTCCATTAGTATGATGGATACTAGTGTATAAAGCCTCCACATCTAATGACACCAGTATGGTGTTTCTTGTTGATTGTATACCATCTAATTTATTAAGTACTTCCTTAGAGTCTTTAACATAGGAAGAGAGGCTAAATACAAATTGTCTCAGAATTTGATCCAGATATTTACTAGAGTTTTCAGTTAGGTTACCAATTTATCCTAAGGAGCACCCTGCTCTAACAATTCCATTTGGTTCTTCAGTAGTATACCTGAGCCACCACAACCCACTTTTTTATGTAGGGATAAGGAAATAAAATAAGGAGTAGGGAAGATAAATGGAGGATGGATAACTGATATGCAAGGAATGAGAAAGAGAGAAACAGAAAGTATTGGGGAGAGGGTAGACACAGAAAACTGATTTGAATGATCTAGAAATTACTACACTGCATGTTATAAATGTATTTAAAATGTTCTGTTTTAGCAATGTTTCTAAATGCTGTTCCATTAATTTCGAGAAATGCTTTCACTGCTGCAATCCATTGCATGCTCCCAAGTGATAACTGTAAAGTTCAGATTTATTTGAGATATGTGCTGTATTCCCAATATAAAAGGAGCAAAAAGACAAATGTCACATAAATCATCCAAGATGTTTCATGGGAGACCACACATTTATATGCAGCTGATTAATCACTTCTAAGTCATAGTATAATGAAGACATGCAATAGAAAGATTGAATGACGCATCAATATGTCTCAGTGCGGTAATCAGTTAATATTTTGACCTTTTAATGCTAATCTGTTTTCCTATAGAATCAATTTTTGATAAACCGAGAAATTATTGGCTAAAGAAAGTGGCCTGAATGTAAGCTATAAATAAAGACATCTGTAATTCTGAAACGTATGTCCAAGCAATGTGCTCCAGAAGCTTTTAGATTACCCACAGCAATAAGTTTGAGACAATTATTTTCTTTGTTTATCAACCTAATGTATAAGTTTTACTCCTAATATTTGTATTGTTGTTGTGTTTATTATTATTATTATTAATAATAATAATAATAAGTGCAGTGCTCAACCAAAGAAGTCAGTGGTTTCTGGCTGACAGAGGTATTGAAGGAAAACAACCTAATGTTAATGAGCTGCCTATGGCTATATTTGTTGGAAGTGACAAGTAAGTCCAATTTTTTTCCAGGAGAAGATAATAAGCTGTCTGTCTCTGCAGCACAGAAACTTGAAGCTGTAGCAGACGTGAGTGATTGAGGCTGAAGGGGCTCCAAACAGCCTGGCTTGCAGCCCTGTATGCATATTAAATGCTCTACGGTATTAATTGAAGAACCAGTGTAATGTTTTATAATGAGAATTTAAATAAAGAGAATATTCCATGATATAGGTTATCGTAATTTATGGTAAGTTCACTTGTCATTTAGTGGCAAAAAACAAGTAGCAGTGCGAAGGACAAATCCAGTAATATCTTGCCTGTGATGTTCATATGACTATCTTAAGGATATTAAGCGAATGGGCAATCAAGATAAAGCAAGTGGTCATTCTCTGCCATAAACATTTTAGTACTATTTAAACACCTCACTGACGAGGCCCAATAGAGACCAAAACATACGTCTGGGGTTTGCTATTTCTCCTGTTCAGATATACTACAGGATATTTCTCCCTGTGAAGGGCACAAGTGGGGTAAAAGAGGCTGCTCTCTTAGTAGGTAACCAGGACTTTGGAACAAACCTACTTGGGTGGTTTTCATTCTAAGACTGTGTGCCTCTGACTTTTTTATTACTTATTTAAACATGCAGTATTATTATAGCATTAACATGTTCTAATTTCTTTCCAAAGTTAATATAGGCATCATAATATTTCATGGATACATATGAATTGGTGCAATATGCAAAGATACTGCTATTGGATCAAAAATACATAAATATTAAAGGGAAGGTTTCTATATTTTACTAGGTATATAATATAACTGTATATCTGTTTACTTTTATGTTCTTTATTTTACTAAGAAGTGTTTATAAGCTCTGTTATTACCATCTAAAACCATTCAAACAGTACCTGCTTGGGTCTGCTTTCTGTAGCTCATGTAGTTGATGGATGTCATGAACAATTTGGGGCCATGATGGGACCCCCTGTTGGGGTTACTACATCATGTTATATGCACTGTAATAATGTATATGTGTTAGAAGTAGGCCATAGGATGCTAGAATTATATAAAAACTACTGTAGTCACTTATGTGAAAAGGGGGTTAATTTTCTGCAAGAATTTATATGGCCCTGCGATCAGCCACGCGTGAATCCTCTGGCTTTGGTCGTGAATAGGAAAGCTAGTGTTGTGGCCCCTGTAAGAGAAGAGCAAAACACAGGCCTGGGTTATTAGTGACCTAAACAGATAACCCTAGATATTATTATTATAGTTTATTTATAACGCGCCGATATATTCCGTAGCGCTGTACATAAATTAGGTTCAGACAAGGATAAATACAGATTAACATTTAGCAAAGCAAGGAGGACCCTGTCTTTGAGCTAGGAATCCAATGTCCATGGTGAATTCCCAAAGTATTTAGGATTGAAACTCGCAGACTTACAATCTAAGGTTAAAAAATGTGTAATGATAACAAGAAAGCCAGCTATTCGCTCAGGAGGATGGGCTAGAACTGGGGGGGGGGGGGGGGTGTTTTGTGTTATCTGAAAATGTGTCTTGATAAAATAAAGAAGGCAGTCTGATTTTGGACACACTAAATAACGGTGGTGTCGGAGTTTGCTTGTACTAATCAAGGGTACAGGGTGTGAATCATAGATCCTAAGAAAAGGGGTCTCATGGTGCCTGCCTCTTCAGAAATGATGCTGTCATCTGAATTGTCTGCTGGTGCAGATATTTCCAAGAACCCACATGGCTGTAGTTTATAGCAGGTGGGCTCTGGACTTGTATAGCCCCTACCAGCTTGAATCTTCACAGTGGAGATACAGAATCTGAAGTGCAGTGTTTCCAATGAGTCAATCAGTGGCCATCTCTCAGTAGCATGTTGCAGAATGTTGCTGTGAGATGACCACTAATTGGTTAGTATGAGCCACTGCACAACAAGTACAGCAGAGTCTTTGTATTTATGCGCTACAGAAGGCAGACCCAAGCAGCTACAATTTGTTTGATATTAGGCAGTAAAAACAGAACTTATAAGCACTTCTTAGTAAAATAAAGTATATAAAAGTAAATAGTAATGTATTTCCATGTTATCTGTTGCAGTTAGAACGTGGTCTGTAAAACCTTCTGTCAGAATATCCAAATGTCCAGTGTTGTTCCTATTTTATTAAAGTTTTCTGAGTATCTCAGTTAGGACAACCAGGAAGTCATGCCGGCACCCGATATATGCTAATGACGCAGCGCGCATGTGTGACGTCACATGCGCGCCGGCGCCGGGTCAAGGAGCCGAGGCCGGAGCACAAGCAGGTAAGTGAGGGGAGAGGGGGGAGGTATTTAGGGGGGTTTAGGTGGAGGAGGGGGGGTGAGGGGGGTTTAGGTTGAGGAGGGGGAAGGGAAAGAGACATGGGGAGGGTAGAGAGACACACGGGGGGTTAGAGACACACGGGGGGGGTTAGAGACACACGGGGGGGTTAGAGACACGGGGGGGTTAGAGACACACGGGGGGGTTTGAGACACGGGGGGTTAGAGACACACGGGGGGTTAGAGAGACACAGGGGTGAGAGTGACTCGAGTATAAGCCGAGGGGGCCCTTTTTGCCTTAAAAAAAGGGCTGAAAAACTCGGCTTATACTCGAGTATATACGGTAATTTCAAATCACATGTAGCTGAAAACTCAAATCAGTATTAGTTTGCCACTTCAATTGTTAAGAGGCAAAATATGTAATATTGATAACAGTTCAGACTTCTCTTTTCAATAGAAGACTAACTATATCATGCAGATAGTCTTATATAATGGTTATTTTCCATTCCTTGCTCTAAATATAACATTGTTTAGCTCTTTAATTATTAAAGGTTGCAGACCCTTTGTTGTCAGACATTTAAATTTTACAGCCAGGCACAAGAGAATGAAACCATATCACCAATCTATTAGTAATGAATGTGTTAATCAGATTAATTAATGCGTAAACTTTAAATTTACTATCACCTTATCCTGATAAAAATAAAATAAACAAGTTTGCAATATAGATGCCCCTACACAAATTTTCAGTTGAATTACTATGGTCAAATACAGCCATTCCTAGCCCTATATAATGATGCTCAAGTTATCTTTAAGACAGCTTGTACACCTATAAATGTAAATACCCAAGCATAAAAAAGTGCAATGATTGCAAAATATATATTTACAGTTTGTATTTAGGGACTTTTAGTGGTAACATAAAAAAAAAGGTAAAATCTTAATAAAAAAAATATTTCGAAATGTACTTCTTAGCTTATATACATTCACATAAACACAACTGAATGTAGCAAAGCTGTAGCACCTTTTTACAGCGTGGGTGCAGGCGAGCACATCCATATTAATGAAGGGTCCACCCAACATTCCTAACTAACTAAACATTGAAACATTTAAAAACAAACTTCTTCAAGTATAAATGTCTGAATTCAGATTTATCTATATTTTTGGATCAGGATCAGTCTTGAAATTGAGCTTTAATAGTAATAACATCTATTGAGTGCTTTACATTTCTACCTTGGCTATTGTGTTACTGTAAGGCTTCCGATTTATAATGAATGCCACACGTTTGTGTTACTTACAGTTATATTCTCGGCATATGTTTATGTCTCAGTATATGTTGCCTGTAGTGGGCTTGTTTCACTGTATAGCATTTAATGTATGTGGCTATGCATCAATGTGTGTAACTCTGTAACGGCATCTACTAGTCAGATTGTAGCTATGTATATCATTGCTATTTTATATATAAAATTATGATAAACCAAAAGTGCATGTTTAAGAGGCCAAGGCTTGTTACATGTCTACTAAGCCATGAGCTTTGTAATGACGGCATTGTATCATATTATGGTGACTTTTGAACTGTTATGATGAGAGAGCTCCAGAGAACTGGAGCTGTTTGGCTAAAAACTCTCAAATTCTAAAAAAAATATTAGTAAGCAAACTGTTGGTACATTTACTAGACTTTGCTGATCAAAGATCATGGATAGTAGAGATGAGATCAAGATTTCATTCAGGTAGCTGGTTTCCTGATAGTTCAGAGCTACAAAATTCAGCAAGCCCACCTTGAATTATACTTGCCATTTTATATACTGACAGTTCTTGGAATAGCTGTGATGTGACAGCAGTGGGTCAGTAACCTTGTCACAACATTCTCCATCATCTGGATGGAGTGTAATTGTTTTTCTGTAAGCCCTAGGAAAAGTGCATTGCAGTAGTTAACTTTTTGAGAAACATGGACTAATGTAGATGAACGAGTCTACATTCCTGAGAGAATGATGTGGCTATATTTTACTCTTGGCTATATTGAATAAAATATGTTTTGATTCCAGCTGACACATTATGTTTTAGGTAAAATAACTCCAAACCAGGATTTTACACTGCTGTTAAATCATGTAGTTGTATTCCTCCATGTCCCAGACCAATAAATTGTCCCTGGTTACTTTCTAGTGTTGCCAGGTACAGTTCCCACCAAAAGTACCTGTTTTATCATCTACTCTAGGAGATGCATTAGACAAATATTAACCAGTTACACTGAATAATTTGTGCTTGGTTTAAATTATAGATACATTTGTGTATTATCAGCATAGCCTAGACCAATGGGCCTCAAACCGTTATCTTCTGAGGACTGGCTAGTCACGTCCCAGTGCTGACTAACTGTGAGATCCAGAACATGATTACCAGGGTGTTATTTCATGTGACTTGTACACTGATTTGAAAAGATTACAATTGAAATGCTTACAATTTGCTTTCTATTCTATAATTGTTGCCAATGGTGATGGTATGAATAAAGTGTTAGATTTGCTTCATCCTTGGGGACCGGCAGATACATTTTTAGGGGATTGCCGACCAGCTGTTGAGATCTGCTGGCCAAGACTAGTGCTGTCTATCTTGTTTAGTCTGGAGGACAGGTTTTTATTGGTCAGTAAGATGGTGGGCCAATTTAAAATAATTTAAAAAATTATATAATTTATTATATAAACTAATATAATTAGATATTTTATATGAAGTTAATAAACATTTGGGAGTTTACATATAATGAACATGATACCGGAAACAGTGCCTACAATTTGCTTGTACCCCAGTGGGAGGTGTGCCTACGTGCCATTTACACTTACTGGGGGAGTTAAGATAAGGGATGGGACTTGATGGCACCATGGCCAAACCTTGGAATTCCCCACAATTTATATCAGAATCCTGAGCCTGGTGCCTTAGTTATTGAGTTATTGCTTACAGAAAACAACAATATTTGAAGATGTTTTGTAGAGTTGTTCAGGAGCATAGAAGCAGTGAGACAGATGTCCTTATGATGCGCATTAGTGCAAGGCAAGACATATTATTGAATGCCCCCTTTCTCACATCATATACAATGTCTATGAGTGTGTAACAATCATGTAGATCCATACTATTAATCCAGCACTTCATACTGGCAGGAGCACTAGAAAACATTGCACTGAGCAATTTAGTTTTTTGGCTTGTCAAGCATTAGTCATTATGGCCACATTTTCAGGATATCCTTCACGTCAATAAATAAAAATGACTTTTCAAATATGTATACACAAAAAAAGACCTCAAATACCCCTAAAGCTCTCCTATATGACTTGAGTAAAATATTTAAGACAAACACTGCCAACTTCTCATTCTTTTTATTTCTTTAGATTTTTTGAAGGTTTTATCAGTAGTCTTAATCATACCTTGATCATACGCTAATGCTATGGCAGTAGTTGTAGTGGCAGATCAGTTTTTTTTTTCTAAATAGGACAAAACCTATTTCCACTCATTTCTCACTTTCCTGGAAACTACATGTATTTTTCATTACTTTTTATTTATAAAGCGCCATTATTTTTAGTAGTGCTGTTTTCAAAAGTACAGTAAAGAATAGTAGGTACAATTAATAGACTAAGATGCAACTATATTCAGTTGTTCACTTAATACATTAAGATGCAAATATATTCAGATGTACACTATGATCACACATTTTGGCAGAGTTACTAATAATTATAGCCTATTACATTTACTAAAAAGTGAAGCATCATGTTTATTCATTCAATTTAGGTCTATTTCAGCATACAGTACATTTTTCCTGGTTTGGTGTGAGGCTTGTGTGTTGATATCCAGGTTTTGCTTTAGTTACTTAAACTGAAAAGGGTTTTAATAAAACATAATATTATTCTTCTACCCGGATTTAATTATGGGTCTGTTTAGTGTTTGGATGTATTACTTTACACTGTTTTTAAAATAGTGGTCACACATTGCCTTTGCTTCACAGAGCTTCACCTCAGTGTGGAAATTGTAAATGATGGCAGGTTTTCCCATTCCTAATGTTTTTTCTTTACCTATTTGAATGCAGCATTCTAGTTCTGTAGGGGGTAAAGGATATTAAAACATCCTGGAGGGGGTGATGCATAGCCCAGGAAGCAGCTAGAAAGGCGAGTGAGAAGAAGAGGCTGTTAGAGAGTGAACCTGCTTTAACCCCTAAGGAGGTGAGAGCTGCTTGGGGATCTCTTCCAGGAATGGCCTTAGCGGCAGTGGCTGGGTTTGGAGGAGAAAGCAAGGGGGCTGCCTATATCATGATCTTATAGTAAGAGAGGAGAGTGGTGCCTCTACAAAGTATTGGGCTGTTAAGTCTCATGTATGAAATAGCTAAGTTGTTGTGCCTAAATAAAAGCTGGTGCCTCCTATATTTGGGACTAAACAATAAACAACCATTAAAGTGCAAAAATAAATTGTAATAAAAGAGGCTTCACTTGCTGAGAGAGGTGGAATATCTATAATAAGATATATAAAGTGTAACCAAAAAAAATCTCCCCTGAAGAAAATTACTAGTATTGGAGAAAGGTCTCTTTTAAAGGAACCTGTACAATGAAGAAGAAAAAGACAAAAAAGAAAAAAGAGAGAAAGAAAAGGGGAAATATAAGATTCCCTTTGAAAATCAGAGCACTGAATTGGGACGCTGTGTGAGGCAGACGGGGTAACCGTTGAAGATCTGAAAGTTGTCACTGTAGTAGGAAGATGGAGTTCTCATAAGTCCGGCCTGGATTTCCCTGAATGGAAGGTCCTATAAGGAACCAAGAATAGTGTCTAAAGTCAGATTTAAAGACAGTTGCTGCATTTTTTGAAGTACACAAGAAGCTGTGCTGTGGAGGTGGAAGCTGGTTAATGATGTCCATTGAGTGAGAAACTTCTTACATGAGGATACAACATATAAGAAGAGTCCAGGTGGTAGTGAGTCTGGCAGCACTGCTATATAAGGGTAACACCCTAACATTTGTTTAAAGCAATTTAAACAGTAAGAGACTGGGACATTTTATTAAATATCACTACCAAGTATTTTGTGGAAGCCTCATAGGACAGGGCACGGTGTAGAAAGTCTCAGATAATATATTTTACTTTTTGATGGGGGTAAATCTTAGATGTACAAAGAAATCGTGTTGTATATATATTTAGTGAAATTCTCAAGGAGTATATGAGTGCATTATAATTGGAGAGTTTTAAAAAATTCTTAGTGGCGTTAAGAAAATATAGGTTATATAAGGTTCAAAGAGCTGCTTATCTTATAACATATATTAACATAACAAGAGAAGTTGAACAACCAGAACAGGGTTAGGGTTATATGCCTGTCTAAAGTATAAGTAGAGGTATACTAAATGTGCATTTATTTCATACTGTTAGAAAACTAAAAGGGAGGAAGGAAAAGAGATGGGAGAAAAGAAAGGAAAATGAATAGAAGAAAGAGGGAGTAGTAAGAGTATTAAAAATGAAGAATAAAAGATCAAAATCTACTCAAAGGTAAAAACAAGAATAAAAAATAGGTGTGAAAACCCCCTCTAGTTTCTTCTTGCCTAAAGAAAATAATATGGAAAAATCACTTGATAGTACACAACTGACCCCTTTGACTGTCTCAGAACATTCTCCACCCAAATTAAATCTTACAGATACAGAACATTTGGGCTCGTCAAGTACCGTAAGCACTCCAGAACAAGAAGTACTAACAATTATTGTAATGAGACAATTACTAACAGATTTTCAAAATTCTTTGAGAATGGAGTTAACCCAAGAAATTGTTAAAAATACTCAGGCTGTTAATGATTTAACATCACGTCTAGAAGGAGTAGAAAATAAGCAAGAAGCTTTAATTTAAAACAATAGAATTATGTTAATAGAGGGGTGGGGGAAAGACAGCGCGCCACCTCCTAGTGCAACATGAGTGTATAATCACGTCAAAACAACAGTCATATATTGTTTCACTCACATGTGGTGACCCCAAGGTTATGAGGTATCTGTATGGTTTAAACAGGATAGCTCTGGAAGTACCCAATGTCCAATCCTTAGATCTCCATCCGTAGCTCAGGATACGATCCAGATGGTTTTATAGCAGGTACAGTTGGATCACCAATGCTATTTGGTAGACTATTATATAGTGTCTACAGAATAAAATGTGATTCCAACTCCTTATGTCTACTATAGGAGACAATTGAAACACACTAATACAAACAATAGTGTGTTTATCATGTGTTTATTGCACCATATTACCCTGAATACATGCCATATATGGCCAATAGGGATAGGCACATTAAAATGAATAAAATCAATGATCTAAAAACATAAAAAACATAAAAAAAATATAAAATAATAGAATTATGTTAAACTACATAAAAATCTAGAGGAAGAAGTCATGGATTTAAGATTAAAACAATGTCAATTTGAGGACTCTCTCAGAAGAAACAATCTTAGACTGAGAGGGATACCTGAATTTATGACAACAACGGAACTCCCTAAGTATATTATTACCTTCTTTAATTCGTAATGGCTCTAAGCTCTCAAGGAGAAGATGAAATAGATGGTATATATAGGATCCCTCTACCCAAAAATGCCCCAAAGTACGCATACAGAGACGTGGTAGGAAAAATACATTACACTTATTATAAAGAGGCCTTAATGAAGGCACTCAAAGAAACAAGGAAATTTAGTCAACCATATAAAAGGATACAGGTTTTTGCTGATCTCTCAAGCGAAGCGTTATTAAAAAGGAGAGAATTTAATGAAATTACCAAAGATCCAAGAAATAAAAATATCAAATACAATTGGGGATTTCCAACAAAATTAGTAATCATGAAAGAGAATCTAAAGTATATGTTACTAAGACAGTTAGTGAAGGAGAAGAACTTTTACAATCATGGAATATCCCATGTACATCTACCACTAGGAAAGATCTGAATACAGCAGTTGATGTCTCCTTGGTTTGGAAGAGGGTTTGAGTGGAAAGTCTAAGGGGAGAGAGGGGGAGTGTGTGTGTGTGTGTGTGTGTGGGGGGTAGAGAGGTAAAGAGCACCAAATTTATTTTCAAGAAATAGCACATTTATTTTTGAGAGAATGATGCCATCGTTCATATAAGCACACAATTTTACACTATGGTATTTGTATGTCAACAGTTAAGTAGGATATTACACTTTTTTGATCTAAGAAGCACATCTGTTAAGTAGTTATTAATGGTTCCAAAGAAATTTTACAAATGTACTCACAAGAGGAATAGTAGATATCCTCAATTCAATGTAGGTACACAGTCTTAGATATAATTAAATAGTTTAATATAGGTGGAAGAAAGGATGGGGGGAACATTGCCCCCCCCCCCTCTTTCACCTCTTCCTCTCGTCCCTCGTCCCCTTCTCACTTTCCCTGGCTCCTTTTACAAGGGTACTTTTACTGGCCTGAAAGATTTAAAACTATTATAAGAGATAGCATAATTGAAGTGCATTAAGAACATCTGTTAAAGAAGATAAAGGTAAGTTGAATAACTATCATCATTTTCTGGGGTGATGAAGGAGGGGGTAGAGGAGGTGAGAGAATACTTCGGGAGGCTTCACTAAGACCTTCTTATAAGAGATTAATAAAGTTATAAGCTTCTAATACTTCCTAGATATACAAGTGCAAAGAAGGGTAAAAGTAGAAAACTAGGAGTAAAAGTATGAGAATAATGGGTATACACGCTATAGGATCACTTCATCGGTCAGGAAAAGTCTGGTCAATTATTTCTCTATTTTTTTGTCTAGACAGAGTCTGTCCTAAGAGAAAATTTGAGATTGAACATTTCTATCAGTATGGTTGTGGAAGTGTTAAATTATATTTTGTTATTGGTTGTATTATGCATAAGTGTAATTTGTGTAAAATGTTATGAGTATAATATACAAGGTGAAGTAGAGGATAGAGGGGGTAATAATCTGTCATGCTATAAAAAAATATTTTGCCTTTTCTTAGTTTAGATGAGTATAAAAAATGGATCACAAAATTTGAGGGGTTTAAACACCCAATTTAAAAGGCATATTGCCATGAAATGTTTCCAGAAAGAAGACACACTGGATTAGATGTAGGGAACCATTTCTACCAGATAGAATATATAGCAGTAGAATAGATGCCAGTTTCAAGAAAATAGCAAGAGGTGTATCAATTTTCTTTAAAGGTATATGCAAGTGAGCTGGATCGTGAATGTATCTGATAGAGGAGGATTAGTAGTGTATGACAAAAAAATGTTTTCATGAAAAAATACCAAAATAAACATTTAAACAGTTACCCAAACGTTTGCTGAATTTCTTGCATTTGCAAACTGTTTTCTATCAATGTTGACACCCCCCTTAACATCCCAGTGAAAATTAGCATACATAATACCGTATTGGTCCGAATATTTTTTCCGATTTTTGAGCTTGCGAGTTAAGGGTGCGGCTTATATTTGCAACCGTGAAAAAATTACAGCCGAATTGCGAGATTTGAGTTACGCGTGTGCGGCTTATATTCAGAATCGCAAAATCAATGCCGACTTGCGCATTACGGGTGCCGATTTGAACGCATATGACTAAATTGTAGCAATTGAATACCAATTTCCGGTTTTAGTGATTCTAGCATCCTGTAAGGCCTGTAACCTGCAAAAGAAGTTACAGTACATGTTAGAAAGCCTGTTTCTTGCAATGGCTGATCACTTGGAGAGAAAAGCATCAACAAGCCTAGGAGTGAGGCGTAGTTATGATGCAAGTTTCAAAATTGTCGTTGTTAATTATGCAAAGACAACAAGCAACAGAGAGGCTGGAAAAAAATATGGCTTGGATTAATCTAATGTGCGACGTTGGGTTGCCTC
Organism: Discoglossus pictus; assembly: GCA_027410445.1. Classification (NCBI taxonomy): domain Eukaryota; kingdom Metazoa; phylum Chordata; class Amphibia; order Anura; family Alytidae; genus Discoglossus; species Discoglossus pictus. The sequence goes on along the minus strand of CM050167.1, from coordinate 294,508,536 downwards.
AAAGGAAAAATTGAAAAATTCAGTTTCCACCAGAAAATCTTTCAGGGGACCAAAACAAGGCAAATATCCAGAACTTGAAGCTGGGGTTTATTCCTACATTCAAGATATGAGAAAAGATGGGATGCCAATTTCTCGTGAAGTAATCCAGCTGAAAGCCTTAGAACTTGCAAAGACCTTAAAAATAAATAAGAGGGAATTTCGTGCAAGCATTGGTTGGTGCCGTCGTTTTATGCGGAGAAAGGGTCTCACTCTTCGACGAAGCACTTCATTGGCACAGAAACTGCCGGCAGATTTTGAGGAGAAACTGACTAGTTTCCAGCGGTATGTCATCCAATTGCGACAGCGTCACTCATACCTATTAGACCAGATGGGCAATGCTGACGAGACCCCCGTATTTTTTGACATGCCAAGAAATACAACAGTAAACCAGAAAGGGGGAAAAAGTGTCATTTTAAGAATAACTGGCAATGAAAAACTCAGAATAACGGTGATGTTAGCTGTCACTGCTGACGGAGGAAAGTTACCCCCTATGTTATTCTGAAGCGAAAAACTTTGCCCAAAGAAAGCATTCCTGATGGCCTAGTGATTCGTTGCCAGGAAAAAGGCTGCATGACAACTGAACTGATGGTCGACTGGTTGTCTGTAGTTTGGAACTGCAGACCTGGAGCACTGCTCACTAAGAGAGCCATGCTAGTCTTGGATGCTTTTAAGGGTCATCTCACTCCTGAAGTGAAGACTAAAGTTGCTGCACAGAAGACAGACCTTGTTGTTATACCTGGTGGCATGACTTCAAAGCTGCACAACCTACGCAAGCAGTATTCAGATTGGCTTCGGGAAGGGGATCATGCTCTTACACCATCTGGCAAGATTAAGAAGCCGTCAGTGACACTCCTGGGCCAATAGATTATAAATTCATGGTCAAGTATTTCTTCTAACTCCATCATCAGGTGGTTCAAAAAATGCTGCGTGTCCAATGCATTTAATGGTAGCGAGGACAACTTGTGACAGTGATGAAGCGAATACTGGTGACGAAATCAGTACTGACACCAGTGATGACTGTGAATAGTAAAAAGTTTCCTTGTTACCTTATGTTTCATGTTTCCTGAACTTTCTGTTGATGTTACCATAATATTGACAACCTGCCTAAAGAGTTACAGTATAATGTTTTCCAAATACTGGATACCGTATATGGTACAGTATATGTTAAAATAAAATCACTATTTATTCCCTAAATCTACTTTACTTCTGTCTTTTTCTCTCCAATTTTAAGGGTGCAGCTTATATGTGAGTACTATCTTTTTTCAGTTTTTTCCCCTTGCATTTTACAGGTGCGGCTTATATTCGGACCAATATGGTATATCTTATGTATCTTTTTGGTCTATCAATTGAGCTGCAGCTTTCCTTTAGATTTCTGCAATAACCAGAACAAGGTCTGTGTCCCTTCATTCACTAATTGTTTTATCTACCCCAGGTGAAACTTCTCCCAGCCTCAGTGAATTGCCCCTGTACCCCTCAGCCCCAGTGGATTGCCCCATTATCTCCCCCAGTCCCAGTGAATTGCCCCTGTGATTTCTCCCAGTGCCAGTGAATTATGACATTACCTCCCCAGCCCCGTTGAATTGCCCCTGAGATCTCTCCCAGCCCTAGTAAATTGCCCATGAGATCTCTCCCAGCCCTAGTGAATTGCATGCACTCACACAGAGACACTTGCACACCTCTCTTCCTCAAAGTTGCAGTCATCTCAGGACCATATATCAAGCATAAATGCTCATTCGCCAAAAAGACAGATTAGAATAGGAAGAAGAAGCTGAAATATTTTGGTTTCAGTATAATTAAAATTTGTCAGAATTTATCAAGGAGAAGGTGTATGTCTAAAGAACAACTGTGTAACAGCTCAAGCATTTTTACTTGAATGTCGATTTATGGTCCTTTAAGGATCTTTAGTTCTAAGGAGTATAGAAGCATTATCTAGCTGGCTGCATACAGCATTGCTGATTGGCATACAGTGTGTGTTTTTACAAAATCGAACCCTGAGAAGCCTAGCTCAATTCTGGCGGTGTTTACACATCACCTGCAACAGTTTTTTTTATGCAAAGCTAAAAAAACATAGTGCATGCAAATACATTTAATCATACACTACTAATTTCCCTCTATCAGAAGCATTCATAACCCAGCTCACTTGCATATACCTTTAATAAAAAAAACAAAAATAATAGAGGATTATAAGGAATTAGACTTGCACCGAAAATCAATAACACACTGATGACACTGATGGTCTATATGACTCCTGGCAAGTTTTACATCCTGAGGAAAGAGATTTTACTTTTTCTCAAGCAGACACAATACATGCACAAGGATAGATTACTGCCTTGTTGATCAACGCACAGTAGAAAATATGTGAAATAACAATAGGACCAATAGATTGGTCCCATCGTGCCATGATTAAAATTCATATCAACAAAACTCAACAAATAAACTATAACTATAAAAGGAATATTGATATTACCTTGCTTAAAAATATGCAAAACAGGGATACTCTAATAGTGGAGTATTTTAATATAAATGATAATTGTACTGATTCTAATTAAATCATCTGGAACTCCCATAAGGTGTACATAAGAGGGTTAAATAACTTCTTGAGTAATTCATTAGAGGAAGAGAGAAATAGCATTAAGGAGTTTATATATTAAACTAAATGAGTTAGAAAGGATGAATAAACAAGCCCCAGATAAAGAACTTGATTCTGAAAAAAAAACTATCACCTGGGAAATAAGGTAGAGAAATTATTAGCTAATAAGATAAAGAAAAGAAGTGTATATAAAAGTATATCTAAACTAAAAGATGCTCCCTAAACACATCCCCACATTAACCGCTTGCAGCGGGTGTCCCCGATCGGCATCGATCAGGCCCCCGCTGCTTTTAAAATTTTCCCACCGTGGGTCCTTAGGGCTAGATGGGGTTGAATAGATCCAGTTAGGGGTTATTAGGTTCAGATAGGTTTAAATAGGCCCAATTAGGGTTAGATAGGCCCAGTTATTAGTTCCTGATAGGGTTGGATAGGCCCAGTTAGGGTTAGATAGGGTATAGTATGGGTTAATGGGGTATATTTATGGTTATAGTTCGGGTTAATAGTGTAGTGTAGTGCTTAGACATTGTCATGAGGGTCCTGGCTGGAATTTAATATGGTCCTATATCTTGGTGTAACACCAAAGACATGATAAAATATAACATAATTGAAAAAGATCTTACAGAAGATAGAAAACTAGAATACTTAATTTAGAGTAAAGTTAAAGATCAAAAGGATTTCTTAAATTTAGTAAAATTAACTGGGAGACATGGAACCTTGAGAGATTAGTAGACTTGTTCTCAAATGGGAAAATAAAAACTTTACTGAGGAGAGAAAATTGCCTCCCATGAGAAAAATGGCTGGAATATAATGCTTTATTTAAAGTTTTGTCTAATAATGAGTATAAACAACTAATAAGACCAATTACGAAATTTGAAATAGACATTACAAAGGAAGGAAGAAAAAATACAATAACACAACAATTACATTTTTTTTAAGAGATATGAAAGAAGTTAAAAACAAAACTATACAAATAAGCAAATGGGAGGAGAATTGGGGAAAGCAATGGCGCCACACTGCATGGTATAAAGTTTTTGAGGTGACCGCCAATACTCTAAAATGTGTTAACTTAAAAGAAACTTACTTTAAAGTTATCCAAAGATGGCACTTAGTGCTAAGCCAAATCTCCAAATTCAGTAAAGGAAACTATATAGATCTTGGTTGGAGATGTGAATCTGAAACAGGTTTCTTGGATATGTGAAATTGTGCATCGTTTTTGGTTTTCATGTATAGATAATATGAAAAAGATTGTAAAGTGTGACATTGATTTTACACCTGCATTTGCGTTGTTCCACATGTTTCCAAATGATATGGGTTGTAAAGTTAAATACATTTTAGTTCACATCTTATCAACCATGAAATGGCTGATCGCTTTAAATTGCAAAAAAAAAAAAAAAAACTCTTTCACTTGGGGAGAAGTAAAAGATATACAGCCTTATTAAATTGCAATTCGGCCATTTGAATAAGGCTCTATTTAAGCACATAGCATATATTTTTACAGATGTTTTTAGTGAACTTCTAGCCAAAAGCCAGGTCTTCACCAACTAAAAACTTCTGTAACAAAAATATGCTATGTGCTTAAATAGACCCCTATTTAATTGGCCGAATCACAGTTTAATAAGTCTGATAGTTTCTAGAAATAGAGTTATCAAAAAAGACTTAATTGAATTTAACCTGAATACACAACTGCAAACTAATTTCAGCTGGAAATTGTGGTGTTAATACATAGAAACACTTAACTGACTTATGGCTCTCTTCTTTTTGTGTTTAGTTGATTTAAAGATTGATATGTACTGATGGAAATTTGTATGTATGTTTATGTTTCATACTATTTTAAACATGTATCTGTAAGTTTGATGTAATATTTTTTTTTTTTTTTAGATATCCTGCAGTGTGAAGTCTGTAGTAGGAAGTGAATCCATTGTTTCTGGTATGTTGGGTGAGAGACTCAGCACTTATCTGTCATGTCTACAAGTGGGTGAATTTAGAATGTAAGTTTGCGAGTTTTAATCTTGTGAGGTGCTTTAGGGAAAGCACAGTGTATATCAGATTGAAAGCTCAATAACAGGGTCTTCCATTATTTTCATTGTGGGGCATTGTTTATACTTGTACCTAACCCCTGTATTGCGCTGCGGAATATGTTGGCGCGTTATAAATAAAGGATAATAATAATAATAATAATAATATGGCCTAATAACAGAAAATGGGTCGTATGTTCTCATATCAACACAGAGCACACTCATATGTAATGCTATTTCCTGAATTACAGGTTTACATATTGTAAAAGGTGAAATGTTTGAGATCTCTTGGAGATGTGAAATGTTAATGCATGTGCCTCATAAACTATCTTTGAGATTGTTACTATGATTAAATATATAAAACAGTTTTTACTATTTTTTTTACTTTTCTAAAGTTTGGTTTCCCTGAGATCTGAAAATAACAATGGAACTAAAAAAGCCCCTTACGTTGGCGTATGTGATAATTGATATATTTATTAATATAAGAACTTTCAAATTGAATTAATCTAATTCGCAAAATGTGCTGTCATTGTTTTCGAAATATGCTTCAAAGTATAAACAACATCACGGCTGTCAAATGACCTTGTAAGCAGTGCATTAATTAACTCATTTTGTTAATTATTATCTAGATTGGATTGGATAATTTGAATGCTTTGCTTCAGCTAGTAAAAGGGAAACACCATCAACCCCCGTAGATGACCTTGCATTGTCCTTTTTCACACTGCCCACAAGATATACTGTAGCAGCACCAATATTATGCAAACGGTACTATAATAAAATGTCGTAATAACCAGTTTAATGTGGGGCTGCACTTGATAGCATATATCAGTTAAAATGTGAAGCATAACAATTGCTGCTTTGTTACATCACTGTTTGATTAATCACAGTTATTTTTTGTGGCAGCCAAATGAGGAACAATAAAACATTTGTAATATATTACTGATGAGGCAATATTATATAGCACATAATGATTCATTACATCAGTTTTACTGTAAAGTGCTAACACCTTTGACTTTCAAAACAGAGGCCTGGATCTTTCTCTCACTTATTGGAGCAAATAATTATTTCATTAGCATCATACTTTCTAGAATTTCTTACTTATTTGAGTTTCTTCAACATATTATCAATGCAGCCTCCAAGACTATTTTTAGTAGGGTACAACCATGAGAAAAAACAAACAATAATGCACTATACAACAAAGAAATAAAGAAATATAATTTAAATATGTTTGCTTTCAAATGCACACTCACACCCTTCTAGATTTCATGACTGTTACATCAAGGAAACAGGAAAGAGATTTAGCCTTGTATATTGCTGCACAAAGAAAAATAGAAAAAGCAATAGGGTGTATATAAAAGCATTATCTCATAAATGAAGACCAAGTAATAATGTCATATTTGCAAATGCAGTGTTTTGACATAGAAAATGCGAACTGAATTTCACAGATTTGCCACAAGCACCAGTCTCCTGCAGTTTGCTGCAAGTCTCCATCATTTCTCCATAATTTCTCTAAATGGCATGTTATTGAATTTAAAAGGTTTCAATGTTTAAAAAATAATGACTAGTATAATAGTAATCAAAAACAGTAATTTTAACTTATTGATGCAATTATTGATGCCCAGTGACCGTGACAGATACAACTGCTGTGTTATTAAAGGGACATGAAAAGTTTCTGTATTTCACTAGGAATATATTATATCAAGGGATGGATGTACCTCCAGTGCAGGCAGGGAAATACACCATCCATCCATCCCACCAGGACCCCCCATCCATTCCATCTGATCAGGGCCCCCTCATGCCCTTGCACCCGCACAACCCCTCCACCCTCCAGAACTAATTGATCCATGGGAGCCAGCAGGTGCATGCAATCTTGCATGTGTGCAATATGAAACTATGCAGGCAGTCTCCCCTTATATATATATAGTATAATATATAGTGGAATAATCAGAGTATTGCAGTGAATAGTAATACCTTTTTTATTGGACAAACGTATTCATAATAAACCGACGAGCTCAGTGTACATCCTGTCACATGTATGCAATACTGGAACAGATGATCCAGGGTCCATACCTCTGTGACAGGTGTGAGCATGTTGCCTCTCTGGAAGCTCAAATTGGAGATCTGGAGCAGAGAATTGCAGCACTTAGTGATATTGCTACACTGGAAAGGGGGTTGGTGCTCTCGGAGCCCAGTATAGCTGGGCCTAGCGTGGAGGGAGTAGCTGGGGCTAATTGAGGATGTCCAGGGAGGTAGCTGGGTTACAGTTAGAAGGGGAATCAGGGGGAACAGGAAGAGACAGGCCAGTTCTGAGTTGGCAAGCACCAACAGATTTGCCAGATTGAGTGAATACGGTGGGGATGTCCAATCAGGAATGGCAATGCCAGATAGAGCTGTTACCTCTAACAGCCGGGAGAACAGTTCTACTGGAGGAGTGGGAGGGCAGAATAGGCAAAGAAAAACAGACAGGTTTTTTTGGTAGGCGACTCTATTATTAGGAAAGTAGACAGGGTGATTTGTCACCCAGATCCCAGCAAACTAATAGTTTGTTGTCTCCCGGATGCTCGGGTTCATCATGTTTTGGATTGGGTAGACAAATTATTGGGAGGGGCTGGAAATGAACCGGCGGTCTTGGTACATATTGGTACCAATGACAACGTTTGTGGAAGATGGAGTGTCCCAAAGAATGATTTTAGAGAACTAGGTAATAAGCTGAAGGCAAGGACCTCCAAGGTAGTATTTTTTTAGATACTACCAGTGCCACATGCTAGCCCAGGGAGGCAGAAGGAGCTTAGGGAGGTTAATATGCCTGGCTAAAGATGTGGTGCACTAAGGAAGGGTTTGGGTTTTTAGAGCACTGGGCTGACTTCTCACTTGGGTACAATCTCTACAGTAGGGATGGATTGCACCTTAATGATGAGGGAGCTTTTGTACTAGGGGATAGGATGGTAGAAAGGCTAGAGGAGTTTTTAAACTAGTAGGTTGGGGGGAAGGGACTATATATGAGTAATGGAGTAGAAAGTGTAGAGGGTATAAGGGATAAATTAACAACTCATAGGGGAGGAGATGGGGGGAGGGGTTGTATAGTCAATAGGGAGGTAGTACTAAGTAACTCAAGTACAGTGGCAGGCACTTCAGAACTACAGACTCATAACATAAGGTGTATGCTTGCTAATGCCAGAAGCTTGCATAAAATTGAGAAATGGGCATCTAAATGGCAGATGAGATTTAATATGAATAAATGAAATTATTCTGCATCTGGGAAGAAAAAATAGCCATGCAATTTATAATCTCAATGGAGCAAATCTAGGTGTATCAGATATTGAAAGTGATTTGGTAGTGCTTGTGGACAACCGCCTAGGTAACAGTGCTCACAGCCAAGCAGCATCTGCAAAGGCAAATAAAATATTAGCATGTATTAAGAAGGGTATAGAAGCCAGGGAAGCAAATATAATTCTGCCACTATATAAATTTCTAGTACGCCCTCATTTGGAATATGGAGTACAATTTTGGGCACCACTTCATAAAAAGGAAATGTTACAACTGGAAAAGGTACAGAGGAGGGCAACAAAACTAATAAGGGGAATGGAGGGGCTAAGTTATGAAGAAAGACTAACCAAATTAAACTTATTTTCTCTAGAAAAAGGGGAGGAGATATGATTACATTATAAAAATACATCCAGGGTCAGTATAAAGATTTGTCAAGGGAGCTTTTTGTGCCAAGAGGTTTTCAACTGACAAGAGGACATCCCTTGAGGTTAGAAGTAAAAAGATTCCACCTTAAAGAAAGAAAAGGGTTCTTCACAGTAAGGGTGGTTAATCTGTGGAATTCTCTACCAGAGGAGGTGGTGACAGCAGATTCAATAGATAACTTTAAAAGGGGACTGGATTTATTTTTAATTAAAAATTCAGGGTTATCATGGATAATTATTGAGACAGCATTGATCCAAGGTGAAATCCGATCGCCAGTATCTGGGGTCAGGAAGGAATTAATTTTTTTTTTCCTTTGAGACGATTGGCTAAGTCTCACTTGTTTTTTTTTCTGTTTGCCTTCCTCTGAATTAATTAATAATTAAGAAAAATAAATAATAATAATTAAATAATTGATTAATAATTAATTAACAACTAATTAATTCATATCTAATCTGCATATTGCAGATCAGAGGAGATCTTAAAAGGTTAAACTTGATGGACTGAAATTCTTTTTTCAACCTTAATTACTATGTAACTATGTAATTACCTCTCGAAAGCTTGTCGCTTTATTATGAATACGTTTGTCCAATCTCATATATATATATATATATATATATATATATATATATATATATATATATATATATATATATGCATTCATAACCCACCTCACCCCAGTGAATTGCCCCAGTGAATTGCCCCTGTGACCTCCCCCAGCCCCAGGGAATTGCCCCATCACCTCCCCCAGCCCCAGCGAAATGCCCCGTGACCTCCACCATTCCCAGTGAATTGCTCCATCACCTCCCGAAGCCCCAGTGAATTGCCCCTGTGACCTCCCCCAGCCCAGGGAATTGCCCTGTGACCTCCCTCAGCCCCAGTGAATTGCCCCTGTGACTTCCCCCAGCCCCAGTGAATTGCCCCATCACCTCTTCCAGCACCAGTGAATTTCCCTGTGACCTCCCCCAGCCCCAGTAAATTGCTCCATCACCTCTTCCAGCCCCAATGAATTGCCCCTGTGACCTCCCCCAGCCCCAGTGAATTGCCCCTGTGATGTCCCCCAGCTCCAGTGAATTGCCCATTGACCTCCCCACAGCCCCAGTGAATTGCCCCTGTGACCTCCCCTAGCCCCAGTGAATTGCCCCGTGACCTCCCACTGCACCAGTGAATTGCCCTGTGACCTACCACAGCCCCAGTGAATTGCCCCTGTGACCTCCCCCAACCCCAGGGAATTGCCCCATCACCTCCCCAGCCCCAGTGACCTCCCCTTCCCCAGCCCAAAGAGACACACACACAGAAACACACACAGAAACACTCTCTCTCATACACAGATACACTCTCTCTCACACACTCACAAAGACACACTCTCTATCACACACAGACACACTCTCACACACACAGACACACTCCCTCTCACACACAGACACACTCTCTCACACACACAGGCACAATCTCTCACACACACTCTCTCTCTCTCACACACAGACACACTCTCTCTCACACACAGACACACTCTCTCGCACACAACCAGATACACACTCTCACACCGAGACACTCAGAGAAACTCACACAGACACACACACAGACACTCAGAGTCATGCACACAGACACTCACAGAGGCATACACACAGACACTCACAGAGACATACACACAGACACTCACCGACACAGACACTCACAGAGACATACACACAGACACTCAGAGACATACACACAGATACTCATGCAGACACTCACACAGATACTCACAGACACTCACAGACACTCACACATACACTCATACAGACATACACACAGACACTCACACTCACAGACACTAACAGACTCACACACACAGACTCTCACAGAGACACTCACAGAGACATACACACAAACACTCACAGAGACATATACACAGACACTCACGCTCACAGACACTCACACAGAAACAGACACTCACACAGATACTCACACAGACACTCACAGACAGACACACACTCACACAGACACTCACAGAGTCATACTCACAGAGACACTCACAGTGACATACCCACAGACACTCACAGAGACATAGACACAGACATACACACTCACACAGACATACACACAGACATACACACTAGTGTGTGGTCCACCAGTCCGCCCCCCCCCCCCCCCTCCTCCTCCAGTAATGGCCTCCAAGACCTCCAAGCTCTGCGTGAAGATAATCGGAAGCAGGGTTGAAGTCATGGCTGACGTCACTGCGGAAAAGTCAATCGGCTCACGAATGCGCAGTAAGCTTGGGTTGGGTTTTGCAAAATGGAGCCCTATAGCGCAGTGGCCATTTCTGGGGGTGTCAACATCATTCCCAACACAATCTTTTTTTTTTGCAAAAATCGTTTGCTTTTTTTCATGCAAACATTTTTGCTAGGTTCATTAAAATGCTCCTCTACAAGATGCATTCATAACCCACCTCACTTGAATATGCCTTTAATACAATGTACATAAAAGTAAATAGATACATAGATATATTATATACCTAGTGCTATCCAGAAGCCTTCCATGACCATTTTAGTTGATATGACATGTGGACAATTTCATTCTATTGAGCAATTAGAGTTTCCTTCTTGCTGATAAAGCGTATAATATGTAATTGAGTATATATAATATATAATATATAAGTCAATGTGAATAACTTCCACTTAGAAGTGCTCTATGCTTAAAAAACTGGCTTGAAACATCACTAGAGTCTTTTGTTCCAAAGATTTTTAAAAATATACTGGTAATGTCCTTTATCTGACAAATTCTGATTTGTGAGCTGCAGCAAATCATTATTTAGAGGGTAAGTCATTTCTCCATAGAGCTCCATGACTCAGCTGGTGCAGTGCCATGACACATCCTGATTAAAGTCTGCAGTCTACAAACTTTCCTTCATTGCTGCCATGGCATCTTAGTTTCTTTTCTGATTGTCATATTTTGTAATTTACATATAATATAATACATATTTAATAACATATCCTACAATTTTGAAATCATTGGTTAAGTTTCAGTTATTTAGCCTTTGTAATTTTGTTTTAAATTTAAAAAAAAATACTTTAACATTACAAAGCAGAATTAAAGTACCACAGGATGCTGATATATCACATAATTTATATTGTAAATATTTCTTGTGCATTGAAAGAAATCTGCTTTTCAATGCATGCTTGATAAATATGTTAATTACATATTCCTTCAAAAATAAAGGATTTGGTTAAAGCTTTTTAGTTTATATAAGAAAAGATACTATTGTCTCAACAGTTTCCATAATATCTGTAATAATGTCACTGATTAACCAATCTGCGCTCCAGCATGCATATTATTAACATCTGGCCTGTTATGTATTATTTCATACTGGTAGCTTTATGAAATGCCATTGTATTTATCTTGTATATACCACATTTTGATTATTCTTATATAAGCCTTTGGAACAAAAATTACAAAAATCTTCTCCTAGCTGAGAAAATATTCCTTAAGGATTAAGGGTGTAAAACAAAATCAGGCAGCACCGTTGGATACACAGAAGATAAGAACTTCACATGATTTCTTTCCAGTAAGGGCATTTTGGCCTAGTATTATAAGCATCTGTAACACAGCTGGTTATTATAGAAAATGTCACTCCAGGGGTCAATATTCTTGCTGTAAGCCATGTAAAAAGTATCATTGTAAGTTCAAACATAGATCCAATGGTTACATATTCCATTCAGTTTAGACAGTATTCCCATAACAGACAGAAAGGAAATTTGGATTGACAAAGTAATTACAGGAGACGATATTAGACAAAACACAGCTCTAGACATTGCAAACAACCTGTAGATTTTGAAAGAACAAAGACAGGCCATCACAAGGCATAAAAAAAGATCTACTGGTTCCTTCTAAATTTGTGGGAGTAAATCATACTCTGATTTTAAGGTCAATTAACTTGAGTAGAAAAATGTGATTAATAATCATGTTTCTTTTTATGTGCTGATGGGAAAGAAAATAAACCCTGGAAGCCAAACATTTATCATTAAGTCTAAAGAACGTGATAACTCTAACACTTTTTTCTGGCTGGAAATGTTGACATTTTATTGCATTTGTAATTCATGCCACATTTAAGCAATTGACATTCAAAGAACACCACTTATGTGCATGCATTTGGTTATGAAAGCCATATTTTGTACCTGACAGGGCTCTTACAGTATAATGTGAATCTTACTGAAATACTGAACATATAGGAGTGGCTCAGATTTATTTATCTGTGTGGAAATAAAGTAGAGGCGAAATATGGATGGTAAAACTTTTTTTAGCCACCAGAAATTTCAGCATATAAATTATGAATTATTAACATATTTTTCTTTGGTTCATTTTTTCTCATTTTATGTACTTTGTTTCTCTATTTTAATGTTAAATGTACACTTAATCTTTGCAGTACTATGTTTTCATGCAAGACAAGCTTATTTTAATATCTAAAGTCTGATTTTATATGATTGATAGAAGATGTGTGATTTAATTGTTAGGTCTTCATTAGACTGGATAATATTAAATTAGAGCTTATTATACAGCTTGAAGTACACAAACCCTTTCTGGATTGCTACCTTGTTGTGGTGAATGCCCTTGTGTAAATCAATGAGGCTGTGAGCTATGCCATGTAGGGTCACCCCAGATGGGCAGGTAATGGCAGAGAGGTCAGACAAATCGCAGTTCATTGGACAAGGAACGGGCAACCCACTCCAATATCTTTGCCATGAAAACCTTATGGATAAGCACATCCAGACGCAAAATGTGCCAGGCGTGCTGCTGTCTATAAGGTCACGGGAAGTAGGACACAACTGAATAGCGGAACAACAACAATTTCCCAGTAGTAGCATATGGATGTGAAAGCTGGACCATAAAGAAGTATTACGCCTTTGAATTGCAGTGTTGGCGTAAACTACTTAAAGTCCCTCGGACTGCAACAAGATCCAATAAATCAGAACTTCAGGAAATCAAGACAAACTGTTCACTAGAAAAAATGATCATGAGGCTAAAGCTAAAATATGTTAGCCATATCATGAGACGGCAGGATTCCCTAGAGAAGACTCTAATGCTGGGAAAGATTGGAGGTATAAGAAGAAAGGGAGACAAAGGCAGAGATGGATAAATGAGATCGTTGAAGCGATAAACATCAGCTTGATGGAGCTCAGAGGGTCAATGAGTGAGAGATGCACCTGGTGTGCTGCAGTCCATAGGGTCACAGAGAGTAGGACATGAGTGAACGACCAAACAAAAAAAAATACAACATTAAAGTACCACTGAAGTGTTATATTTGTAATAAGCTATTCTGAAGACCTGAACAGATAAAGTATTTACATAAATAAATTACAAAATTAAAGAGTATTTTTAACTAGTATTTTCAATGTTGTTTTAATGTTGAAACTATTTGCTTTTTTTCTTAACATAATTAGTCATCTGGGAGAGACATTGGATGCAAATAAGATGTTTTAATTAATTCTACTGAAAGCCTTCCACAAAATTGACACGCATCACAGTAGGCTTAAGATCCCTGTGCTACTCCTCAGTTCCCATCATGTCTTTAAGATTAAGGAAAACTATTTTGGAGCTTTGAGCAGACTCTGGAAGAAGTATTTACCACAATATAGGATTGTGAGACAGAGATATAATATGAGAATTCAGAAGATACCAAAGATGCCATATAAGCAAAACAGGGAAGTCTTTGGATGGTAGTCAGGTCCATGTTGATCAAGCCAGCAATTCCTTTTGTGACTGCAAAGAATACTACCGAGGAGGCCTCAAGGTAGCTATGGCAAGGGGTCATGTGATTCTAATAGGATAATTATAATGGATATATACACAGAGAGTCTCAGGATACTTCCTTTAAATGCTATATTTATAAAGATTTCTGAAGCTTCTCAGAATTTATATTGTGAAGGCCTGTCCTGTTTTATGTGCGCCTTTGTGAAAGTGTGCCAACTACGACTGTAGGAACAGGCCGCTCTCGCGCTGCCATCTACCAGTGAAAAATCGGTAGTACACCCCAACAACCTAACCCTCAGTTCCTAACCCTAACCCCTTAACCCTCAGTTCCTAACCCCCTAACCCTAAACTCTCTAACCCTCTAACCCTAACCCCCAACCCTAAACCCCTAACCCTCTAACCCCTACCCCCTAACGCTAACCTCCTAACCCTCTAACCCTAACCCCCAAACCCTCTAACCCTAACCACTTACCAGGTGTAGTAGCTCATTGATAACACTAGATGGGTTTTGGAGTGCGCGCCAGTTATTAGAGTTGGCGGGGGTTTGCTGTTCCGGTGAACAGCAGCGCACACAAAACAGGATAGGACCGAAATTTACTTGTGTTCACTTATTTTATACAAATAGATTCAGGTATATGTTTCTATAATATGTGGAACAGCAGTGTCCTAAAGGTAATTTTTGGACACATGTCTTTATTTTGTTAAAGTACTTTTTAATGCAAAGTTACTTTTAATGTTGTGAGTTCTCATCCTGTCAGGAGTTAATATGGTCTGTCTATTGTGCCACTCACTCTGCAGTATTATTGTAATGCTTTTTATAAAACTAAGGACAGCACACTATGGGCCTCATTCAATTGTGATTTGGCCAATTGAATAGGGCTCTAAATAAGCACATTGCATATATTTTTTAAAGAAGTTTTTAGTTCGTGAAAACCTTGCTTTTGGATAGATGTTTATAAACCAAAAACGTATTTAAAAAGTATATGTTATGTGCTTATTTAGCGCCCTATTCAATTGGCCAAATTGCAATTGAATGAGGGCCTATGAAATTTTGCTTTTATTATTGTTTTCATTCTCTTGAAATACAATCCTTTAGTATAATAAGGTAGCGCTTGCATGGGTACAATGTAAATAGTGGCCAAACCTCTATTTAGTATTTAAGGAACTCTTGTATTCTACTTTCCTTTGGCTTCATGAAGGCTATTAAAACTTCAGAACAGGATAACCTCCTAATCAGGCTCCAGGCAAACAAGGGCTTTTTACGCACAGCATGGAAGCCTCCAGATACAAGTAGAGCCAGCTAAAACGTATCCCATCTTTAAGATATATTTTACATATTTCCCAAACGAAAGTGTTCATTTAACAGAAGATATTTGCAGAGTTCTGATTAGTTGAAGAGGTTTTTAATGTTTAGGCTGGTTTAACTAAAACAGAAGGGAGACTATACACTGCAAATGAGCCAATGTAGCAAATTAATAAGAAGACTGCTTTATAACAATTATTATTCTGTGTTTTTAAAGTATAAACATTGTGCATAACGCTATTTTGTTGCAAGGTTAAAGAAGCAAAGTATTGTTTTATCAGTGGAAAGAGAAGTGGGTTATGCTTTTGGCCTTGCATAAGGCAGTGTTGTGGCAGATAATTGCTTTTGCCTCAAACCCTCAATCTGTCTCATTCACCCCTTTTCACTCTCTAATCCTTCTTCCTTCATTTTCTCCATCAGCATTTCACTCTCTACTGCCCATATTTTTTCTGTTTTCCAACATCTTTTCAGTCTGTTCTCTACCCCTCTTTTAGTCCCTTCTCTGTCTGCCTTTGAGTCTCTTCTCGGTCCCATTTAGGCATCTACTTATCTATCTCATTTACCTCTGTATCTATCTCATTTACCTCTCTATAGCTGTGTATATGTATATGACACAGATAAGTTAAGGCAGGGTACTTTCTGGGTCTTTCAGGTCACAGTGCTGGCTTTACCTACTCATTTCACATTTAGTACATCTGAATTGGGGGTTTATATACAAGGATGCATCATTGGCTATTTTATTATTATTATTATTATTATTATAGTTCATTTCAACGCGCCAACATATTCCATAGCGCTGTACATAAGTTAAGATTTATTATTATCTCTGCATCTAACTTAAAGTCTATTAACTAAGTTGGCTACTGAAACATGCTAATTTATTTTAAAGAACAAATCTTTCAGTTTTTTGACTACAGTGAACATATTTTTTTAAATCTAATAACACAGTTGTCATCTTTAAGGCTACACTCGCAGAGCTGCCAACAAAATATATAACCTACTATTTCTTTTGCTTTAGATATGTAAATGATTTTGCTACAAAAGCATTTTTATTGTGTATTCAGTAAAATTGTTGCAGCTTTTTATTTTTACATTTGTTTTAGCTCAGCTATTAAGTCTGAATAATTTCTCAAGCTATTAATCACTCCTTTGCTTGTAGTCCCAGAAGTGCCAACAATGTACTGACAGCAGCACAAGAGTTTTAATGCATATCAAGAGTACAGAAAGTTATGTGCAAATGTTTCTTTCTTTGTACATATTATAAAGAGCATGTCTTGGTGTCTGCATCCATATAACTGATATCACTAACATGATCAGAGAGAGGTGGTTAGTTCTTGAACATTAACAGATTAAAGGGCCATTTACCCTCTATGAGTACTCTTTTAATGGTGTGAGAGAGCACAAGATTCTATGTTAAAATGATCTATTGTTTTTTTTTTTACTTACACTACTAGCTACAAATCTAAGGTGTTAGGTCTGTTTACAGACACACTCCTGACTGTTCCATGATTAACAACATATGCTGTAGACTCTGTGAAAACAAAGATTTGTGTTTTTTCTATGCATTTAGGAATGCTGTAACAATTAGTTAACACACATGTAACATTTTTAGCAGTTTCCAGCAATAATTTTTTTGCACAGATGAATTTGGGTATGGTTAACTCCATTTCTGCTTCTGCTCTCTGCACGGAGCGGTTGCTGTGACTCTGTCTGGGGTCTTGTCAGAGTCTCATGTAAACAGACACTTCATTTATGATTTTTGTTGTGTGAAAAAGGCACCCATTTAAAAAATGCAACAATTATTTTTAACATGTTTTTAGGAGATCTTTACAGTTGTGTGCTCAGGTACTACTGTGAGAATACTGAGGTAGCTCAGAGAATAAACTTGTGTATATTTAAGTTTTATGCTGCCCAAAGCCAATCAGATTGTGCGTCTCCCACACCCCACCTTCAGTCCTTTCTTTCCCCTTTCTAAATCTCAAATAATAAACGAATATGTGTGTATGAATATATATAATATGACAGAAAAAAAGTACATTAAAAGACAGAAATGTCACTGCATATAGCCAAATCTGT
This sequence comes from Discoglossus pictus, assembly GCA_027410445.1. Classification (NCBI taxonomy): domain Eukaryota; kingdom Metazoa; phylum Chordata; class Amphibia; order Anura; family Alytidae; genus Discoglossus; species Discoglossus pictus. The sequence continues at coordinate 294,491,096 of CM050167.1, read as the reverse complement.
GCATATAAACACATATTTCAATATACTGCCCTTCATCTTTAGGCAGCCTGCTAAACACTGAAAATGTGCTGCCCTAGGACAGGGCACCTTGGGCCTAAGCAGAAACACACCCATGGCATAACATCAGCTTGGGCTATTTCCAGCCTTCAAGATCATTAGCCATAATAATAGCAAAAATAAAATAATAATAATAAAACAGCTCAGCTATATACTTGTTCTATAACTGTAACATATAATTCACATTCACACCCTCTTTTATGCACAATTAAGATTCAGTTTCCTAGACTACAGCACTAAACAACCAAGCATATTTTAATTACATATAGAATACCTATGATTTATTCCCAGTCCAAATGTCCTAGTATTGTTTCTGTCACAGACCCTGTCATGGCTGTAGCATGCCAAGGCACCAGCTTTGCAATATTGTACAGACTGATGCCTTCAGCCTTATAGGAGAGGCTTATTGTGCCAGGGGAAAGGGGCACACTGAGATGGGTTAACATTGCGGATTTGTGTGTTCTTCATTGTTATGCCTGTTCAAAGCTGCCTAGGTACCAAAAGGCCCATACAATGGTTTCAGTAATAAAGATGTCATACTGGTTCACATAATTAAAGTGTGAATTTCGTTATTAATGCTGGGAATTTTGTTTGCTGGAGTAAATTATTTTCAGAACTTAGAAAGTTCCTTATGCTACATAAGACCACAGACATCTCTCAGTCTAACCTAAGGGCTGAAAGTTCTTCCTGCTGTACAGAGGTAAAACGAACCGATTGGCTATTATCATACCCCATTCAACATACAGGTTGACAGACCCCTTTTCCAGATTGTGGGTCTTAGCCTATTAAAGGACAGGCAGCTTGAAAACAGAAATTATTTGAAAAAAGTGTGTACGACTTAGGCGATGAGCGCCAAAGACGCTCATCGCTTGTGAGCTTCGCAAAGCGAGGCGAGACATCAACTCGGAGCACTTAGGCAATAAGCGACAAAGTCGCTCATCGCCTGCTGGCCTAGCGTACTAAGGCGAGCCATTAACTCGCAGCACTTAGAGCTGTTAAGGCACTAAAACTCGCAGCACAGCACTTAGGCGATGAGTGCCAAAGGTGCTCATCACCTGCGAGCCTCGCGTAACGAGGCAAGCCGTTAAGGTACTTACACGCACAGCACTGGGGCAATGAGCGGCAATGGCGCTCATCACCTGAGAGCCTCTCATAGCGAGGTGAGACGTTAAGGCACTACAATTCACAGCACTTGGCCGATCAGCGCAGAAGGCGCACATTGCCTGACTTACATAGAGCCATAATCAATTGCCAGATTCGCAATTCAATAAAGCTGTTAGGCTGCAAGCAGTTGACGAACGTGCCGCAGGACTTCGAAACAAAAATATACGAGGTAGGAAAAATACGAAGTTAACAACCGAACCTGCAAAAATCAAAATACAATAAAAAAAAATAAAAAATCACACACAGCATAGGGGAAACACCTAGGACGTCTGGAAGTGAGGTGGAAAGTGAATTTAAGTCGCGCACACAGCCTACTTCTAATGCACAGTTGGGACATTCATAAAACAATCTCCACAGGCCGGCAACAGTCCAACTGGACATTATATGCTGCGGGAAAATGAAAAAAGATTGTTAGCACTTCAGGCTATTAATTGATGGATATATTAATTACAAATACGTAAAGTATATTAATTCATTAAGTAACAAATTAATTATTATTTATAAAAATAGAGACATAAGTATCTGTCTTTGTGATGAGCGCAGAGGCTGCTCAGAGGAGCAAAAATACACAAGAGTAAAAGGCTCTAAATGAGCGCCTTCGGAAAATCCCCTTAGCGAGAGAAAAAATGGCAGACGAAAAAAACAAAAACGAGGCTACAGGACCCTAAAGACGCAAAACGCCACTAAGCACATACGAGGTACAAGATACACTCTTACCACAGACGCAACATCAGCCACAGCCACGTACCACATACACATTCGCCGCAATTCTAATACACATAAAAAATACATAAAAGGCTTACCCATAGCAAGGGGGGCGGCACCCAGGACCTCTGCAAGTGAAGTTACACCTCAATTTAAGTCCAAATTCCCAAGTTTAGACACACGAAAATCCCCAAAGCGAGAGAAAAAATGGCAGCCGAAAAAAAACGAAAGTGAGGCTACAGGACCCTAAAGACGCAAAACACCACCAAGCACATACGGCTTTTCAAAAAAGCCATACGAGGTACAAGAAACACTCTTACCAAGGATGCTAAATCATACACAGCCGCGTACCACATACACATTCGCCGCCATTTTACAACTTAAACAATGCGGAAGTACACAGCTACGGCTTTCCCTCGCGCACGCAGCCTATTTATACAACACACTGCACACATTGCTGACACTTACACCTCAGCTCCACAACACTGCAAACCTACAATGTATGCTGCAGGAACATCAAAACAGATTGTCAGCTCTTCAGCTGTACAGCGAACCTGCAAGAACTGCATGACTCGCGAAGCGAGGGACGCAGTTACCCGCAAATGCGTATCCTCGCGAAGCATTTGGGGTGGTGGAGGATCCAACGTCGGCTGTGTTTGTCCGCAAGAAAAAAAACGCAAAAAAATACGGCTGCGAAACGACCCATACCCAACACGCAAAAATCGTCCGAAAACGTGCGCATGAAAACATCAGAAACACAAGAAATAAACACAACGGACACATAAAAAGCTTACTTACAGCAAGAGGGGCATCCAGCACCTCGAAAAGTTAATTTACACGTCCATTTAAGTAAAAAAAAACGAATTTAAAGTGCCAAAAATCACCTAAGCAAGAGAAAAAATGTCCACCGAACAAAACGAAAACGAGGCTACAGATGCAACAATACTACAGTGGCTCGCAAAACTGAAACACATACTATGCGGCACGCACAACACACTGATATTAACCACCATTTTGAAAACTACTACACATAAAATGGCGGATGGAACACAAATTGTAAGCTGGAACGCAAATAGCGCATGCGTATTGCGTTCTAACGGTCTGAGGCACTTGAAAGTTTATAAATACTGCCTACTTTCCAGAAAATTCTACATTTCTACTCAGGTGATGAACGGAGTGACTGGATATAAAAAAAAAAAAACTTTAACTATGAAAATGTGATTCATTTATGTGTGTAGCCCCTACAACAAACTAATCTTAACCCAAACTAATTAAACAAGTATATTTAAATGACATTAATTTACTGCAACTCATAGCAAAAAATAATAGGACACTAATACATATGGAACCTAAAGTTGAATATTTGCCCCTTTTTTTGTATTCAAACAGACTCTGATTCAACAGCGTCACTCAAGAATTTGCACCGTGCACTGTGAACGAGAATCCCTTTTAAAGAACACAAAGAAAGAAGAAGAGGTAAGATAGAAAAATACATTACATGCTGAAAAAGACCATGCTTTGCTAAATCAAAAAGAAGAAATATACAATTAACCATTTCACTTTCTTTTTCAAACAGACACTACATGAAGACTGGCGGATTAAGATTGGCAGGGGGGGACCCTCTGTCATCCGGACAAGAACAACACTTCAATCAAGGTAAAGTATAACAAGTAGAAAAAATAAAGGAACTATATATGTTTAATGGCCGCCAATATAACAATTTCAAGTAAAATAAAATAAAAAAATACATATAAATTGAATAAGGAACAAAACACAGTTCAACAAACTTCACAAAGACCTATACAATTTAGACAGTTTCACAGAAACCCCCCCAAAAAAAGGGGTGGCAACAAAACAGGATAGCATCTGAAACATTAGCAACATACATAAAACTAAAGTATTCCTCCTCTTTACTGTAAAATAACCTCCAACCATCACCCACAAGTCAAATGCAGCAACCAAAAAGTGGTGAACACAAAACAGGATTAAAAAAAAAGCACAACATGATATAGAAAATTAACATTGATTTGTACTGTCCAACATGATTGAATACTCATAAAGAACACTAATTGAACAAATAAAGTAGACAACATTTGGTGGACACAAAACAGGATTGTACCAAAAATCACAGAAACAGATAGAAAAGTTAAATAATATTCTTCTTTACTGTTTAAGAACCTATACGCCTGACAAAGAAGCCTAAATAAGCATACCAAAAGTGGTGGACACAAAACAGGATAATGCTAAAAACATTGCGATCATATCCAAAATAGGAAACACATTCATTTTCAATGTACAACAACATTTAATCCTCATAAAAAAGACTAATTAAGCAAATAAAGTATGCAACATATGGTGGACACATAACAGGATTGTACCAAAAATCACACAAACACATAGAAGAGTAAATTAATATTCTTATTTAATGTTGAAGAACCTATAAGCCTTTCAAAGAAGCCTAAATAAGTATACCAAAAGTGGTGGACACAAAACAGGATAATGCTAAAAACATTGCCATCATATCCAAAATAGCAAGAACATTCATTTTCACTGTACAAAAACATTTAACCTTCATAAAAAAGACTAATTGAGCAAATAATGTATGCAACATATGGTAGATACAAAATAGTATTGTACCAAAAATCACACAAACACATAGCAAAGTAAATTAATATTCTTCTTTACTGTTTAAGAAGCTATAAGCCTTACAAAGAAGCCTAAATTAGCATAGCAAAAGTGGTGGACACAAAACAGGATAATGCTAAAAACATTGCGATCATATTCAAAATAAGAAAAACATTAATAATTACAGTATAAAAAAAGGATAACTGGAATATACAAATACAATTAAAGTATTTTTAAAAGGTTGCACAAAAAACTGCATAGCAGAAAAATTCACCATAACAGATACAATAGACCAACACAATGAAAAATGTTATTCATTACAAATACATTCAAATCAAATAACATTTTAATTTTTCTTTTACAACAGACACTGCGTGAAGAGCATCGGACGAAGACTTTCAACAGCGGACCAACAAAGATTCTGCTTGAAATCACACTTCAACCAAGGTACAGTATAACAAGTAAGAAAAGAGAAAACTAAATAAACATGTTTGCTCTGCATCTATGTCAACAGAAAAAAAAGAATAACAACCACTACAATTTTTTGCCCTCTAAGTTAAGAGTAAGTTAAAAGAACAAAAAAAAAAAATTGCCAAAACAACAAAAATATAAATTTCAATTAATTAATACATGTAGAAGAAGGTATAGTGTCAGTTCCTTAAGTGTGCTATTCATGTAAGGCAAAAATTACAATGTACGACAGAAAGTAAGACCCAAAAAATAAAAAAAACGTATTTATCAATACAAAGAAAGTACCGCTATAATGAACTACAAGCACATATAAACAAACTGCTAATAATAAAAAATTAAAAAAAACAAACTTAACATCTCAAACAACTAATTATACATTATTTTCTTTTACAGATTAACATGGCTACTAACGAGAGCAAACAAGAAAAGACAAGACGTCAAACTAAAGAAAGACAAGAGAGATGGGCCAACCAGCAGACACCAGAGGAGAAGGAAATTCGACGAGAAAAAGAATGCAAAATAATTGCAAGCAAAAGACTATCAGCTGCAAAAATTAAAGATACACCAAAAAAAGCTACTAAGCAAACAAAGGATTTAGAACCTGTTCCTAAAACATCAGATGACATGTTACCTGAAAAAATAAAAGAGATACCAAAAAAAGCCACCAAAAAAACAAAGCATTTAGAACCTGTTCTTGAAACATCAAATGACATTTCACCTGATGAATTTGAAAATCAAACTGATATATGCTTTGCAAATTGTCCTTTAATCAAGTCTTTAGCAGTAGAGGTTCATAATTGTGGGGACATGAATACTCAATGTCAGTTTTGTGAGGCTTATTATTTTAAACAGGAGAGACCCAGAGATGGCCAATTTATTAGTTGCTGTCAAAGAGGCAAGTTCAAACTTCCAGAAAGAAAATAATTTCCAATCTATTTACAAAACATTATGACTGAACCTACTTTTCCAAACTACAAAAAATTTAAGACAAACATAAGATCCTACAATAGTGCCATATCCTTTGCATCTATGGGGGCAACATTGGCTGCTAATGTACCAGGACATGGTCCTTACTGTTTTAAAGTCCAAGGCCAAATTTATCATCGGACTTCACATTTAAATCCAGAGGAAGGAGAGCAAAGAAAATTCATACAACTATATGTCCTAGATACAATGGAAGCTGTTAACCAACGTATGCAGCTGGAAGAAAATAACAAATGTTTACCCAGTGTTTTTATAGAGCTAGATAACATTATGGACAATAACCCCTACACTAAAGCTTATAAAAAATTGGCAGAAGTAGAAAATGAACAACTTCATGCACAAAGACATCAATTACCATTTCCAAAGGCCAATATGGTGCTTAAAAGAGACAGACATACTGATAAACGTCATTATAACTTGCCAACATCAAATGAGGTTGCAATGGTGTTTCAAAATGATGAAGGAGAACCACCATTTCAAAGAGACATTAGAATATATCCCAGAAATGAGAAGCAACCATTCATTAATATGAGTATCTTAAGTCCAAATTTAGATCCAATGACATATCCCATTTTTTTCCCACACGGTGAGGCAGGTTGGCAACCAAAATTAACTCCTCCCAGTTACCCAAATGCTAAAGCCAGAATCCGAAATAATGTTTCTATGCTTGAATTTAAAGTAGCTCAAATTGCCATTCGAAATACATTTAATCCAATTTTATGTGGTGGAAAACTAACACAACAATGGATTATTGATTCTTATTTGCGAGTTGAGGCCAATAATTGAAACTTTATAAAATATCAACAAGATAAACTATGTGTAGAACAATATTCTGGACTAATGGACTACAGTTGTAAGCAAAAGTATGTGAACCCTTTGGAATGATATGGATTTCTGCACAAATTTGTCAAAAAATGTGATCTGATCAAAAAACTTACTCTCCAGCTACAAACTTTCAGGAGGTGGCTGAACCAGTTCCAGAACTTTTAATGGACCCAAAAAGATGTAACTAGGAAAGAGCCCTGGAACATAGGGACGCCAACATTTGCACTGGGACTAGACAAATGTTACCAGAAATTTGGTAACAACTCGAACTACAGCACTTTCACTGAGATGGCGGGTGTCGCCACAAGGAAGAACAATAAAGGGATCCAATCTTACTGCCTACCCAAACCTTCGGCAAGCTCTCCTACCAATAAAGCACCCATAGTCACAGTCCACGCAACAAAAAACTACGAAATGTCAGCACCTAGCACTAAAAGTGACATCCAGGACCTTAAGGACTTAATATCCAACTTCAGAGAGGAGGTCAAATCAGAGATCCGCAGGTGACGACAGAACTATCCACAGAAATTAAGAAGGTGGATGATAAAACAACAAAACTTGAAACTAAAATTTCGGAAATAATGCAACATAACAACAAACTGACTGAGGAGATCTTGGCGTTGAAGGACGAACAAGCCAGACAACAATTGCAACAGGAGGATCTGGAAAACAGATCAAGACGACAGAACATAAGACTGAGGAATGTGCCAGAAACGGTAAAAGACCTACACGCATACCTTAGCGATCTATGCGAATTTCTCCTCCCTAACATGCATCCGGAAAACTTGAGGATGGATCGGTTCCACAGAGCCCTTGGCTTCCGTTCATCTCCGCAAGAACGACCAAGAGACATCATTGCCAGATTCCACTACTACTCCACCAAAGAATTATTCATGAAGGCCGCAAGAAAAGGCATTCCTCCCATCGAGGGGCACACACCGCTGCTTTTCTCTGATTTAGCCCCGGTTACCCTTGCCAAAAGGAGACAACTGAAACCGGTTCTGGACTGTATCTTGGCTCAAGGATGGAGGTACACATGGGGTTTCCCTTTTCGCCTCAATATCTCCAAGGAAGGAAAATTCTTCACGGTTAGAACACTGGAGGAGGGCATCAACTTGCTGGCGGAATGGAACATCAAAGTCACAGTCGGTGAGAATCTGCAGTCAACAGAAAACCCAAGAGCGAGAAGTCCTCTCATGAACAAAGATACAGACTGAATACAATGACTTGTCACCTATTTTGTTTTTTCTTATGTATTCTCTCACTTCTTCTCTCTCTCTCTTTATTTCCAAGCTAACCTGACAAACAAAGCTAACTGAATCATTTAACGTCTAGGTTCATTAAGATAGCACCCGCACCAGTGTAAGTTCTAATATACACTATAGACAGTTAACCCAGGCCGTAAAGGCATAATCTTCACACACCTAGAAGGCGTCCCTAAGGGCGCTTACAAATAGACTGCCACAAACCCCAACAGTAGGGACAGTTTAGGCGGACCAATTCAGTGTCAGTTTAGAGACACTAACAGGCCCACCAGTAAAATCCGAAGAGGACAGCAAACGCTCTCCTCATAGTAGTTTAAATTACCACACCTTAGTTAAGTAAGGATCACGATAAAGTTCAAATATACTAAGAGCTTTCCTGACCAACAGCGAGATATTTAAACAGACTCACGAACTTAGCCACCTTACCCAGGGTTAACATAGGGAACTCCACTGGAGGAGAAATAGGAATTAGCTCAGTTACTGAGCCAAGATTTTATAATCCCAAGGGATTGGGTACAGTCAGGTTGTCTCACAATCTGTTGTCTCTTTTCCTTTAAGTACAGGTACTCTTCCACACAGCTAGCTGCTGAGCGGTCTTCGGGGCGGAAACCAGCAGGAGGCACAAGATAACGAAGTCACAGACATCCCGAAAGGTGAGATAGCCAATTGCACGCACCAAAAGGTCATACACCTCATTAAGAAATATGGACATTGTCATTGCGTCACATAATGCTCATGGGCTAAACGAACCAGTCAAGAGGGGGGTAGCCTTGAGAAACTACCAAAAACTAAATCTAGATATAGTAATGATTCAAGAGACTCACTTTAGAAAACAAGCAGTGCCAAAATATTGGGGGGGAGTCTTTACCCAAGCATTCCATTCTACCGCGGATACCAAACAAAAAGGAGTCACAATTTTGTTCCACAGAAGACTCAACTTTCAGTTAAGTAAAATTCAAAAAGACAAAGATGGCAGGTTTATAGCAGTACATGGGACAATACACGAACATAAGGTTTCATTCTTGAACATTTACGCCCCGAACACAGTACAAACGCCATTCTTTCAAAAGATACAGAAACTCACAGATAGCTGGGAAGACGGGCTTCAGATAATAGGAGGAGACATGAACGCGGTCCTAGACCCGCTCAAAGACAAATCAAACGACCTAGGTTCACAAAAAATCCCCACGGCGACCAAAACACTCAAAAATCTCCTAAAATCAAACTGCATGATTGATACCTGGAGAAACATGAACCCCACGGAAAGAGAATACACATTTTTTTCCGCCAGACATGGTTCGCTTTCCAGAATAGACTATATCCTGATCCCACAGAACATAACCGGGAACCTAACTGAGGCCTCTATCTGCCCCATAGCATGGTCGGACCACGATCTAGTCAAAATTTCCATAAGCAACCTCTTGCCGAAAGGCAATAACCCGAGGTGGTCATTAAATCCCAGTATACTGAATGATCCAATCACACGGGATAAGGTCAGAACTGCAATCGTAGATTATCTTGACCTCAACACAGTAGGAGAGATAGACATAGATGGAATTTGGGCGGCTCACAAAGCAGTGATCAGGGGAATCTGTATACAAATTAGCTCATCCAAAAAGAAAAAGGACCAAGCACAAATTTTACTCCTAAACCAGAAAATTGCAGAAGCCCAGAAAATATTAATTAGAGATAAATCACGACAGACTCACGAGAATGTAATAAGATACAAGCAAGAACTAAACACTATTTTAAGAGGGAAAATGGTCACTATCCTACAGCGAACTGAAGCTAAATTCTTCAGATACGCAAACAAACCCGATAGGATGCTGGCCACAAGACTAAGAGAAAAAAGAGCAAACTCATTCATAGCCAAAATAATCACCAAAAATAGGGAGACAGTTTTTAAACCGGATCAAATAGTAAATGAATTCCGACATTTTTACGCAGACCTTTATAGCAAATCACCCGAATCAGGCACCCCAACCCATAAACTAGAAATTGAAAATACATTAAGCAAACTAACAATACCCCAATTAGACTCTACCAAAGCCAAATCACTCTTAGTGCCCATCTCGGTCGAGGAAATACAAGATGCGATCAAATCCACAAAAGCACACGGGGCCCCAGGGCCAGATGGCTACTCTAACCTCTATTATAAACACATGAGCGACCTACTTAGCCCCACCTTACACAAACTATTTAACAGCTTCTTAGCAGGTGGAAGAATTAAACCGGAATTCTTAGAGGCTAAAATAATACTTATTCCTAAACCGGGCAAAGATCCAGACCAATGTGCTAGCTATAGACCAATATCTCTGATCAACACAGATTTAAAATTATACACCAAAATCTTAGCGTCCAGACTAGCGAACTTGTTACCTGAAGTGATACATCCGGACAAGGTAGGGTTCATTAAGGGGAGAGAAGCGCCAGACAACACCAGAAAAATAATTGACCTTATTGACATAACCAAAAGTGATGGAGGGCGGGCAATGGTGTTGGCACTTGATGCCGAGAAGGCATTTGATAGGTTAGATTGGACATTTATGGAAGCCACACTAAACAAATTCGGAATTCCGGAGGGTTTTCTACGAAGCATAACATCATTATATTCAGAACCGACTGCGCAGGTTACATACCAAGGACACAACTCACAAAAATTCAGGGGTGCCCTTTATCACCACTCTTATTCGCCCTTAGTATAGAGCCCCTAGCAATTGCCATTCGTCAGCACACGGACATATCGGGTATACGAGTCGGCACGATAGATCATAAAATAAGCCTTTTTGCCGATGACATCCTGCTAACAATATCCAATCCCCTGATCAGTCTCCCCAATCTATTCAAACTTCTGTCTAGGTTTGGCCCACTGTCAGGTTTCAAAATTAACACAAGTAAAAGCATAGCCCTTAATATATCACTTCCTCCCTCCACGGAAAAACTACTGGCCAATAACTTCCCAATAAAATGGGCCCCGAATTCTCTCAACTACCTAGGCATACAAATAACAAAATCAACTAAGACCCTATATGAAGCAAACTACCCAACCCTCATTAAACAACTAACTAGAGACCTACACAGGTGGTCAGAACTGAAGATTTCGTGGTTAGGAAAGCTACATGCCATCAAAATGAACGTACTCCCCAAACTGCTCTACCTGTTTAGAACTATTCCTATCTCGATATTAGCGATAGACAAAAATTATTAATGAGTTTTCTGTGGAACAACAAAAAACCTAGAATTAACAGAGAAACAACCACTGCGACCAAGAGGGATGGTGGGCTTGGATTTCCAGACATTTCCAGGTACTTTAAAGCAGCTAGATTAGCACAACTAGTAAAGTGGTATATCAAGGACTCCCCCCCGGTATGGGTTCAATTAGAAAAACACATACTAGGGTCCAATGATTTAATCATGCGCCAATTACTATGGCTCTCAACTCAGCAGGGCTTCAAGTTACCCCAATCAATCCCATCCAGTGTGAGGCACTCAATTAACTTATGGAAGGATATAAATAAGAGGAACAGGCTACTTGGCCCAGAGTCAGGGCTCAGCCCCTCTGGCCACTGTCAACTAACCCCAAAATAAACTCTAATGCTCAATACAGATGGTGGATTGATAATAATTGCTCAATAGCGGCAGATTTACCGGTTGTTAACCAAAAATGGTCCACCACCGCCTTCTTAGAGGACAAACTACTACCTCCGGGGGAATGGCTTAACCTACTCGCTATAAATCAAAGATTAATTCACATCACTAAGAATAAAGGAGGGCAAAATACATCATTATTCGAAAAATGTTGCATTAAATTCCCGGGAGGGAAAGGGAACATCTCCATAATATACAACCATTTAAGCGAGTTAGTCACGCCCCCTAAATTACACTATGAGTCAGCATGGGAAACTGACCTCAACATACAATTAGACAGAGACCAATGGAACAGCATTCGGAAACAAGCAAAAATCACATCACTTAACGTAATTATGAAGGAAAACGCCTATAAAGTTATCATGAGGTGGTACTTAACTCCAGTAAGAATGCACATAGGAAACCAGACGATTAGCGACACCTGCGAAAGGGGCTGCAACCAGAAAGGGACTCTAATCCATAAACTATGGGAATGCCCTATGATTAGACATACCTGGGTGGACACTTACAAAACCCTTAAGAATTTATGGGGTCAAAACTATCCCATGAGACCAGAAGAGGCCATTCTGGGTTTACCGGTAGAAGGGATGTCCAACTCAGAACAATTCCTAACCAACCAAATTTTCTTAGCAGTTAGGATAGTAGTATCCGCCCATTGGAAATCACCCACCCCATTGTTTGAAGTAGTCTTAAACAAAATTGAGTTTGTTCGGTCCATGAGCATTTTGTCCGCTGAGGTTGACCATAACTACAAACGCTGGGCCTCCTGCTGGGCCGCCTGGGAGACAAGACGAGGCAGATGAATAGGGTGAGTGACACTTTTTCCCTCCAAAGGAGCTATTAAGGGAACCATATCAGGAGTTGTCTTAACTTACCCAACACCATTAGCCTCATACAGTAACCTAAACACAGAGTTCGCAACATATTAGTGGAAACCAACCAAGCTCAAGACAACAGATGGTCAGGAATCCAAGTTCATAAAAAAAAATTTCCCATAGTTATGGGACTTTATTACATATAGCTTTGTTTTTTTTATTAGTATTAAGTTAATTGAAAGCTAATACCAGCTATTATATTTCCAGAAAAACGGAAAAAGAGAGGAGTTTTGGACAGGCAGATGACATACTAGAAACCAGATATGTGAAACACGTTTATTGTTAATTTCTACTTACCATCACAAATGTTTTTGCTGGACTATGTTGTATGTCTGACCTGTCTAATAAAAATCAATTTAAAAAAAAAAAAAAAAAATGTGATCTGATCTTCATCTAAGTCACAACAATAGACAATCACAGTCTGCTTAAACAAATAACACACAAAGTATTAAATGTTGCTATGTTTTTATTCAACACACCATGTAAACATTCACAGTGCAGGTGGAAAAAGTATGTGAACCCTTGGATTTAATAACTGGTTGAACCTCCTTTGGCAGCAATAACTACAACCAAACATTTCCTGTAGTTGCAGATCAGATGTGCACAACGGTCAGGAGTAATTCTTGACCATTTCTCCTTACAGAACTGTTTCAGTTCAGCAATATTCTTGGGATGTCTGGGGTGAATCGCTTTCTTGAGGTCATGCCACAACATCTCAATCGGGTTGAGGTCAGGACTCTGACTGGGCCACTTCAGAAGGCGTGTTTTCTTCTGTTTAACCCATTCTGTTGTTGATTTACTTCTATGCATTGGGTAGTTGTTCTGTTGTAACACCCATCTTCTGTTGAGCTTCAGCTGGTGGACAGATGGCCTTAAGTTCTCCTGCAAAATGTCTTCATAAACTTGGGAATTTATTTTTCCTTCGATGATAGCAATCCGTCCAGGCCCTGACGCAGCAAAGCAGCCCCAAACCATGATGCCCCCACCACCATACTTCCCAGTTGGGATGAGGTTTTGATGTTGGTGTACTGTGCCTCTTTTTCTCCACACATAGTGTTGTGTGTTTCTTCCAAACAACTCAACTTTAGTTTAATCTGTCCACAGAATATTTTGCCAGTACTGCTGTGGAACATCCAGGTGCTCTTGTGCAAACTGTAAACGTGCAGCAATGTTTTGCTTGGATAGCAGTGGCTTCCTCTGTGGTATCCTCCCATGAAATCCATTTTTGTTTAGTGTTTTACATATCGTAGATTCGCTAACAGGGATGTTAGCATATGCCAGAGACTTTTGTAAGTCTTTAGCTGACACTCTGGGATTCTTCTTCACCTCATTGAGCAGTCTGCGCTGTGCTCTTGCAGTCATCTTTACAGGACGGCCACTCCTAGGGAGAGTAGCAGCAGTGCTGAACTTTCTCCATTTATAGACAATTTGTCTTACCGTGGACTGATGAACAGCAAGGCTTTTGGAGATACTTTTATAACCCTTTCCAGCTTTATGCAAGTCAACAATTCTTAATCGTAGGTCTTCTGAGAGCTCCTTTGTGTGAGGCATCATTTACATCAGGCAATGCTTCTTGTGAAAACCCAGAACTGGTGTGTGTTTTTTATAGAACAGGGCAGCTGTAACCAACACCTCCAATCTCATCTAATTGATTGGACTCCAGTTGGCTGACACCTCACTCCAATTAGCTTTTGGAGATGCCATTAGTCTAGGGGTTCACATACTTTTTCCACCTGCACTGTGAATGTTTACATGGTGTGTTCAATAACAACATGGTAACATTTAATTCTTTGTGTGTTATTAGTTTAAGCAGAGTTCGATTGTCTATTGTTGTGACTTAGATGAAGATCAGATCACATTTTATGACCAATTTGTGCAGAAATCCATATAATTCCAAAGGGTTCACATACTTTTGCTTGCAACTGTATGTTGCTGAGGTGGCTACAAGCAGAGACATGAGAGCTGGCAAAGCCAAAATTTTACCATCTTCCTTTCAAGGATCTCCTCGAAATATGAGAGAAAGATACAATGATGCTATGGCTATTGTCACCAAATTTTGCAAACCCGATTTATTTCTTACATTTACATGTAATCCCCAATGGCCAGAAATTGCACAAAATGTACTTCTTGGCCAAAGTCCTTCCGAAAGACCAGATTTAGTAGCCAGAGTTTTTAAGATTAAATTAAATGAATACGTGACATCACTATAAGTCACTTATTTGGCAAATGTCTTGCTTATGTATATACCATTGAATTTCAAAAAAGAGGCCTTCCACATGCACATCTTCTCATAATAGTTCAAGAAAAAGATAAATTAGATACTTCTGACAAAGTGGATGCAGTCATTGTTGCTGAACTACCAGATCCAGAACTATATGGTAGACTATATGAAATTGTTACTCATCGCATGATTCATGGACCCTGTGGTGATCTTAATCCACAATCACCATGTATGGAAAATCATAAATGTTCCAAAGAATTTCCAGAAGATTATAGAGACAAAACCTATGCCAATTGTGATGGCTATCCACTTTATAAAAGAAGAGAAGGAGACAGTGCCATTATTTGTGGCAAAAAAGTTGACAATAGATATATAGTACCCTACAATCCACATTTACTCGTGAAGTATAACTCACACATTAATGTAGAAGCCTGTACTTCCATCAAATCCATTAAATATGTGTACAAATATATTTACAAAGGCTATGATGCAGCTACTGTAGTCGTCAAAAGTGTAGACAACCATGAAAGTAGTGAGTTATTACATGATGAACGTGCATATCATGTAGATGCTCGCTATGTCAGTGCGCCAGAAGCTATGTGGCGGCTTTTAAAATTTGAAATGCATGATAGATCACATGCAGTGTATAGATTAGCAGTACATTTTCCATAAATACATTTAGTGTATTTCCATGCTGGAAATGAAAGTAATGCATTGGCCCAAAGTTAACTTCGTCACACTACACTAACTGCATGGTTTGAATTAAATTCCACAGATTCAGAAGCAACACAATTCTTATATATTGAAATTCCATATCACTATGTTTTTGTGAATGGATTAGAAAAAGCAGAGGAAATAAAATAATCACAAGAATTTACACGGTCAGTCCAAGAGCTGTTGAACGTTTTTGCTTACGAATATTACTTTTAAATGTTCCTGGAGCACAAAGTTTTGAACACTTTAGAACTGTTAATGACATAGTATATGAATCCTTCGATTTAGCTGCAAGACATAGAAACTTGCTAGCTGATGATACAGAATGTGAAAGATGTTTAGAAGAAGCAGCACAATGTCAAATGCCACGGCAGATGAGAGAAAAAAATGCATTTATTTGTATCTTCTCAAATGCTCCAAATGCATTAGCTTTGTGGGACACATTTAAAAGTAATATGGCTGAAGACTTTATGCGACGATACAATGAACCGATTGCACACTTAAAAGCGTTAATGGAAATCCAAGAAGTATTTTTAACTAATGGATTAAGTTGTGCAAGTTTTAATTTGCCTTATCCAGGTCTTATAGATGACATAAACTTTGAAGACTATGACATTCAACTACAAGTAGAAAGAACAGAAGAAAGACTTGCAACTTTAAATACGTTACAATTGCAAGCATTTAATGCCATTAAAAATGCAATAGATGATGACATGGTCACAGAGCGTTATTTCTATCTTGATGGACCTTGCGGATCAGGAAAAACTTATCTATATAATTTATTAATGAGTTCTGTATGAGCAAAAGGTCAAATAGCACTGCCGTTTGCCACTACTGGAATTGCTGCACTTTTGTTAGAAGGTGGAAGAACTGTACATAGTGGCTTTAAACTGCCAGTGCCTATTTTAAAAACCTCTGTGTCAGATATTCGCATGACATCATTACAAGCAAAGAAATTGAAAAAAAGTAAATTAATTATAATAGATGAGGCCACAATGATGTCATGCTATGCCCTCCAATGTATTGACCGTTTTCTTCGTGAAGTCATGGATAATATTTTTCCATTTGGTGGAAAGGTAATGTTGTTAGGTGGCAATTTTAGACAAACATTACCTGTCGTTGTACATGGAAATCGAACTGACATTATCGAAACCTGTATAAAGTCAAGAACACTATGGAAACATTTTACCCATCTTCAACTGCAACAAAACATGAGATCAGAAGGCCAAACTGATTTCAATGATTGGCTTATTAAAATTGGAGAAGGCAGAACAGAAAAAATACCACATTTACCTGACGACACTGTGCAGATCCCACCTCATATGATTTGTCACCAAGATATTATATCGGCTATATTTGAAGGTAGCATAAATAACCAGGAATATTCAGAGCTTGCCTACTAAGTCATACTAACGTGTAAAAATAAGGATGCATTAATCCTCAATAATGAAATCTTTAAAAAAATGAATGCACCACAAAGAAATTATCACAGTGCTGATTCTGTACTTGCTGATGACAATAAAAGTCAGGCTAACTTTTCCACTGAGTTCATAAACTCACTAACTCCTTCTGGTATGCCACCACATATTTTGCAGCTAAAGAAAGGTGCAATTGTCATGTTACTGCGAAATATGAACCCAAAAAAATGCCTATGCAATGGGACAAGATTAATTGTTCAACAATTAAAGGACCATTTTATAGATGCTTTTAAATTTTAACTGGTACCCATAAAGGAGAGAGAGTTTTCATACCAAGAATAGATTTAGCACCAAGTGAAAGTAGTCTCCCTTTTATACATCAAAGAAGAATCTTTAACTTTTCATTAAAGAAATAAAAGCCATGCAATTTTTTTTTAAAAGCAAATGCAAAAATATAAAAAAACACAATATAGAGAACCACTTTTCCAAAGACCAAACTATATGTGCGATTTAAAACAATTACTATAGCAACAAACAAAGGTCAACCATTCAAAAATACAAATCAATAAACAATTCAGTCATAATTAATGGAAGTACTGTTTATATATAATTAGCCTCACAAAACACTTGCCTTGCATTATTTTCACAAATTATGTTAAAATTAATTAACTATGTCACTGTTTCTAATGTTACAAGTTTGAAAAAAATGTCAAGTTCCTTACTTAGAGAGATAAAAAAGTTAAAGTTTAAAAAAATATACTTTCAAGTTTCTTAATTAGACATATTACAAAGTTCATGTTAAGAGGTCAACCACGTTTTAAATCACAGCAACAAACAAAGGTCAACCATTGAAAAATACAAATCAATAAACAATTCAGTCAGAATTGATGGAAGTATACTGTTTATGGATGATTAGCTTCACAAAACACTTGCCTGGCATTATTTTTACAAATTATGTTAAAATGTTAATTAACTATGTTACTGTTTCTAATGTTACAAGTTTGAAAAAAAAAATTAATGTTCCTTACTTAGACAGATAAGACAGTTCAAGTTTCAAAAAATATACTTTCAAGTTCCTTACTTAGACATATTACAAAGTTCATGTTAAGAGCTCAACCACGTTTTAAGTCACAATGTACATGTTGTCTTTTATGTTAAACATTAATCCAGGGAGTAATCTGATTGCCAGTTCATGGGGTCAGGAAGGAATTAATTGTTTTCCCTCTCTGATACAATTGGGTAAGTTTCAAGGAGGGTTTTTACTGTTTGCTTTCCTCTGGATTCAATGTATATTTAAGTTAACAATTCTTGAGATAGAACTTGCATGTTAAAAAAACATTACCTCAAGTTTACAATATTTATTGATTTAAAGTTCAACTGTTCTTACATTCAAATGTTAATACTTTTAATACAAAATGCTTTAACAGTTACTGTGCACCAAGAGAACATTTTAGAAAAATAAACATGTTTAATATCACAATACTACTTATTTCATCATAACTAAAATCTTACAAGTGTCAAATACGTATATTAATAACTAAACAACTTTCCAAACATACACATCTCATTGCTGTCATTTTTTGACGGGCAAGTCGCTAGTATGTTATAACTATAGTCTCAGTCGGTCCAATCTGTGAACTTCAGTATTTGGGGGTGGGGGGTTTTAAACCATTTGTTTTATATTTTTTTAAGAAAAATCTGATCATGATGTTGATATAAACGTAAAAAAATGGACACCGGTTATCCAGCATGCTTCGATTATCTGGCATGCTCAAAGTCCTGTAAATCAGGTTAATCGGGTAGAGCCACCAGATCCCTCACTGCCACCCTTAAACCCGTGTGCTCTTGTAGTAACACGAGGGAAAGTGGAGAGGCGTGAGGCTGTGCAGGGTTTGTGCAGGGATGCTCAGGGATTCAATTTGGGGACTGACTGACAGAGGAAGCAGTCAGTTCATTGCAGTTCATTGCAGGAGGGAGACTTCGGCATTAATGGAGATGCCGGATTATCTGATCCCGCATAATCAGTGTCCAACCTGAATTCTTATATGTTTACATAAACACTGAAGTCTAAGATGGACGGCAATATGAAATCTTGGCTCAATCTTCTTAATCAAATTCTTAATCAAATTTGAAATCGAATAATTATAGGACTCACTTTCTTGTTGGAAAGTTTAGCCCTTACCTGGGCCTCCAAAATATATGTTTTATAATTGGTGTTTATCACTTGCTCACAATTTTATTTACTCTAAAATTGTGACTGAATTTTAAATAATTAGATGTTTTTTTTCAACGTTTTCTTTGCCATTTTTAAGAAAATAGATAAGGAAACTTCACAGGTAATAAGAGAGAAATACAGTCACAATCAGTGGTGCTGTTCTTTTGTGCGTCTATAGCTATTTCCCCTATTTCGTGTATGCTGCTACTACAGTGACCAGGGGCAGATCTACCACCAGTGCAGCCATTGCACCAGGGTCCTTGCTCTGTGAAGGGCCCCTCAGCAGCATCATTCACCCCCCAAAAAACCCCAGGGCCCCTTGTCACACTATTCACCCCGCTTTCTCTTCCCATTGCTTACAGGTTGGCATCTGAGGGGGTTGGGGGAGTGAATGGTGCTGCTGAGGGGGCCTGGGGGTATTGGGGGTGAATATGGCTGCTGAGGTGCTTGGTGGGGGGGGCTGTTTTTTTTGGGGGGGGGGTAAGTGATCCTCTGGGAGGTTTGGGTGAATATGATATCTGAGGGGGTTATGGGGTGAATTTTGCTGCTGAGGAAGGCCTGGCGGTGTTGGGGGTGAATGTGGCTGCTGAGGGGTTTGGGGAGACCCTGTTCTTTTTAGGGGAGGGTAAATAAAGCTGCTGAGGGGGGTTTGGGGGGTGAATGGTGCTCCTGAGTGGCCCTGGGGGGTTGGGTAGTGAATATTGCTGCTAAGGGGGCCCTGGGTGGTTAATATGGCTGCCGAGGGGTTGGGGGTGAATGGTGCTGATGAGGGGACCTGGAGGGTGAATAGTGCTGCTGAAGGTGAAAAAAAATATTTTTTACAAGAAAATGTAGTTTTATATATATATATATATATATATTTATATGTGTGAGTATATTTATATGGCACTGAAGGGTGAGCCGGGGGGTGGGGTCTGCCACTGACAGTGACCCTCACTAAATACTGTTTGCTTTGATCACCTATATTTATGCCAGTTGTTGTAATCCTGACATAACTTTTATGTCAAAGTGTGCTGTATTTTGCTGTTCTACCATGAAATATTATCCATCACAGTCTCTGCTATCCATTATTCAATCATTTGGAATAGCAACAATGTCACTTCCATTAACACTGGTTAATGCACTAATAAAATATTAATGTCTGTAGTTCCTGCAAAATATTATATTCTTCTGGCACCTTCTTCTAACTGAAAATACTAAATTCACTGAAATGCCCCTTTTACTGCATTACAAGTCAATCTGTAACATGTGAACTTACTTGTCATTCTTCTATATAGGACAATTTCACAGAGCTTTCTAGTTAAGATAGGGTAGATATGTCAGTAAAAAATCAATTCTTAATTTCACCAAAGTTACAATTGATGTTGAGTGTCCTGTAATTACCTGTCTGTGCCCTATATGGATTTTTTTATGAGGTCCAGTTACGTTTACAGCTATGTGAAACTACTCATTTAATACTAGGTAAGTACTATTGCGCTCATATCTATGTTTATGCCTCTAATTTTTTATGTAAATTTTTCACTTCAAATAACTTTGATATCTCCCCTTTACCCTTACTGTAAAAAAGAATAAACAAAGATTTCCCCCCCCCCCCCCCCCTCTTTTTCTATGTTTAATGTAAGTATATTAATGTAATATTAAAATTGTGCACGTGTCTCCCAATTATCTCATGTTTTTCGTGTACCATCATCTTAAATCTATTGTAACTGTCAATTGCTGATGTCAGCCACCCAACTATTGCGATTACAAGATAAGGAGAGTTGGAGAACGTGCAGAGACTTGGATTGGTCAAACCACATTACTGGGATGTCTTCAAAAAGTATAAAAGACACTGTTTTATCTGATTGTGTGCCCGCCAGCTGAATTACTTTGAAAGTTCTAAAACTCTGTCACTTTGTTTTGTAATCCTGCTTCATTGTACAATAATCTATTTAATTTGGACCAGTTGTTTCACGTACCTTATTTCCTCAACATTAGCAACTATAAAGTCATACTCCAATCCAAACTCAGCAATTTCCCACCATGTAGTACCATCTTGTATCCATTCTCATAACTTCCACATTTAACCAACCCATTATCCATGCTCTCATGAACAAGCTACTTCCATATCAGTATGTATGCCCACTAATATATTTACAATCCCTCATCTGGTTCTTGTTCATTCCCTCAATATCATTATTATGATGGCCACTACTTATTTCATTAGTAAATATCCTTCTGAGTCACTATCCCTTTAATATCTTTCTCTATTAGCATACTGTCCATTACCTTTATTCCGGTAGTTGGTTGCTTACAGCATTTGCATATAATTCTAGGATTAGCCAAACTGTTTCAATCAGTTAAATAATTGATGTCACTAATACTAAAATAATAAATGCTACGGCATTGACAAACATATACTTTTCTTGTCAGTTTCACAACAAGAATTCCTTTTTTTCTAGTTTAATAAATAAACTCCTTAGATTTGAAAATATCTTACAAATCATAACTCACTGAGATGTACCTGACAACTAATTGTGCACTTACAGTATTAAACCATAGGGGTTATTTGTGATCATTTCCATGCTGTGAAAGTCAAAATGATAACAGCAAGACTTTTCTTGTAATAAATCTTTCCTTTTTCGCAGAATTGTTAGTTTTGTAGCAAGGAGGCATTTTTAAACAGTCCATCCATATTCATGTCCATGCTTTTAATCTTGGTATTTGCATTTTAATCTCAACACTGTTTAAGATAAAAACATGGATAGCAAACCTGTATGACTAGGGGGGTATTTTATTCAGTTTTTACCAAGTATACATTAGGCAATTTTATTATATTCTATTACTTTTAGAAATTTTAGAAATCCAGATTGATGTGCTAAAGGAGCATTAATAGCCTTATTAAATTGCGATTTGGCCAATTTAATAGGGCTATATATAAGCACAGAGGATATTTTTGTTACAGAAGCTTTTAGTTAGTGAGCTTCTATCCAAAAGCAAAGTCTACACTAACTAAAAACTTCGATAAAAAAATTATGCTCTGTGCTTATATAGAGGACTATTCAATGGACCAAATCACAATTTAATAAGGCTGTAAAAGTGTTGCAGAGATTTCAAAATGTGCTTTAGCTCACTACAAATTGCTTTTGGAATAAAGCAATAAAAAAAAATTTTACTTGTAAAAATAACATTTGAAAAATAACTGTGCAATCACATTCTGCACAGAGTTTTTCAGTGTGCTAGGTATGTGTTACTCCCTGTATAACTTTTCTATCACAATATAATCCTATTTAATTCTCTAACACATTTGACATGTAACTATCCACTGAATATTATTAAAATCCCCAGATATATCTACACTTATATAAAAAAAAAACAGCTAGACCTGGTCTGGATTAGCTGCAGAACTAAATCACTCAGGACAAGGTATACAACAACAACAAAAATCCCTCAAGATACACAATAAGTAAAAAGAACATCCTGCGAGCAAAGTCACATATGAGGGTGAGCACAAAGTCAGAAAAGTCTAATCTGAAAATCACATATATAGTTGTCAGCAATGCGGTTAGTTGCTAACGCTTGCAAAGCGAGGGCAGCAGTTGCTGGCAAGGAGCGCCATAGGCGCTCATCCCTACGACCCCCTACGACTTTCGGACCCCAAATGGGGACCCTCGCGAAGTGCCCCACACCCCCTTACAAACTACCACACAAGCGGGAGTTAAAAAAACTAAAACAATCACGCAATCACTAACTACGGACTTACACAAAAAATATGAGCCGCAGGACTTAGAAAAAAAAAATTGCGGACTTACACAAACACATTTACGACCCGTGGGACTTAGAAAAAAAAACATTACGGACTTGCAAAAATACGACTTTAATGGACAACCCGCGTACAGCGGAAAATATTAAAAAACACAAAAATACACACAAAAATACAATAAAAACCTTACACACACCAAGGGGGGACACCCAGGACCTCTGCAACACTGCTTAATCCTCAAATTCGGTCACATTTACAAACTTTAGACACTCGAAAAACCCCTAAGCAAGAGAAAAAATGGCTGTCGAAAAAACGAAAACGAGGCTACACGACCACTAAAGCCGCTAAATACCACAAAGCAAATACGGCTTTTCCTGTACGACCTACAACATACACCATTAGCAAGGAAGCTAAATCATACAAACCCAGCTACCACATACACATTCGCCGCCATTTTACAACGCTAACTTACAAAATGCGGAAGTACCCAGCTACACCAACGGCTTCCCCTCGCGCACGCAGCCTATTTACACTACACACTTCACACATTGCTGACACTTACACCTCAGCTCGACAACAGTGCAAACCTACATTGTACGCTGCAGGAACATCAAAACAGATTGTCAGCTCTTCAGCATAATGCTTCCTGCATATATTACTTACAAATAGGTAAAGTATATTAATTTATCACTTATTTAATTAGCATAAAAAAATACATATACACACAAAAAAAAAAAAAAACGCAAAAGCCATTCACCGCGCGCCTCCCAACGAGCACCAAAGCTGCTCATAGCACACAAACTACACCAGGGCACAGCCTTGCAATAAGTGCAAAAAGCAAATCAGCGACGACCTTACAATGACAGCAAAAGCGACAATGATAAAAAAAAATACAACCAAGAGGCTCGCAATGGAAGCCGAAGGCGCTCATTGCGAGCCACGCGATAAGCACTGAAGGCGCTCAGCGCGAGGCTGGCAATGAGCGCCAAAGGTTCTCAGACTACCAAAAATTTTTATATCTGTGGCAAACAGCATTACCTGCCTTACAATTTTATTGCCCCGTCATTTTTGACGGGCAAGACGCTAGTAGTCTAATAAATGCTATTATTGTATTAATGTCTGGACTAAAAGGAGTCCTCCATTTAGGATATAATAATGGGATCCTCCATTGAGGGATGTTTTCTATTCCAAGGCTTGCAGCTTGTTAGAGGAGCAATGTTCACTTTAAATTATCCAAAATCATGGAATAGATAAAAGGTGTGGGGGAAAGATGTGCACTGCGCCTCTGATCATGCAAATCAATTCCATTTATATAAAACAATACCAACATAAAATGAATAAAAACATTCACATTTTCATACCACCCAACATGAGGTATTTAATCGGCATGAATAGGTTCCACATAAGGAGTACTTGATAGAAGACTGTTGGAGGCTTGAGTCTATGTTCATTTAAGTATTTGAATACAGTAGACTCTCAGTTAACCTGTATTCATGGGGATTGGTAGATTATTTAAAGCACAGTATTCAATTTTTTGGGGGTTGCTTGAGTTCTTCTTAACTGAGAGTCTACTGTATATGGATGATATACTGTAATAGCTTACTTTGTAAAGGGACAGCAAAATTCCAGTTCATCACAAACACAGTAGTACTATGGAGCCTTTCTCAGTGATTCAGGGCACAGCTGTATTAATCCAGGAAGGACATATGAGGTAGCTCAATTCCATTTTAAATAAATCACACTGAATATTAGCAGCTTTCTCAATGATAAATAAAATATATATATACATAAATACAAATACAAAATATGACTTCCATATGGGGCAGCTTTAAGGTGAGTTAGTATGTGTAGATCTGGTAGAGAGGAATGTTGGCTGAAAGGCAAGCAGAAGAGTTTACATGTGAGGGGAAGGAGAGATGGGGGTGGAGAAATGGGAAGGAGAGAGTGTTTCCACAAAGATACAGTGCCTTGCAAAACGATTTACCCCCTTTGACTGTTTACCTATTTTGTTACATTACAGCCTTGGTGAAGTGAAATGAGAAAAATAAATACAAAAAAATATTTTTTAGAAATAGAAAACAGAAAATTGGCATGTGTGTAAGTATTCACCCCCTTTGTTATGAAGCCAATTACCTTCAGAAGTCACATAATTAGTGAAATCATGTCCACCTGTGTGCAATCTAGGTGTCACATGATCTGTCATTACATATATACACCTTTTTTGAAAGCCTGCAACACCTAAGCAAGAGGGTCAGGGTTAGGTTATAAAAAAATATACAAATCTTTGATGATCCCCAGGAGCACCATCAAATCTATCATAACCAAATGGAAAGAACATGGCACAACAGCAAACCTGCCAAGAGACGGCCGCCCACCAAAACTCATGGACTGGGCAAGGAGGGCATTAATCAGAGAGGCAGCACAGAGTCCTAAAGTAACCATGGAGGAGCTGCAGAGTTCCACAGCAGAGACTGGAGTATATGTACATAGGACGACAATAAGCCGTACTCTCCATAGAGTTGGGCTTTATGGCAGAGTGGCCAGAAGAAATCCGTTACTTTCAGCAAAAAAAAAAAAAATGTATGGAGGAAGGTGCTCTGGTCTGAGGACACTACAGTTGAACTTATCGGCCATCAAAGAAAACACTATGTCTGGCGCAAACCCAACACATCACATCACCCAAAGAACACCATGCTGTGGGGATGTTTTCAGCAGCCGGAACTGAGAAACTGGTCAGAGTTGAAGGAAAGATGGATGGTGCTAAATACAGGGATATTCTTTTGCAAACCTGTACCACTCTGTGCGTGATTTGAGGCTAGGACGGAGGTTCACCTTCCAGCAGGGCAATGACCCCCAAACACACTGCTAAAGAAACACTTGAGTGGTTTAAGGGGAAACATGTAAATGTGTTGGAATGGCCTAGTCAAAGCCCAGACCTCAATCCAATAGAAAATCTGGGGTCAGACTTAAAGATTGCTGTTCACAAGCAAAAGCCATCCAACTTGAAGGTGCTGGAGCAGTTTTGCAAGTAGGAATTGGCAAAAATCCCAGTGGTAAGATGTGGCAAGCGCATAGAGACTTATCCACAGCGACTTGGAGTGAAAAAAAAGGTGGCTCTACAAAGTATTGACTTTAGGGGGATGAATAGTTATGCACATTGACTTTTTCTGTTATTTTGTCCTATTTGTTGTTTGCTTCACAATAAAAAATAAAAAAACATCTTCAAAGTTGTGGGCATATTCTGTAAATTAAATGATGCAAATCCTCAAACAATCCATGTTAATTCCAGGTTGTGAGGCAACAAAACACGAAAATGCCAAAGGGGTGAATAATTTAGCAAGGCACTGTAATAGGGTAGGCAACAGAGGAGTTTAAGTAGGGCAATGCATAAAATCTATTTAAGAACAATTTAAAGAAAAAGAGACTATCTCTTAAAATATCATAAAATAAGTATTAATATTAATAAATTTGTATGTCCTTTTTATTCAGAAAAAGATACAAGCCCTTTTTAATATTATCTATTGAATCTGTTGCCACAACCTCCTTTTGTAACAAACCATTTCTTTTCTTTAAGGTGAAATTACTTTTCTTGTAGCCTTAATAAATAAATTGTGTAAATCATTAAAATAAAGATTCACCTCACACAGCCTTATACTGGCTCTGAATGCAGAGGCGGAGTTATATCCAGTGTAAGGCACCGGGTGCCTGCCTTGGGGTGCCCATCTAAATCTGCCATAGCATGCCGCAGCCCCTCACGGCTCCCATGACCCTCCTGCATGCCTCATGCAGCCACCCACGGTTCTCCCACGGCCCCCAGCAGGAGTGCTGTGTCTGCAAGAGCCCAAGTGCAGCCTGTGTAAGAGCCAATCTGTATCCTGTATCTGTAAGAACCAATGTGCAGACTGTGTCTGCAAGAGCCAATGTGTCTATAAGAGCCAATGTGCAACCTGTTCCTGTAAGAGCTAATATGCATCCTGTATCTGTAAGAGCAAATGTGTAGCCTGCACCTGTAAGAGCCAGTATGCAGCCTGTGCCTGTAAGTGCCAATGTGCATCCTGTACCTGTAAGAGACAATGTGCATCTGCGCTAGTAAGAGCCAATGTGTATGCTATGTCGGTAAGAGCTAATGTACAGCCTGTGTCTGTAAGAGCCAATCTGCAGACTGTGGTTATAAGAACCAAAGTTGCCTGTAAGAGCCAATGTGCATCCTGTATCTGTAAGAGCCAATATGCAGCCTGTGTAAGTGTCAATGTGCACCTTGTGCCTTTACGTGCCAACATGCATCCTGTGCCTGTAAGAGCCAATGTTCATCCTGTGCCAGTAAGAGCCAATCTGCAGCCTGTGCCAGTAAGTGCCAATGTGCAGCCTGTGTCTGTAAGAGCCAATGTATGGCCTGTGTCTGTAAGAGCCAATCTGCAGCCTGTGTCTGTAAGTGCCAATGTGTAACCTGTGTTTGTAAGAGCCAATATGTAGCCTTCGCTTACAAGAACCAAAGTTCCAAGCAATAACCTCATCTTATTGGGTCCTCAAGTCCTCTCAGTACAGTTAAAGGGAAGTTACATTCTATGTTATTTGATGTAATTATTATTTTTATTTATGTTTGTTTAGTTTTAAGGTTTTGTATAAAAAAACAAGACCATCAGTTCAAACTAAAATGTGAAAAATCTGGGGTCCTGATCAAATTATTTCAATTGACATTGATCAGTATGGGAAATGCTTGTTTGGAACTCATCCTGTTGTCTGGAACAGATTAATAAATAATATATAATGTGTGTATATATATATATATATATATATATATATATATTTATATATATATGTGAGTTGATGCTGGAAGGGGGCCGGGAAGTGCAGGAAAAAATTACCCCCGCTCCCTGCTGGCACTAGCCTGCATATATTTAGGTAGGGCAATCTACAGACAACAAGCCTGTTTTAGTTAGCCTTCATATCTCAGTCCCACCATTTCCTGTATTCATTTTATTGACCTTATCTTTCATTTTCTAGCTTTCCGATGCCCTTTTATGAAGTGGTTGCCAAAATTATCATATTACAAATGTGGTCTTACCTGGCTTTTATATAGTATATATATATATATATATATATATATATATATATATATATAGACTTATGAGTGCCGCCAGCATTGCTGCATTGGTTGAAGGGGTGGGGGGTCAGCCTGTCAGTGCTCAGACCATATGCTGCACACTGCATCAAATTGGTCTGCATGGCTGTCGTCCCAGAAGGAAGCCTCTTCTAAAGATGATGCACAAGAAAGCCTGCAAACAGTTTGCTGAAGACAAGCAGACATGTCTTCTGGTCGGATAAGACCAACATAAACTTATTTGGTTCAGATGGTGTCAATCGTGTGTGGCGGTGAGGAGTACAAAGACAAGTGTGCCTTGCCTACAGTAAAGCATGGTGGTGGGAGTGTCATGGTCTGGGCCTGCATGAGTGCTGCTGGCACTGAAGAGCTACAGTTCATTGAGGGAACCATGAATGCCAACATGTACTGTGACATACTGAAGCAGAGCATGATCCCCTCACTTTGGAGACTGGGCAGCAGGGCAGTATTCCAACATGATAATGACCCCAAACATACCTCCAAGATGACCACTACCTTGCTAAAGAAGCTGAAGGTAAAGGTGATAGACTGGCCAAGCATGTCACCAGACCTAAACCCTATTGAGCATATGTGGGGCATCCTCTAATGGAAGATGGGGGAGTGTAAGGTCTCTAATATCCACCAGCTCAATGATGTCATGATGGAGGAGTGGAAGAGGACTCCAGTAGCAACCTGTAAAGCTCCAGTGAACTCCATGCCCATGAGGGTTAGGGCAGTGCTGGAAAATAATGGTGGTCACACAAAATATTGACACTTTGGCCCAATTTGGACAATTCCACTTAGGGGTGTACTCACTTTTGTTGCTAAAGGTTTAGACATTAATGGCTGTGTGTTTAGTTATTTTGAGGGAACAGCAAATTTACACCGTTATACAGGTTGTACACTTACTACTTTACATTGTAGCAGAGTGTCATTTCTTCAGTGTTGTCACATGAAAAGATATAATAAAATATTTACAAAAATGTGTACTCACTTTTGTGAGATACTGTACATTAGGGATTTTGATTGAGCTCTGCATTGTCCCTCAAAGTCCTACATAATCTTATCCCTGCCATCTTTCTCATATTGAGAATAGTGGGTGCCTGATCTATTTTGTCGGGCTTGTTGGCTCTCTCCTGATTGGTCTCTCAGCCGGTTACCTGGATCAATATCAGAGGCAGTGACGTTGGCCCTCGAGGAATAGGTCCGCCCATCCTTAGTGAAAAATTGAAATCAGTTTACTGGCATCTTGGCGATTGGTTCCCTGCCAGGCAATCACAGCCCTCCAATGAACGCCTTCTTGTCATTGGTTGCCCCGGTTTTGGCATGAAATTCAAAGATGCTTTATGAAAGTTGTACAACCTGTTTTTCAAGCTTTCTCTTTTTTAACCCCTATAAATGCACCATATTTGCCCTAATGAAGTGATATAGCAGTTTTGGACTACACACAGACTCTTTGTAGGACTCTTTGTAGGTCCAATGCCCTTTTTATTTAACAGCAAGATCTTCCTCCAGTGGGTCTCCTGTGAATCCTGGTGAGCTAAGCACCCGGAGCCATCTGGAGCAGGTGGACCCATGTCATCACAGAGTTCTTACCATGTATACAACAATGGATGACATTCACATTCTTGCTCATCTTATTCAAAATGGCCATAAAGTTTGCTCTCTTATACCACGGCACTTTCAAGGTTTTACTCAGACAAGGTATAAAATCTTCGGAAGATGTTCAGTTAAATTCCCTTTCTTTCTCTAATTAAGCACACTTACAGCAGAGGCACTGGGTCACACCAGGCTATGCTGAAACTTTCTGTTTGTCAAGAATGTTTTTTGTGGCATTACTATGCCAGGATATCTATTTCAGGCACTTAGGGCCTGATTCAAATGTGTTTTGGCGAATTGAATAGGGCTCTATATAAGCACATATCATATTTTTTTTTACAGAAGTTTTTAATTAGTGAACTTCTATCCAAAAGCAAGGTCTTGTCTTCACTAACTAAAAACGTCTGTAAAAAAAATATGCTCTGTGCTTATATAGAGCCCTATTCAATTGGCCAAATCACATTTGAATGAGGCCCTTAGTGTCTTCATGTTTTTTTCTTCCATTCTGTTATTGTACTGTACCTCGTTTTTGTGCATTTTTAATGCTACTTATTGCTGTTTTAGTAGTTGTGCTTTCTCTTTAGTGAACGTTTAGTAATGGCACATGTGGAGTTTATTTTACAAAACCAAAATGCACCATATTCCATACATATAATTTCAGAGGATGGATATTACGCATTAAATAACACTCATTGCAATGAATTGCAAATTATTGCTATTATGTGCATTTTTATTTCATGAATAACTGGGACCTTTTCTGTGTTACTTATGAAGACGTATAAATAATCAATGTTTATTAAATGCCTGAGTTACTGTCCATCTCAGGAGTTTCAAAGTTCAGGGTATGGTAGTTTGGTACATTTATCATTTAGAAACTGATGTTCAGTTTGCTGCAGAGAGTATTTTACAGTATAATCAAGGGACGGATAGTTATTTTGTAATAAATCTCAAATCACTCATATTAGACTGTATAGAAACCTCTTAAGTAGCAGAAATTGTGTGGAAGACAAGCCATAGTGTCCATCTGTTGCACTCCATGGTGCCTACAAACCAAATTAGAAATGATTTAGGGAAGCATAAACAGCTGATAAAACAATGTGGAATTCTCTACTGGTTTATATTTATGATACAGTGCTCATATTTGGAGTTTCTGTGCCATGAGTAAGAAGATAATAACCAAGTATCTGGCAGTATCAAGTTAAAATTGCTGCCTACATATTTATTGTATTTGTACTATATTTGTAAGCATTAATTAAATCTAAGTACATATTTCCTGAGGATTGGGATAGTAACATTGTTCATATTTAATGAACAATGCAGTAGGTTTCTTTAGTTTAAATTTTAGTCAAATGCTCTCTCTGGCAAGATGCCCCCATGGATACTTTGCTATTTTATTTTTCAAACTTACTTTTATAAAATATAAAAAAGAGAGTCATTAGAAAAACAAAGCATTGAGGCTCTAATAAAATATTGATTTCATTCCCCATGTGCCTCTAGTGCTGTACAGTTTTGAAAACTGATATTTATTGATGTTTTATACAGTAAAAGAGAGCCCTGAATCTAGAAGACAAAAGAGAATGCGTTAAAAAAGGTTTTCACAGTAGAATTAAGAACCAAGTAGGGAATACTGAAAGTACAAGACATCTAAAAATAATGTAATTAAAATGATCTGTATACATTGAAAGCATGATCACAAAATGTAACACTAGCTTAATGTCTGAGACGACCTTCCTAAAAGATGGGCTATTGGTGTTCTACAATATTTTGAAAAAAAGATATTGATTTATTCAGATATTGCACCAATTTATAACATGTGCATGTAAAGAATAGCTAAGAAGACATTTAGATTCTATGTTAATCCATGTTTCTGATACACGAAATAGTTTTATCCATCTTGTATGATTAATTGATATTAATACTAAATTTCAGATCTATCGGAATATATTTACAGTATCTCACATTCTTTGTAGAGATAACACTTTTTAGTGGGCAAACTAAAAATAAATCATAGCACAGAGAATTCAGGGCTCCAGACTATTCTTCTTCAAATAGAACCTCAAAAATTGTGGGCTTATTTTTTTAGCTGATCTAAAGCATTTTCATGTTTAAAATATGTCACAGGTTGCTCCAAGATTAATATAGAAGTATTTACAGCAGAAATTACAGCAAGTACTGGGTTAATTTATGAAGCATATTCAATAAAAATATATATGTCACCCATCAATATACACAATACAACCACACTTATTTAAACTTTAATGCTAAAAATGTAGCCATTGATTGCTTCGAAAACACTATCCTGGTTAGTACTGTAGACCCCAAAAAGTATTATATTTATAGAGTCCCTACTTCCTCTTAAACCCAATTAATTAACAGATTTCATCCCTTAACTTATTTATTCAAAGCTCAGACTTCCTGTTAGCCCAATAATGTCCATCCACATTACTCACTGGATAAACTATTTAAATCAAAGAACTTCAGTTACCTACTTGGTATTGCTTTATATATATATATATATATTGTTACCTTTTCTGTTGTGTCTATTCATCAAGTTTATTAACTTTACAAGTTGCGTTAAGCTGGACATCTTGACTTTGCAAAGCCCTGCTACCCATTAGTACTTTAGCAGGCCTAGGGCCTCATTCAATTAGGGGCCATAACTCGATTGCAAATCGTTGATTTGCTGAGATCGAGTTACATCCTCGCGTAGCTCTATGCTTACGCTGCTATACAATTGTCCGTCACCGCAAATCAGTCCCCCTTCCCGCTAATCGCAAACCATGCTATCGGCAGTAAGAGATGGGGGGTGCTTGAACAGGATCGCGGTCGCAAGGCCGTAACTCATGTTTCAAGCCTCCAAGGTCGGAGAACTGTAAATGTAAATATAAATTCAAGACAGCACTGTAAATGATGGGGTGAACATTAGGATTAAAAGCACAACATTCTCGAGCTTGCACATCGCCAAAATACAATACATTATTTCACATTGATTAGGGATATTTTGCGCCCGCAACTCTTGCAGCCACGAAAAATCAAAGGATTTGACGCAATTAAGCTGCGAACGAACAATTCGCAATGGATCACAGCTCGTAAGACATAACCCGATCGGAGCCCGCAAATGTAGGCAATTAAATAGCAAAGTAGCTTGCAATCCCCACTTGTGGCCACGTTTCTGAAAAATGTAGCAAAAGAATGAGGCCACTAGTTTTTTTGAGGCCATTCTATGGGCCTCATTCAATTGCTACTTACTACAAAAAGTAGCAGTAAGTGGAGGTTGCAAGTTACTTCCCTATTCAATTGCCTGCTACTTGCATGCTCCGATCGCGTTACTTGCTGCGTGCTACTTTGCCTTACTGAAAAGTAGCAATTTACATCCCTCTAAGCCTTTGATCTTTCAAGGCCGCAAGAGTCCTGAGCGCATAAAATTGCCACTTTACTATTCAATTGCTCTACTTTACCCTCCCGTCAAGCCTGTAAATGGCTAAACACCAACAACAGATTACTGGCACCAAAGGAGGTCCCGCAAAGGTCTTACAAATAGTAGCACTAATTAAGCAAATAAAAAAGCAATCCTGTACTTTCATTAGAAGTGAAAGTGATTTTGGTCTCAGAATTAATAGCACAACATTTTATAGCTCGTAAATTGGAAAAAATAAATACTTTATATCATGTTTAATTTCCGTCCAAAGTCGTACAGGCTTGAATGACCTCCAAGCCAGTAACTCGTTATTCAAGCCAGTAGGACTTTAATGAAATATGGAGGTTGATTCCAAACTCCTACTGGCTTGAATAACGAGTTATTGGCTTGGATATCATTCAAGCCCGTAGGACTTTGGACGGAAATTAAGCATGAAATAAAGTATTTGATATTTGCGATGTGCAGGCTTGAGAATGTTGTGCTTTTAATTCTAACGTCACCCATTGTGTTCCCCATCATTTACAGTGCTTTACAGTGCTGGATTGAATTTATATTTGCATTTACAGTTTGCAGGCTTGAAACATGAGTTACTGGCTTGCGGCCGCTATCATGTTCAAGCACGCAAATGCTTACTGGCGATAGCATGGTTTACTATTAGGACTAACTTGCGAGCCCGGCCAATTGAATAGGTAAGTTAAAGTAGAGCTACTGGAGCAAGTAGCCCTAAAGTAGCAAATAGTAAATTTACTTGCAAGTAACAACCCTGAATTGAATGATGCCCTATGTATAGGAAACTTACCCATTGATAAAAAATAAAAATAAAATTATAATTGAAAGCCACATTTACATGAAACAGAGGATAAAAGGAACAAAAGAGACAAAAGAGACAAAAGAGACTTGATTTTGAAATGTTTAATTAACACAACTTCTCATAATTGATTTGTTATCATTGCTTTAATGAAAAAGAAAGAACACTGTCTATTTGTCAAAGAAAACAAACTTGTCTACAAAAGGGATTTCCTATAAAATTTCGATAATTTATACAAACAGTATTTTTCCAGCTAAAAAAAAATAAATTTTAATTAAGTAAACCTGCTATCTCAAATCATCAACTATAAATCCCTGAGCATAGGCATATTTTTCATTTCATTGTTTTCCACGCAATACAATAAAATAATTTCACCAAACTCATCTCTTTGTGGACACCAATACCTTTTGCTACATGTAGGGCTTGAAATGCCTTGCAAGTACACCAAAGATTATCAGCAAATCAATTAAATGATTATTAGTGCATAGTAAGCCACTGCGCCCTTGACATACAAGATTGTGAGTGTGCAAGATGTAAGCATGGCAGGCTGCCTAACAGCGGATTTTAATTTTAACTGTATAAGCCGGACATCTTCTTAAAGAAAAACATTTGTAGGCTGTTTTGAGAATAAGATGGGGCACCTGAAATTCATTCATGTTGTAGACATGGGTTGTATCACTACAGTATAATAATGATAGCTATATATTATTCAAGAATTGACAAGAACAAAGTGGCTAATGAGAACGGTTTATGGCTATTACAATAAATAATGTTACAGGATAGAAAAAAAATGTCACTCTCATTAACATTTATATGGGCTATTAATAATTTTCCACTGTGGCAGTCATTTCACAAAAAGTACTTTAGTTGGAGTTTAGTAAGGAAAATGATGAGGATAAACAGTTGGATAGTACAACAGAAAAAGATATGAATGGGATAGAATATTGTATAATATATTTAGAAAACCAGAGTAGGTTTTAAACATTTTACCATAATGTATGTGGGTGTTCTAGCAGTCTGAATACAAGCAAGTTCAAGTAGAGGGGGTTAATATGTCAAGGATACTGGGGAAAAAAACATCTCTGTCCATTCTAAATAAAAAAGACACTCAACAGGTATACTAAATTAGGTTTACATAATTTGGGTTTTAAAAAGTATAGGAAGCAAGATAGGAAGAGCTTTAACACTCACCCATTAATAATTGAAGTATTTTTTTAGAATTAATGCAAGCAATGTATAATATATGGTTTAACTTTAAGTATTTGTTACAATGCCCTTATTTTATTCTGATTTTAATGCATTTTTTCCAGTCCATGTAGTATTGTATACAAAGCATTAATCAAATTGGAGGATTTGCTAGAAGTGAGCCAATCCTAGATCAACATGATAGTTTTCAGTGGTGGTATGAGTATTTGATTCCATTACAAATCTGTGATATCATGCAAAGGTCAGAGATACACTGACAATTCCTATTGAGGAAGATGAGCCTCAGACAGCCATTCTGCAACATGAAATCCATTGTTCAAGATTCTTGACTGCCAATATTAACATATTTTTTAATTAAATATCTATTTTCTGCATTGCAAAAAGAAATATAATCTTCTAAACAGATAAGAATTGTTTGTTTTTTTTATATAAAGTCTAAATGTAGCTGCATATTTCTACATAAGTAGGACCCTTTTTATATAGGACAAACTGCCAAATTACACAGTATAAAATTGTATGATACGTAAAGAAAGCAAAGCATTTTGCCATTGCTTCTAAAAATGCGTTCCTAAACACAGCCTTTAAAAAACTTGCTGTATATTAAATGTAAACACTGTATTTTTAAGACTGATATATATATGATGGAAAATGAATTGAACTCAACTTCTTGTTAGTGCATTTTTTTTTTGCTTAGAACAACCACATATATTCATGCAAAAAAAGTTATATTTTATAGACAATTTCTAAATAATGAAATAAAATAATATCTAAGGGTAAATATATGACTTTAGTTTCTGTAAACTGCTAGAAAAAAATCTCTAACAAATACTGGCTTTGAATATCACACAGTGATAAAATAATATAGTTTAAATGAATAATATAGAAGGTTGAGAGCTTTGCAAGCACAGCAAGTGTCAGGATATATGATTATGAAGACAACTGATGCATTGTCATAAGGAAAATGCCACCTGCACTATCAAATCTTAATAAATAGCTCCGATAATTGAAACAGACATTAAAAATTGAAGGCAAATTGGATATGGAGGCATGGAATACATGTATAATTTAATAAAATATGTAAGTAGTTATTTGAAGAGGAATAGTTTACAGCAAACAATGCAAAACTGTCAGTAAAACAGTTGGCAGGTTGCCTCTAGTCATCTTGTTTGGCTCGGGATATTGGATTTACAGGCTGTGAAGGATTCCTACAATCAGATGCTACAATAGAATTTAAAGTGGGTAGAGACAACGGAACTGTACCCCACAGAAATACAAGTATAAACATAACATAAGGAGCAGTTTTAGTTAATGAAGGTGTATTCTACCTGAACGGAACATCTAAACAATACATGCAGTGGGATTTTTATGTGGGAACATGGAACTGTATATGAGAACTAGGCAGCGGACCAGCATTCCAGCAAGAAGTGCCACTTAAACACAAATATATATGTGCAAGTTATAGCATTTGCCTTTTATTACTACAGCACCTCTGTATTTTAGGTGATGGGAAATCTGATTGGCTGTTGATCATTAGATCCAATCAGATTACAAAAATCCTGAAATCCACTTGTCAATGACAGACATTGAACACAAATGTAGACCTAATAGAAGCTCCATATCTTCTTAAATATTGAGTATTAAATGGCAACCTAGGCAAGTTCAATAACTCTCAAGGATTGATTTCATATAAAATAAACTTGTGTTTAGGTGGATCTTATTCTTTAAGGGGTAACAACTTGCACATAATTAAAATATCATGAACAGTACTTGTAAATTGGTTTTGTATTACAATGTCATTCTTGCTAATCATTCTGATTCATTTATAGTGTAATTTTATGTAAACACCATTCTACTATTGCACTGCTTGGCTGCCTTTTTCCTATACACTGTAGCAAATAAATCGGAAAATGGTCTGCAGCTAGGCTTGTTTTTCACTGTTCCTTTTGTATGCCTATGAAATAATGGTAAGCCTTAATAGGATACTCAGTTATTTTGCCCCTAAGGCAAGCAACAGCTTCTTTTGTGTCATAATCTTCAACAATTTGGAAAAGATGGAGACCCTACAGCCAAAAGATTGTGGAAGAACCAGCTACTTTGTACTTTTTCTCACAAAATATGAACTTTTTAAAATTATAATAGAACCGTTGTCTATACCAATCTTTGCTATTACAAATTATGAAAGTTATACCAATACAGTAGCTTTTTCATTCTAGACTTGTGATTTGACTCAATATTTGAATTTTAATATTTAATACAATATATTGATTGTAAAATTGCTTTACCTATTTATCACGCTTATTATGTGAATAATATCTAGAATCTGGACTCAGTACAATTTAGTACACCGTTTTATCATGTGCACGTG
The DNA here is from genome assembly GCA_027410445.1 of Discoglossus pictus. Lineage (NCBI taxonomy): Eukaryota > Metazoa > Chordata > Amphibia > Anura > Alytidae > Discoglossus > Discoglossus pictus. Next base: position 294,453,670 of record CM050167.1, on the reverse strand, counting down.
CATTCTTAGCTCAGAGCAGAAATCAATATATACTGTTTACTCTATAGCCACAGTTAAGGATTTTGGCTGAATATGTGAAGGTAATAACAGTAATGATAAAAGAAGAATGGTATTGAAGAATGTTCAATGCAAGTGGTTAATAAGACCTACGCACAGAACACGTTTAAAATTGCCCTGAACTAATTTTATTTGCCTTTTATTTGTTTTTGTTCAGTATCACTATCTCTTCAAATGCCATCAGGTTACTTCAATAGCACTGGCCTGTAACTAATTAAAAAAAAAATTAACATTATTGGATAACGCAATGGCATTCTGACATTGAAAAATTAGTGTATTTAGTATATTAGCTTTGATACATGACAGTCCTAAGTAATAGTTTAATTTAATTTTAGTATTAAGAGGTTGTGTATGCTACTTTCATTTACAGTATTAGAGACTTTATCTATTACAGCCTATCCAAGAAATATGTACAACCACTTATGTTGTGATGTACAGACAGATCTTGCTTTAAGTGCCTTTCTTTATCTGGGCTAATGCAAGCATTTCTTATTCCCTTGTGGAGATTTCACATCCACTTTATCATTTCCCTTTTTAACATTGAATAACTACTATGCCAAAAAAGGGGACACTCTCTTAGCAGCAATTACACTCTTCGGACAACTGCAGGAAATCTAGCTTGTGGCGGGTAGCACGAAGATTCCTGCATGTCCAGTTCCATAATCTGACTGTTGGTCAAATGTCTCTAGTCACTCTGTGTCACGTTTTTGAAGTCTTTAAGCCTTGCTTTTCCATGATATTCCACAATTTGCGGAGGTTTGACTGTGTAATTACGTCATCTGGTTTAAACTGAAGAGCTCGGAGGTAGTTGGCTTCTGCCTCTCCTAATTTGCCGTTGAGGTGAAGAATGGCTCCAAGATTCATCAAGGCAGCAGGGTACTGGTGAAAGAAATAAGTTAAAAAGAGAAATTAGCATTTGCATTTGGAAGTTATTAAAACATCTTTAAATTAAAAAAAATGGTAATAATTCACAACTTTATATGTTTTACCTCTACAAATAAATTCTTATTTAGCAGCATACTGTAAGCTGGTACAAAAATTATTTTCTGAACACATTTATTTTTAAATTAATTAATTAATTCATGTTTTCATCTAGCACAAATAACTGGTTGGTTTCATTCTGCTGTGGATCAGATTATTTTGTTTTCTTTACTAGATAGAGTAGCATCCATATCTAATTTCAGCATCCATCTAAGTTGTGAGGAAAAAATAGGTACAAGCATTTTGGACATGAAGTAAACATAGCTTAAAATTGTCTCCATTTTTGCAGATGATATGAAGTTGTGCAAGGTAATTAAATCAGAAAATTATGTACTTTCCCTCCAAATGGATTTGCATAAATTAGAGAAATTGGCAATTAAAGGACAGGTGAGATTTAATACGAATAAATGTAAGGTTATGCATCTGGGAAGGAGAATAACCATGCAATCTATAAACTTAATGAAGCAAATCTAGGGATATCAGATATTGAAAGAGATTTGGGAGTGCTTGTGGACAACCACCTACATAACAGTTCTCAATGCCAAGCAGCAGCTGCAAAGGCAAATACACTATTAGCATGTATTAAGAAATGTATATATAAGCAAGGTAAACAAATATAATTCTTCCACTATACAAATCCCTAGTACGGCCTCATTTGGAATATGGAGTACAGTTTTGTGCACCAATTCATAAAAAGGACATTTTAGAACTGGAAAAAGTACATAGAAAGACAGCAAAACTAAAAAGAGAATTGGAGGGGCTAAACTTATTTTCTCTAGGGGATATGATTACCCTATATAAATACATCCAGGGTCAGTATAAAGATTTGTCGAGGGAGGTTTTTGTTCCAAGAGGTTTTCAACTGACAAGAGGACATCCTTTGAGGTTAGAAGTAAAAAGATTCCACCTTAAAGAAAAAAAAAGGGTTCTTCACAGTAAGGGTAGTTAATCTGTGGAATTTTCTACCAAAGGAGGTGGTGACAGCGGATTCAATAGATAACTTTAAAAAGGGATTGGATATAGTTTTAAATAAAAAGGGCATTCAGGGTTATCCTGGATAATTAGAGAGGGAGCATTGATCCAGGGAGAAATCCGATCCCCAATATCTGGAGTCAGAAAGGATTTTTTTCCCTTTTGAGACAAATGGCAGTTTCACTGTTTTATTTGTTTTGTTTGCCTTCCTTTGGATCAATTCATAACTAATCCGCATATTGCAGATCAGAGGAGATCTTAAAAGGTTGAACTTGATGGGCTAAAAGTATTTTTTAAACCTCAATTACTATGTAAAATGGGTGATATGCAATATTAAACCTGTTGATTAAAAGTTTCAGCAAAGCTTTAATAAAGAGGTGTTTAGAGACACTTGAATAAGAAAAAAACACAATGAGCCCTATTCAATTAGAAGTCCGAAAATGCCTCTAACCCGTAATTTTGGCTGCAGGTGTTTTTTTTCTAAATGTTTAGATGTATTCTATTGACTCCAGCCCACAATTTACCCCCTTAAGTTTAAATTTGTAAACCCAGCCCTTTTAAATATGATTTCAGGGGGTGTGATCATAGGATCTGACAATATTTATGCAAGCCTGTAATTTACTTCTTATACACACCCAATAGTAAATGAGACTATCACCATGATGTCAGTAAAACATGGAAGTTAGATGTAATCTGCAATCGGAGGCTACAAATTCATTAGTGGCAATAAGTCATGTTTCTCAATCGGGCTCGCAATCAAGCAGTCTAGCACTCTATAAAATGTATTAGATCATCTGTTCTAGTACATGTGTGTTTCATCATATGTATTAATCCCATGCGTCCCTGGATTGATATTACTCAGAAATAACAGTTAAAAATAATATTTTTTTATTGCATGTTTGTGGGTTTGAGACAGTTGTGCAATTAATTCTAATATATTTCCAAATTAATTATTTTTGCATACTGCTTGTGAGATGTCAGTCTGTGAACTGCCAGACTTTATTGATACCTCTGAAGCCATATGCAAAAGGAAGCCACAAATCCACTTATTAATAAGATAATTGGGTACTGATAACTAGACTGATCTCGTTGGAGGATCTCTAGACCTGAGTGATTGCCAAATGTAGTAAGTTCAAAGCATTTTGAATTTTTTACATAACTTTTTTAATAACTGCAATTATTCATATTCTAGTTGATACGTTACAATCAAACCATATTTTAATTGATATGTTACACTGAAACCATAATTGGGACCTCTGCTGACGTATTTATACCTTAAATAAATAAGCAATTATCCTAAACAGCAAATAACAAAATAGAAAACAAGGTACTACTTGCTGTATGTTTTAATATGTTTGTAGCATACACCGTAGATATGAACTGAAGGCGCCTCAGAGACAAAACATAGAACATGTACATTTTAGAAAAGATTTTCAAAGAGAACATTAAGCAGCCGACATTGGGCACCAACTTAACACAGCATTTAAGGCATTGAATTTCTGTTAAATCAATTTGGCTCCTTATGAGGTATTATCTCATTTCATACTCAACAACCATAATCCTTATCATTCTCGCTACATGCAATTTCTAAAAGGGCTGAATAAGGCCAAAAAGGCTCTCAGAAATAACAAAACTCAATTTGCTTTCATCAAATTTATTGATTTTAACCTCTTTGCCAACTAACAATTTGTGACCACAAGAAAAAAAATATTCTATATCCTTAAAACTTTTACAAAATCCAAGAAATACTGATTTAGTGCTTTCTGATAGAAATGAAAGATTTGCAATCTCTTTGCTTTGAAGGCACTGAATTAATCATTATCTTGCAAGCCATTGCTCAAAGGCAGTCCTTTTTGTTCTACAAATCATTATTTTCCTCTTCCATCCCAAAGACATATTAGATTGCAGCACAGGAAGTTTCCATTTGGCACACACATACCGCTGAAAACAAATGTTGAGGACATGATGGGAATTAATTCATATTTTATTCCTGATTTCTACAGCCTGGGAATAGTTGAAACATGTTGTATTATATTTGGAATGGATTTTAATCAAGCTCTACTAAAACTATTTATTTTGTATTGGAGAAAAAAAAAGTGGCAGATGTTAGCTACAGCACTTATTTCACTCTGCAATGCTTCTTTTGCTCTACATAAATTCAGCAAAAACATAAAAAATTGAGGAACAAGCAGACTAAACAAGTATTTTTCACCATAAAGTTTGCTCTACAAGGAGTTGTGTCCAAATGCTTTGTGCACCGCCTGACATTTCTATGTTGCCATAAGTATCCCAACCAAACTGAGATAGGTGATATTCCAGGATGTCCATTCAGTATAAACCATGATGATTCGTAGACATTTCTCTGTTAAAATAAGTATCCCAACCAACCTGAGATAGGTGATATCACAGGATGTCCATTCAGTATGGACCATGATGATACAACAGACATTTCTCTGTTACAATGTGTATCCCAACCAACCTGAAATAGGTGATATCACAGGATGTCCATTCAGTATGGACCATGATGATACAACAGACATTTCTCTGTTACAATGTGTATCCCAACCAACCTGAAATAGGTGATATCACAGGATGTCCATTCAGTATGGACCATGATGATGCAACAGACATTTCTCTGTTACAATGTGTATCCCAACCAACCGGAGATAGGTGATATCACAGGATGTCCATTCAGCATGGACCATGATGATGTAACAGACATTTCTCTGTTACAATAAGTATCCCAACCAACCGGAGATAGGTGATATCACAGGATGTCCATTCAGTATGGACCATGATGATACAACAGACATTTCTCTGTTACAATGTGTATCCCAACCAACCTGAAATAGGTGATATCACAGGATGTCCATTCAGTATGGACCATGATGATGCAACAGACATTTCTCTGTTACAATGTGTATCCCAACCAACCGGAGATAGGTGATATCTCAGGATGTCCATTCATTACAGACAATGATGATTCGAGAGACAGTTCTCTGTTGCTGGTTTTCAGCTAAAGAGCTGGAAGGGTATGAAGGCAATATTTGGACATGACTTGCCTGTTGGCATCTTAAATTGTGCATGTCAAAAGCATGAGGATCTGTCTTAGTACACACATTTCAGATGCTTTTACTAATTTCATTTGGAAAAACGCATTTGAGTCCCTTCAATAGGAAAAACAGTTACATTTAGGAATTTACATTATTTAACAGTATTTGATAATAAAAACATTTTACTACAAAAATAGGATTTATTTGCTACATTTCTGAAAGGGGAAAAGGAGAAACTGTAGATATGCATTTTCTTTAGTATCACAATAATAAAAAAAGTGACAGCTTCATAGTTTAGTGCTGTCATGGACGATACATTGACTAATCATTTAGCACATTCATATGAAATTGGTCATAAGGTGTCTCCAGGGTTAAAAGAATATTGAAACATCTCCACTGCAAAAAATATGATCTTTCACTGGTTTCCCCGGAGAACTCACTATTCAAATGGTGCAGCTGCAGCCAACATCAGTGCACTCCCTTGTGTATTAAAACATGGAAAACAGAGCAGTAGTCTTATTTTATGCATTCACTTAATCTATTATGAATGCAGGCTGCATAAAGCAACTAACATGGTGCACTAAGATGAACACACATAGTGGTCGATGGAGTAAATAACTATTCAGCAGGGTACGAGAAGTCAGTAAAAATGGAGAGTTGGAAATTTTGAGAAGAATTCGGAAAAATATTCCAGAAATCAAACAACTTAAAATTGAAAGAGTGGGAAAAATAGATTCAGCTTTATTTGCAGCAAAATAAATGTTAGATGTTTTATTACTCGTTGGTTAAACTGTTATCTTTATATAAGCTTTTTGAAATTCCTGTTCAGAGTATCCAACTGTGCATGGGAATAAGGCAAGCCATGCTGGAAAGATACAGGGTTTTGATGCCACTTGATTATCAATAAGAGTGGAACCAGTAACTATTGTGCATTGCTACTGGAGTAAATAAACTGGTTGTAGTAATCTCATATTCTGCAGAAATGTTAATTTTTGATTGAATGAGGTTTAAATAGGTTTGTCTTAATATTTTTTCAAACTAACAAAAATGCAGAGAGCATAATTTATTTGGTTGATCTCATTGGCTGACAGAGGGCAAGTCCCTAAAAGCAGTTAATTGGATGTTCATTTAACACACACAAACTTCCCTCGCCATTTAAATATCACAATGTGGCAAGCAATACAACTAATAACAACTTTTTTTTAGAATGATGGCTTGGAAAAATTGTTAACTATAGTGTGCCATTTACTATGTATACTGTGGGCCTCATTCAATTGTGATTTGGCCAATTAAATAGGGCTCTATATAAGCACAGAGCATATTTTTTTGACAGTAGTTTTTAGTTAGTGAATTTCTATCCAAAAGCAAGGTCTTCACTGACTAAAAACTTCAGTAAAAAAAATATGCCAACTGCTTTTATAGAGTTCGATTCAATTGACCAAATCGCAATTGAATGAGGCCCTATGACAGGATATGTTTTGGGAAACATGATAAACACGTTAAAACTGACTTCTCAGTAGAGGATGATATCCTATAATTAGCACACAATATAATGCAAGCTGGGCTGGATTTATGGAATATAAGAGTTATATTGTTTATCAGTTTTTAGACTTCAAGGGCCTCATTCTATTATCGGCCGCAGCCGTTGCGGGGCCGCAAGGACCGGCCGCAAGCTATTCGGCTATTCTATTCCCTTACGGCCGGAGGCTCCGGCAGGCTTGCGGCCGGTGCCTTGCTATCTCTTGCGGCCGCTCGCGCCAGAGGAAAGCCTTTGATCTAAAACGGCCGCAAGAGTTTTGCAATTCAATTGCTCCGGGAAACCTCTCTGCAAGGCTAAAAGCGAGCCGCAGCTTACTTGCAGGAAAGAGGTCTCGCTAGCACCAATTAAGCACATAAAATAGCTCAAATAAAGCCATCCTGCACTTTGAGAAGACTATAAAGGGATTTTAGGTGTTAGAAAAAATAGCACATAATTATCCTGTACTCAAATCCGTAAAATATTTTATTTTTAATATCCGTAAAATATCCATGTAAAAAGTCCAGAGTGCTTGGAGCACTTCAGACACACCCACGCCGCAGCCGGAAAATAAACAGTTAATTTGAACTCGGGTTTGGGCAGATGTGCAAGCTTGAGAGTGGGTTTCTTTTAATCCTCATGTCCCCCAATATGATCCCTAGCATTTACAGAGCTGTACAGTGCAGGCTTGAATTTATTTTTGTGTTTTTATATTTCACAGATTACGGCCGGTTCCAAGATATGCGGCCGGCCGTAACAGGAGATCCTTGCGGGGCCGTATAATAGAATCGCGAGTTAACTGAACCCCCGCAAGGAATCGCAGCCTTACGGCAGATTTACGGCCGATAATAGAATGAGGCCCCAAGAAAATAAACGTAGCTGTAGCATACTGGAATATTACCTTACTGCGATAAATATGCTAAATCTCAGAAAACGTAAATTACTTAAAGACATGCTGACATCAAGCAGCATTCAGTACCTGCCAGTTCATTATACACATTTGGCAACACTCTTAAACAATTGAAAATGAAATGTAAAAGTTAAGGCTGTTTTTTCAACTGCAAAATAATTCTGTGATTCATTCAAACACTATATCAGAAATGATAAATGATATCAAATCTAAAATTATTTGTGACAATACCTATGACATCACATTATATTCTTATGATGTCACTCAACTGTTATTGATGTGAACACCTTAACGGACCAGTGTTCTTTGGTAAATGCATGTGAAGTATGTAACAGATTAACAATTTATGTAAGATATGATAATTATGCAAGATAGGAACTTGTAGGCATTTCTCTCGAACATTTTATATTTACATGACTGTGTCATGGGGGACTCCATCTTGCTAGTCTGTTGCTTGAGTGGGAAGGTTATCATATGAGGCTTACTCTGTGATTGAGTTCTACTTCAAGTGTGCTATTTAAAGAATGTGTTTTAACATACAAGTGAATATGGGTTTTATTTGAATCCAATGTTCCTTCAAATCCTTCCCGGCATCTAAAACACATTTTCATTAATGTCAAGGTGAATATAAAAGTTAAAAATTAAAGCATGTAATTGCTTATTTTAAACTGTGTAAAAACATTTTGCACATCATCAAGGCAAGTTCTTTATTGTTTTCTTTACCAAAGAAAACCAAAGAAATGAATATAAATAAGGATCTCCCCTCTCCAGCCTTTATTTGTCCCCCGATATTAGTTTTCCTCATTCTGATACATATCTCTACATACATTCTAAATTCACACCATCTAATACTTTTAGTGAGAAGGGGAGTTAAATGGCTAAAAGAAGTGACATGACCAATAAAATACCTCCAATATCCTTCACATACTATAAGAATTTTGAAAAAACAAATAGTGCAACTGAAAAAAGTAAGAAAAACGCTATGCCATTTAATTCTACTTTGTGTTGATCATTATAAGTTAAGCAAAATGTGATTTCCTAATGAACACAACGCTAAACAAAATTACAATCAATATAAATCATCCATAATAATCTAATAAATATGAGATATAATATCATGAAACAGTTCTCACATTATAAATAATGTTCTTTCTAATGCAAACAAGATGGAACATCATGGGTATTAGTAGGAAAGAAGAGAAGGCTCGAAGAACAACGGTACAGAGCATGTTTGCCAATATGAGCTACCCCTCCCTGTTTATATAGTAAGTTGCAGGTTTGGTTATTTATAAACCCTCATAGACATGAGAGATCAAAAAAAGAAGAGCTGGCTTTGCTAGCATCATAAATGGCCATGTTCTCACAATGGGGGCTTTTGGAACTGACTGAGTATACTGTGGTACGAGTGACTCTTTCTATCATCGACCTTACACTTTTTATCCAGGAGGGAGCTACCTCAGGTGTTGTAAAGATATATAGGAAGACGTTAGATGGCGGACCTCATATTAGTTTGCACAGGAGCTCTCCATCAGGTACCTCTGGCTCTGCTCTTGAAACATTTACTATAAAATATTTTATACAATAATTTATCACTCAAAATGCCCAAAATAGCTCACCATGCTTATAAAGGTAAAATATTTTAAGATTTCATAAAAACAATGATAGCTCATCAAGCACAATTAAAATTACTGAACCCGCAGAAAATGAAATAGATAAGAAAATGAAGCCCAGTAGCTTTAATGCAGGACATGTACGTTTTATTCAAATGTTTGGTATAAATAATATGCAAGATGATGTCCATCCCAAAAGTAACAAAGTAAATAGTGCTCTTTTATAGAATAATATTTACATGTAATTTGAATCACTTTATAGTCAATATAAATTAATTTGTTTCTAAGTTATTGCCTAAAGCCTTTGTTCTGCCACATAAATTCTCGAAGAAATGCTCTCCGAAAACTCACATTTTCAAGTTGATCTTAAATTTAGAGGAGCTGTGGGAGTTCATATGGAGGCTTTTAGCAAGATATATTTCATTGAAGTTTTATTATTTTTAAATCCCATCAACATCTCCCACTTTATGTAAAACAAGGATATTTGTCTAAGTGCTAGAATAGGAACTGCAGCATTTCAGAGCAATCAAACACCACCCATCCTCTAACATCCACTTAAGAACACATTCTATGCTGTATGAATGCGCCTGTAATTTGTGAAAAGGTTTCTATTTTAGACATTAAATAGCCAGTGACCATTATCCTGACCTTTTTGAAGTTGTCAGTTTTACTTTTCAACTTACAGACTAGTTGCTTTATTTCTTCCATCTTTCCTTTTACATGTGTAGGAATGACAAAATGACAGTACAACCACCCTAGAAAGGTTATAGAGAAATGAGGCTCAGTTGCGGAAATTGTTGAATGATAAAAACTATTACAGACCAGCGGACCTAAGACTTACGGCTATTAAATTGGCCCTGTAAAGCAACCCGATAATGATCTGCGGGTTACAGGCACAAAAACCCTATGGGACGTTGAAATTTGAACTCCATGGCCGCAAATCCTTTGATCTGTCAAGCCTGTATCCCTTACGTTCGGAAATCGCTATTAAATTGCTACGAATCCACTGGTGTTCAAACCAGTAACCTGCAAATAGAGCCAAAAAGCCAACAGGTAATAGAGATGACCCACAAGCAAGTTAAAGTCCTATCTGTAGCACTGTAAATGCAATTAATTAATTTCCGTGGTATATCGACCCCAGCAATCAATGTGTTAATATATATAATGGCACTCGCATGGACTAGAATATAATATTTACTGATTTATTAATATTGCATTATTTATGGAATGCGGGTCCGATCAAAACTCGTAATTGAAACCCATAAGGCTTTAAAATCTAACCTCCATTTTTCAGTGACGTAATGATGACAATCTCATGCAAAGCACGCAAGAATGATTTACAGGCTTGCGTCTACGGCCCGTAAATCACAGCATGGTTCATTTTAATAGCTATGTTATGCAGCTGAATTTCAAGCCTGCAGCCTTTGCGGGCTTGCCGATGCCGCCACGGGCTTCAATTTTAATGGGGTTGCAGTTATATAAGCACCTAATTTCTTACTAGCGACTTGCCCATCAAAATGACGGCAATAAAATTGTAACCCAGGCAATGCTGTTTGCCACACAATGTGTTGCTTTTGCTTCTCTGAGCACCTTTGGCACCCACCGCGAGCCCCGCTGTCCGGGCCGCTCATTGCAGGGTTCATTAAACTGCAAGTTTTGTGCCTGGGAATGCCATGTGTCTCTTTCCAGCATCTCCCCCTGTACCTTTCCTGTGTCTTTCTCCTCTGTGTGTCTGCTGAATGTTTGTGTGGCGCGCGCTGACTGTCTTTTGTTTTATTTTCAAAGCCCAGAGTGCCTGGTGTTGTTGGTGTAAGTATTACCGTCTTTGCCGTCGGGTATTTTCTAAGTCCTGCGTGCCGGGGTTTGCTCAGCCTCATTTTCATCCAGTTTCAGATTTGTTTCCTTTTTTCGTCCACCATTTTTTTTCTCGCTTAGCCGATTTTTTTTGATTTCCGCTGTTTGGCCGTTGACTTCGTATTTTTCTGAGGTCGTATTTTTTACCCACGAGACTCTGAGGTCGGATTTTTTTATCTAAGTCCCGTGTTCCTCAACAACTTGCAGCCTAAGTCCTGCGTGCCTCAATGTCTTCGGCGCTCATTTCAGCCTAAGTCCCGCATGCTTTAATGCCTCAACTACTCGCTTTGCGAGGCTCACAGGGCAATGAACGCCTTCAGCAAGTCCTGCAAGTTCGGAAGACTTCAATGACTCAACGGCTCAACATTTTTTTTTAATGTTAATTAATGGTGAACTATATTATTGGTTTAACATGAAAAGCCTTACACTGGCCCTTTAAATGCTTTTGAACTTTAAGTAGCATCTGAGGGCACTTCCCTTCCTTCGGCCTCTAACACCTCTGCCCCTGTTTATTCTGTAGTTATAGACTTGCAAATCCCTTTCACCTGATTAGCAACATATGCTATTAATTACTGTAATCGTAATATGTCACCAATCCACCCACCATGCCCATCCTTATTACCTTCCTCCACTCTCTCCCCTTTAATGACAAAACACAGGCTTTGATGGGTTGCCAATTTATTATCTTTGCCCACCTGTATTATGAGAATTTTTCTTCTTCTGGAATGCTACCTTGTCATAGTGAAGGGGCTTGTGTAGCATAGAGGTCACATAAATCGCAGTCTACTGGAGAAGGTACTGACAACGCACGCCAGTGTCTTTATCAAGATATCCTTATGGATAAGCACAAGCAGAGATATAGGTGAGCCCCTCAGGTGAGAAGGTGCATACCACATTAATGGGGAAGAGCAGAGGTGAGTATGAATAGCACAAGATCTGATGAAGTGATTGGGCCAAAGTTGAGAGGATGTCCTATCGCTGATGTGTTTGGAGCGGAAAGCAAAGTCCACTGCTGCAAAGGAAACTGGAATGTTAGAACAATGAATAAAGGCAAACTAGATGTGGTCAAACATGAGATGACAAGATTAAACATTGAAATCCTAGGAATTAGTGAACGTAAATGGAATGAAACAAGACATTTCATATCAGACAACTACAAGGTCCTGCACTGTGGTCAAGAATCACGCAGAATAAATGAAGTGGCCCTCATAAACAGGGTGTGAAAGCGGTACTTCAAGGCAAGTCATTTGACATCACATTGATACAAATCTCCTGGATATAACACCAATAAATAAGATGTTACTCTCATCATAGGAGATTGGAACCAAAAGATATGTGAATAACTGGCAACTTTGGCCTTGGCGTACAAATTGAAGCAGGTCAGAGATTAGGAGAGTTCTGTCAAGATAATTTCATGGTCATAGTAAATACCCTCTTCCAACAGCCTCATAAATAATGCTACACATGGGCACCACAGATGCACATTATAGAAATCAAACCAATTAAACCAAAGATGGGGAGATCTATACAGTCAGCAGAAACAAGATCTGGAGCTGACTGCAGCTCAGACCATAAGCTTCTTATTGCAAAGTTCAGAATTAAAATGAGAAAAAGATGGAAGAATATCAGACCAAGCAGGTACAATGTAAAAAGTATACAGTGTGAATATGGAATGGAGGCAAAGAACATACTTAAGCGACTAGACATGATAGATAGAATACCTGAATAAGTTTGTGACACTGTCTAGAAAACTGCAACAAAGAATATCCCCAACATAAAGAAAACTAAGAAGGCAAACTGACTGTCTGATGAGGCTTTGAAAGTAGCCCAGGAAAGAAGGAAAGTGAAAGTTAGCGAAGATAGGAAAATATTTGACCAACTGAATGCAGAATTCCAGAGGAGAGTAAGAAAAGACATTCTATAATGAGTGAAGTAAAGAGATAGAAGAGATAACAGAATGGGAACAATCAAGAGATCTAAGAAAACTGGGATCTCAAGAGAACCTTTCATGCCAAAGTGGGCATGACAAACATTTTAGGGACTTAACAGAAGCAGATCAGATAAAGAAGAGGTGGCAGGAATACACAGAAGATTTATACAGGAAGAATATTAACAGTAGTGATACTGTATAATTTGTTCAATGATCTGGACCCAGTCATCTTGGAGAGTGAAGTGAAATCGCCTCTAGAAGCCTTGGTGATAACAAGGCTGCAGGAGTTGGTGGAATCTCAGAACTGTTCAAAATCCTGCAAGATGCTGTGAAAGTGTTACTTGCATTATGCAAACAAACTTGGAAAACTCAACAGTAGCCAGAAGACTGGAAAAGGTCATATGTGGAATATGGAGTACAATTTTGGGCACCACTTCATAAAAAGGACATTTTAAAAACTGGAAAAAGTACAGAGAAGGGCTACAAAACTATTAAGGGGAATGGAGGTGCTAAGTAATGAAGAAAGACTAAGCAAATTAAACGTATTTTTGCTAGAAAAAAGGCGTCTACGAGGGTATATGATTACCTTATTTAAAGACATCCAGGGTCAATATAAGGCTTTGTCAAGTGAACTTTTTGTAGCAAGAGATTTTCAACTGACAAGAGGACATCCTTTGAGGTTAGAGGAAAAAAAGATTTCACCTTAAACAAAGAAAAGGGTTCTTCACAGTTAGGGTGGTTAAACTGTGGAATTCTCTACCAAAGAAGGCAGTGACAGCGAATTTGATAGACAACTTCAAAAAGAGGTTAGATATATTTTTGAATAAAGAGGGCATTCAAGGCTATCCTAGATAACTAGCGAAGGAATATTGATCCAGGGAGAAATTTGATCGCCAGTTTCTGGGGTCAGGAGGGAATTTTGCTTTTTTTCCCCTTATGAGACAATTGGCAAAGTTTCAATGTTTTTATTTTCTGTTTGCCTTCCTCTGGATCAATTAACAATTAATAAATAGTCCACATATTAAAAAGATCAATAGAGATCTAAAAAGGTTGAACTTGATGGACTAACTCTTTATTCATCCTCAAATACTATACTATTAATAATTATTTAACAACTAATTAATTAATAACTAATCTGCATATTGCAGATCAGAGGAGATCTTAACAGGTTGAACTTGATGGACTGAAAGTCTTTTTTCAACCTTAATTACTATGTAACTATATCCCAGTACCAAAAAAACACAGTGCCAAAGAATGCACCAATTATCAAACAATTGCACTCACATGTCAGCAAGGTAATGCTTAAGATCATGCAAGATCGGCTGCAACACGGTAAGGACTGAGAACTACCAAATGTGCAAGCCAGGTTTTGCAGAGGCACAAGAGATCAAATTGCCAATGTCTGCTAGATAATAGAGAAAGCAAGGGAGTTTCAGAAAAAACATTTAACTCTGCTTCATAGACCACTCTAAAGCCTGTGACTGTGTGGATCACAACAAAATGTGGCAAGTAAATGAAGAGATGGGAGTACCAGACCATCTTATCTGACTACTAATAAATCTGTATGTGGACCAAAAAGCCACAAGCAGAACTGAATATGGAAAATCAAGGTCAGGAAAGGAGAGCAAAAAGGTTGTACAGTGGGCGGAAAAAGTATTTGATTCCCTGCTGATTTTGAACGTTTGTCCACTGACAAAGGAATGATCGGTCTATAATTTTAATGGTAGGTGTATTTTAACAGTGAGAGACAGAATAATAAAACAACAAACAAAACACAAGAAAAACGCAAGTCAAAAAAGTTATAAATTGATTTGCAGGTCAATGAGGTAAATAAGTATTTGACCCCTTCAACTTAGTACTTGGTGGTAAAACCCTTGTTGGCAATCACAGAGGTCAGACGTTCCTTGTAGTTTGCTACCGGGTTTGCACATATCTCAGGAGGGATTTTGTCCCACTCCTCTTTGTAGATCCTCTCCAAGTCATTAAGGTTTCGAGGCTGATGTTTGGCAACTCGAACCTTCAGCTCCCTCCACAGACTTTCTATGAGTTAAGGCTAGGCCACTTAAGGACCATAATGTGCTTCTTCTTGAGCCACTCCTTTGTTGCCTTGGCTGTGTGTTTTGGGTCATTGTCATGCTGGAATACCCATTAACGACCCATTTTCAATGCCCTGGCTGAGGGAAGGAGGTTCTCACCGAAGATTTGATGGTACATGGCCCCGTCCATCGTCCCTTTGATGCGGTGCAGAAAAACACCTCCAAAGCATAATGTTTCCACCTCCATGTTTGACAGTGGGGATGGTGTTCTTAGCATTCCGTTAAATTGATGCCAAAGAGCTCGATTCTGGTCTCATCGGCCCACAACACTTTCAGACATTCATTGGCAAACTCCTTCACAGTCCTTCACAGCGTAGTGTGTTACCAATTGTTTTCTTGACTATGGTCCCAACTGCCTTGAGATCTTTAACAAGATCCTCCCGTGTAGATGATTCCTCACCGTTCTGATGATCATTGAAACTCCACGAGGTGAGATCTTGAATGGAGCATCAGACCGAGGGAGACTGGCAGTTATTTTGTGTTTCTTCCATTTGCGAATAATCGCACCAACTGTTGTCACCTTCTCACCAAGCTGCTTGGCGATGGTCTTGTAGCCCATTCCAGCCTTGTGTAGGTCTACAATCTTGTCTCTGACATCCTTGTACAGTTCTTTGGTCTTGGCCATAGTGGAGAGATAGGATTCTTATTGATTGATTGCTTTTTTGACAGGTGTCTTTTATACAGGTAACAAGCTGAGATTAGGAGCACTCCCTTTAAGAGAGTGCTCCTAATCTCAGCTCGCTATCTGAATAAAAGACACCCGGGAGACAGAAATCATGCTGATTGATAGGAGATGAAATACTTATTTTCCTCACTGACCTGCAAATCAATTTATAACTTTTTTGACATGCGTTTTTCTTGTTTGTGTTTTTTTTTTATTCTGTCTCTCAATGTTAAAATACAATTACCATTAAAATGATAGACTGATCACTTCTTTGTCAGTGGACAAACGTTCAAAATCAGAAGGAGATCAAATACTTTTTCCCCCGCTGTATATTGTCACCTTATTTATCCAACTTATATGTGGAATACAACATGCGCAAGGCCAAGCTGGACAAAGCTGTAATCAATATGCAATTCACAGACCTTTGAACTAAAGTACCTTATATCCTAGACTGTTGTTCAGGGCAGGGCCTCCTACTACTACTTGTATTTCTTTAAATATGTATTGGAATCAACCCTTCCACCAATAACATCCTAAACATGGAAAATATTTAATCATAAATCATCTAACAGAATTACAATATAAATAAATAGATAAATAAAAAGTAAGACACACATTTTTAAAATTCAAACATATTATTCATTGGTAATACAGCCAAACTGAGACTCCAGATGAGACATTTGATGATGTAAAAGACATAGCTCGTTGCTAATCTACCCTAAGACCTTTAACTCCCACAGCTACCATTAATTGCTTGGAGCAAGCTACCCATATGTATTATTGATGGCCTGTGATAATTGATGTAAAAGATAGATTGCACATTACAACGAACACTATCCTAAAGGTGTTTATAAAATTTACATTTGGCTCAATAAATTTAACAAGATGGATCGATGTTATCTAGAATATTGTTTTTTTGGTAAATTATTTCATTACTGTAATGGCACAACTATTTTAAACTACACATTTTACATAAACAAGATATTTATACACCTATATACTTATCCTCTTTTTCCTTTTAACAACAAGTCACATGATTTTTGAAGCCGATAAACTGAGTTAACCAATATTCTATAAATATATAGTAAACGCATACAATGCTTTTTTTTTTTACTTGTTGTTCTCACTAAATCTCAGTACCAGGGTTGGCTGGTTCATTGGGACAATGGGCAGATGCCTTCCCAATATATCTGCTACTTCATCATTATATACATTTTTAAGTTAAATCTACACAAAAAGTTCTGAATGATAATTATTGAAATATTACACCCTGCTCGAATTATAGCCAATCAGCTATTGTCACTCTGTATATTGTCAATCTCCATGTGTACGTCTTCAGTATGTTGTGTATAGTGGAATATGTTTTAAGATTTCGGGGCATTTCCTTCTCAAATATGCAAAAACCTGTCTTTGTTACATGATAAAAAGTAAATGAAAGCATTTGGACTTTTATTGTACTTAGTAATTGTAGGCATCAAACTACATACATATGAAACAACATAGATATATTAAATATATACTTTTGAGATATGTAGGTGGAGTGTCTGATAACACAAACAGTACTGAACTTTTCTTGAGTGGAAGGACCAAGGCAAATATCAAAAAGATATATGTAAGGATTGCCCACTCCCGTGACACATCCGTCCCACTCATGAATCTCAAAACATATTCTTGAGCCTGAATGACATTCTTTCGTTATGGATACATGGCTTTACGAGATGCTAGAACTGTAAACTCCATGGTCTCTTTTTGTGCTATTTTGATGCATGAGAGGATTTTTTATATGAAACTAGCGACTTGCCCGTCAAAAATTAAGGCAATAATATTTGAAGCCTGGCAATGCTGTTTGCCACACAATGTGAGTCTTTTGGCCCTCTAAGCACCTTCGGCACTCCCCTTGTGTACTTCAACTTTCCTGCTTTGCAATGATCACCTTCGGTGCTCATTGCAAATCTTTCCTCTCGCCTACTGTACAGGCCGCTCATTGCAGAGTTCATTAACCTGCAAGTTTTATGCTTGGGAATGCCCTGTGTCTCTTTCCAGCATCTCCCCCTGTCTCTTCCCTGTGTGTTTCTCCTCTGTGTGTCTGTATGGGGTTGTTCATGCAAGTGTTAGTGTCTTTGCCGTTTTTTTCTTAGTCCCGCGTATTTTTCCAGTTCAGTATTTTTCCGAGATCGGAATGCGCTTAGCCTTGTTTTCATTCCGTTTTCAGACTTTTTTACGTTTTTCGGCCGCCATTTTTTTTCTTGCTTAGCTGATTTTTGAGTAACTAAACACAGCAAATTGGGCTTAAAGTCGCTTGCTACCTCACTCCCAGGCGCCCTGGCTCTCCCCCTGTGCTGTGTGTGAGTATGTTTTAATAAATTTTTTTTGCTTTTCGTGTTCTTCGATTTCCGCGGTTCGGCCAATACATACGTATTTTTCTGAGTTCAGATTTTTTTTGCGTTCCTCAAGTGCTTGCAGCATAAGTAAGTCCTGCGTTCCTAAACTGCTTGCAGCCTAAGCGTGTTTCAATGCCTCAACTGCTCGCGGAGCGGAGCGAATTTGGCGCTCATTTCAGCCTAAGTCCCGCGTGTTTCCATGCCTCAACTGCTCGCTTCACACTCATTGCCTAAGTCCTCCGAGCTCGAAATGCTTCTATGCCTCAACGGCTCGCCCCGCTTTGTGAGGATCGCAAGCGTGACGACAAATCGCAGTTTGACAACTGTTATAAGTGATGTGATAGTGGTGCATTGCTTTCCTAGCCCATCTAATACAAAAGTCACAGCTTGTGATGTCCAGTTAGAAAAAGAAACAAAAGATTAATATCAGTGGTAAGTTCAACAAAGATTGTGTCCGTTCTAAAGTAAAGGAATGTGGTATAAAAGTACTCAACACTGCATCTTCATTTTTAAATCAATACCTATTATGGCATTAACAATACAAATGTAATATAATACTTTGCAGGAGCAGGCTCATGCAGTGTCTTTGAGTAGTAAAAAAACAGTCTTGTAAAGTATTCAAAGATGCTTGGCAGTGGTTCTTGACAAATTCTAAAACTGGCACTTGCAAAATCTGACCTTTCAAGATTTTTATATAGATCTGTTTTTGAACTGTTGAACTATCTGGATTAAAGCTGCACAGGAAGGCAGTAACGCCAAAGGGCAGATAAAAAAGAGCCAGTTATTTGCTTCTGCTTGCTGATTTTCTCATACTGAACCTTGACATAAAGTGAAGCCTTTCCAAGCTCATGGGGATTCCTATCCTCCATCTACACTATCCCATTTACTTCTACTGTAAAGTTATGAACATCCCAGATGCTTGTCTCATCACAAGTAGGTCTGCTACAGTCTAGCTGTATAGCTGTATATTCTATTTATCGGCAATGAGTTTCAATTCTCTCCTTTATTGTACCAATGTATGCTTATGTTTTTTTTTAATACAATTATCCCATCTGCTTGAGATTATTATCAAATTCCTAATATAACTTGATACATTTACGCAAAGATGTTTTGCAATAATAGCCTTTATAAGAGTAGAAGTTATTGCTCTAAGACAATGGCTATCCAGTCCTAAAAATACAAGCTAATAATGGGCTCAATTCCATGACTTCAATAAGAACCCATGTAGCACTGACTCACAGCTACAGGTGTTTGAAAAGCAAAAAATAATCTGTAAAACGTACTGACTTGCACCCATAGTGGTTTGCCAGCAGTTCTTTACCTCTGACATTTGTTCACAGCCTGCTCACAGGAGACTCTGAATCTGAATGTCAGTAGTCTCCACAGGTAGCTATGGAATGGTACCAACTAACTTGAACATACTATGCTAGCCCTAACATTCTCCATTATCCCTATCTATATAGGCACATTCTCTTGGCAGGGAAAAGTTTAAATAATAATAAAAACTACTGCAAAGGGTTTATGATCCCACTGCCTATGATTCGCTACCCTTAATGAGCTGGGATTCCAAATATTCGTTATCCCCTATGAGTCCAGGGTATCCCCCTTAATACATGCTACTCCATACGAACTGAGTATGCACAACCTATGAGCCGGGGTATCCTCAGGGCTTCCCCAATTAAAATATAATTATGGGGTCCTTATGGATTCCATGGCACCAAATATTAACCCATTACTCAGGCGTTCCCTAAGAACCCCCTTGGCAATCGAAAGTTTTACCATGGTTGGTCCATATGGACCTCCATGACATCAAAATATAACCTGTTACCACAAGGGTCTATAGACCCCCATGTTACTGTATATTAACCTCTATACCATGAGAGTATGTACAGAGCCCAAGGTATACTAAACTATGACCATGGAGGTCTTCATGGACAGCAATGGCACACAACATTAACCTTATACTGTGGGGGTTTATGGATTCCACTATACACATAGCCTCTGAGGAAACCACCATAGCGGTGAAACCGGTAGCTACTCTAGGAAGTTCAGTTATTCAAGATGTCAAATCTGAGTACGTATGTCTATAGGATTATTTAGCAAAGCAGAGACTCTTCAATTGTTCTCAACAAATTCATCCTAATATATCTAGCCCAAGATATCTACGTGTAAAGGTTGAAAGTACCTGTAAGTTTTTTTTAAATGTTGGACAATGGAAAAATAATCTCAGTAAACTTTAGCGAGATTGGATATCATTACAGAACAGTTATGGGACAGATACTCGAAACGTAAGATATTACGGGCATTTTGAACACTCGAAAGGCATTTCTCCTTATGTGTTTGATGTGCTAATTCAGTAGTGATTTACGAGTGAACTTCCCTGGCTTCTTATGAGAGCCATGGAATGAATATCTTAATTGACTTGCACTATAGGAAAAAAGTTAAGTGTGAAGAATTTGTTCCCAGTTTCACAGAGTTTTCAAACTGGAGGTCAAGGCAACTGTAAACAAATATAAAGCTCTCATCAAATACAGAAGAAAAATGATGCAGCATTGGTATCTTTAAATTCTAATCAATACAATTCATTCATATACATTATAGGGTATAAGTTCTCTATGACATGCATACATATATTGAGTTTATTATATTTTTCATGTATTTAAATTACCACCTTGTTATACACTTCAAAATATACTGTACTTTATGTTATTATGAATGCTAATTATGTTAAATATACTGTACAGTGTAATTCCCATTGGAAGTCTGTCATTTGTGAGGACCTGTGATCTAAGAGGAGTAGAAAGAAAACAACAAGACAGGACTTTATCATAATCTAGACCAGTGCTATCCCACTTTATTAGTGTAGTGGGACAGATTTAATTGGCTGTGAGTTACGAGCGAGAGACGCTATTTTGTAAACCAGTTTGCAGCCGTCTGGGTTGCATGCTCGAACGCAAACAAATAAGCAATCTTACAGTTACAAGTTCCGATGGAGCCAATGGGAAAACGTCACTGAAAAAGGGGAGGGTAGATTTCGGAGTCCTACGTGCTTCAATTCCAATTTGCGATCGGACCCACAGGCCAGAAATAATGAAATATTAATAAAGCCATAAATATGATATTCTATTACATACGAGTTACAGTATATGTCATAACACATTTATTGCAGGGATCGATTTATAACAAAATATAATCATGAAATAAAGTATATATGTTGTGCCATTAATTCTAAGACCTAACATCATTTCTATTTGCATTACAAGTGCTTCATATTGTACTTTACCCCCGGGCGGGTGCTCTAGAGCACACGTTGGCCTTTGGGCTTCGCTTGCGTGTTACGTGCTTGCTCGCCAGTGTCCACGTTGCAATTTAATAGCTAAATAGAACAAGTAGCGGTTACAGGCATGAGAGATCAAAGAATTTACATGCGCAAAGTTCAACGTTGCTCTCCATGTATCCTATTCTCATCCGTCCTGCGTGTTAACACGCAAAGCCTGCTACACGCAACGTTACAGGGCTAATTTAATACCCATAACAAGTAAATCGGGAGTTATGAGCTACGTTTTAACACGTATCCCCAATTTAATAGGGCTGTATATCAGCAAGTGAGCTAGTGGCCAATTAAATAATTCTGTATTTATATATGATGTCTCAAATGATTAAATTGTCCCAAGTGTTTTATTTTAATGCCATTATGCTTGTGAGGAGATTCTCCCAGGCAGTAAGTGGACCACAGAAAACAGCTGGTGGTCTGCATAAGGACTGTAGGCCACCAGTTGAGCAGCACTGGTCCAGACAGTCAAAAAGGATTGGACTTGTTTGCGCAAAAATGTTGTAAGGTTTCAAGGATCGCCTTTAATTACATGACATAAAATGTAGCTCTGAGCTCGAAATAAGCATGTTCTTCTAGCCATTATAAAATGTAATAATTATGTCTGTGATTCCAGAATTTCTTCAATCTATAAATAAGAATTATCTACCTTTACTACTTTTTCTTTAAACATTGCCTAAACAGAACTTCAGAAGTAAGGAATATATAAAGATAAATGTAAGGTATAATATGAAAGAATTATAAAAAAATAGTGTAACTAACTGCAAGAATAAGGCTGGTAGGCCATAATTTCAAACTATTTTTGATACAAGAACATTAGTTCACAAGTAGCAACAAGTCTAGCTAAAAATATAACAGATTGTCGCTGCATATTCTTTGCAGATTCACTTACTACTCACAGCTAATATATATATATATATATATATATATATATATATATATATATATAATGGTTACAGTGGGGGGGGGGGGAATATTTGATTCCCTGGTAATTTTGAACGTTTGTCCACTGACAAAGAAATGATCAGTCTATAATTTTAATGGTAGCTGTATTTTAAAAGTGAGAGACAGAATAAAAAAACACAAAGAAGGAAAACGCATGTCAAAAAAGTTATAAATTGATTTGCATGTCAGTGAGGGAAATAAGTATTTGATCCCCTATCAATCAGCAAGATTTCTGGCTCCCAGGTGTCTTTTATACAGGTAACGAGATGAAATTAGGAGCACTCTATTAAAGGGAGTGCTCCTAATCTCAGCTCGTTACCTGTATAAATGACACCTGTCCACAGAAACAATCAATCAATCAGATTCCAAACTCTCCGCCATGGCCAAGACCACAGAGCTGCCTAAGCATGTCAGGGACAATATTGTAGACCTACCCAAGGCTGGAATGGGCTACAAGACCATCACCAAGAAGCTTGGTGAGACAGTGACAACAGTTGGTGCGATTATTCGCAAATGGAAGAAATACAAAATAACTGCCAGTCTACCTTGGATCTGGTGCTCCATGCAAGATCTCACCTCGTGGAGTTTCAATGATCATGAGAACGGTGAGGAATCAGCCCAGAATTACACAGGACGATCTTGTTGATGATCTCAAGGCAGCTGGGACCATAGTCACCAAGAAAACAATTGGCAACACACTACGCAGTTAAGGACTGAAATCCTGCAGTGCACACAAGGTTCCCTTGGTCAAGAAAGAACATGTACAGGCCCGTCTGAGGTTTGCCAATGAACATCTGAATGATTCAGAGGAGAACTGGGTGAAAGTGTTGTGGTCATATGAGACAAAAATCGACCTCTTTGCCATCAACTCAACCTGCTGTGTTTGGAGGAGGAATGCTGCCTATAACCCAAAGAACAGCATCCCTACCATCTAACATGGAGGTGGAAACATTAAGCTTTGGGGGTGTTTTTCTGCTAAGGGGACAGGACAACTGCACCACATCAAAAGGACGATGGACGGGTCAAATCTTGGGTGAGAACCTCCTTCCCTCAGCCAGGGCATTGAAAATGGGTTGTGGATGGGTATTCCAGCATGACAATTACCCAAAACACACAGCCAAGGCAACAAAGTAGTGGCTCAAGAAGAAGCCTGGAGTGGCCTAGCTAGTCTCCAGACCTTAATCCCATAGAAAATCTGTGGAGGGAGCTGAAGGTTTGAGTTGACAAACATCACCCTCGAAACCTTAATGACTTGGAGAGGATCTACAAAGAGCAGTGGGACAAAATCCCTCCTGAGATGTGTGCAAACCTGGTGGCCAACTACAAGAAACGTCTGTGATTTCCAACAGGGGTTTTGCCACCAAGTACAAAGACAAAGGGGTCAAATACTTATTTCCCTCATTGACCTGCAAATCAATTTATAACTTTTTTGACATGCATTTTTCTTGTTTGTTTTTTGCTATTCTGTCTCTCACTGTTAAAATTCACCTACCATTAAAATTATAGACAGATCATTTCTTTGTCAGTGGAGAAACGTTCAAATCAGCAGGGGAACAAATAATTGTTCCCCCACTGTAGGTATTTTGAGTAATATGAAGAAAATAAGTATGGTAAATACTCTTAAGCAAATACTTAGCAAAAACATATATTTTTAAACATCTATAAATCATAGAAGTGTTAAAAGTAAAGAAGAAAGCCATAACATCAAAAGAATAGGAAAACCCCATGAAAATGATTTAGGGATTTTACTAAGCTGTAATGAATGTGCCGATCAGAGCAGACCAGCAATAGAGTTACTATTACAGCCATTTACTTTTCCTTTTTTAGTGATCATGCTCATATAATCATTATGAATCCTAATTTCTGTTTATATAAAAACAATCTGCCTAAATGCCTGTAACATGATCACATGAAGCCTAACACAGTGATTACAAAGAAGGAAGTTATCCAATACTTGTGATGGAATTCAATTAAATTAGGGATCCTCTGAGGAATTGTTTATGCCAAACAAATTATATACCTACATCATGGAAATTGGTTCATTATCCACATAATATTTTTTTCCTAGTATTATATGGGTTAATTGCAAAAGAATGTTAATTTATGCATAAGGTATTCTAAATTAGCTCAATACAGTCTACATACCATTACTATTAACATTTAATAGCTTCTTATGTACAGCTTAGTAAAATGATACATGGGGCTTGTCAAATCACATATATAGTTGTGAGCGTACGAGTTGTAGCTAACGAGAGCCGCGGCCCTCGTATAGCGAGGGCTGCGGGCGAGGGCCTCAGTTGCTGCCATGGAGCGCCAAAGGCGCTCCTTGCCAGCAACTGCGACCCTCGCAAAATTTACGTTAAAACGCAAGCAACACGACTCAACGACCGCAACCCTCGCAAACTTTAGCTCGCAACGCAAAAACCATACGAGGCACGTTACCACACATTACAACCTCGCAAAAATCTGCCGCAACTCGAGAACATCACAAAATTAAAAACACAATAAATACACACACCACATACATAAAAAGCTTACCTACAGCAAGAGGAAGCATCCAGGACCTCCAAAAAACAACTTACACCTTCAGTTAACTAAAAATAAAAGAGTTTAGACACCAAAAAAATCGCTAAGCGAGAGAAAAAATGGCCGCCGAACAAAACGAAAACAAGGCTACAGCACTCTAAACACGCAAAACACCACAAGAAACTTGCAAAACACCACAAACGACCTACGGATATTCCGCTAAGACGCATACCACACATTACCCGCCAACTACGCTAACGGTTTCGGCTCGCGCACGCACACTATTACACTGCACACATTCATCACGCTTACACAGCAGCTCAACACCACTAATGCTGCAGCAACATCAAAACACATTGCCAGCCCTTCAACACAATGCTTTAAAATAGGTAAAGTATATTCATTTATTAATTGTATTACATATTTCATTATTACACACCAAACAGCATTAGCTACCTTACAATTTCATTGCCGTCCTTCCACTTGAACCCCCACATCTGATCAACAGCAAAGGATGTAAAAAATACTGGGGGATGGAGTTTTAAAAAGACAACATACCTGATCAGTGATTGAATAAGCCACATTGATGACAGGTGTTTGCTCTGCACCATATGTGAACATAGAGAGAAGTCAGGACGCTGCAAGCAATATGTGTCTATGGCACAAGGGCGGGGGTGTTTCTGTTCTGACGTGTGTATGTGCATAGAGGGAAGTCAGAAGTGCTTGACCTAAATATTCGTGACATAGTGCGTAACCACATACATCTTCCACATTCCCATCAAATAAATTACAGACACTAGTATGGCAACAACCTTTGTTTGCATAACAAATAAACCAGAGGTGAATGATCTCGACCCCCAAGGGAGCCCAACCATCTGAGACCTCCAGGAACCCCGTGCTTTGGAGACCTCATAACCAATCCAGGTGTTTACCAACACTATAAATATGCTCCCACCTAAGAGAGCTATCACCCCCGCCCCTCACAGGTGTGACATAAAATGCATAACGCAATAGGCACCAGACTATCCTCTTAAATCCTTCAAAACCTTACGAAAAACACATCTCTTTAAAGAAGTATTTCGCCTTCAATCCTAACACACACAACACTACTCTCTCCCTACTGTACCAAACACAAACCTTAACCTTTAGACCAGGGGTCACCAAACTCGGTCCTGGAGGGCCGCACCCAGGCCTGGATTTGAGGATTTCCTTTCTGTGCACAGGTGAGTCAATCAGGATGACTGAAGAAGCAATAGTCTCACCTTTGCAGCAAGGATATCCACAAATCCAGGCCTGGGTGCGGCCCTCCAGGACCAAGTTTGGTGACCCCTGCTTTAGACTGTAAGTCTGCGAGTTTCAATCTTGTATGGTACTTTGGGGAAAGCACTATGGACATTGGATTCTAAGCTCAAAGCCCTCCATTCTTTGCAATGTGTTAATTTAGAATTTGTCGTTGCCTGGAACATAACTGTATAGCGCTATGGAATATGTTGGCACATTATAAATAAATGAAAATAATAATAGGGAGGGAGGGATACTCAACATGTGCTCCTGTCAGAGTAAACAGTATGGGTGGAAAACTTTGGTTTTACTCTTAGCAAACTTCTCCCCTAAAATCAAATCCACCAAATACTCCCTAGCACTTGCCCGGTCAAAAGCCCCTTCCCCCATGCTGTCTGCCAGGGCTGCCTAGATTGTGAATGCAACTAATACAATTATGCGGTATTTGCAGCCGCATGGTAAGCCAAGTGCCTACATTGTAAAAGGGTTCCCACTCTGAAAATATCTGGGTTGTCATGTGAAGGGAAACACAAATGAAAGCAAATATTTTTTGAACCCTGTGTTTCACAAACTATTTATTCCATGAAACAGTACTTGCATCAGAAGTATTAAGTAATCACAGGACTCTAAAATAGAACCCCCTAAGCCCCAGCCTGGTATCCAAAAATGGGTTCTCATTGTCCTGCACGTTTCCCAGGACCTCATTCCAGGCCGCTATCAAGGTTACCAGTAAGCTTTCCACAGAGTGTAATTAATTTCCCTGAGGAACCCCTAGTAATAGAAAATGGAATAATTGGTCCCAGACAGCCCAGTTTGGGAAACATTCATTTACACCAATCTATCTGTGTTCTCTTCTTGTTTCTAGAACGTAACTTAGTGCTACACTTTTTGACACTTTTTAGTGTCCTATAACTTCCAAGTAGTTTGTATCTTCTGGTTCTGAAATTGTTTTATTCCACCCTTTCCGATATTTATTGGCTTCATGCTTGAGAACTATTTAAGTTCTTCAGCCAGGAAATCTAACTTCCTTCCATGCTTCAAGTGATGTCATAAGAGCTTCCCAAATTTAAGTAGTATTAAAGCTTTTTCCCACACTGATCTCGCACTACAATGTTTCAAATTTAACCTTCCACCATTGTCACACACATACTTTATACTATTAAGATATTTTTAATATAATATAGTAAACATAATTTTGGCATAAATATGTATTGTAGCTAAATTCATATACAGAGCAGGGTTGTGTTTTAAGCTTTCCAGAGCGCAGGGATCTATGATTCTGTGCACCTCATTCTCATTTTGTGAATTTTTATTAGATATTTTGATAGATGTGTGCTGTCTGGCATCTTTATTTCTTTCTTAAAATGTGTTCTTAAAAACATGGCTGGAATTCTTAAAGGTTCATCCACTGCTGTGAATACTGTTTTTTATGGTCTATAAAAAATTTTGACTACCACTTAAATATTTAGTAGCTCATAATAAGAAATCTTAATAAAAGCATTTTCAGAACAGGCTTCATATTTTCTTACCAAGTTCACATAAGTATTAACCATAACATACATCTGTTTTTATAGGGGTAGGCTAAATGTACAGTGTAGATCACAATTCAGTATATCTAATGTAAGAGACTGCTTCACCATTGTTCTTCAAAGGAAGACAGACATGCAACATTTTCTTGTAAATAAGATGTAGGATTAAACATTAAACAATGTTTAATTCAAGCATGCCTGGGATAAGCACGATTCTATCTGAGGTTGCTATATGTTGTTGTGCAATGAAGTGGTGCCATCAAAGATAGAAATTTGTAACATAATGTATTATATACCGTATTTATCGGCGTATAACATGCACCGGCGTATAACACGCACCTCATTTTAAGAAGGAAATTTCAGGGAATTTTTTTTTTTTTCAAATAATGAACTTTGAAGCAAAATCCTCAACATCAACCTCCCTCCTCATCCTCAACCCCCCCATCCTCAATCCCCTCCTCAAACCCCCATCCACATCCTCATTCCTCAACCCCCTCCTCAACCTCAACCCCCCTCCTCAACCCCCCTCCTCATCCTCAACCCCTCTCCTCATCCTCAACCCCCCTCCTCATCCTCAACCCCCCTCCTCATCCTCAACCCCCCTCCTCATCCTCAACCTCCCTCCTCAACCCCCCTCCTCAACCCCCCTCCTCATCCTCAACCCCCCTCTTCATCCTCAACCCCCCTCCTCATCCTCAACCTCCCTCCTCATCCTCAACCCCCTCCTCAACCTCCCTCCTCATCCTCCCTCCTCAACCCGGTGCCCCGGTATATGCTAATGACGTGGCGCGCATGTGACGTCACATGCGCGCCTGGTCAAGGAGCGGAGGCCGGAGCAGAAGCAGGTAGGTGAGGGGGAGGTATTTAGGTGTTAGGTTGAGGAGGGGGGTTTAGCTTGAGGAGGGGGGTTTAGGTTGAGGAGGTGGTGTTTAGAATGTGGAGGGGGTGTTTAGAATGTGGAGGGGGGTTAGAATGCGGAGGGGGTTTAGAATGAAGAGGGAGGTTGAGGATGAGGAGGGGGGAGGGAATATCGGCGAATAACACGCACCTATCATTTGCCCCCTATTTTCAGGGAGAAAAAGTGTGTGTTATACGCAGATAAATACAGTACTCTGTAACCTCTGTACCGCAAAGGATTCAAATATTGTGGCTTAATATAAAATGTTGTGTTGAAATGATGAGCTGTGTAGCTTGAAAATAATATCATATAAATCTGGTACCCACTGTAAAAATGGAAAAATTCAAGGTTATTTTCCCTTTTCAATATTATAGGCCATAAAGCAAAAATATGTATTTACGGTATTGTTAATTTCACGTGACTTGGTCAAAAAGAAGTGAAATATATAAAATTCCACACTCACCAAAAATCTTTAAAAACAATGTAGTCATGTTAAACATAAAGCGTTAAATAAGTGTATTTCACAGCGCCTGAAACTGTAAGTAAATATACCATACCATGTGGGGTTACAAAAAGTATCCATATTAAAAAAACATATTAAAGAAAAAGTAGTAAATATAAGTTTTTATTATTTTCATTTGTCAGCCTCTTGCTACAGATTTCCCGTCCTGCATGTAAAATTATACATATTGTATTCATGTTTGGCCAATATTTGTATATTTATTTTGTTAGTAAACTCAACAAACACTTAGATTTTGCAAAAAAAGACAGTATGTAAAAGACACATGTTTTATGTAAAAATGCCCTGCTAACTTTAAATAAATAGTAATAATTAACTCAATCCAAGTAAATGGCTCATTGGTCAGGCGAATTCTAGAATACTGAATAAAACGGTTAAAAAAGACATGTTAAAAATGTTTCTGTTCTATCTTGCATAAAACATTTTGAGAGAAAATAATCTAATTTATAATTTTATAATTTTTTTTATATCTTGTTCTCTGTTTTTTTCATAACAGGAATATATAGAGATAGTTTTTCATGACTTAATGTCTAGACTAAAGCATCTCTTGAAGACATTGTAGGGTCTTGTTAATATTCCATAAGAACTATTGATGCTCTAGAATGGAAACAGCTGCTTGGACAATGCAGTGCTGATACCAAAAAACGGATCCAAACAGTGAGCATGCCAAGTCAGAGGACTAGGTCTCGCATGTCACAGCAAATACATGGAAGAGCCAAATAGCTCAAGATGGTGGCTTAGGCCCTGTGGATTTTAAGAGCTTTTGTTTTAATACACTTGAGGCAAGACTTCAAAGTATCTTCTCACAGCCAGATGTGAGAGATATTTAAAAGTTATTTCTGTCATAGATTATCCATTTTCAAAGTTTTCCATTATCATATATGCATACACATGTGGCCATACACCTCTAGCTAAATTAGCACATTATAAATGCCAACACATAATAGAATACAGCTTGGTCATTTGTCTCACTTTAATAAATGTAGAATACAGTGTGCTTGTCTAACAATTACCCATGAATTACTTATTTTCAGTTTCCAGAAAATTAGCAAAATTTAAAATTGTAGATTATTGCAGAAAATATTTATAACGATAATATTACATGTAAATTTGAATGGAAAAAAATAAAACGTCAGAAAAGAAATAGTGTTTCTTCTTTGTAATGTTTGAAACATACACAGTGTTATTCTATATCCCAGAAAAGAAAGTCCACAGCGGAAAACATATGGAATGTGAGTCTTATAGCAACACAGAGGGAAACTGTAACCCTTAACCCAATGATGTCACATGACACATCTTAATCAAGTTCTCCATCGCTAAAGGGGCCTGCAGTGTATAACTTTGCAATGTGCTGCTGCTCCCTCTAGATTTAAAAAGTTCAATCATGTTAAATAAATTATCCCTGAACTGCAAAAAGCAGTTATGCATTTACCCCAAGACATTCCCACATAGAGGTCATCATGAGCGTCCTTCAGGAGTATTAAATATAGTCCGGTGTATACAAAGCAACAGATAAAAGCACCACAGGGAATGCTGAACAGTTCATTTTAACTGCAGAGATATTTCAGCGAACGGTGAAAAAGATCTGGTAAAATGGTTGAGGCTGCTATTAAGCAGCCTAATGTTACAAATGATTTTTCTTATATTAAAAGGAAAAGGCTACGTTTAATTTGTATTCCTTATTGCATAGCAACATGATTTTATATACAATGGCAATTATGCTCATTTTTTATGTATACCATATTCAAAACATGAGCATTTTTGTCTAGAGCAGTTACAATTTTTGTTCCAATGAATTATACTTACCGTACGTAATTGTCAAATACTAAAAAATAACCCACCAAATCATTTCACTTGACCCTACCACCAAACCGGAAATTAAGAAAATGGCAACGTGAAGTCCCTAGAGACAAGCAGACTTTGCTAACAGTAAGATGTTTTTTTCTATAAATGCATTTCTGCACAACTTCTAATGTTGTTAGTTTGCTGCAGTGCTAATAATCAACAGCCTTATTAAATTGTGATTCGGTAAATTTAAAAGGACTCTATATAAGCACAGAGCATATTTTATTTACAGAAGTTTTTAGTTAGTGAAGACCTTGCTTTTGGATAGAAGATCACTAACTAAAAACTTCTGTAAAAAAAATATGCTCTGGGCTTATATAGAGCCCTTTTACATTTACAGAATAGCAATTTAATAAGGCTGCTAATTATTTGAAATAGGCCGCATCTATACTTCGGAAAAAGCTAATTATATAATTAAATAATATTTTGCTGCAAAAAGCCTTATTAAAATTAAACATTAAAAAGAGTATGTTTTAATCATGTTTTTCCAAGATATCATGTGCTGTTAATGTAATAAAATGTAATACAATAGCATTTTTTGGAACATATCAACACCTTCCAGATATGGGAGTGTCAAGTACATACAATCAGTGTAGTGTAATTAAATGGTTCTCCATCGAACGCTGAGATGCATAAATATGAAGTTTTCAGTGACAATTAAAAAGTTGCCTAAGAACATGACTGTGCTTCACTCATTTTTACGCAAAAAGAACAATTATTTAGCAATCCATTTCTAACTTTTTAAAACAATGGTAGGTGGATAGAGATGCTTGGCTAGGAAATGTAGAAAATGAGAACACGACATGCCTACTGTGCAGAAGTCTGTGCAAACATCTGTAGTTAATCTGGCACCCTGAAGATATCTACATATGTCATATTTATTACCCACTTTCCTATATTCTTTTAATTCTTTCTACTTAATATTGTAAATCTTTACACGTATCATCTCTAAACGTAATACAAGAAATAATGTGCGCACACTTACATTTGGTCGTAGCCCCGCTGCCATTTTGTAATACGTTTCAGCTTCTTCATTCAAACTGGCTTGCCTGAAAATCAAATAAAAAAAAATAAAAAAATGTGTCAAATTATGAGTGGGCTGTAGAGTGCATGTTTTAATTTTATAATTATAGTATTAATAAATATATTTTACAATAATTATAAGAACTTTTAATTGTGATATCTTTCAGGTCGCCGACTGAACTGAAAAAATATGTTTGGAAGTAGCATCGCCAGATTTACCATTAGGCAAAGCAGGCAAGTGCCCTTTGCGGTTAGGATGTTTTTGCACTGAAAATTGGGTTAAAAGAGATATTTTAATTTACAATGAACTCCTTGCAGGAAGTGTCATGCCTTCGAGGTGGGAATAAAAATTACCTAAATGTGGCCTTGGGAAGTAGTGGTAGATAATGTACAGATAACTTATCTTTCATCTAGATCTGTAACATCTATCTATCAATCTATCTACGATAGATAGATAGATAGATAGATAGATAGATAGATAGATAGATAGATAGATCCCTGTTATTATTTAAAGTTATAATGTAATTTTAAACATTGCCCAACAAGAAGTATAAATATATAGTAATTTACACTTATGCTATCAATCCTCCCTTAAAATAGTTGTTGCCATATAAGCCCTTTCATTAATTTTTATTTTAAACTAGTATCATTCTGAAGTGAATAACAAGTAAATTGTTTTATAAAAAAAAAAAAAAGTTTTCTGTCTTCTTGGCTCACACATAGGGATGTGAATGGTAGACATATTATGCTTCTCAAAGCATACAATAAAACAGATGTACAGTCAATGATATGTTAACCTTGACAGGAGCAGAAAATAATTTTTATTATGAACACATTTTTATGCTATAGGGCACCCATAAATAATAAGTACTTTGCAGCTACCACCATGCATATTATGATGCACGGAAGGTGTCTGCTCCTACCTAATCTTCCTCCAAGTGTCATTGTGCATGCTCAGAATATAGTTGGTGCCTCAGTAGGTATAAGCCCTGAAGACATATGCCCTATATACATGGATGTCTGGATTCAACCTGTCTCTGAGGTTTTAGTCACCTTATCTCCATTTGTAACAGGCACAACATACAGGTTAATAATAAGAGAGAACAGATACATACAACTGATCACTCATAACATTAGGGAAGAAATTTATGTCATTTAAAATTTTACTTTTATTTGTATTATTATTATTATATTTATTTATATCGTGCCAACATATTCTGTAGCGCTGTACAGGGGTTGGGTACATGGCAAAAAACAAACTTAACACCTTGTAAAGAATGGGGGGCCCTGTTTTTGAGCATAAAATCAAATATACATAGAGCTTGTTTCTAAGGCACTGACACAAGATTGAAAAGTCACAAACTTACAATCATTAATTAATACATTTAAAAATCCAACCCATTAAAATATAGATTGTGAGTTCCACGAACATAAACTATATCATATTAAGTCAGTATGCAACTATTTGTGCTGTCTCTCTAGCTTTAACTTGTTTGTGCCATTACAGTAGAGAAATCGCCTGTAGCAAATCAATAATGGCACGAATGAGCAAAAGATTAAACGCTGCATGGGCACCAACTCACAGGACGGCTACTTGGCTACTGCCCGTTCTCAAGTGTGCACATCACTCTCTTTGTGCTAGAGATGGAAAGTAGATGCGTATTATTACACAAGCTTGGAAACTTGCAGAGCTAAATATTGGGCGCTGGAGAGCAGTTTCTTATGGCCGTATAACTTTAATCACAGCCAGGCAATCTAGCTGAAGATTACATCTGGTTTGGGTGCAGTGTATATGGTTCTCTAAACAGTCTAGTGAACAAGTACTGGAAATAATATACTGTTTACTGTGCCACCATCCAACTGAAAACTGGTGTGGACATGTAGCGTAACAATCATAATAAACATATGAGAGATTGTTTACAATATTCACAATGTGTAAACATGTGTATGCAACATGTGATGTTATTTATTAAGTAAATGTAAAAAAATTGGTAGTAATTTAAAAATAAAAATATTGGCTATTAGGGGTTACATCAAACAGTGAAACTTGTGAACACTAGTCTGGAAATAATTGCAATACTTGTTTGCTAGTTTTTAACTAACATTAATTATTGCCTATTTCTATCCATATAAAAAACATGCTATTTTTAAGAAATACATTTGATAACGGGCAAAATATATTAAGAATGTTAACAAAATAAGCCAGCCTTTAATTTATTTCTTTATATATGTAGTTATACGGCAGTGGAAGCTACCTTTTTGTCTCTTAATATGCATCTACAGGGAGAAGAGACCTTGCGGAGGAAGCTTTCAACAGTGGAAATGTGGCAACAGAAGTTACCAGTGCTTTCAATAAGACTAATGGGGATTTTATTACTTTACAAGGATACACCCTACTGAGAAGACAGCTAAAAAGAGAAGAACTACATATAATTACATTAATAAAGTAAAAGAGAACTGATTTTTTTTCACTTTGTAAACATATTTAGCACATATGTGAGTTGCCCTTTTGTAATTTTGTAATAGAAGCTCTTTTTATTCTGAATATAAATTGGAATAAATGTAGCAAAAAATTAAAGCCACATTTGCTCCACGTGTAAATCCATTTTCAGCATCTCTGCCCAATTGATTGTTCTCCCCCTTGTTTCAAATCATTTGCAGCATTGCTTACTTGTGTGGATGGGCAGCACTGGTTTGCTTTAAATCATATTTAGTGCATATAGTGGAGTTTTTGGAGTAAGCACCTAAATTAACATTAAACATGTCTCTTGTTATGTTGCCCCTTTATTGTACTTTGTAATCCTTTAGCATCTGTTATAATACAGTGTATCATTTATTTTAATATACTTCCATGTTTATTACAAGGAAAAAGTGTCCGATAACCCCTAGTGCTACCATTTTGAAATTTTCTCTTCCAAGGACAATTCCCTTACAAAACTCATGTCCCTATGAAAAAAAAAGATAAAATAATTTCTACCACATCTGGTTGCGTCTAGTTTGCAGTCTGCTAATAGAAATATGAGCTTCTAAAAAACAAAAAATAATGGATAATGCATATTTGTTAATATATGATTTATCATGATGTTCCAGATAAAGTACAATAGCAGGCCAAATATTGGAATTTAGTAATGCTAAAATTCATTTGTGATGAACAGACATTTTATTGCATTAGCATGATCCACTCATTCAGGCAACATAGTTTAATAAAAGTAGGCAGAACAAAGGCTTATTTGGCCAGACTGATGTTACATATTATCAACGGGTAGAAATGGATAAGCACATCAGGCAATAACAGACAGCACTTTGATGTGAGGATTTTTGCCCATACTTGTTCATTACTAGGAGACTTGGACATGCTCTATGTCATCCCAAAAGTGATGCACCATGTTAGGGGTAGATTCATGGACATCGGAGACTGACTCAGTCCTGGAATGAATATCTAGGTGCATCAGTTTACGTATTTCTTGCTCAGTCAAGTTTTTTTGGTTCTAAGGCTGTTGTTTAATTACCGTATTTATCGTCATATAACACGCACCGGCGTATAACACGCACCTCATTTTAAGAAGGGAATTTCAGGAAAAAAAAAATTCAAATAAAGAACTTTGAAGCAAAATCCTCAACCTCCCTCCTCATCCTCCCTCCTTAACCCCCCATCCTCAACCCCCTCCTCCTAGGTTGAGGAGGAGGGGGGTTTAGGTTGAGGAGGGGGGGTTAGAATGCGGAGGGGGTTTAGAGTGAGGAGCGAGGTTGAGGATGAGGAGGGGGGAGGGAATATCAGCGTATAACACGCACTTATGATTTGCCCCCTATTTTCAGGGAGAAAAAGTGCGTGTTATACGCCGATAAATACGGTATGTTTCCTTGAGGTGTACCCTAGCTGTCCTATGTTCTGCTCTCCGGTGTTAACCCTGGCATGTGCCCTCTCTATTATTCTTGCTTCCTGCCCAAACTTTCTGCTTGTGAAAACAACTGAACCTTGGAACTGACCATAACTATTCAAGGGACGGTTTTACTATTCGGCCTCAGACCGGGAGTCGATCTTTCTACCAGTGTTACAGTTGACCTATGAGATAAATAAGAGCATTTGATGAATTTGTACTTTTTTGTAAACTTGTGGTTGGATATATGACCTATTATGTAGTAGAAAACCTCAACTATTTTGTGATTAAGAAAATGATGAAAAGCTAAAAATAACACATCTACAAAGAAAACAATAGTAATAAATGAACACTGCCGTAACTTATTGAAAATTGCAAGTCATCACAAGTGGAACTAGCAGTATTTTAACCACTGACAACATATACCCATTGACCTCAACTTAAAAACCAGGCATTAATCAGGAGAGGATTTCCTGCTGCTCCAGACACAATGAATCATGATACAGCCTCACTATGCTGGAATATTTTGAAATATAGTGAAAGAACCAAACCTTTTCAATGGTAGATGTCCTTAACATATTTTGCAGATTAATGTCAGAATGACTGAGAGTGGAAAAGAACA
The DNA here is from genome assembly GCA_027410445.1 of Discoglossus pictus. Lineage (NCBI taxonomy): Eukaryota > Metazoa > Chordata > Amphibia > Anura > Alytidae > Discoglossus > Discoglossus pictus. The sequence continues at coordinate 294,417,248 of CM050167.1, read as the reverse complement.
ATAACAAATAACTCATGATCTACACTACAGTGCGTATTGATTTTCGCTGCAGATGGATACTGTAATATTCAGTGCTGAGTTAGAAAACATAAGAAAATCGTCTTTATAAAATATTTATTCAAACATGTTTTTCTATTGACTGAACGTGTTTCTAATCTATATATTTACATGCAACAACAAAATCTAATACAGCACAAATGCTCGATACAAATTTGGTTATTTTATTGTTCTAATTATTATTATTTTTATCTTATATTCTTTATTAATTAGTCTAGAGTAGTGGTGGGCAAAAGGCTCATTTGAACATATCTGTTTGAAAAACATACTGGTAGTCAATTATCTTTTTACACAATTCACTAAGGTCCAAATGCTTTTATAAAACTGAAGTCAAGGCATGGAAAGTAATATTGTTCATGGATACAAACACATAATATTGAAGTAGAGTGACATACTGTAAGTTTACATTGTGACGATGACTTAGGTATAGAACACCATGAGCCTCATTCAATTAGGAGGCCGCAAGTTAGGGAATGAAGGCCGTATGTCTGCGAGGCCCGAGTTATGGTGAAATTAATTTCGGCAGGACCGCAAGTTAGGGGCCGATAGCCAAATAAAAAAAAAATGCCATCGTATGTAGCATTTGTGAGCTTGATCAGATCAATTAACCAAGGCCGTAACTCCGAGATAGAAACAGCCAATGGAAACAGAGATCATCATCATTACATCAATGAAAAATGGAGTTTGGATTTGGGCTTCAATTACGAGTTACGATCGAACCCACATTCCTGAAATATTGCAATATCGATAAAACCGTAAATATGATATTCTATTACATGCAAGTTCCATTGATTGCCGGGATAAATATAACATGGAACTCAAACATGAAATAAAAAAAATGTGGGGGCCGATTTGAGAGCTTGAGAATGTTGTGCTACTAATTCTAAGACCTAACATCACTTTCCCTTTTAATAAGAGTACAGTATTGATTATTTTGTTTTTAGAGTGCTCTGGACATGTCTTTAAGCCCTTTGCGAGTCCTCCTTGGAACCCTTAACTTGTTGAGCGACTTTTGCCATTTGTGGGCTTGGCGGGGTGGTTAGCGAGGGGGAATTGGAGCAATTGCATATCGATTTGCGATTTTAGCGTTCTGATCTCTTGCGGCCGTGAAAGTTCAAAGGCTTGGAGGGGCATTAACTTGCGATGTTAACCATCGCATTGAATCAGAGGCCGGAGCCCGTAACTCGATCGGAGCCCGCAAAAAGACACCAATTGAATAGCAAAATAAGTTAGGGCTCCATTTCCGAAGCCCGGATCCCCCGATGCCTCAATTGAATGAGGCTCCATGTGTTTTTATTAATTAGTTTGGGTTATGTGATAAAATGAATAATGAAGTGGAGGTCTATGCCTGGTGTAGTATATCTACAACTTATTGTTTAAATCCTATGTTTTGTCTGCTACTGCTTCCTATTTTTTATGATATTTTACACTAAAGAACAACCCAAAAAGAGGTACATAATTATTTACATTAATGACATGTTATTATCTGTCATGGCAGTCACTCAATATAATAAAGTGAAGTGTAGAAATCCTACCGTAGCATGTGAGCTGCATTGAAAACAACATCAAATTCAGAGCTGTCAAGTTCTGCTGCTTTCTTTGCCATCTCTGCAGCTTCTAGATGACGAGACTCTTCCAGGAGAAACTGACCTGCAATAGAAAAGCACACAAACATCATAAAGTGAGCTATGGCAAAGATATAATCCCATGATATTGCAGCTATTATATTCTAGTTTACACATTTAAAAGTCTAAAAATCAAACAGGGTTACTGATCTCATACAAAATACTTGCTAAATTATTCACATATGTAAATGCAGTAAAACCTGCACCTGTGCTATATAGGTGAGCCATAATGTGAGTTATTAGCATATAAGCACCTCGTTAAAATGCTATTGTCACTCTTGGTTGTGACTTTCTGTCATTGGGACACTGAACTCAACAGGATGAGTGACAGTAGCTGCATCCAAAGGGATGCACTCACTTGTAACCCACAGTTGTCATTCCATCAATTAATCAATCCCAAGTGAAAACAAAAATGTGCAAAATAGTAACATTTCTTGACGGTAACACAAAATAATTTCATGAAATGTTTTACTATCCAAGGAAATCAATATTTATATAATATAGATTTATGATAATAATAATTATCTAGTTTAGCAGATTTGTTAATTTGTTAAATATTGAAATGGGTGCTCTAAAAATGCAACCGACAAATTACTGGCAAATGTAACTGGACTTGTGCTTCTGACTTGAGTATTAAAATAAGCAAAATCTATTCTTATTTCTGTAGTCAACCATTAACAGCAAGTAAAGTTATTTATAATACTGAAAATTGTTCATGACTAGAGCTTAATAAATGGAATATTCTGTTTACAGCAATACCACTTTGAATGTAAAAAAAAACATATCATGACAGTCAATAAAATTGTCAAAGTGATTTTCTTAAGCGTTTTATAGCTACGATGAACACATCTGTTAATGTTATCCCGATAATCATAACTTCAAATGCTCCCTACATAAAAAAAAATTTCAGAATAGATGATCTATAGAACCCTTAAAGGACCACAATGGTAATTTTTGTCTTTATACTTTTTTGAATACATAAACATGATAAAGGCAAAATGTTTTACAAAATAAAATAAAAAACACAGGCCTCTATTTAATTGCAACAGTTACAGTTCAATTCAATTGATCAAGCCTGCAGCTATATGGCAGAAAGCCTAAACTATACACCCGTAAATAGCATTTCAGAGCATGATCAGGTTCAATTAAGCAATGCCGTAGCTACCAATTTAGAAATGGCCAATAGTAAATGAGACCGTCATCATAACATCAGTAAACCATGGCATTTATACGTCAATCAATTAGCGTTTAGAAGTCCGATATGCGAACAGACTTGCAATCCGGCAATGTACAAAATAATAAAAATGAATGACGATACTGTTCTAGTCCATGTGGGTGGCCAGATATGTATTAACTCCTTGAATACCGAGATTGATATAACATGGAAATAAAAGGGAACATAATTCATTTTTATTGCAGATTTGCGAGCTTGAGACTGTTGTGCAATTAATTCTAATGCCTTACATCGCTTTACCCGTCTTTTAAAGTGCAGTATTGATTTTTTTTTTTTTTTGCTTTTACAGTGCTACGATCCCTTGTGAGTCCTATCTGGTACCGATAGGATTTTCTTTTACATTTGCCATTGACGAGTTAAAAGGCAATTGCGGGCTTGAGGAATTGTAGTAATTGAACAGCGATTTGCGATTGTAACATTTGCAGGCTTGAAAGATCAAAGGCTTAGATGGGTCGGAGTTACTATTTTGAGAATCGCAGGGATTTTGAACTTCTAACCCGCAAACCGATTGCGGGTCGCTAAAAGCCGCCAATTGAATAGCAAATTATTTTACAATTTGCTCCATTGAATGGAGGCCACAGTCTTTGCATTTTTATCTTTTATTTTAAATTATTCTTTATTGCAACTACCTTTTCAGCTCATTCTATTACTTTCTCAGGAGGGTATGTGCTTGTATACTAATGGACTTTAAGTTACTCCTGATAAAAGCTATGGGAGTTGTAGGTGCCACACTCTCACTGTGCAGATAGAAAGGAGCTGTGGAAGGAAAGTCTTCTCCAAACTCAAGAAGTTGATCAGAAGTAACCAAAATGGTTATTGCATCTGAATGGTGATATATTAGAGGCTGTAATATTCTAAAACATTTAGCATTTTTTCAAGTGTACTTTAAAACAATATATTTTAATATACTGTAAAAAAAATATATTTAGGTCCAGGTTTCAACACAATACGAAAAAAAAAAAAAATACAAACTTGTTAAAGGCAGATCAATTGTTTAGTCTGCTAAACACAAAATTGGTACCATTGGTTAGTTAATGAGATGCCAAAAAAAGTAGATGTAATCTATGTATGATTAGTAAAAGCAAAGAGGGTAAAAAAAAAACCTTTGCAACAAGTAATTGCCACTTTAATCAACTACAAAGATCTTGAGTGGTTTCTTAATAGAGTTGAGATATGACTGAGCTGGCTCAAGTTACAATTTCTTTGATGTGGATGATCGTTAATCAATCTACAACAACAATCGAGCTTTAGAAACACAAAATGCTTATGAGTTGAAGTATTTCAATCACTGAATATTTCAGAAAGATTTCCGGCAGACAAAAGTGTCTAAAACTACAAATGAACTCAATCTATCCATTTCTATGAAAGTAAATTAATCAAAGAAACTGAAAGCAGCAAAGACCCACCCATCCTTTTATAGATAGCTTGGGGTCTGAATACTCCCAAAATTTGTCTGAATGTTATTATATGAGTCTAAAAAGCTGTTTTTAGTTGGCTGATTAGCATTGTAGAAGTTGTCGTTTGCATTTTAAATTGCAAAGGAAAATAAATTATTATAATGGAGCGCAGATGTACACATACACCATAGTATTAAGACATGTGCAATTTTTTCTCACCCAGATTAAGATATTTCAGATTGCTTCATTTATGTATGAATGCATGTTAGCTAACAGTCAACTGTCAGAATATACCTACTACCAAAAAATTGAACAAAGACTTACCCAGAAATATACCATTTATCAAAATGTTTCCTAAAACGCCCAGCAAGAATTGGAGCAGCTTATACCTACACATCCTAAAACTGGGACTATCTACATGCTGCCAAAGATCCACAAACCAGGAAACCCAGGGACACCTATCATTACGGGTATGGACACAGTGACTGAACAGATGGCTTTGTTGAAAACATCCTTAAACCACTGCTTTCTAAAGCCAATAGCTATATACAAGACACCACATACTTTCTCAAAAAAAGATCTAACTGCTAACATATTACTTGTCGCAATGGATGTGGAGACTCTTTACAGCAAAATCATAAATAAAGATGGTATTAAAGCATGTCTTAAGTTTCACACTGAGAACCATAAATATGTTTCTAATGCTATTGCCAAAGTAGTTGAATAAATCCTGACATACAACTATTTCACTTTTAAGGATACCTATCTACAAATAATGGGGACTGCCATGGGTACCAAAAATGGCTAGATAATATGCCAGTCTATTTATGGCCGATCTGGAAAAGACATTCTTATCTATATACATTTACAAACATTACAGATACTACTGTTCATCATATGGACAGAAGGATACAATAAACTGAGAGACTTTCACGATTCTTACAATACCTTCCATCCATTTATCAAACTTAAAATGGATTTCTTTGCAGAACTGCAGAACACTACCATCACAGATAGCACATTCCATATATATACTGTATATATATATGTGTGTGTGCGTGAAAGCACATATAGATGCATTTACCTTCACAGCTCCAGTTTCCATCCCTCTCACACTAAGTAAGCCATAATCCATAGCCAAGCCATTAGATAACACTGAATATGCTCCAACACTGGAGACTGTGGCAAACATTTAAAAAACATGTTCTTAATCTATCAGACAGAAGGGTTCCAAATCCTGCATCACTCCCCAGAAAATTACCACTGCCATTAAAAAACCCAGTGAACACCTGTTAAAGTGCAAAACAAAATAAACCATTATATCTAATTTGTCAATACTCGCTCACCACAGGCTTAGTAACAGGTGACTGGAGAAAAGGAATGTGAAGGGAGCAAGAGCAAATCCAGGGAAATATAGACTTGTAAGCCTCATTTCTGTAGTGGGGAACCTTTTAAAAGCGTTACTAAGGGACAGGAATATATCCATGGGAACAAGATAATCGGTAGGAATTGACACAGATGTATGATGGATATGTCATGTCATGCAAGTAAGTATAAACTTAGATGAAGGTAATGTAGTTTTTGGGAAAATGTAGTCTTTTTGAATTTTTAAATGCTTTTGGTATAGTGCCACATAGGAGGATATTCTTTAATAAATTGTCATCACAGTCAGCTTTACAACATGTAGCCTAAATAGGAAGGGGCGATATCAGGCCCAGCAGTCATTCAACACTGCACAAGGGGCCATACATAACTGGTTTAATGTTTGTTGCACGCTCACCAAGAGAAGCCAGCAAACTAGAAAATGGATACAAGCAAAACAGACTACCTCTGAGAAAGTGGCTCCTTGTGGTCACAATACCCAGTAGGTGCTAGTCTACAGCACTACTGCCATTGTGTCTAGGCCATTTTTTATAAAGTCTTTTATACCTGCAGTTAAATGTTTGAAGCTGCTCTTCTATTTATCTCACAAGCATCCAGCACCTATCAAGCATTAAAAAGAGCATGTTTTGAACATTATAAATGTTTCCTTTTTCATGAAAAAATATTTAGTAAAACCTGTGTAAATGTATTGGAAATGACGCAGGAAATACTTCTATATGAGCAGAGAATACGTGCGACTCTAGTCTAATTGGCAGACACTTATGACACATACAGCTAAATTGCTGCACATTGGCTGACAGGGACAAGCCCCACATTCAAAGCAGTAATTTCTGCTCAAGGAGCTTCAATTCCAAGAAAGAAACACACTGCTCAGATGAAACAAAGAAAAATCTTGTCAATGACCCTTTAATGGTTATGTTTCATAGTACACTATTGTTTTACCCCATTTATGCTGTGGGGAATAAAATGTTGGCACTTTATGAATGAAAGTTATCATTAATAATAATTATTACTTTTTTAACTAATATATTTGGTTTTCCTTTAATGAACGCCAACATGATTTGGCCCTAGCAGGATTAGACACCTAGGAGTAACCTTAAAACTAGTTAAAAGCTATTAAACTGCCACAATGTTGTAGCAATGAGCAATGGGATTACATAGAAATTCAATATACAAGATAATCCTCCCAAACAAGTTGTGCTAAAGAAGTCCAATAATGACTTTTTCCCCAGACTACAATAATCTTTTAATCAACAACATCAATCATTGTTTCATAAAACTATTTCTGGGGCCATAAGAAAAACATTGTATTCAGTAAAGATTCTTTATTAAGAGCATACAATACACAACACACTAAATATACATTATATATTATAATATAATTCTGACAAATTCAACTAGATTGTAAACGTAACCTGACCTGAGGAATATCCGAGAAAGTGATTTCTTATAGTACTTTATATTAAAACTTCATTGCATTAAACTTTCAATATCAAAGTATAAAATTAAGCACTACTAAAGTACTCTCGGATACTCATAATTGCCAAAAGCTTTTTAGCTTTGCAGCATAAGCAGTAAATAAATGAGATATTGAGCGTGGTGTCTGCATCATCTAACTAAGCTATTGGGTGGTCTATGACAAATGCTGTGCATGGGCATTCCTTGCTGTGTGGGCAATGTAGGAAGGTAAGAGGTTGGTCTAATGGATTTACTCTGTCTTAATCTCTTTCAAGTCTGTGGTCAAGGAACTGGCGTTTTAGATTCCTGCTGATTTATAACTGCTGCATGCTCTATATTGATTTTGGCTATATTACACTTAAACTTAAACCTGGAAGAAGTATTGCATCTCCTCTGTCTCTTCTGGTAATAAAGGAAATTGCTCAATCATTTTCAAATAAAGAGGCTAGTTGTCTTAAGTTTAAAGTACTTAATGAATAAGAAAAGGTTATGCATTACTGTGGGGTAAGAAAATCCCAAAATGCTAAAATTTCCTGGCACAACATTCAGTCTGTCAATCTCTTAGGTATAGGATATTTTCTTATATGACTAAAAGCAAGGATACATATTCAAATACATCTAAAGGGCCACTCTAGTCAAATATTTTGCATTGTGCTCTTTTGAAGAGCAGCACTTGATAATAAAAGGCCACTGTAGTTTGGTAAAAACTCCATATGCTTGTGAAGTATGTAACATCAGCAAGTGTGCAAGACAGAAATATAATATGAGAAGTAAATTGCCTGGTATTATTTTAAATTTTTCTTACAACCTCACATTTTGAATGTTAACATGTCAAATAATTCAAATAACATACTATAAATATGACACTTCAGTGGTCCTTTAAAATAATTAACTATCATGTGCAATTATTATTTACTGTTGGTAGCCATTGCCTTGACCAAGCAGCTTGTTTAAAACAATTTCAAAGAAATGTCCATTAGTTGTACTGAAAGCACTGGCAATGAGGTTTAAGTTGTAGCAGTTGAAGGCTTTTGTTAACTCAAGGCCTCCTGCCACATATAGAAGAAGACCAACAGAAACAAAACTGGTGGGTTGCCCTACAGCATAAGTGCATTGACTACCTATTAATAAATTTTAAAAAATAAATAAAGCTATACTATCTATAATAGCGACATGCCCGTCAAAAATGACAGCAATAAAATTTGAAGCCTGACAATGCTGTTTGCCGCACAATGCGAGCCTCTCCCCCTCTACTTTACGGGATCATTGCAGATCTCGTCAAAGCCGTAACTTTTGGGCTTCGCAATGAGCGCCTTCGGCACTCATCACAAGACCCGCAATGGGGGCCAGAGGCGATCATTGCGCATGCGCAAAGCGTAACTTTTAACAAAGCGTTACAGACAAACTCACAATTATCACAACGATTATATGTTATTATCAATCATTTAATCCAATGAGTGCACATTTTAAACTCACATCCCTCTCTCTTTAATTTTGTATCAAATAATAAATCCTAAAACATTTGTTTTAAACCAGAATGATCAGGAGCTGTGCTATTCATTTGATATTATAATGTGGATCGTATCTCTTCACACCATCACTCATCCTATGTGTCTGTGTAATGTAATATAATGCCAGATCGTAATGTATATATTGTAGATTTTTCTACCTTTATTTCATACCTTGCTTGATGACTATAATCCCCCTTAGCTAGCCATTGAATGTATTACATTCTATTCCACTGTGTTTCTAGATTAATTAATGCAATAATCGCTGCATTTATTTTTTTTACTTTATAAGAAAATTTTGTCTATTACCAAGCATTAAATAGAGCATGCTGTAAAACCGGGGTTACAGTGGTCGATTAAGGAAAGCCTTATGTCAGGCGAGTATTTAGGCGTTATGCTGTCCTAGGCCATTAATAGTTTTGCGCCATCCCCAAACCCATTTTTAGTCATAAGATTAAACCTGCATGTAACATTTTATGTGTTTATGTACATATACAATTTGTCAGAAAATGCCAGGTACTCCTAAAAACAGAATTATCAATGCACTGAATGTACTATTCCATGGCATTGCTCTAGAATTACATTTATCATCTTGACCGTAACATATAAAGCCCTCAATAATTATACACCCTCTTATATGTCTGCTCTAGTCTCTCCCAACCGTGCTCTTCATTCTTCTAATCACCTTCTTCTTTCCTCTTCTCTTATCACTTCCTCTCACTCCAGCCTTCAGGACTTTTCTTGTGTTGCCCCTTTTCTTTGGAACTCCTTGCCTCGCTCCACTAGACTATTCTCCTGCTTCAAATCCTTTAAAACCTCATTAAAAACGAATCAGTTTAAAGAATCATATCACCTTCAGCCTTAATATACACAGTGTATTGTACCTCACCATTCCACACCTCACTCATACCCTCTAGACTGCAAGTTTGTGAGTTTTCAATCATATTAGTTGTGTTAAGAAAATAACTTTGTATGCTTGATTTTAAATTCAATAACAGGGCCATCCATTCTTTAGTAATCTGTTAAAATTGTTTTTTACTTTTATCTACCCTGTTTAACGCTATAGAATAAAATGTGCTGCCCTAGGCCTGGGCCTCATGGTCCTAGGGAGAAATACACCACAGCATTATATTTTTTGCCAAATCTAGAAGTTTCAAATCAATTAAATAAAATGTACTTGTTGCTTTAAAAAAAATCAACTAAAATAAGCAATGGCTTTCAGTGACATATGTAACTTAAGTGAAAAAATTTAATTAAAAGATAACAATTTCAAATTAAGAAGATAGTATAAAGTGACATATAGCAAAGCAGCATTTATATCACAAATAGAGTTGTTGAAAGCCCTACACTTATGTCAAAAACTAAAATCTCTATGTACACCCGCACAGCCATACACAGCTAGCAATTTTATTTCCCTCTAATGACATTTATCACTACAGAGATAAGTTAAATTGGAGCTTCAAAGTCGGTGAAATGGATCAGTGAGCTACCATTACAGATAACATGGCAGATAACAAATACAGCTCATAGCTGCTAAAAGGAAGGGAGCCAAATCTATTTTGTGACTGATGGAAAGCAAGCTGCTAAAAAATAACTGCTTGTTATTATGCAACAGAACATCTGCTTGAAAGTGAAGGAAACAATTATTTTCCAGCAGTCTAAATCCACTTTAGGAACATTCTGACACCATAACTTTTCCATGAGTTTTTTCCCTATCTTTCACACAGTAATGGATGGGGGGGGGCAAATTATTTATCAAGCATTTAAAAGAGCAAATTTTAATACTATTGCTGCTTTCATATGAATTAAGGATTTGTAATTTAGAAATATATAATATGTGTATACCATCCCCATATCCTCCTGTACCAATGTGCATGTAAAAATGTCCTCTCTCTTGTTTATACTGCCATCGAGAGTATGCACACATTTTATCAATGTACAAATAATACTTCTAGAGCTATGCTGGCACTATACAAAGAGATGATATTATTATTGTTAATAATCCTAATAATAGAAGACCATTTAGGAGTGTTTATTTAGACAGAGTAGCTTTTATAAACAACGCAGACATTTGAAGCACAAACAAGAGTTTCAGCGGCAGTCAGCCTTGGGAAATCAAACAGGAGAGAATCAGATCAAGCAGGTCCATTAGAAATCACAATAAAAGGACATGGAACACAACTGTTTTTTTTTTCAAGCATTTATAAGAGCATGTTTTAAAATTGCAAAAGTTGATTTTTGAATGAAGAAATATTAAGTAAAACCTGTTTAACTGCATTGAAACTATGAGGAGAGGATATTTTAGTATGTATATCTCATTGGCAAGCCCTCAAGAGTAACTAAACTTTTAAATGAGTTTTTGAAAAAAGAAAATACACTGTGGCACATTACCAAATACCCTCTTTCTAATGCTACAAAGAAAAACAAATCTTTCCATGTTCCATGTACATTTATTATTCATGGCAAAAAACATGTATCCTTTATACAAATAACAAAACATCTGAGCCTTGTCGTTGTTCAATACTTCAGTCGTGTACAACTCTCAGTGACCATAGTAGTGCAGGTTCCCGGGCACACCCGTTTGTGTTTCTGGTTTTGCTCCACATGGTTTTCATGGAAAAGATACTGGAGTGGGTTGCCAGTTCCTTCTAAAGTTGACTGCAATTTGTCTGACCTCTCCGTGATGACCTGCCCATCCTGGGCGACTCTACATGATATAGCTCACAGCTTCACTGAAGTACACAAGCCCCTTGCCAAAGTATATGCAAAGCATTCACTACCAAACGTATAGATACACAAAGCAAATCTATGATGTACATTTTACATCCTGTATATCCATATTGCATCATTTTTTAAGATTTTTATTATTGATGCTAATGAAATGTGAATCCTGTAAATTGCACACTGTTTATAGTCAGATACCTATAACATTGGATTACACATAAAAATACAGATCGGGTGACATGTAAGTATGTAATAGGCCCATTCAGCCTCTAGTCCTAGAGTAGAGCGACCTGATTTGAATAATAAAGCTTGGAGGCTTGTTCCTGTCTGCCAATGTAGAGGCTTATTTCTGTAAACAACATCCTTGTCTGCCAATGAGACCTACCTACAACTGTATGCTCGGTGTACAGTCACTTCTTGTTGGTTTCAAAGCAAAGTTGAACTAGTTTTACTTAATATTTGCACATGCTAATACAATAGTTGTAATCTTTAAAATATGATATTTTCTATACATAATAGAAAATGAAATGTGCAATGTCTAGTTGAAATAGGCAAATTCATAATTTACATATACATTTTAGCATTCTACGTTTAGGCATTACTTTCTGAGTAAGTGTAAACCATGCTGTATTATACTACATGTCAATTATCAATGCCTTTTCTTATAAATTGGCTATTTGTTTACTTTCAGTTGGAAATTTGTTGTATTTGGACTCTTGCGTTGGTGCCAGATCCATTCTCTAATCTACTAATCAAGTAGACTGCCATTATATTTTTATCAGTTTTTTTTTTTAAAGGAGATTTAAAATAAATAATTCAATACATGAAAAACTGAAGATGCCTTACAAACTGCAAGCAACATAAATACTACATTATTTGGAAGCTGAAGAGTCAGTTTGAGCTACTGAGCTTGTGAGTTCTGAAACAAATTAACATAAAACATTACATTGAATAAATCTCCAAGAAGTCAGCACTGATATGGTCTTGTGACTTTGATCCACTTCCTCAGAAATGTAGACAGTTGTGACTCATATTTTGTTAGGAAATCATTTCAGAAAATAAGCTGCATTTGTGGGGTTTAACAAATAATGTACAACTAAAGTTAGTTGCTTCAAACTAAACAGTTTTACAATAATTGCAGATGTTTAACTATATGAAAGATCCTAAAAACAATCCTGTTTATTCTGTTTTAAGGAATTAAAATTGTTATGGAGGCCTAAATGTAAATACAAATCCAATATGAGTTGTATGGTGTTGAACCTACTATAGAACAAGAGCACAAGCAGAATCAGTGCAGATGAAAATGTATATAAAATCAATGTGTGACGGCTCCCCCTGACAAAAACTGGGAGCAATAAGGAACTTTCATGACATCATGTACATTTAGAGGGGAAGGGGAGGTTGCCAGGGCAGATACCAGTGTAGATGGCAACAGTCTGCAGTTGCCACCCTCACATTGTGATGTACTGTACACATTTAAGGGTAATGGTGAGTGTTCTTCCTTCTTCGTAGCATGTTCTGGCCCTTTTAGTGATAACTGACTTCACCTTCCTCTCTACCCATTAAGCTACTCACTCTAATTTACTTCCATATTTCACACCCCTCTAATCAATTGTGCTTGCTTTCCTCTTCTAATCCCTACCTTTGCTTTCCTCCCCTCCTCTGCTCCCTTATCTCTACCCTTACTCTTCTGCCCTCCTATTCTCTACACCTCTTCTCTTTTCTCCTTTCTTCTCCCTTCATATCTTTTCTGCCCCCCCTTGTAAGCCTTCTCACCTCTTCTTATTTATATGAAACTGAGGAGTCAGTCAGATTAGTGAGGAGCCAGATGAGTCAGAGGATGGACTATATTGGCTCCAGAGACTTGTGTGTCTTGAAGTTTCTTTATATAAATGCATCCCTGTCTGAGGCATCAGAGAACATGACAACCATTGCCTTTATGCTGTATTAATCATACAGCAGTCTGAATTTACGATGCAAGCTTGTGTCCAGTCAAGAACCACAAACATGTTTGCTTTCTTTGTAGAGGAAAATATAAAACTAGATTACAAACACAGTACAAGTGTGAATAGGACATACAAGTATCAGAAAGCATTTCCAATGTATTTGAATATAAGCCACGGGAAGAGTATGTCTATACTATACAATAACACATATAAGAACAAAGGTGTGGTATGCCGTTTTAAAATCATATAAAGACCTATTATCCCACTAAACATTCGCTTAAGTATAGTTCTAGATTTGCTTTCATGGTTAACATATACAAGTAAGCTAGAACTTAAATGCATGTGAAAGTTTCATGGGTTAATACATTTCTGCAATCCTTAAGGAAAAAGCATCCTTTATATATGCAGCAAATTTCATAAAACTTTTACTTTTTATTAATATCTAAAACTCCCTCTAATCATTATGTTGACTCCTCAAAGGTTTGGTGGCTACACCGGCACCCAATCCAATCAGAATAAATCATTTGGGCACAAATTTTAACCCATTATTAACTTGCTGTGTTTTCCTCAGTCAATAGGAGAGCACTGATGTTAGCCCTCAAGTCCCTGCTGGGATATGACCCACCTGCCTGATTCTTGTGTCTGCAGTGTCTGCTCTCTGCTGTGTCTGTGTGTGAGCTGTTCTGTGTGTGAGAGAGCTGCAGCTGTCACCAGAGAGAGAGAGAGTGAGAGGCGAGTAAGTGGTGGGCGAGTGAGTATGAAAGAGAGAAAGAAAAACACCAGCAGCAGCTGTTGATGCAGGGAATGGACAACAGGGTTGGCAATCAAGTGTGAATGTGACACACAGAGAGAGACTCTTATATGAAAATACATAGCACCTTCTAACATGGTGCCACACTACATATCCCAGCACACACAAGAATCTCACATAATACAAATATTTCAACTACCTGAGGTTCCTCCTGATTGGCCAAAAATAATTATGATTTTGTTTTATTAACTTAGCCAGGCTTTCAAGGAGGTGTTTAATTTTAAACTGTCAGACGTTACAAGACATTTTGCCAACTTCAAGGTTTGTTTTTAAATGTTTATTTTGGTATTTTCTCATGCAAGAAATGTTTTCATACACTACTGATTCTTCTCTATCGGAGGCATTCATAATCCAGGAAACTTAGATAATGCCTTTAAGGTAAACAATGTTGGCCTTTACTGTCAAATGCCTCAACAATACAACACCCTCCTATGTATCACATTTTTTCTCCAAATACTCCCCTAAACACCATATCCACACAACACAAATATCAACATGACTTACATCAATCTTGACCGACTCCACTTCAAACCTACAGAGCATTTCCTTTGCTGTTCATATGGAATTCTGTATCTCACTTAGTGAGACATTTCTTTACTCATGACAGCTTCAATCTCTTTCTAAAAAATAATTATTTAGAGATGTTTACCTAAAGTCCACTAAAGTAAAGTACATACCTTCTTTCAATGGATCCTGACACCTGCCATACACAACCATCAAGCAATTTCTCCCTTGTCTTAATTAGCCTTGTCTTCTTTGTCTCATGTATTCACTGTAATCCCTATATTTAGGGCTACATTTTATTTTAGCCCTTTATCAATAAACAAATAATAATTAATAAAAACAACTTTTTAATGAGGCAAAGGAGACTGTTTCATGTAGTACAAAATCATTAACCACATAAATATAAGGGTAAAAATATCTCCTTGATACTCACCGTAATGCATATAACAATTTCCTTTGGTGGGATCCAGCTGAATTGCTTTCAAGAAGTATCGTTCAGCCTCACTTTTTCGACCCTAGAAGTTAAAATACTATATTTTAGTTATGTGCTCCTTATAATTTATATCAAAGTGTTCACAAATTGCTATTATAGAAGTTCAATACATGATTTTCCAAGACAATAATTAACAGTTTTTAAAAATGAAAGCATATGTTAACCAATGATCAAGCCATTCATCCAGTTCACTTGTGTGTCATCGTAAATACAAAATGTGCTGTCTGTCTACATTGTTAATTGGACGGTAGGTTTGCATAAAGTAAACCTCGCTATTGATGCATTTACAGTAAAACCTCTGTATTTTTAGCCATGGGCGTAGAAATCGGGCGGATGGGGGAGACAAATCTCTCCCAGATTATATGGTTTGTAGTAAATATATAGGAGAGAGATCACAATGTGCATCAGCGAGCCGCGATCTCTTCCTTTCCCTTCACCTCACACTTGAGCGTTTAACTGCCAGATTGCTCTGATCGGCATCTCTCATGAGACCCTGACATCAGAGATTCACTGAAAGCCAAATGGACAGGAAGTGAGGGGGAAGTACTGGGGAGGGAGAGGAAGAGATTACAGCGCGCTGATGTGTGTTGGCATCTCTCTCCTCCTTTTGCTATACACCAGGGGTAAGGTATCTACCTCCCCTGCAAATAGGGGAGGGAGTTATTGTTGTAAACAGCTTTGAGCAAAGCTAAAGTTGGATTAGACATTTAAATGTGAACACAAATGTACTATTTATTTACTGTACTACTGTACGGTGGAGGGCTTCTATCGCTCTTTTGCCCACCATATATTAAATGATTGTCGTGGTGAACCTACTGAAAATATCCACTACACAAGCTAAGGATCCGGCCCCACGCTGATGAGAGGCAGTAACCTTGAAATGCTTGTACGTGGTAGGATTCCTGGCTTGTGTATGATCCAACCCTAGCTTTATACAGCGGGCATATGCTTAAGGGAAGCCATGTTTAATATGGTTATGGATTGTAGCAAAGTCATTAGGGCACATTTGCACGTCCCTGCCAAGGTTCCCAGAATGCAGTGTAATAACTGTATTTCTCAGAATTCTGGGCATGAAATACATTTTTTTAACTTGTTTTAGACATTTAAATGTGAACACAAATGTACTATGGATTTACTATATATATAGTACATTTGTAAACCCATTTGAAAGTCTAAAAATAAGTTAAAACTTTCAAATGGGTTTACAAATGTACTATTTATTTCCTGTACTCTATACAGTGAAGAGCTTTTCTTACTCTTTTGCTCACCATAAGCTAAATGATTATATATATATATATATATATATATATATATATAAATATATATATATAAATATATAAATATATATAAATATATATATATATATATATATATATATATATATATATATATATATATATATATAAATATATACATATATATATATATATATATATCTTAGCCCGCCATATGTGAAACAATTGCTGTATACAACTACTCTCTACAACAATCACCACACAAACCAGGCACTCACACCATACTGAGGATCGGCAGTAACCGTGAAACAGTACTGTATGTGGTTAAGTGACCTGGTTTGTGAAAAATACATCCGTTGCTATGCCTAAAACTGTGAAATACAGTAAGTATTTGCTTAAAAGAAGCCATGTTTAAAATGGTTTGAATTGACAGAGTGATGGTGCATTATGTGGACTCATTTGCATGTCCCGCCCAGTTTTCCCAGACTGCAGAGCATATACTGTATTTCTGAGAAATTTAAACAGGAAATACATTTTCATCCAATTATTTTTAGACATTCAAATAGAATCACTAATGTACTATTCCTTATTTGTACTACTATATATATATATATATATATATATATATATATATATACATATATATATATATATATATATATATATATATATATATATATATATATATATAAATAAATAAATATATATATATATTGCTTCCAAGAAGCAATGTCTGTGACTGTTGTAGTACATTTTAATTACCTAGTTTCTGAACGTAAGGCATTTCTCCCCAAAAAGGGAAATTTTATTCGAAAACTACCCACAGTCTTTTTGAGTGTTATTAATCCAAAGCAACCAACAGTGGATGTTCAAAAATTCTGTTACCAGTGTATATAACTGTAAAATGTAGCAATTACTGTTAAAACTGCACAGCAAATGTTCAAATAATTAACCTTGTACTTCTGAGGAATTCCTTTATTATGAGAATTAACTAGAGACCAAGTAGGGAATGATGTTTTTGCTGAGAGGAGAAAGAAAAGCAGGTGGCGTTACTGCTTAAGGTAATGCTTCATATTACATTTAATAGGACATGAGCCAATTAATCAAAAGTACATCAAAATAAACCTTTAACTACCAGCATTAACAAGGGAAAAAAAGGCAGCCAGCAAAATGATTTGCTGATTATTGTTTTAACTGTTCTCTAACAAGGATCTTCAATTAATATCATTAATTTAATTACAAGGAAGCTCTTGATAATTTACAACAATATTTAACTTTTGTACACAGAGCTTTTCTTTTAGTGATGTTAAACTAATTTTAAAGATTGTTTATTTAAATAAAGTTGTGGATAATTACTTGGGATTGAAATTGATTGTCTCTACAGATTTAGCACAATAATCATTCTTGTACCTAATTTAGTAAATCAATAAACTGTTGGCAGTGAATAACTAACTAGCTGCAGTATTTGTGTCAAGTGGACTTATTCTTTGATATTTAATGTTTGGCTTTGTAGACCACACACTGGTACCCTGAGAAGATTTCGGCAATGTACTATTCACAGAAAGACTGTACAGCATTAAAGAACAGAGCAGTACGCCTCATTTAACCGAAATGAACATTAGGACTCTAGCTTCGATTTACATTATTTTATGCAGTATGGTTATATTTACTGCAATACATTTCAGCATGAGGCAATATGGCTTTACATATGCCAAGGAACACATAATAGTGTTAGTCCAATTTTCAGCTGGCTCTCAGTTTGTAATGATGGGTATTTTGGTACAGATTTATGCGCTATAACATTGAACTATAAATATGTGTTTAAATAAAATAATAAAGATATAAGTCAACATTGATGGCCAAAGTAGTTTAAATTATGGACTCTAACCCAATGTATGAAACAGCATCTGAAAATCAAGATACAGGCAAGCATTTAATGTGTGGTATTAAAGGGATATGGAAAGTTTATGGATTTCACTGGGAATATAATACAAATATGTATCACTTTACTTGTGTGTACTTTATTTGATTAAGAAGTGCTAAAAAGTTTTTTTTTTTTTGGGGTTTAAATTTTACAAATGGTTCATAAATGGTTTCTCCAGCTCATGAGGACAGCACACTTCTAAATATAGGGGTTGCACTGTCTCATAGCAGCCAATCAGTGGCAACTTTTTCAACATGCTACTTGAGAGAGGTCACTGATAGGCTAATTTCAAAAACGGCACTTCACAGTCTGTGTATTCATGAGCTGCATGAGCAACAGAGAGCAGGGCCAAACAGGTAAACATTGCATGGTTTTAGACAGACAGCTTTGTAATAAAACAAAATACATAAAAGTAAGTCGATACATATAGGTGTATTATATTCCTAGTAAAATCCAGAAACCTTCCATGTTCCTTTAAAGCATTAAAGGAATACAAAAAGACCAGGCAAGTATTTTAGGTTGCTCTAGGCTCACTGAGACTTGTGCACCCCCACTTCCAAATTATGAACTCCTCCTTTTTCTTGCTATGTTCCCATCCTAAGATAACCAGATATGTACATACAGTATATCAGGAAGTATAAGGAATATTGTCAGCTACAATTGTCATTGTATACAGACATTTCTGAGCATATGGACAAACTATGTGATAGACAACTTGAGGCTGCCAGCTGCACCTTGAAAATGAACTGTTACAACTAGGCCTTAGCCAAAATACACCACAGAAAGACTTGTGATATTTGTTTTTAGACAGGACAATCCCATATTACAGTGCATTCTTTCTTAAGAAATAAATAATAAATAATAAAAGTTTGTGGCTATATCAAAGTAGATTTATTTACCTGGCAAATATTATATCTAGAAGGTGATTTCGCATAAAAACTCTAAATTAATTCCCAGTTTATTTGATAATGCAAATCCCAGGTACAGTTAGTCTAGAGTGTGAGTATTTGCTGCTGTGCAGTTTATTTGGATCCCTTCTATAGGCATTCTGATTAAATGACTTGTGCATGGCACAGACATACTGAATTATTGGCCTGCTTATGGCATCACGTGACAGGCACTGTCTATTCCTGTAGTAAAGTATGACATACTAAATATGCATTAGAATGGTGATTTGTATTATAATGCCATATTGTCTACTGTTGAAAAACTTAGCACTGCTGCTTGGGAGAATGCTGGCACTGTCTTCCATGCAACCACAAGTCCAAAACAAATCCAAGACAAGGCAATGAGTGCTTGGCAACATAATTATTAACATAGCTTGATGGTGGTTTGACTAAGAATAATGAACACAAATACCCACTCATTACCAACTTACCTTTTAGTGAATCTGGGCCACTGGCATGCAAGAAAAATGCCTAATTTTGTTCACATGCAGTATTGCTTTCCAACTTTATTTTCTTCATTTAGCAGAAGGATTCACAAACAGTATTTTGCAGTATATTGTAACATACAATCGGAATATGTCACCTTGAGAGGCCATAAATCATTACTGGATACTGAATAATCTCTACAGACATATTGCCAGGGACAAGGTGGGGAAACAGAGCTTTTACATTATAATTGTAATAATGAACAATGGGATGGTAGGAAATGAAGTTATTTTGTAAAGACAGAAATGGATCGCTTGTTCCATTTTGTTTTGCTGGCAATGTTCCATGAACACAAATAGTGATATTAAAAGGCTCTATAAAAAAGCAATACAATATTCTCTATAAATATTAATTGAACATACGTTTCGGCCTCTGTGGGCCTTGTCAGTGAGGTGCAACTGTACTCCCTAAGGCACAGTGAGCAAGGAGTGCACTTCTGGAGCCCCTTATCACTCACAAGGCTCAAGAGAGGCCAAAAATTGTTTGCTGTTTCTCCTGTTCAGGGTAGAATTGCCTGGTATTTCAGGGCTGGATGACTCTTGAGTGAAACCAGGCTGATATCCTACAGGATATTTCTCCCTGTGAAGGGCACAAATTAGCTAAAAAAGGTTGCTCTCTGAGTACGTAACCAGACTGTCATGCCCAGGGCCTGACTGGATTGTTTTGGACTATGGCTTGGGCCTGGGCTGGGAATAAGTTATCCTGTTTATGGTTAAAGTTATGTATTTTTTATTGCTTATGGTTAAAATATGATTACACTGTTATACTGAATGTATCTTGGTTTATGCTCTCCATAACATATTAGCTATTCTGCAGGATATTGCATCAGCCAACATCCAAGACAAAAGTCTAATAGATTATCCTTTTACAGGGTTTCCAAGTAAGCAGGAACAGCCTATTATGTACAGTGTTGTTATCTGGTGAAGACTTCCTGGGCCTCACTAGGGCCTTGAGCAGATAAGCAGATAGTCTGAGTGATTAAAACAATTGTTTAAAGGTACAGGGTTTTCCCAATAAACAAAGGGCAGCCTATTATTTAGGAATGGGGCTTACTGATTGGCCAGCCTGTGTGCCAGAAACTTGTATAAAATGTGCCAATTAATAAAGGTATAGAGTGGTATGTACTTGAATAGAAAAGGTGTAAGTGTCATTCTGTGCATTAATCCTAATTCTAAGGGATTACATGGTGTTCCTGATATCCTGAGGCCATCTTCTGTACCAGAGGTAGTAAGGACTACACGGTCCTGCTGTGGTAGGCTTGAATTAGGTTCCTGTCAAGCCCCATTAAAGAAGCAGGTAGTGACACAGACCTATAGAGCAAACCTACTTAGGTGTTGATTGTTCTCTGACTGAGTGCCTTGGACTCTCTGTTTAGTGATAGGTCTCTAAGTATTGACAGGTAGACCTCAGAGTTCAATCTATACAGATATTTAAACCTCACTGTACGGAGAAAAAGCCTTATGAACTATAGAGGACAAGTGTGCAGAAGAAGAAGCATATACATGTTGTGCAACATAACTAGAACATATCATGGTGATTGGATAGCAGAACATGTTTGGAAGACTTTTTGCAAAAGTAGATGCCATGCTACTAATGTCTGGGCACCAACACTTATTTAGTACATATAAATTGACTAGTGTAGATATTTATAGAACATATTGGGGACATTGTCAGAGTAAGGCAAAATGCACACAGCGAAAAAAAAATCCTCAAATGTGTCTGGTAACAGTGGAAAAAACGACTGCAATATGCACACAACTCATACTATTTAACATACCAACCTAAAATTTAAAATACAACACACAGTGTAAATCATTTTCATAGGAGCCTGATTTACCATTCCTTGCAAATATATGCTGATTTATAATTATTATCTAGCTGCCAAATACGGAGACTGTGAGCCCACTTGTGGTTCAAGCTTTGTGATGGATAGGCCACCCATGGCAAAAATAGTGTAAAAATGAAGATGTAATGCCAAAATAAAATGAATGACTGGATGAGCATTTCCAGAATGGAAATACAATTTGAGCTGTACCACAGTAAATTTAACATTGCTGTAGCCAAATGCTGTCACATACAGAATATTTTCTATATTTATACAAGCCATATATTTATGCATTTAAAGGAAAAATAAAAGCATTATTATTATTATTATTATTATCCATTATTTGTAATGTGCCAACATATTCTGTAGCGAAATACAGGGGTTAGGAAAAAAATACAATATTAAACACTTGGCAAAAAGTGGAGGGCCCTGTCTCTAAGTTTAAAACCTTACCTACATCATAAAATGCATTCACATTTACATTTTAAAAGATAACAGCAATGTAAATATATAATGTTAAAAGAGCACAGAAAGTACATTATTTATTGTAATGTAAAGAGACATCATATTACAGCAACCGATTATATGTATAGATCAAAAAAATACCATAAATAGAAATATATGTAAGAATGTGAAGGAGAAAAGGAAAAATAGAATAGTTCTTAGTTAAAATATTTAAGTAAATACAAATTGAAAAAAAGATAAAATTATATGATGATGCATATAAAACTGGGAAATTCGTGCAGATCCAGTATGATAATCATCTAAGCACTGGAGCGAATAGTAAATTATAAAAATATTATTCGAAGTTAGGATTATATGCCAAGCTATGTTTCCACTTGCTTAATATACTATCCCTGCATCTGCTTAGGGATGCCAAGCCTTGTCCAAATGATATAATATTGATTTATTTGTTGATGTATTTTATTTAAGTTCCTAATATTAATCAAAACTTATTTCCATGTTAAATAGATCCCAGGAGTCAAGGAGTTAATACATATCATGAAACCCGCATGGACTAGAACAATTGATGTATTGATTTTTATTGATTTCTACATTTCAATTGTACTTCTAAACTCTGATTGTAGTTTAAACTCCATGTTTTACTGATGTCATGATGACGGTCTCATTTACTATTGGCTCTGTCAAAATTGCAACGTACGGGCTTGCTTAATTGATCATGATCATGCCCTGAAATGCTACGTACAGGTTCAGGGGGTTGTGAGCATGTGATGCGGGCTTGAGTCAATTAAATTCCTCTATATATGTAACAAATATCTAACCTGCAGACAAACGGGCAGTGTGATGGTAATTACAGGCTTGGAATTAAATAGATTCCTATGTTGGTGAGTTGCCAATTAAGGAAATAATAATAATAATATCCCTGCTAAACACCCAGTAATAACACCAAGGAAATATATGAGTATTGAGTTTCAGCCAATAAGATAAAATACAACAGTATATGTGGATTTCTTGTATGCTTAAAGCAAATCTAAACATATTTTAATATTGTATTTTTCATTTAGAAAAAAATTAAAATGTTTAAAATATGCTCTTTAAAATGCCCGATAAAAAAAGCTGAGTATCTCTTATTAATATTAAAATAATGTGCAACACATTTTTTCTATATTGTATCTGAAAGAAGATATTTGAAAATATTTCACAGAATGTTTACTTTTTTTAACAGAAAGTTGATGAATAAATGGCGTTCAGTGTATAATTACTGACCCTAACAGTCAATGAACGGTAATAAAATGTTATGAGTCATCAGCTTCTGCCAATGAGATAACATACAGCCGTATCATCAGTCTAATTTTTTTCAAGTTAAAGCAAATTAAGGTATATTTTACTAAATGTTTTCATTTATGCAGAAAATACAATTGTACAGAAGGACCCCGGTTTTAAGTATATTTTACTAAATGTTTTCTTTCATGCAGAAAATACTATTGTTCAGGTGGTCCTCGGGTTACTGATGACCCGACTTACAGACAACCCCTACTTAAGAACAGGCTCCCAAGGCTTTCTCTATGAGTTTGTTTTTATGTTCTATTTGTTTGAATTAAAAGAAAGAGCACACTAGTGTCTGTAACTTCTTATTATAGTACAGGCATTAATATTATTTTTACAGTATTATACCACATGAGTCATTATAGTATTGGTAATATTATTATTCATCCGAGTTACATACAAATCCGACATTCTCAGGAACTTATCTCGTTCATAACCCGGGGACCGTCTGTATTGTCTACACATGCTCATATCACATGTATGAAGCAGGTAACCTTAAAATATATATTTTTAAACTTGAAGATATTTATCATGAAGCAGAAGAACCTATTTCACAAATGAAATATATACTTAATAAAATATTTAAAGATATATAATTGACTTGGTAATTCAAGAAACTTGGAAACCTATTAAACTACTTCAACGCTCATTTAGCTTTTAATGGGAAATCTCTCTGAGCATTATTTACAGAATCAGTTCACAGCATTATAGTTATATACATTATAGTTCACGGCACATAGAACAAGGAGCCTTAGTCAGCGGGTGCTGGTTCAAAATAAATGCACAATGAAAATGCCGAGCTGCACCTGGCTCTGTCAGTTTTGACTAAGGGCCTCAATTATACCACAGAAATTGTAGAACTTCAATTTAAAATCTTAAATAAGAGTTATGTTTCCTTTGTGGGAAGGAAATAAATGACCTAGCTGGTATAAGAACTTGCGTGCTCTTACTGCATCCTCATATTCCTGCAGCACGACGAATCAGTCAGGACGTTCCTTTCATTCATAACTTCCATCAAGTTATTTCATTAAGCATGTGAGGTCTTACAGAGTTCTTACAAACAGTTTAATATTGCTTGACCTCAATATCTATATAGCGTTATTGGGAAAAGGCATAAAACCAAAATAACAACATGTAATCTGGCTGCCTTCCACTTGCTTCACTTACTGAGAGACTAATCATATTTTCAACTAATACATTTTGCTACTCAAGCTATATTTTACATTTTTTATTTAACACCACACAATTTGCACATTAATTAATTCCATCATATCCTTCCACCATTTGGAAGGATTTCCTCATAAACCACCATTTAATATTATAACTAACACCTGCACTATTAATCTAAATATGCTCTCCTTGTTTTTTTTTAACACATTTTAAAATTATGTATTTTAACCATTTTTTAGCCAGTACATGGATCAATTGACCTCTCTGTTTTCTTCACTTGGATCAGTAAGACACAAATCAATGAGATTAGAACACATTGAATTGATGGACTTAAATGATTATTTATTCTATATGAATAACTAAATATAATAATGGTCAACTTTTTAATGCAATTTATTTTAAATTGTATTTTTTCAGCTCATTCTGTCTTTTAGTTTCTCAGCGTTGTGTTTACTTGTTAACCAAAAAGAACGACATTATTCTTGATACATTCTTCGTGTTACATGACACTTTCCCATTATTTGGAAGTAATCTTATTCTCCATTCAAAGTATTCTGCCACCTCAGAAACTAAACTGGTAAATTCCACAGCAGCATCATTGCATATAAAAGGTAACAAAATAGAGACTTTTTTTATTCTAAAATATTTAGCCTATTTTTACATGTATTTCTTCAACACAGTGTATAATAAATATAGCATTACAGTTATAGTTTAATGATTTACAACAAATAAATAAAATAAAAATAATAAATAAAACAATGATAAATTTAAAACTAGAGGTAGTAACATTTTCTAAAAAATTCTTACAATAAAATTACATTTATGTTTGCATTTTTCCCCTGTCAATTAGCATTTGCCAAAATGTAACTATTGCTAACATATTTATCCTTCAATAATGAATGCTAATAATTACTAATTTCTCCTTTGGGCTTGCACTGAAGTCTTTTTTATGGAATCGCTATTATGCTGAAAACTGCACATGGAGATCCCAGAAAGACATGAGCAATTATTATAATTCTTGCACAAATCTACGATTAACGGCTTGGAGGTGGATCAGAAAAACTAACTGGCAGGTAAAAATGACAAAACCCAATGTGATTTTGCTGAAAGAAAATGCAAAAGAATAGCCGTTGATTAGTAAATAACTTGTTACTTATTATAGTTTTACATTTTATACCATATTTGGAAGCTTTGCTGTGTCTCTTCACATCAGGCTTTAATATGAAATGCTTTATAAAAGAATAATTTAAAGGCTAAAAACATATATGATTTTGGTTGTAACATAATCGTTTCTCACCGTTAAAGTCAGTAGCTTGCCATATGTGAGATGTGCCGGGATGTGATCAGGCTTTGATCTCAGTGACTCCATATACCAATGCTCGGCCTCCGACACCTTGTTCAGTCTCATGTAGGCTTCTCCTATACAAATATAAAGGATCAAAATTACTAGTATGAATTACTTGAAGTAAAAAAGGAACAACATCATGCGTGTGATAAACATCCTAGTAGGAGGCTTAGAAAAATACTAGTTATGTAGGAAAAAGGTTAACTTGTGGGGTGGAAGATGGAAGGAAGTTCTTAAGTTTTGTTACAGTGAACTGAATCTGTAAGTGGATATACCATATTTCATTGCGTTTGAACTTTATCTATAGAGCCAACCTCATTTGGTTGATTTACAATGCAAAGCAGCCTCTTTCAATAAATTAAGCTATCCTTAGAGACAAGGAACAAAAGGGGGTAATGCTAAATTTTACAAGTGAGGATTTAAGAATGTCTTACATGCTGGGGCACCACAATCACTAAATATTATTTTACTTTTACAGTAGCATCTCGATTATGCAACCTTTTGATTATCCGATATACTGGTTTATCCAACATAGACATTGTATAGTATTGTGCTGGAGTTTTCATTCTGATAAAAACAAAAGGAGTAGAGATGCGCATCTGAGAACGAGCTATATATTAGTAGGTTTGCTCTATAGATCTGGTTACCTTACTTAGAGAGCAACCTCTTTTAGCCACTTGTGCCCTTCACAGGGAGAAATATCCTGTAGTATATCCGTCTGGTCTCACTCAGAAGAGTGATCCAGCCAATGAAATACCAGGCAATTGTACCCTGAACCGGAGAAACAACAGGCCACAGATGCGTTTCGACCTCTATGGGTCTCATCAGTGAGGTGCAGCTGTATCCCCTAAGGCACAGTGAGCAAGGAGTCCATGTCTGGGATCCCTATCACCCATAAGGTGAGAAAAATTAAACAAAAAAAAATAGAGATGCTCATGTGAGAACGAGCAATGTCTTACTGTGACTTTGTTGAGCACCTCTGACTTTGTTGTTTTGTTTATGCAAATTACTCTTAGGGATTAATGTCCCTAAGAGCTATAGGGGATTCCAGACGTAGACCCCTTGCTCACTGTGCCTTAGGGAGTTATCAGCTACACCTAACTGATGAAGCCCAATGAAGGCCAAAACGTATGTCTGGGGTTTGCTGTTTCTCCTGTTCAGGGTAGAATTGCCTGGTATTTTGTGGCTGGGTCATGGGACTCTCCCTGTGAAGGGCACAAGTGAGCCAAAAGAGGTTGCTCTCAGAGTGGGTTATCATATTCATATAACTAACCTATTAATGTTAGTTTGTTCTCTGATTGAGCACCTCTGACTTAGTGTTTTGTTCATTCTGATATATAATTATATTACCATTGCCAACTTTAAAGTCTAACATTTCTTTTTCTCTGCACTGACTGCCTTATTAATTTACAGACTTCCCATTACATTTACAATTTGTGTAACCCTTCTACCACCCATTTCCTCTTTATCTCACATTTTGGTTATCCAACAAGCTGTCAGTCCCATTAAGGTTGGATAATCAAGACTCTACTGTATTTAAAAAGCTCCAATGTATTTTACAGGATGGGTACATTGAAAATGTGGGATTTGAGACACGACATAAGCTTAAAGGAGCATTAATATTCAATATTTACAGTGTGTACTTGCTTTGAAGAACTAGAACTGATAATCAGCCAACTTTCATAGAAATATTAATATCCACCTTAAATATACTTAATTTTACAGCCCAGACATAGAAGATTTGTCTGATTATCTTGTATAATAACAGATACCATATAAATATATGAACGGTCTCTGGGATATATTTATCAAGTGTACATAATAATGGAATTAAGCAGAGTAACAATATAGAAACCTCTATTTCCTATGTTTTCTATGGGAGCTATTTATGAACCAGAAAATGTAACAGATGAATAGCACCGTCAGAAAACACATTTTACTCCTATTTTTGATCCCCACTTTTATCTTATTAAATATATCCACATTTAGTAGTGCAATATCAATGCAGTTTTGTAACTCCCCCTATTTTACAAAATAGATGAACACATTGCTAAGACATGCCTTATAAAAGATCCATTGAACCGGCTAGCTCTGCTAATAAGAAAAATACTTTCTGAAAACATCTTACCCCCTTTATGACTTCTAGTTAAGAGCGTACTATAGATATGGGACAACTATAAATACTAGGTAGAAAGTGAAGAGGGCCATGCTCAACTAAGAGCATACAATCTATAAAAAGTGATGTGCCGGGATCTGATCAGGGATGGGTTAACACAAAAAAGGCAAAAAAGTATTATACATTTTATTTTTCAGGGAAATATAACTCTGGGTTATTTTTTTAATCAATCCTATGACTGGATATCACATAAGAAAAATAACAGGACAAAAAACGTCACAAACTCCATCTTCAGTCCGGTAGTACTTCTTATACAATTATCACACAACTGTTGCAAGGAGTATATACTTGTTCCTAGCCAGAGGTGATAATAGAATCAGATGAATCTCTAAAAAAGTAGGTTTTCAAAAAACAGTTTATTGTGACAAAAAGACAAGCGGACACATGACTTTTCATCAGCTTATAATAAGATGTGACATTTTGTTCCAAATTCCCTATAGAAAACTAGACCTAAAATCCCATTGCAATCATGAGACTGTATAGAGGCAGTTGTGTAGGAAAAACAAAGTTTGAAAACTTTGAGTGTAACTAAGCAAAGAAAGAGCAGGAAAAAAATATTATAGCTAGTGTTTAATTAGAAAATATGTAATTGTGATGCCTCTGCTGGGTCCTAGGGGAATCCATGATACATAGGTATATGTTGGGTGTAAGAGAGGGTGTTTACATTACTGGAGAGATATGGCTGCATTTCCTGAAGCAAGGAGTCTGCTTCTGGGCCAGTGAGGGGGAAGGGCTGTGGTATCTGTGGTATCTATTTTAATGTTATCCAATCATCTTAACTAAGGCTTTCTGTTCCCTCCCCTGTAACACACATTCATTATCCAGGAAGTGATGTAACAAACAGAAAATGGATTCTTGCACTCAAAAATTCAGATTTTCCCCAAAAATGTTTTATGTCCATGACTTACAGAGCTGCTACTATGTTGGTTTGGCACAAAATAATACGTTGGCACTTTAGAAATAAAGAATAGTAATAATAATTGACAAAAAAAGTGAGTTTTTTTGTGAAACCTTTAAAATAATGGAGTATATAAAGAGGCAACATAATAATTAGAAATAAGACAGCAGGAAAGGGCATTTGTTTCTAGTGGAGACTCATTTTTTTTAGAAGTTAAGCTTGACACTGTGTTAGCTTCTAAAAAACAGAAAATAAATGAAGAAATCGAGACAGATTTTAATGGTTACTTGAGTAAGTTTACATTTTAGCTATAAGCCTCCTTTTGAGACTGTGCCAGACAAAGGGATTTATTGGACTTTTAAACCTGCATTGTAATCATACTTACTAGCCATTAAAATGTTTAAGCTTTAGTTCACCTGTTTCAATTTCTTCACCAAATTCTGATAAAAAAAATTGGCTATAATTGATTTTCTACATTCTTCACAAATAACTAGTAAGTTGCTGGCATGACCTCTGCATTGTTACACACAACATCCTTAACACAACTACTTCCATTTATCTATAATGTGTGCAAAATAATCTATACTAAGCTTTACAAATGTACATTGAAAGCTGGACTAGCCTTGAATACCCAGTACTACAGGCGAAAAATAAGAGTAATACCATATACAGTGTAATTTAAAGTGATACATTTTTTAAAGATGCATCTCTCGCTTCAAAGTCAAAACCAATACCGATTACAGGGGTTCCCCAGGTTAAGGATGAGATACGTTCCTGAGGAAGTATTTAAACCGGATTTGTGTTTAACTTGAATCCCTGTTGAATAATAATAATACTATAATGGCTCATATGTGGTGATTATAATACAGTATAATACTGTAGTAATAATAATAATACCACAGTACTGTAATACTAAGTTACAGGAAATATTGTTTTCTTCCATTTGATTCAAACAGAACATAAAGATAAATTCATACAAAAAGCCTTGGGAGTCTGTTCTGTAAGGACTTGGGTCATTGGTAACCCAGGGACCTCCTGTAGTTGTTATAAATTATTATGCCCTTACACCAGACAAATGCACAACAATGATGGGGAATGTCAGGCCCTTGTGGAATGGAGATGACGGTAAAGGGCATTGAGCATAAAATGAACAGTTGGAGGAAATATGTGAAACAATTAAGATGTACAAAAAGTAGAATTGGAAAAAAGGTGAAAACTGTGCTTTGAAGGCAACTGTCACCCACGTTCCAAGAACGTCACATGAATTTTGTAAAACAACAAAAAAGAATAATATATATATATATATATATTTATATATATATATATATATATATATATATATATATATATATATTTATATGTAATACAATTTTAATAGTGATTTTGTTCACTTTTGGCCTTTCTAAGTGAATTATGTGTTTTACTTTTATTTCTCTGAAATAGTATTTCTGGTTTGAAGTATTTCATTATTCTCCAAGGTACACATACTAAAAACGATCTTATAGGCTTTATGTTATATTTGCTGTCAAATGTTTACAGTATGTCTTTGTTGTTACCACATTGGAACAAAGTAGACTAGTGACCTATGAAAAAGTTATGGCTACTCATCTCTGCTGGTAATACTTTATGGGACCATTGTACTTCAAGACAAAAAGGCATGTATAAAACAACATTAACATGAGGTCAACACATTTTTGGGGAATATTTTAATGTATGAAGACTTTGTTTATGAATATAGGGATACATTTTTGTTTCTTACATTACTCTGAGAACTGGATCATGAGGATATGTGTTTTGGGAGGGAGGGATGGAGCAGGAGGAACCATCTAGCTTTTGTTAGATATTTGGATAAGATTTAAATAGATACCACACCCTTTAACTCTCAGGGGCCCAGTTTATTAATAGATGCAATAACAAATTCACAGAAATGTAAACACCCCTCTCACACACGCAACTTATTTTCTAATTAAAAAATATCCTTCTTACCTTTTCTTAATTATACACTTATTCAGGCTCAAAGGTTTTCAAACACATATTTTTTTGCATTGCACAATGGTCCTTTATGAAAATGCTACAAAAATTAAAAGAGAAACTTTAACTTCCTAATTTTTCAAAACTGGGGAAAATGTTCTTTAAAAAGTAACACTATTTATTTGGATGCCTTCTTAAAAAGGTTTTTATTCTTTATGTATTTCAAGAAAGCAGATGTAAGTGTAAGGTTTAGAGTGAAAAAGCTCCATCGTTGCAAATCTCATGCTCAGCAGAGCCAAATCAACAGTTTATAGTCTACAGAAGTAATCGTTGCAAAATTAACATAATTTTACCAAAATTGAACATATAATTAGTGCCTGATTTAGAATCTGTTAATGTTTGTTAAATTACAGCAAAAAACTAAGCATGGATACCAAGAATATGTTCGCAATATAGAAAAAAATCAGTTTAGAGTTTGTATGAAAGAGCTTAATTGATCGAGTTTGATGATTTGATTATGACTCATACGGTGGAGTGCAGATGTGCTAATGCCGTGCTTATTTATTCTGTGTTAAACATGGCAGCGCACTTGTTAAATAGCACCTGTCTTGAATTTGTGTCCAGTCATACTATAATTAATAGTTGTTCTTATGGTAGGAAGGCATCTTAATTGTACACCTGTGTGCCTCACGTGCAAATCCAGCTACACCATAAAAACATGCATGTAAGTCTTTCACTGGTAATGCATTGCTGGGCCCTCTGCCAGTGAAAGAGTTAAACATTCATACAGATCTTTAGGGATCCTTTACATGTTGCCCCAGAATAATAGGGCGAAAATTAAATACTTTTACAAATAATGCGCTAACTGTACTTTTTACTGTTCGAGCAGAAGACTTGATAAAGGCAGCAATGCATTCTGTATGCATATGAAAAGTAGATAAACAACTTATAGATAAAGTAATAACAATATCTACCAAACAATTTATTGGACCCTTCACACAAACTGATGTACTCAGATATATATATGTCTGGTGATTAAAGGGTTTTTGTAATGGCCCATCTTTACTAATGTTTAAGTAGCATAAAGAACTTGATTTGAATTAAATGATCTTTTCAGAGAAAACTTACACTGAAAATCGCTCGTAGTACCTCCTGTCATCCAGCAGAATCTTAGAACACATTTGCTAGTTGCTGCCTAAATGCTGTGAAATGTGGACAATGGGTTCCACAGGCTAGGCTTAAAAAAGCCAGCAAAAAATAACTAACCGTTTCAACGTTAATTTACTCACAAAAGATTACTACTCCTCTTATCCCCTTGCAATTTTAAAAATGATAGTTTTATGTATATATGTATATTAGAAAGTGTCAGGTACACAGACAGAAGTGACACTATACAGAGACATTGATTGTCCATATAAACACATTATACCATGCCACTATCACGGCATCTTCAAGGAGACTGCTGTCCCCTGAGATTGTGCTGCCCTAGGCCTGGGTTTCATATGGCTTAGGCCTAAACACACGTTGATTTAATGTGTTATCTCTTAATTTTTCTGTGCTACCATAAAATGGCAACAAGATATATTTGGGCCCCTATTCAATTGCAAGCCCACAGCTTACGTTATACAGGACCTAAGTCTGCAGGCTTGAAATTTGCTATAATTACAGAGTGATTCAATTGAACAAGCCCGCAGCTACCTGGCCGAAAGCCTTAAAGGTAAACAATCATGCAATCATAAGTAGCATGTCAGATCATGATCAATTAAGCAAGGCTGTAACTACCAATTTAGAAACAGCCAATAGTAAATGAGACCGTCATCATGACATTAGTAAAACATGGAGGTTAAACGTCAATCAATTGGCGCTTAGAAGTCCGATATGCGATCGGACTCGTAATCCGGCAATGCACAAAATAATAAAAATGAATGAAGTAAATGTTCTAGTCCATGTGGGTGGCCTGATATGTATTAACTCCTTGATTCCTGGGATCAATATATAATAATTTTTGATTGCAGATTTGTGAGCTTGAGACTGTTGTGCAATACATTCTAATGTCTTTCATCACCTTCACCCTCTTTTAAAGTGCAGTATTGATTTTTTATTTGCATTTACAGTGATGCAAACAGGTGTTTAACCCCCTTGCTGGTCCTATCTGGTACTCTTAGGATTTTCTTCTACATTTGCCGTTTACTGGTGTGAAAACATTTGCGGGCTTGAGGAATTGTAGCAATTGAATAGCGATTTGTGATTCTAGCGACTAGAACATTTGCGGGTTTGAAAGATCAAAGGCTTAGATGGGTTGGAAGTTACGTTTTTGGCAATCGAAGGGATTTTCAGCCTGTAACCCGTAGATCATTTGTGGGTAGCTAAATGATGCCAATTGAATAGCAAATTAGATTACGGGCTACATTACAGCCTCCAGTAAACAACAATTGCTCAATTGAATAGGGATCTTGGTGTTTATTGTATATACATTTATCATAAACCTTATATCTCCACCGTTATGTCTTATATTGGATAGGAAATATTCTGAGTGTAACCCATTCACCAGCAAAAATCTTGTCTTCTCTTTTACTTCTTGATTATACCAGCACCCATACGTCCGCATTGTTATTTTTTGTTAAGTTTTGCACAGACTCAATTACAGAGAGACAATACAGTGCATACATTGCGACACAGAACCCTTAGCAGCAATGGAAGCACTGACTGGAGAGTGGCTCTGTTGAGAAGACATGTTGACCTGTATATATAGAGAAAATGGCTTTTATTATGTATAGAAATATAGTAGTGAATGGCAGAAAATAATCAGCACTTTCAAACTGCTACAGGATTCTTGGACATCCTATACAATAAATTCAGAGACTTCAAATCTATTACTGAATGCAAAAAGCAATAAAGTGTGGACGGACTGGATTAATTTGCAAAATATGTGTATATAATAAGAATAAATGGAGTTGAAGAGAGATTAATTTGCTAGTTATAGAGAGATAGAATGGGCTTTGTATTGCTGAAGAGGGACATGATCTCTCATTCCAGAAAACGGGGTGGGGGCTCGAGGTGTCTGAAGGCCGGCTGTTACCCTACACTGCTCTATCACTTTTGCAGGGAACTAGTTCAGTGCGTTAACAATCCTTTTTGTAAAGTGATATTTTATTCCATTCCATTCTTGTGAACACATAATATGAAGATTTCATTAAAATGTTTACACTCATGATCAAACATTGAAAATAAAAGTTATCAATATGTATATGACACTTTCTGTAGATGTTCTCTTTAATTTATATTTATATAAAAAAATCTGCAAGGCTTAAATATATCATAAAACATTTAAATGTTGAGAAATTACAAAAATCAATATATGCCAAGCTGGTGTTGGTTAGCAGTATATTGTTGTAAGTCTCCTGAAGACATATCATAAAAAGACAGATTTGTAGAATTAATTACTATAGTAAAGTTGTCAAGAATTAAACAGAAACAGATGGTAAGAGAGAATCATTACATGATAACTGCATTAATCTAATTATATATCACTAAAACGCCACTAGCTTTTAGTTAATAATTTTGTTAGGTATGAAGGTTCTCTCTTTATCAGGAGGGTGATAACTGCACTAAGCACCAGCACCCTCAGGTACCCCACCTATGCCCTTCATCAGGAGGCTGATAACTGCACAGCGTATCCAGCACCCTCAGGTACCACACCTATGCCCTTCATCAGGAGGGTGATAGCTGCACAACGCATCTAGCACCCTCATGTACCACACCTATGCTCTTTATCAGGAGGGTGATAGCTGCACAGCGCATCTAGTACCCTCATGTACCACACCTATGCTCTTTATCAGGAGGGTGATAGCTGCACAACGCATCTAGTACCCTCATGTACCACACCTATTCCCCTTATCAGGAGGGTGATAGCTGCACAACGCATCCAGCGCCCTCATGTACCACACCTATGCCCTTTATCAGGAGGGTGATAACTGCACAGCGCATCCAGCACCCTCATGTACCACAACTATGCCCTTTATCAGGAGGGTGATGGCTGCACAACGCATCTTGCACCCTCATGTACCACACCTATGCCCTTTATCAGGAGGATGATAGCTACACAAGGCATCTAGTACCCTCATGTACCACACCTATTCCCTTTATCAGGAGGGTGATAGCTGCAAAGGGGAATTTAGTACCCTCATGTACCACACCTATGCCCTTTATCAGGAAGGTGATAGCTGCACAACGCATCTAGCACCCTCATGTACCACAACTATGCCCTTTATCAGGAGGGTGATAGCTGCACAACGCATCTAGCACCCTCATGTACTACACCTATGCCCTATATCAGGAGGGTGATAGCTGCAGAACGCATCTTGCACCCTCATGTACCCCACCTATGCCCTTTATCAGGAGGATGATAGCTGCACAAGGCATCTAGAAACCCTCATGTACCACACCTATGCCCTTTATCAGGAGGGTGATAGCTAATGTTATGCTAATTTAGCCTGGGTTTGGAGGGCGTTAACTCTAATTTTCAACTGTCAGAAATTACAAGACATTTGGCTAACTTCAAGGTAAGTATTTGAATTATTTTAAATGCTATGCTAATTTAGCCTGGGTTTGGAGAGTGTTAACCCTAAATTTCAACTGTCAGAAATTACAAGACATTTGGCTAACTTCAAGGTTCAAGTATTTAAATTTTATTTTGTGATTTGTTTCATGCAAAAAAAAAAATGTTTTCATACACTACGGATTCTCCTCTATCAGGTGCATTCATAATCCAGCAAATTTAAGTATCCCTTTACTGAATATTATCATATGGAATATTTTGAGTTACTAAGTAGATATGTTGTATAAGCTATATTAAGACATCATAATGAGAACTGATTCTGAAGGACGGAGTGCTAACTACAGAGATCAGGGAATTAGATGGACAGCAGGGTTAGTTGGTTCAGATCTTGGTAAAGTTATTTGTTAAGTTGTTTCATCATCTAAAGCATCAAAGCAGATTTGTGAACTGAAACAAGAACAAAATAAGTTTCATTATCTTTACAGCACAGCAGCTAATGCATTTTGCTGTACCTGTAAAGTGTGTTGGGTCTCAGAAGTCCTTTATCCCATTTATTATAGTTTTTCACAATCTCCTGCTTAAAGCTGAGCCTTTCGACCCATATCTAACTAAAATAGATCCTGCCCATGAGAGCATGCCTGTGTTTTAAATTATGTATCATAAAAATCCCAGTTTCAGTTGAACAAAAATATTGGCCTTACTTACAGTATTTTTCTAGAAGCTAAAATGCTGGCTGCACAATGATGCACAGCATGTAATCAGGATGAAAAGGGCAAAGCGAAAGCAATCAGGGCATAACATAGAGTGTACATCACAGAGAGAGGGGCTACAGTCTAAACAGACTTGTAACATGATAATGATGATATATTAGACAGCTAGAAAGCACATATCAGTTAAACTTTTTTTATCAAACAATATTTAGTTTGCAAAAAGGTAGATGGTTTTCTTGAAGCTCTTTTACTTGTTATCCCCCCCCCAAAATAGTCACAGTGCAACTGCCATGGTATAATACACCAAGAAAAATGGTCAAAATACAAGCAAACAAAATTAATATATAATATATAAATAAATCAGAATTATGTCAGGGAGTATTTATTGATAAATTGATGAGGTAACTTTTTATTTGACTTTTATTACATTACAGCTAATAAGTAAAATGAGCAAATTCACAAGCTATTCATACAAAAACATCACAGTTTAGATCACAGCATAACACTTTTTTCATTTGCACTTCACAAACAGAACAGCAAAACATGCTAATCGTAAATTTCAAATATAATGTTACTAAAATAGTAAAATGTGTTTTGAATAACACCAGTGTCGTTTGTATTTAATATGAACGATGATTTGAAAAAAAATAAATGTGGAAGCATGAAACTTTGTATCAATTTTCTAAGGCAAAAATGTAAATTAGAAGTGCTACCATGCAGCTAATTTTTAGTGATTTCCCATTATATGTATGTGTTAAGAAATTATATGTATGAGTAAAGAAATTACAATAAGATCTAAGGCAGTGTCAACTACACATGATTTTTTTTATTTATTATGCAATTTGGATATTCAAAAAGACTAAAATATTAAAATATATTCATCTTATTAAATGCACTGATGAAAGGCTTTTTTATAATTCTGTGTAGAAACAGATACTTTACTAGATAATACAGGTCTGGAAGTGAGCATGTGAAATTTCTAAAGAAAGATTTCTAAAGAAAGATGATTGAGGGTCACATATATATATATATATATAGTTACATAGTATACTTATATAGTATATAAATAGAACATGTGTGTTCACATTTGAATGTCTAAAACAAGTAAAAATACTTGCTTCCTGCACAGAACTCTGAGAAATACAGTTATTACACTGCACTCTGGCCAGCTATGCAGGGACATGCAAATGTACACAGCAAAAATGGAGACAATACTTTCCAATCCTACTTCTTAGTCATTAATAAATATGTTAAAAATGAAAGGACCTAATACTGAGCCCTGAGGAACCCCACTTACCACATTAGTCCAATCTGAGTATGTTCCATTTACAACAACCCTTTGCTTCCTGTCTTTTAGCCAGCTCTCAATCCATGAGCATATATTTACTGCAATTCCTGTATTCCTTAGTTTGCTCAATAGTCTACCATGTGGCACTGTATCAAAATCCTTTGCAAAATCCAAAAATAATACATCAACTGAGTTGCCTTGATCGAACTTCCTACTAACCTCTTCATAGAAATTAATTAGATTTGTTTGACATGACCTATCCGTCATAAATCCATGTTGATTCCTACTTATAATCTTATTTAAATAGACATGTTTTTGTATACTATCCCTTATTAACCCTTCCAAAAGCTTTCCCAATACAGAAATGAGACTTATAGGTCTATAATTTCCTGGATTTGTTATTGCTCCCTTATTAAATATAGGTATCACCTCTGCTTTTCTCCAGTTATCTGGTAGAGGCCCTGTGTTGAGTGAATCATGAAAAATTAGATATAATGGTTTGGTTATTATAGAGCCCAGTTCCCTCGGTACATCATCACCCTCCCATTCAAGTTATAGGAGATAGTTATCAGTTTGAGATATAAGTAAGTGAAAAAATGGTGAGTGAGCTATTGTAGATTCACACATCAGAATACTCCATGCGTATGATATATTCTTCCACGTTAGGTCACTTTGATTATTGAGGGGCTGTATGAGTATCTGAACATCTGATGATCATTGATGATTCTGCTTGAAATTATTTTATCTTTGCATTTGCAAAATATAACCATCTCTAAAAATCTAAGTAGAAACAGTAGCCAAAGGCAACTCCAGGGATGCCCAAAAAAGGCATAGATTCCATCAAATGTAAAGAAGCTTCTAAAATAAATTTTGCGTGTATAACATAACAGTGATATCTTGATCGTAATATCTACTGATAGGGTTTGTAAATTTTGCCTACAACAATCTTATTTATGGACCAACTTGGTAATAAATATAAATATATAAAGTTATATATATCCATTAAATATTTTTTTTTGCCTATGTATACATGAACCACGTAATGTACACCTTGATCTGTAATTGAAAGCTTTAAATATCTAATTTCACCACAGAACACATAAAGCACGTAAATCTAGGCTCAGATGTATTTATGATCCTATGCTGATTTGTGGAATTTTCTCTTTGACAGCATTCTTCATCCAGAAGAATAAAATCTGAAGAAATCCATTACTACAACTCTTGGACACACTTTGCATTTTCAAGGTTGGTTTCATGTATTCAGAACTTGGCTCTTTTTTCTTATTCTTATAAAAGTCCAACAAAACAGCATCATTCTATTCACTTGAATTCTCTTATTTATTCCAAAATCCAGCTAGGTCGTCAGGACAGTGACCTTGTTTTGCTTGTTCTATTTTTAATGGACAACAGGCCTTAGTGGAAAAAACAATCTTGTCCTGATGTACCTTCCTTAGTATATATATATATATATATATATATAGTATATCTGTGTTCACACTTGAATGTCCAAAACAAGTTAAAAAAACTGCTTCCAGCTCAGAAGTCCGAGAAAAACAGTTATTACACTGCATTCTGGGAAGCTGACCTGGGACATGCAAATGTGCCCACAAATGCCTTGCTCTTCAATCCATAGCCATTCTTTATAAGGTGTTACGTTTGTTTTTTGCCATGTACTAAACCCCTGTACAGCGCTACGGAATACGTTGGCGCGATATAAATAAAGATAATAATAATAATAATAGCCATTATCAAACATGGCTTCCTTTAAGCTTATGCCTGCTGTATTACACAGCTTTAATGCAAAGCCAAGGTTGGATTATACACAAGCTGAGAATCCTATCCACGTACAGCTGTTTCAAGCTTACTGGCTATCATCAGCAAGGAGCGGGATCTCAGAATGTGTTGTGGACTTTATGAGTAGGTTTCATCACAACAATCATTTGTAATATGGTGGGGAAAAGAGTGATAGAAGCCCTCCACCGTACAGTAGTACAGTAAATAAATAGTACATCTGTGTTCACATTTGAATGTCTAAAACATCCAGCTCAGAAATCCGAGAAAAACAGTTATTCATATATATATATATATATATTTATATATATATATATATATATATATATATATATATATATATATATATATATATAATAGCCTGTCAGGTTTTCTTCCACTTGAAATTTATGATTGAATTGTTCTTTCCTGAATGAGGCTACAAACATCAGAGCCTTGCAAAGAATAGTAGAATTGTCTTAATCTTTTCCAGTTTGTTTAATCTTTTAACTGCTCAGTTGTAATTGATTTACAGTGAAATGTCATTTAAATGTACTTAGCGGAAAAGTATGAGTAGAAACCCAGAGAACTTGGATAAAGTCCTTCTTCTCAAATTTTGCAGCCACAACGAGTTTGGCTGCTCTGAGCTCTGCAAAAAGTTAGAATAATTAGAATACCAAAACAGAATTCCCTCTAGGAACAACAAGAAGCCAAAACGTTAAGCTGAGCTTTACACAGGGGATGAAAACTAAATTTAGGAAAAGAAGTTTAACCTTTGACGTACAATCAACAGAACTCATTATAATTAGTTTTATTGAAAATCTAATGTGCCTGCAGGGCATGGCTTTGAGCTATGATACATGTGGCCATGCAATTCCAGACGAGTTAATTAGAGTTTGACAGTGAGTTGTTTATTTTAAAGGCAGAGCTCGATGAATAGAAATACTAAACGTATCAGTCCAGTGATTTTCAAGGTCTGGTAATTAATTGCAATACCTCATGCCAAGGGATGTTCTTATTTAATCTGATGCCACGATTCCACATAACTTAACACATTTAATTAATAAATAGCAAATATGTTGTGAACACTGGGATTTTTACTGAATGAAACTTTTCTCTATTTTTGGAATCATTCCATTACTGGGTGCATATTAACACTTATTTCATTCAAGGGAAAATTATCAGTATTTTATTAATAGTTATGGACTAAAAAACTAAATGAAAATACAAATATTTAAAATGTATATTTTATTTTTATTCACTATTTTTTTTACACGAAATGGATTGGAAATGTGGAAACTGCCATATTATTAATTAACTTTTTGGTGTGATTTGTTTTCTGTTAAAAGTGATCATGTTGACTACATAGATAGAAAAATGAGTTGCACAGTGATAAGCAAACTATTTCATTTGACGGTGTCAAAAAGCAACACAATAAATTAAAGTATTTTGATGCATTTTAATAAAATTGTACAAATCATGTAGAAAGAGTGAGAAAAGAGGAACAAATAGTGAGGGAAATGTTTTGTGAGAAATGGAAAGCGATACCCAGATTTTAGGAATAGATAAGCAACTGTATGGAATAGGGACATGACTTTCTATACCAGAGAGTGGTCACCAAGGCACAGCTGATGGCTGTATGTAGTCCACAGCCTCAGGTTGTCTTACAATGGCTACAATTCTACACAGGTAATAAGGCAATATTCTATTACTAGTAACGTGCCCTCCATAAATGACAATGTCATAAAATATTATTTTGAATTGTCGATGCTATCTCACTTTGTCATGTCTCTCTCTCTCTTTCTTTGTCCTCTTTCTCTTTCTTTGTCCTCTCTCTCTCTCTGTTTCTTTGTCCTATCTCTCTCTCGCTCTCTCAGTCCTGTCTCGCTCTCTCCCAATCACTCTCCCGTCTCTCCCAATCACTCTCCCGTCTCTCTCAATTACTCTCCCGTCTCTCCCAAACACTCTCCCCTCTCTCCCAAACACTCTCCCGTCTCTCCCAATCACTCTCCCGTCTCTCCTAATCTCTCTCCCATCTCTCTCTCTCTACTGTCTCCATCTCTCTCTACTGTCTCCATCTCTCTCTCCTGTCTCCATCTCTCTCTCCTGTCTCTCCTCTCTATCTTTCTCTCCTGTCTCTCTCTCACTCTCCTGTCTCTCTCTCCTTTGCCTCTCTCTCTCTCTCCTGTCTCTCTCCTCTCTCTCTCTCCTTTGTCTCTCTCTCTCTGCATGCCCAAAATGCAATATCCTTATCAAATAAGTTCCTACATTCAAATATAGCTTATCATTTTCACCTTGACTCTTACTATCAGACACCAATGGATGTAATGCAGTAAACAAAACACATCTGAGTAACCCCAGTGCATACCCAATTCCCATTAGATTGTGTACACCTTTCTATAGCCTGACAAAAAGCATAACCGTAGCCATCAAATACTAGATTATGCATAGTTTTATTACAATATAATCTTTTTGCAGAAATAAAACTATTAAATTGAAAAAAATGAAATAAAAAAATGAATTGAACTAATATATTTGTTTATTTGTTGCCGCTAACACATTATTATATATATATATATATATATATATATATATATATATATATATGTATATATATATATATATATGTATATATATATATATATATATATATATATATATAATTTCTTAGAAAATACCACTTTGCAATCCAAAATTAGATTCCAGACTAAACAAAAAAAAATGATCGCATTATCATGGATAACAGGAATCCACAAATGTGTCCCATGCCTCTGTTGTAAAATTGCAGCATATCCCTGGAAGGCTTACGATTTCGCACCAGTAAACTCGTGGAAGCACAAATTACTGTAACAGGTGGGTCCATGTGGTTTTAAAAGCAATGTAATACAATAAACTGTACAATATCACATTTCCAGGAAAGGAAAAGGCATCTAAACCTAAACCTGATCCTTAAGCAATCTTAATTTTGGCATTAAAGCTTTCAAACTCCCAAAGGTATCATTACATCTTTTGACCCAAAGTTTTAATTGAAAGTTTAAACAAAATATATTTCTTTCCTAATACAGCAGAGCGAGTCTGTAACCTTTGTAGTACAAACTGTAATGCCAGACAAATTAATCTCTCTAACCCCAGTATGTAGAGTGTAATTTATATCTAAAGATTAATGTCAAAGAAGTTAAAATGCCAGCTCTTTCTTATACTAAATGTGATGGATCTTTTCACTATAGAAAACAAAAGGGAAAACAATTCATAGAAATGTTTTTATTTAAATCAGGCTGCTTCTAATTTCTATAATTGCTTCCTCATTTCTAATATGAGTTATCATACACATGTGTAATAGTTTCCAGCAAGAAAACTTGCACAGTAATATTATTTGCAGATAATATTGATATTATCTTGTGCAGATGTGGAAATGTGTTATCATGAAACAAATATTACAGTGCCTTGCAAAAGTATTCACCCCCTTTGCATTTTTCGTGTTTTGTTACATTACAACCTGGAATTAACATGGATTGTTTAAGTTTTTTCATCATTTAATTTACAGAACATGCCCACAACTTTGAAGATGTATTTTTTTTGTTATTGTGAAGCAAACAACAAAAAGGACAAAATAACAGAAAAAGTAAATGTGCATAACTATTCACCCCCCTAATGTCAATACTTTGTAGAGCCACCGTTAGAGGCAATCACAGCTCCAAGTCGCTTTGGATAAGTCTCTATGAGCTTGCCACATCTTACCACTGGGAGTTTTGTCCATTCCTCCTTGCAAAACTGCTCCAGCTCCTTCAAGTTGGATGGTTTGCGCTTGTGAACAGCAATCTTTAAGTCTGACCACAGATTCTATTGTTGGATTGACTAGGCCATTCCAACACATTTACATGTTTCCCCTTAAACCACTCAAGTGTGGCTTTAGCAATGTGTTTGGGGTCATTGTCCTGCTGGAAGGTGAACCTCTGTCCTAGCCTCAAATCACGCACAGAGTGGAACAGGTTTTGCCCAAGAATATCCCTGTATTTAGCACCATCCATTTTTCCCTCAACTCAGTTTCCAGTTTCCCAGTCCCGGCTGCTGAAAAATATGGTGTTCTTTGGGTGATGTGATGTGTTGGGTTTGCGCCAGATATAGCGTTTTCTTTGATGGCCGAAAAGTTCAATTTTAGTCTCATCAGACCAGAGCACCTTTTTACATTTTGGGAATCCCCCACATGCCTTTTCGCAAACTCAAAATGTAGATTTGATGGTGCTCCTGGGGATCATCAAATATTTGGATATTTTTTTATAACCTAACCCTTACTTTTACTTCTCAACAACATTGTCCCTTACTTGTTTGGAGAGTTCCTTGGTCTTCATGGCAGTGTTTGGTTAGTGGTGCCTCTTGCTTAGGTGTTGCAGCCTCTGGGGCCTTTCAAAAAAGGTGTGCACATGTAATGGCAGATCATGTGACACTTAGATTGCACACAGGTGGACATCATTTCACTAATTATGTGACTTCTGAAGGTAATTGGTTGCACCAGAGCTTTTTATTAGCTTCATAACAAAGGGGTTGAATACATACGCACATGCCAATTTTCTGTTTTCTATTTCTAAAAAATAGTTTTATGTATATATTTTTCTCATTTAACTTCACCAACTTAGACTATTGTTTTTTGACCAATCACATAAAATTCAGATTAACAAAACATTGAACTTAAGGCTGTAATGTAACAAAATAGGTAAAAAGGCACTGTAGATAAAATAAAAATTACAAGCCCAATTCAAGTGCACCTATAATTGTGGAAATGAAAGACCACTAACACGTTTTAATGCCTGCTGCACATCAGTACTTATATGCATTATATCCAGAATGCTTATAAACCTTTCTCTAGAGCAGTTCTCTTGCTGATGCCATTCCAGTATTTATATA
This sequence comes from Discoglossus pictus, assembly GCA_027410445.1. Lineage (NCBI taxonomy): Eukaryota > Metazoa > Chordata > Amphibia > Anura > Alytidae > Discoglossus > Discoglossus pictus. Next base: position 294,373,115 of record CM050167.1, on the reverse strand, counting down.
TATATATATATATATATATATATATATATATATATATATATATATATATACTATTAATAATGCAAGGATGAGCTATAAATCCCCATACAGTATTTAACAATGCAAACAAAATATTTCACTACTATATGTGCAGTTAATATAAAGGCTGGCTTTGGGAAGTTGGGACAATTGGGTTGGTTGGGCCCTGGCTATTACAGGTAGGGATGCTGTGGTATTGGGCCTATTAAGAGCCACAGCAAATCAATGGACATTGGAGAGACATTTTAGGGCACAGGAAAGCAGCTTGTATGTCTAATAGGAGCCACTTTGAAATTCCCAGGTTCCATTAATATTTATGGATCAGAAATAAGTTGCCATGGCTGAATAGTTTTGGAAACACTAGTTTATACATTGTTTATAGCTGCCACAATAAAAGCAGAACTGTTATGGTACAGGTTCTGGGTCCACTTAAAAAAATACTTAAACTGCTTAAATATAGTAATTGCAATTGGTTTCACAGAATGCTAATCAATGGCACATAATGATAATTTGCATGACTATACAAGGGAGATTTAGTCACCATGGGAAATGATTTAGCCTATCATTTTACAGAACAATGTCTAGTACAAGCCAAGGCAGATTTTTAACTAGACAAACAAGGCAGTTGCCTAGGGACACCTCACTGAGAGGGGCTCTTCATCTGGATAACAATGTATTTAAATTGCAGTTTATTTATCTTTTACACATAGCTCCTGACTTCTCTAATCAGAAACTGAGAGCATGTTCTTTTAAGGAGAGGAAGGAAGGAGGAGGTGTGTGAGAATTGGAAGTTATTGAAACAAATGGTAATGGGAGCACAAGGACAATTTATAGTGTCTGCACCACTTTGTTTCTTCATGCAAGCTGAAAAACAAAAATAGCAGTTGTTCATACTACCTCTGCTTTTCACTTCCTGTCTGCCCATCTCTCCTGTTCCCTCAGGTTCAGAAAGAACCATAAATAGCTCACTTACGGGTTCCCAGAATTGCCAGCGAGTATTCTGCCTTCCCATATCCTGATAGTTATTAAAGGCAGTGTATCTTCCCCTAATAAGTGGACTCATGCTTTATATTCGGAGTTGAGTAACCAATACTGTTTTTTATGTTATGATGTTTTTACTTATGCCTGTATCTACTTGAATATCCACATTCTCCCCTTTCCAGCCCACCGTTTACTTTTACATCCGAGAGATTGTACTTTTAGAAGTTTTTACACATGCTCTTTACACATACATAAGTTTTTTACACGTTTAGTTCCTTAAATTCAATAAAATATTTTTGTAGATAAAATATTTATTTAGTAAATCATAAAATTCTTTAAAAAGGAAATATTATAATGCATGGGACAAAATATGCTAAACCAACAGCAGGCTACATATTATTATAATCACCACCATGAGGTAATTACATTGAAATGTTAAATAATAAATAGATTATAAATTAAATTATATGTATTCTCTGCAGTGCCTAATGGAACTGTCTTGCTACCCCTGAGTATTGATCTGCTGGAGGACTACCAGTAACTACCAAGTTTTTCTCCCTCTCAATGTACCTCTCCAAAGTTGCAGACCTGTGCGTCTTGATAGTCACTGAAATGCTTGACTTTTTTTTAGCTACAATTTTAATAAACACTTTTAAAATACTAATATTAACAACATGAATGTAATGTTATTAAAATGTATATTCATGTTCTCTACTTGGTAAAATGTATGATTTAGGATCTCATAACAGACGGTCAGACGTGCTTGCCAATAAAGTAAGTCATGCTGTGTAAGCAATCTGAGAAGGCGTATGTAGGAGGAAATGAAGGGGAAAAGAAGGAACAAATTAACACTACTGATGTGCTAAAATAGTTCATTGAGTTTAAAAGGACAAATATGCACAGATTTATCAGACTTGTGACTTTTTTAATACTAAAAACTAAATTGGATTTTTCATTGCTTGTCTGTCATACAATGAGTCAGTGGTAAGTGGCAATGACTGGAGGAGAAAAGCATATATACACCAGCAAAATATTGAATTAGTATATTAAATAAATGTTTTTTTCACAATAAATGTATAATACTGATAAAAGCACACTTTTTTAAAAGAAAATCTATCTGTCGTTCTTAACCTTCCAAATGTCCCTCATTTTAACCAATAGTTCCATATTTCAATACAAAAACTTATTTTGAGAAATATAGTTAGACAAATGGGAGCCAGTTCTGTGTCTATGTCCTCAAATGTGATAATACATCCCGTAATATAACATTAAACAAAAACCATCAATCTCTCCGGTATTGTCTGGAAGTCGCTATATGCTAAACCTACAAATTGGACAGTATTATTTATTTAATATATATATACCCATACATACACATATACTGCTACACTTCCCTTTCACTCTCCCCCACATACACCCACACCCCTATTTGGTGCATTTTCATAAACCAAGTAAAAATGACAGTAACCTGATATTTCCAAGTGCAGGCTATATTTTCTGACCACTGGTTGGAAATAACGAAACAAACAACATTTTAATATTCAAACTTACATCATAGTTCTCTCTTCTAATTTACATCTGACTTCTTAAAATTCTCTTTCCATACCCATGCCCTGTTAGACAATAAACACGTCTTACTCTCAAAGACTTATACAGCTTTCACCAGATATATTGAAGACTTAACTTCTCCTTTGTCTCGTTCACATCCTTCCTTGCCTTCTGTCTCTATCAAGTTTGCAAGCCTTTCTATCTTGTACAGTGCTTTGGAAAAAGTAACATTATGCACTTTAGATACTAGTTCAAAGACAGGGCCCTACAATCTTTCGATGTACGTTTACATTTGTATGTATATGTACTGTACCAAGCTACAGAAAATGTTGCCATATTACCAATAAATGCTAATAATAATAACAGTTCTGCAGAGGCGCCAGTTGAATAAGCAAAGTAGTGAAAGAATACTAGGGCCTCATTCAATTGCGATTTGGCCAATTGAATAGGGCTCTATTTAAGCACATAGCATATTTTTTAACAGAAGTTTTTAGTTAGTGAACTTCGATCCAAAAGCAAGGTCTTCACTAACTAAAAACTTCTGAAAAAAAAAATATGCTCTGTGCTTATATAGAGCCCTATACAATTGGCCGAATCGTAACTGAATGAGGGCTCAAGTATGTAATGTCACTATTTTCTTGGCATGTCTGTGAAAAACATTCAACTGACATAAAGATTAAGGAAACTCTACAGTATATATAGCACCCACATGGAATGTCCCAGTATTGGAAATAATATACACATATATTTTTACACAATGTAAATCTACAGTGCATGGTCCATTGGGTTATGCATGCACAATGAATACATGCCAGAGCATGCCGTAACATGGGCTACATATGTATAATAAATTGGTAGGAAATAGCTAGCAATACATTGACAACACTGCAGCTGGACCTTGTAAATTACATTTATATAAATCCAATTATTTTTTAGGTTTGGAAGCCGCTGGGCTTTATTTGTATGAACAGTTTTGTTACTAGTTCATAGTATATAATTTATTTTTTTGCAACTTGATGGAAAACAGAAAGTATATTTTCCCAATGTAATAGTAAGTATTTATATCTATCAACTAAACTATATATATATATATATATATATATATATATATATATATATATATACATATATATGTATATATGTATATATATATATATATATATATATAATTGAAAAGTGAAGAATATATATATATATATATATATATATATATATATATATATATATATAGTAAAAGTATATTGTTAAAACATGCAAGTTAAGAAGACCTTCTTTCCCCACCAAGGTTCTTCATCTGTTAAAATAATTTTATAGGTGAAAGTGGTGACTGCATTGATCAAATGCATTTGCTTAATGATCAAATATTAACCATTGTTCTCCAACAACATATGGTATTATAACTTGTAATAAACAAATAAAAAAAATGACAAGAAATGTAATTTAGTATAATCTGATGATTTAAAAAAAAAAAAAACTATTTACAATTGACTTTGCTTTGATTTTTTTCTCAATTTCCTCTGATATACTGTGCTTACCCATCATGTTGTACAAGCTTTGTGGTGCAAACTGCCTTGGCATTTTCTGTATTGCTTCTTTATATACAGCAAGGGCATCCTAAGTGAAAAGTGAAATAAGGCAATTAGTTAACGCCATTTTAATGCTTTGAGATCCACAGATTCTGTAACAGCAAGACTTTTGTGGTCAGTGACCATTTTCTGTGCAAATATTTTCACATAATATTTAGACCACAGCTCTGCATTCTGTGGGGTAGATGTCCTAAAAGGCCAACAAGGCTAGTGCCTGTGGCAGCAGGAAATCAAGAGACGGACAGGCAAGAGGGCTCCATTTTGAATCTTACTTCCACATTCATCTCTTGCTCCATTTAAACCCTTTTATCTTGCCTATCTTTCCTCTTTCATGCTTCAACATTTTCTTATTTTCTGTGTTTTCCCCTCACCCCTATCTATTGTATTGTCCAGACATCCACTATCTCGCTCCTAAACTTCCTCTCTATGCAATAATGCCTCCTCTATGCTCTTCCTCTGTTTCCCATTACACTATTAGAACCCTTTTACACCATCTTAAACCTTCATTCCTGAATTATGCAAACCAACCCTTGATTCTTCTTTTGTGTGATTCTGGAACTGGCATAGGGTAGCGAACTGCTTAAATGTGGCCTGTCCATCAAAGAGAAAAAGTACAAACTCACCTCATGCTGTCCTTGTTCATGAAATAATTTTCCAAGATTGTAAAGGCAACTGGTCACGGAGCTCTTATGAGCATTAGGATCTTTTAAATTTTCATCTGGAATTTCTGAGCATTTAACAAATGTCCTTTTGGCCTCTTCTGTTCTTCCCTGATTCATAAGTATTATACCTGTATTCAAGTATGCCGCTGGAAAAAAAAGCATATAATTAGAATAGTATACAATTATCTGCATGAAAGTCATCCCCTACGTTTACATGGGTAAAAATCAACTGACATAATATGAAATAAAATTCTGTACCCATACATTTGCTGTGGAAATAATTAATGCCCTTTTTGTAGCTCTTCGCTCACATGGCATGCCAATTGTAATTTTTTTTCCATTTCATAAAGAAGACCACCACAGGCGATTGGTGGTTGTGCCTCCACGCTTGTTCTAAACCTTTCATCTTAACAAACACTGCCAGTAAGAGTGCCAGTTGTGATGATGGTTTTGTGGTGAGGTCCTAGACCTTCATCTTATTTCAAAAAGACCTCAAGATGATAATGATTTACAGATGTTGATGAAGAAGATAAAATGGAAATCTAAGATATTACTTACATGCTAGTGTAGGCCTGCTACCAATTGCTAACTTGTAGTAATGGAGAGCCTCTGAGAACTTGCTGTTTTCTTGGAGCAATAAACCTCTATAATAAATATATAAAAAAAAACTGTTAGAAACTTAGACTCAAGCTGCTTCAATATAAACATATTTAAAAAAAATCAACTCTTCATGGAAAATTTGTACCATTGTTTAATGCACAAAAATAATTCTATCCAAGAACGCTGTGTGCAGACATTGAAGGCTCATTGTCTCTCTTGATAATACAACATAATATAACACAACTTACATTTTTGTTGGCTTGAGTAACAGGACTGGTGCAAAAGATACCAATATAAAATAACAATATTCCTTGCTATATCAGTGTCAACCAGCAAAACATATGTGACAATGAATGCCAAATGTCATTCCACTGCTAATCGATACACAGATAGCTAGTCTGATTTAAGCACCTTCTAAATTATTTGCTAACCTTTGTTGACTAATTGATTTGTTTCTGCCAACTATTAACGCCAGTAACATCTTCCTTTAATTACAAGACAAAATGGATTGTACAAGCTCAGACTGGCATTTGCTCAGACTAATGTGCCTGATAAAACAAGTTGCTGATAACTTGTATATTGGAAGCTGATGAGATGGGAAGAAAGGTTTCCATTGGCGTATAAACTTGGGAATAATAATTGGACATTGTGGTAAAAAATGATCTTGCAATTGAAATAAACAGCTATAATTAACAGACAGTTTCTCTGTGTCTTACAGAGCCACACAGATATTTTAGTAGGTAATACATAAATATTCATTGTAGTAGAACATTAAATTATAGTATTTAAAAATGTATTATCCACTAAAGGAAACACGTAATTCAGTCTGGTTTTGAAACGCACAGATATTATTAGCAAATAGTTAGACTAAAAAGTATGCATATATACTTAAGAAAAAGTTTATACATTATTTACTTGGACAAATACTCTTATGAAAATAGAAACAGTTTTGGCAAATTAATCATCAAAATATAATTCTCCCTCCCTGGCAGATACAATGGCCAAATACATTGAGACATGGGGCCCATGGGTGGAATACACAGGCGTTGCATTGGTACACTGATCAGTTAGGCCGGAGGAATGGAAGGAGATATGAAGACTGGACTCCGGCAGCCGGGGGGGAGAATACCCTGAGACGCGGAGGAGGATGGAGAAAATAGGAGGTTAGTAGTTAGTATAAAAATCAATATATAAGAGGGACAAAATAAGAAAGAAAATAATGAGGATTATGATTCTTCACACAACTAGCTATGGTATAGAAGTTAGAGAGCTATAAGGTAAAATAGGAGGAAAATAGCAGAAAATGGTGATGGCGGATGGAAGATAGGCAGTATTTAGCTTGCTACTTTGATAATACATTGATGTAATAGATTGAGTGAAAAATACCACAAAATGCATGTAACCATGGTTTTATGAAACTTGAAGTATGCCTATGTATGTATTTTGTTATCCGCCTTGAATAAAGACGAATTTAAAAAAAAAATATATATAATTCTCCACATCTTCTAACCTGGTGCAAAACAATTTCCTTCCCTTGTATGCTTTCTGAATATATATATATATATATATATATATATATATATATATATATATATATATATATACATATATACACACATGCATATACATATATATATATATATATATATATATATATATATATATATATATATATATATATATATATATATTATGGAGTAACCTTCACTTAGTACGAGATTCTGCGTGCCTCTAGTCCTAAGTTGCACAAAACTCTTACTCTTTTTACTTAGGAGATAATGATCAAAAGCGAGGACAGATTTTTAAAATATTTTTAACGTTTAGATTAATTTAACTTCAAAGTAATGTATTTCAAATAATTAGGCAGCAAAGTTTATATATGTATTCATATGTATCATGAACACAATACCAATTAGGAATATCAATAAAATCAAATTAGCATTTGTTACTCCAAAGCATAAATCACAACAGAAGCTTTATTGGGGAGAAATAAGACAAAAGATGTAACAAGTATCCAATGCTTCCCTTGAAGTAAACAATACATGCTTATTATCAGCCTTATTAAATTGCGATTCGGCCAATTGAATAGGGCTCTACATAAGAACATAGCATATTTTTTTACAGAGGTTTTTAGTTAGTGAAGACCTTGCTTTTGGATAGAAGATCACTAACTAAAAACTTCTGTAAAAAATATATGCTCTGTGCTGATATAGAGCCCTATTCAATTAGCCGAATCACCATTTAATAAGGCTGTATATATAATTATCATAGCTTTAATGATCTATCTCTCGAACAAGAGACAGCCTCAGACTCCAACTATAGAGCATTAATTGCACTTATGATAAAGTGTTCAGCCTCAAACAGAAACATTTAATAATCTTTCAGTCTCTAAGAAAAGGATGTCATTTATCTCCTAGTAAAATATGATCATGTATCACAAATCATTTTATGTATTAGATATTGCCTGAAAGTGCATAAAAGGTTTTCTAACTATAACTTTGCAACAAAAACTGCTTTAAATTAAAAATGACATGAATTGCTTACATGTTCAATACCCTGTGACATACAGAAAGCACTTTTATTTCACTTACTTTTATTTGCAATTGTCACCAAGCAACTTTTGTATGTCATGGTAAAAGCAGAAAGTGGGATTCTTTCATCAAAGAACAGAAATAAACTCAAATACAAAGCTTCTTTATAGCTCAGGTAGGTAGGTATTTTATTCACAAGCATGGAAGGATTCAACTGGCTTTTTCATTGCAAGTTTAGAAAGGCAACTTTATTTTCTTTTGAAAGTTCAAACTATTGCTTAAAAAAAAGGCAATACTCTTAATACTTTAATTTTCCTTTCAGTCCATAGCCATGCAAACTGAATCCGGTGTGACAATCGCAAAAAGGCTTCTGGCAGTTTTGCTAACTTTGAAATAGTTTCTAAAAGAAGTTGGAAAAAAAGCCAGAACATATTTTGTCAGCCAAATCCTTTTTTATGTGGTACTTATGTAAAATATTTTATATTCTATAATAAATATGTGAACTGTGTTATTATATTATGTGGTTTCATGTGATGTCTTTCTTGTATTCTGGACTGCCAAGAGCGAGAAGTAGTTTATTCTACTCCCAGTGATGTATGTCTGCATAGGCCAACTAGACCCAAGCCTAGGGAGGGAAACTTTAAAAAGCAGCTGTTAATCAGTGAGGACTCAGCTTTCTTGTTTATGAATAAGAGAGAAACAAGTGAACAAGTAAATGAGAAGCAGCTGAGTCGAGAAGATTAAGAAGTACAGAAAGCAGAAATTGAGATGGAGGTATAGAAGAGGAAGACTAGTAGGAACAGAAGTCGCTAAGTGGGCCACGTTGCATGAAAGCTAAATGCACCTCTTTATTCTGCACAGATGGAAGATAAGAAACATACCTATCAGTTCTGTCCATTATATTTACCTGTATCCTCTACACAGCCTTATGTGAATCCCAGGAATGATTTTATTGCTTTATTGGATTTCTACACAGTCACTAGAAGGTTGTTCTGCTTAAATAAAGCAAACCCAAAGCTGCACAAAGTTAAGGAGAGTGGGGTTTAATCAGGAGACTAGTTTTATAAAGTTATTGGTTCAAATTATGGGGTTGGGCTATACTAGAGGACGTTATATATCACATAAAAGTTATATATAGTTTATCTTCCCTTATCCCCGTCAGCTGGGACTAAAAACTTCTTATCTGATCTCAGTTACACGACCCCCAACCCTTTTTCTGCTCTAGCATTTTGCTACCAATTATTGGCCCTAAAACATTGGAAAGGTATACTATGGCTTCCCCTTTTATTGATAATTTGATTAAGTAGGTGAAAAAGGAGGTTATGTTTTGGGTCTTTATTGTGTGGTATTGTTTTAAGAAGAACTAACCTTAATTGACAATGCAGTATTTCTTAAAGAAATTACTCTGTCCTTTCCCTCTTCACCTTCGCGAAACCTGACAGCTGCAATCCCGCTGCCAACTGACAGATGGCGCTGCGGATTTTCATATAAGGCGCGTTGACAGAAGAGGCCTTGAGCTATGAGAGGCCCACCCGAGGCCCTGGGGGGCCGAGTGCCCGCAGCGAACATAGCAATGGCCTTGCTGTCGACTCAGCGCCATCAAGTTGCGCCATGTCGGAGGGGGGAATAGTTATTTGTCTTATATCAAACATGATGGCAGCCGGAAAATTGACAGCACCGTCTGCCGGATGGCTCCTGTAACTGCAGCTGTCAGTGTTGCCGAAGACATGCGAAGGTGAAGAAGGATAGATTCAATTACTCATAAATCTTCTACCTTCTAACTTGAATTTTTCTTTTTCTGAAAGACTCTCCCTTCCTAAACTTTATTAACTGCTTAATATGTTTGAAGGTTTCTAGCATGTTATCCCTCTCATGTCTCTCTTCCAAGCAAAATATATTAAAGTCAAGAAGACTTGTTTTATAAGTGTATTAAAACAAAACTGTATACACTGGTGATGTGTAAATTTTCTGCACACATGATATATGAATTAACAGAAAGAGTTAAAAAGTTAAATTAATAATATGACGTTAACATCTCATCTTTCAGTGTTATTATACAGAGCATATTTATCACCGTCAAAGACTTTTCATGGTTTGATAAATAGGTTTCCATAGAATACCATAGGAAGTGGATTTATTTATTGCTGCTCGACTTCATTTCATAAATAAACTGTAATATATTTTAAAGAAAGGGAAATGCTCGAACAAGAGATCATGCTCTGAAGTAAAAATCTGGAGGACCCACTCAGATATGGCTGCAGTTAAAACAGTATTATCCTAAACTAAACTAAATTTAGGAAAATGTAAAGGAGTAAAATGTTTTAAAAACATAAAAGAAATTTGTAGACTATATATATAATTATATATATATATATATATATATATATATATATATATATATATACCCTCTATCTATATCTGTCTTTTTCTGTGCTGTCTGTGGGTAGGTTTCCTTGCCTGTACTTAATCAATCCTAGGCTTTGCTTAAAGTTGTGTCATACAGCAGGCATATGCTTAAAAGGAGCCACGTTTGAAATGGTATTTGAATTAAAGAGCAACGTTTTTTGTGGGCACATCTGCATGGGCCTGCCCAAGTTCCCAGAATTAAAATTTTTACTTGTTTTAGACATTAAAATGTGAACACAATTGTACTATTTATTTACTAATATATATATATGAAATATATATACATATACACAGATAAAATATTGACATACCCAGTCCTCTGAATATTTGTTTCTGTATATATATGATTTTTGGATATAATATTTTTAATGGAAATAAATAAGTCTGCTTTATATAGAAATCACGTTCTAGCTACTAATGTAACAAATGGCAGCAATCAATGCTATTAAAGATAAGTGGCTGAAGATAAGACAAGAAGGACTTGACAAGTGTAAGCCTAGTTACCTAATGTGGTTTTATATCCAGTGCTCTTAGGTAATGACAGAATGGACCTGCATAATCAAATACACTTGCTAGATATAAAGATTCATAATTTGAGCATCTTTTGTTACTTAACCAAAGCTAGAAAAGCATGCCGTTCTGCTTCAGTGTAATCTATTAGTGATAAAGAGGTGAATATGGAACAATATTCTTTTTTGTCATGTATTTAAAAGAGAATGTGTTAAACATTACAAAATATGTGTTCTGTATGTATAAAACCTGTTTACATTTCATTGAAACAGATAGGTAATGCATATAGCATATGTAAATCTGTACATTATGAAATACTGCCTTTCGGATGCAGAAAATAAATAAAATACGTTCAATGTCCCTTTAAAGGCTAGTACAATGAATTACTCACTTCAATATTCTTAGATGGCAAGGATGAGAGAAAGTTGTGAAAATAGTCAAATTTTATTAAGAAAATTAAATAAATATTTTGTTACTAAAATCTCATCTCTAATATTATTAATCTAAAGACAAAAATATGACCATTCAATTACCTATCGCCACAGTGAGCAAATTATTTTTATTTACTTCTTAGCAGAAAACATTTGTTTAATTTTTATACTTTATTTCTTAAAATATTGATAATTTATAGTACTTTACAAAAATTTTATTCCACTTTGCATTGTATATAGTTTAATATTTTGCAGTTTTTTTAATTGAAAAATATTAAACATATCCATTTTTATGTTCTTTAACTTACCCAGACGTACTTGTTTTCATACTTGATAACCCTCTTTAGAGGATAAAGTTCTCACTTCTTGCCTTCTAATGAATACAATATATCATATTGTCAGCTCAATATGTCTCTTTTAAATTCTAGATTATTGAAAATGTACTTTTTTCATCTGTATTCTGTGTAGTTATTATGGAAAAGATCATAACTTTTACACTCTGCTGTTAAAACTTCTGCGGTAGACTGGGCTGAGGTCTAGTAAATTCTGTCAAAGTCCTATGGACTTCTTTATACAATTATAATACGGATGTAAATGAGCAATAACATTTTATACCAGCTAGTACATTAACTGGATAACTCACTGACTGGCCAAAGTAAGCATGACATGGCTTGCAATGAGCACCAAAGGAGCTGAGAGAGGCTCGCAATGAGCGCAGAAGGCGCTCATTGCAAGCCACGCGAGGCTCGCAATTAGCACCCAAGGTACTCAGAGAACCAAAAGCCTTACATTGTGTGGCAGCATTCCCTGGCTTACAATTTTCATGCTGTCATTTTTTGAAGGGCAAGTCGCTAGTATATATATATTCTTTGCTGCAAATGCATGAAAATGTCTTGTGAGTCTCAGATTGAAGGGAAACTATCAAGGTCATACAATATGGTTTCATTAATAATACCAATATATAAAAAATACAATAATTACATAGCTTTTCAACACCTAAATTTGAACTTTAGCTCTTGTTTTTCTCCCCCCAGTTTTTCGGCAGGGTAGAATCTGCTCAGTAGAATGTCCTGTTATGAGTTTTTATCCATATCCTTTAACAGATTTTACTTGCCTACTTCCCTTCAGTGGCTATTGCAGGTCAGTAAATAATTTCAGACAGGCTTCTGACCAGATCTTATTTCAGGGGGATGGGGAGAAGTACAGCAGACTCTCAGATATCTGGCACCCATGGGGATTGGTAGATGCCGGATAAATGTAGTTTCTGGTTGCTTGAGAGTTACTAATAAAAGAGGCCTAGATTAGCTTCACATAGGATACTCTGCTAAGTATATTTGTCAGTGAGGATTGTTCTAGCAGCAGCAGCTTTCACTCCTCACTTATACACAGTTATGGGGGGTCCGGTGCTGACCCCGGGGAATGTAATGTCAACACTGCCCTGGCTCAGTCACTCGTGCCTGTCTGCTTCCAGGTAACACTGAATTGCAGAGACATACAGTGGATGTAATCTAGATGCCTGTAAGCATTTTGTGGCATGACAATCTGGCTCCTGGCATTTGTTGAGACCTGTAAAATTTACAATTTTATTTAAAGTACAGTATTACATTTTTTTCTGGTTGTTCTGGATAACTGAGAGTCTACTGTACATCTGCAAAGCTAAGTTTAAATGTAACTTTTAAAATACTGAATATATTGTTAATTAGATAAAAAAAAATTAAACCTTATTGTTTGACCACTACAAAGACCTTTAAAGGCACATGGAAGGTTTCTGTACATATCTATCTCTTTACTTTTGTGTACTTTACTTTCTTAAGATGTACTTAAAGAATGTTTTTTTGCCTAATATCTTGCAAATAATTGGTTCCTAATTGGTTTTCCCCTCTGCAGCTCAAGAAGACAGTACACTTCTAAGTATAGGGGTTGTATTGTCTCATAGCAAACAATCAGTGACAACATTGTGCAACATGCTGCTTGAGAGAGGTCACTGAATTTAAACACTGCAGTTCAAACTCTGTATATTCATGAGCTGCATGAGATAGAGGAAAAATAAGTAAGTTGTATGATTTTACAAAGAAAAAAAACAGACCTTTTAGGACCTTCTAAATAAATCAAAGTACATAAAAGTAAATAGACTGATACGTGTCTTATATTCTTAATGATATCTAGAAAACTTCCATGTCACTTTTTAGATATCTGACCCATTTTTATTTAATCACACTTGCACTTTATTTTCTTTGTCCACATCCAAAATCTCTCTACAACACATTTATTTTTCATTTGATTCCCTTGTGTTGATCTCTTTTCTCCTCTTAAAACTCCAGCGCATGATTCTCCTGTATTTTCCACTCAAGCTTTTTATCTTAAACTTCTTAACAAATGCATTGCTTCACCGATCCTTAGATCTAAACGTCTATACTTCCTATCCAAAATCTTCTCACACTTCTTTGTCCATTTCATCATCTTCCAGCACCTGATCTGCCAGACTTTACCTCATCTCTCCTCAGCCAACCTCCTTTCCCATTCTTAGTTCACAGCTACATATCTCCCTTCAGCAGCTGTACTGCGCAGTCCCTAGTATACCTTCACCGCTCTAATTCATTCTGGATGTGGCTCAATACAGGAGTTCAGTCAGACATATCTGCAGCTACCTCTTCTTTATCCTCTCCTGAACAATCCCAGCTCCCGTGACTAAGCTGCAGCCTGCATGCCATCCACGTCACAATGAGAAAGGAGCGTGTACTGCAGAAATAAATCATCCAAGTGACACAGCAAAGGTTCCACATATGGTAGAAAATAAAACTATAGCTAATAAGTACTTTAACAATTACATTTGGGTGTGTTTTTTAACCCTATACTAATTTTCAAGTCACAGTGCAGAAATCCACATAGCAATGCCTGAGCTCCTCCTTGCTTCCTTGTGGTGATTACTAAAGATTACACATCCCATTATGCTTTGCTACACAAACTGACTTCCCAGATATTGAAACAATGTTATAGCTGCCTGTGATTGGCCAAGATGAATTTGATACTAATTTAGCTAAGGTTTGTAAGGAGCATTCCTTCTCAAAATCAAAACTCAGAAAACTACGGAAATATACAGATTGTAGGGTAAATGTATTATTATTTTATTTTGGGATTGTTTCATACTCCTCTATCAGATGCATTAATAATCCAGGAAACTTAAAAATGCCTTTAAATGGTATCATATTTCAACACTTCCGTGTTGTAAATTATCACTGCAATTCAAGAACGTAAGAATGTATAGAGGCGACATGAGAAATCTTGTTGCCCAGGACAAATGTAATGGCACGGGCCTTACCCAAACTGGCTCATATACATTTTGCCCCGTTTCCCATAGACAGCCTTAATGTTAACTGCACATATAGTAATGACATATTTTGAGTCTCTTATTAAATAAGTATAGGTGGTCTCTAGGTTACCAATGATTCGACTTACAAATGACTCCTACTTATCCACACGCCCCCAAGGCTTTTTTTTAAACTTTTTTTTTATGTTCCGTTTGAATTAAATGAGAGCACACTAGATTCTGTAACATTATTATAGTACAGGGATATTATTATTATTACACTGTATTATTATTACCACATATGAGCCATTTTGGTTTTGTTACAATTATTTTAATTATTATTCATCAGAATCCTCCTTAAGAACGTTCTCAGGAATGGATTTTGTCCTTAACCCAGGGACCACCTGTATATTCACAGACCACTAACATAGGGCCCGATTCGATTGCCCAATTCGTAAATTTATACACACTTAAAATCCCTCTTAATATTGCTACATATTCAGCCAATATTACTTTTTGTCACTAGTGAATTTTTAAATCAATAGAATGCATATTAACATTTATAAAAATTAAAACAGAACACCCAAAGCTAAATGTATGAGTTCAAGGCATTTGCAAGTAGCTAATTGAATAAGGCTAATTTATTGGAGCTAGACAGGCATGACAGGCATCTCAGCACATAACATAAATGTCTGCAAGGATGAGGCCATTAGCAGCTGAAATCTCTGTAAATACGTAGAAGATTTCATCTTATCTAGTCTCAACACTTTCTGCAAACAGCAAGCTATCAGTGGGTGTGGTAAGAGGGAGAGGGGATGTAGATTTGTTAAATAATTGATTTTTTTAAAATTACATCTACCATACTTTCCCCTGGAAATGCTTAGAAGCAGGCAGCTTGCAACAATAACTGCAAGCTTTGCTCCTGCAGACATTTAATCTCCACACAACATTTACTAAACTATCATGGGTGCCTCCAGAACCCAGCATATACATAATTATTTCTAACTAAAAACTACCTGTGCCTAATTATGCTCTTAGACTCAGTTTTCCAACATATAGTATACGCCGTCGGGTTATGGACAAGATACATTCCCGAGAATGTCTTTAAACCAGATTTTTATGCAATTCAGACCCCAGAGAGGCCAGGAAAACTAGGATGTGTCAAAATATGCAGTATGTATGGGGACAAGAGGTCCAAAATAAAACAAATGTAACGGGCCATACATACTGAGCGATGAAGTGTTAGAGCACCTTTGATGATGCCAAATATCAGCACATTTACACCATGGGATACACCATGGAGAGCTTCTCCAACAGTCATCAAACATTTCACTGTTTAGTACATCTGGCAAAAACATATTTACATCAATATTTTTGCACTTCAGGCTTAAATATATTTAGAATTCACAGCTTGAAAAAGCAAAAACAGCTTAATTGTAAATATAAGCACAAGTTAAAATATGCAGAAACATGTGGTACAGCTTAGTTTTACCACTGCAGACTGACACCATCTGTCTCCATCGAGAAATTTATTTTTTAAGAACTAAGATTCAGAATCCACTAAGTGTTACAGATGGTAAAGGAGTCACTGTCTCGATAAACATATGATAAACAAACAGTATCGTTTCGTTTGATAATTTGTATAGTTTTGCTGCAGATCTTATATGCTAGGTGATTCCAAAATCTGATAAAGACAAGAATGATAATGAAACATATTCCATTAAAACAAGCTTTCCTGATTTCATTCCCTAGGGTCTGAGTGTGTCCAGTGTTTTTTTTATTATATAGATTACATTGAAGACAATAGGTTCAGGACAAGAAATACTTCTATTGTGGGGTGAATCAGAAAGGTTGACCGACAAGTATAAGAAGTTTACGATAGGAAAAATGCATCTTTAAATTAAATGAAAGTATTAAAATATTCTATATTTGGAATCTCCACTGTACCACTTTAAGATGCAAAATAATGCTTCTGCAGCCTTGGTAATGTCAGTTCTGCTCTTTGTGTTTTTCAGTGGTGCAAGTTATCTAAAACCATCATGGTGTCAGTGATAAAGCTTAATTCATTGATAAATGGTATGTTTCATTCCCGCACTACTGAACGACTTCATGACAACTTATTTAACTCCCCTATAAGCTGAGGTCAAGGCATTCCCTGCTCTAGTGAGACAGAAAATAGATTGGAGCACTTTATGGAGAGAAGATGGTTCAATTTACTACCCGCCTTATTAAATTGCGATTCGGCCAATTGAATAGGGCTCTAGATAAGCACAGAGCATATTTTTTTACAGAAGTTTTTAGTTAGTGAAGACCTATCTTTTGGATATAAGTTTACTAACTAGAAACTTCTGTAAAAAAACATATGCTCTGTGCTTATATAGTCCTATTCAATTGGCCGAATCGCAATTTAATAAGGCTGTATGTCTGCCCATACAGTATTTTCTTAAGGTTTTCTTGTTAATTTTCTATAATATGCATTGTTTAACAAGATCCAGAAGAGGGATCAAGAACGTTTAACATTAATAACATGGTTCAATTTTTTATAACACACATTAATGAAGTACTTACTTATCATACAGGCTCGTCAACCTAACACATAGCTCATCATCTGCTGCTCCACTCTGCAGTCTCTACACTAGTTCCCAACTGATCAAGGATAAAGTTCAAAGTCTTAAGCCTAAATTAAAAATCCCTTAACTGCACCTCCAAATATCTCAGCTCTTTTCTCCAAACACACTCAAACTTGTCCTCTCCGTTATACCCATGACTGGCCCCTGTCATCCTCCATCACTACCCCCTCCCATGCTTACACCTTGGAATTCCTTAAATTCATTCAATTATCCCCTAGTCTTCAAATATTCTTACAATTTCTGAAAACCCACCTGTTCTGAGAAACATAGCACTTACCTAATTAACTCCATTAGTAGTTCAAACAAGTTTATCTTGCCTGGTTCTCTCACTCCTCTTTCTTCCCATAACATATAAGCAGTCACCTCACCTCATGTCTCTAACACCTCTTATACCTCCTAGATTGCAAACTCTCAAAAGAGCAGGGTCCTCACATCATCTTTGTATATAAAACAATTTGCAATCTTGTCTTACTTTTACTGTGTTCAAATGTCAAACTTTTGTCTGTGGGTTTATTGTACACCCTAGCTCTACAGAATCGTCTGGCTATCTATAAATAAGATATAATAATAATAAAAATACTAAAAATAATACAGAGAATGAGTTTCTTTCTAGTTCACTAGCATCCAAGGTACAATATAGTTGGATGTCTAATGGCTCAGTCACATTAAACCCAGGTAGCCATACATAAACTATCTATCTAAGTAGGTTTGTTCTGTAGACCTTATTACGTATGCAGAGGGCAGCCGGTTCTAGATCACTTGTCGTCTTCATAGGGAGAGATATCCTGTAGTATATCAGTCTAGTCTCACTCAATAGAGTGGTCTAGCCCAAACACACCAGGCAATTCTATCCAGAACAGAAGAAACAGCAAACCCAAGACAAACGTTTTGACCTCTCTTCAGCCTCATGAGTGAGGTTTAGTTGCACTCCCTAAGGTACAGTCTCAACCACAGGGTAGAGTCTCATTATGCTCAAACACAGTATATAACTGTCTGCTTATGGTATGAGGCATCAGTAGTGTTAATCCCCTCGCTATGGGTGTGGCCTAAGGTCACTGATGTGAAACATGGCAACTATCATGAAAGTAGTAATCTGTTACTCGGTGGGCTTTCCAGAAGTAAATTTTTTCGATAATTACATTGAGGAGGATAACATTTATTAATTTCAGCAGCTTATACATTTATAAAGAAAAAACTAAATTGCTTAAAGAGACCCTTTGGCATGAATGTCAACATTTTTGGCCCCAATATATTAAACACAAATATTTTTCAATTATTTAGAACAGGATGATTTAAATATTATAAAGTTATTTTTGCATGAAAAAAAAAAATAAGTACAACCTGTTTAAACTTCCTTGAAACTAACAGAAAAAGGCCCAAAGAATACGTTTGTTCTGTAGATTTAACTGGCAGACAGGTACAAGTCATACAGCTACTGCTCATTGGCTGACAGTGACAAGCCCCCCGATTATTTAAACATTTGAATCAAAACACACACCGGTACATTATGGAATACACTGTTACAGGGGCCAGCAACACATTACTTTGTTGGGTTATAGGCAATGAGTTATAGGCCCATCTGCTGGTAAAATTTAAATATGTTTAAATTTGACATTCAATTCTAAAACTTACGTTGAAGAATTAAATAATGAACAGGAAAAAATGTAGGTACTTGATTTGTGATGTATGGTGATGTCAAGCTTATCAACATGTGTCTAGTATTATCTTTGCAACCCATATGTTAAAATATTTCCATTGGTAAAGTGATTTTTTGCCTGAAGCCTTTTAATCTGCAAAACAGCCAGAAATGTCTGCTATTCCTACCTCACTGCCAGAGTTTACACAGTAGTACATAGTCACAGCACTGCGTGGTTCCCCAGTATGATCATACTGAATATGGAAGTAGAATAACACTCTTAACAATGTATGTTTTTTTCATCTATTAAATAAGAATACATGTGTGAAGATAGTCCTCTTTCTTTCTTGTGGGAATCTTTTATATAGTATTGAGAACATTTGTGACAAACAGAACAAACCTAAAATTTTTAAAGCTTGACTGAATAAGAAATGTACAGTTTCAAAATCTCATCTAAATGGTACAGAAATTTAATTAAAATGTTAAAAACTCATGAATAAATTCTTGGTTGTATTGGTGATGCCTTCATACGGACTGGGTTTGGACTGACATCAGAGGTCAGTCATGCAAACAGAAGTGAGAAATAAATATATGTATTTTTTTGTATATATGTATATATATATTAAGACATTGGATAACCAAACCAGATAGAGGCTTGACAATTATATGGGAAAAGGGTTCACACATTTAAGACAAACAAAAACAATAATTCACTGACTTATAGGCATTTTAGTCATTGCTTCCATCATCACTGAAGCCCGTCCACAATTATTATTATTACTAGTCGTTTACCAGTCATAAATGCAGGTATGATATTACATGCGTCTCCCACCCCCTCCCCTGTATCTCTTTCCTGTCCTCTCCCTCCCCTGTGTCTCTTCCCCCTCCCTCCCCTATGTCTCTTTCAACCTCTCCCTCCCCTGTGTCTCTTCCCCCCTCTCCCTTCCCCTGTGTCTCTTCCTCCCTCTCCCTTCCCCTGTGTCTCTCCCCCTCTCCCTCCCCTGTCTCCCCCTCTCTCTCCCGTGTCTCATACCCCTCTCCCTTCCCTGTATCTCTCCCCCCCTCCTCCCTCCCCTGTGTCTCTTTCCCCCTTGCCCTCTGTCTCTTTCCCCCCCTCCTCCCTCCCATGTGTCTCTTTCCCCCTTTCTCTTTCCCCCCTCCTCCTTCACCTGTCTTTACCCCCATGTTTCTTCCCTCCTCTGTCTCTTTACCCCTCCTCCCTCCCCTGTGTCTCTTTCCCCCTCTGTCTCTTTCCCCCTTTGCAGTGTGTCTTTTTCCCCCTCCTCCCTCCCATGTGTCTCTTTCCCCCTTTCTCTTTCCCCCCTCCTCCATCCCATGTGTCTTCCATCATCACTGAAGCCCGTCCACAATTATTATTATTACTAGTCGTTTACCAGTCATAAATGCAGGTATGATATTACATGCGTCTCCCACCCCCTCCCCTGTATCTCTTTCCTGTCCTCTCCCTCCCCTGTGTCTCTTCCCCCTCCCTCCCCTATGTCTCTTTCAACCTCTCCCTCCCCTGTATCTCTTCCCCCCTCTCCCTTCCCCTGTGTCTCTTCCTCCCTCTCCCTTCCCCTGTGTCTCTCCCTCTCTCCCTCCCCTGTCTCCCCCTCTCTCTCCCGTGTCTCATACCCCTCTCCCTTCCCTGTATCTCTCCCCCCCTCCTCCCTCCCCTGTGTCTCTTTCCCCCTTGCCCTCTGTCTCTTTCCCCCCTCCTCCCTCCCATGTGTCTCTTTCCCCCTTTCTCTTTCCCCCCTCCTCCTTCACCTCTGTCTTTACCCCCATGTTTCTTCCCTCCTCTGTCTCTTTACCCCTCCTCCCTCCCCTGTGTCTCTTTCCCCCTCTGTCTCTTTCCCCCTTTGCCGTGTGTCTTTTTCCCCCTCCTCCCTCCCATGTGTCTATTTCCCCCTTTCTCTTTCCCCCCTCCTCCATCCCATGTGTCTCTTTCCCCCCATCTCTGGTTCTGTGTTGTGAGCATGTGCTGCTGCCGCCGCGTTGTTTGCATGCTCCACTGCCGCGCTTTGCGCATGCGCGGCGGGTGCCACATATGCACAGTGCGGCATGTAAGGAATTCATACAAATAGTTTCTATAGTGTGCATGCGCTCCCACTCTTTAGAAACTATATTAGTGATGTATTTACAGTAGACTCTCAGTTATCCGGCACCCATGGGAATTTGTAGATGCTGGAATGTAGTTTCTGGTTGTTTGAGAGTTACTATTAAAAGAGGCCTAGACTAGCTGCACATAGGATGCTCTACTAAGTATATTTGTCAGTGAGGACTGTTCTAGCAGCAGCAGTTTTCACTCCTCACTTACACACAGGTACGTTAGGCTGGAGGGTGCGGTGCTGACCCCGGGGGAATGTAACGCCAACACTGCCCTGGCTCATTCACTCATGCCTATCTGCTTCCAGGTAAAACTGAATTGCAGAGTTGTACAGTGAATGAAATCTAGGTGCCTGTAAGCATTTTGTGGCATGACCACATGGCTCCTTTTGAGTCCTGTAAAAAAATGTTTTTTATTTAAAGTACAATATTTAATTATTAAGTATAAAGTTCTGGTTGCTTGAGTTTTGGTTAACGGAGAGTCTACTGTATTTGAAATGCGCCAACATATTCTGTAGAGCTATACAGGGGTTAAGGACAATGCAAACAAAATTAACACATGCCAAAAGAATGGAGGGCCCTGTTTTTGAGCTTAAAATCATGCAGCTGCCTAGTTAATAAGGAGGAAGGCTTAGTGGTCTAGCAAAACTCTCTCTATATATTATCAGCTACACCAGGGTAAGTGTCATGATTTAATTGTTTAAGGACTCATATTGCCAGTAATTATGAATATGGCCAAGGGAGCATGACTGATTGTTACATTGAGCACAATGATTGTTACATTGTAATTATGTATTATTGTGTGTGTTATATGTTGCCTCTACATGGTTATTATGTATACTAGTTATTATTTGTTATTGAGGGAAATGTATATATAGTGCCTTGCAAAAGTAATCACCCCACTTGGCATTTTTCTTGTTTTGTTGCCTCACAATTTGGAATTAACATGGATTGTTTGAGGATTTGCATAATTTAATTTACAGAACATGCCACAACTTTGAAGATATATATTTTTTTAATTGTGAAGCAAACAACAAATAGGACAAAATAACAGAAAAAGTCAATGTGCATAACTATTCACCCCCCTAAAGTCAATACTTTGTAGAGCCACATTTTGCAGCAATCACAGCTCCAAGTCGCTTTGGATAAGTCTCTATAAGCTTGCCACATCTTTCCACTGGGATTTTTACCTATTCCTCCTAGCAAAACTGCTCCAGCTCCTTCAAGTTGGATGGTTTGTGCTTGTGAACAGCAATCTTTAAGTCTGGCCACAGATTTTCTATTGGATTGAAGTTAAGGTTTTGACTAGGCCATTCCAACACATTTACATGTTCCCCTTACACTGCTAAAGCAACACTTGAGTGGTTTGTTTGGGGTCATTGACCTGCTGGAAGGAGAACCTCCGTCCTAGCCTCAAATCATGCACAGAGTGGCACAGGTTTTGCTCAAGAATATCCCTGTATTTAGCACCATCCATCTTTCCGTCAACTCTGTCCAGTTTCACAGTCCGGGCTGCTGAAAAACATTCCCACAGCATGATGCTGCCACCACCATGTTTCACTGTGGGGATGGTGTTCTTTGGTTGATGTGATTTGTTGGGTTTGCGCCAGACATAGCGTTTTCTCTGATGGCCGAAAAGTTAAATTTAGCCTCATCAGACCAGAGCACCTTCCTCCATACATTTTGGGAGTCTCCCACATGCCTTTTCACAAGCTCAAAATGTACCATTTTGTTTTTTGCTGAAAGTAACGGCTTTCTTCTGGCCACTCTGCCATAAAGCCCAACTCTATGGAGTGTACAGCTTATTGTTGTCCTATGTACAGATACTCCAATCTCTGATGTGGAACTCTGTAGCTCCTCCAGGGTTACCTTAAGTCTCTGTGCTGCCTCTCTGATCAATGCCCTCTTTGTCCAGTCCGTGAGTTTGGGTGGGTGGCTGTCTCTTGGCAGGTTTGCTGTTGTGCCATGTTCTTTCCATTTGGTTATGATAGATTTGATAGTGCTCCTGGGGATCATCAAAGATTTGGATATTTTTTTTATAACCTAACCCTGGCTTGTACTTCTTAACAACATTACTTGTTTGGAGAGTTCCTTGGTCTTCATGGCAGTGTTTGGTTAGTGGTGCCTCTTGCTTAGGTGTTGCAGCCTCTGGGGCCTTTCAAAAAAGGTGTGTATATGTAATGACAGCTCATGTGACACTTAGATTGCACACAGGTGGACATCATTTCACTAATTATGTGACTTCTGAAGGTAATTGGTTGCACCAGAGGTTTTTATGGGCTTCATAACAAAGGGGGTGAATACATACGCACATGCCAATTTTCTGTTTTCTATTTCTAAAAAATATTTTTATGTATATATTTTTCTCATTTCACTTCACCAACTTAGACTATTGTGTTCTGATCCATCACATAAGATTCAGATTAACAAAACATTGAATGTAAGGCTGTAATGTAACAAAATAGGTAGAAAGTCAAGGAGGGCGAATACTTTTGCAAGGCACTGTAGAACAGGAGAATACATGAGGATAAGGTAACAATGCTCTGCACAGAGGTTAGCTGCAGCTCATTGCACCCTCACCCTTGATAAACAGCAGCCAAGATAGATGCATATACTTCAAGTAGTCCTAAGCAAACACTTGAAATTAACATCAAGGCTGGTTCACTAGTCAGCTATAGTTATCTGGTGAATTTGATCTCATTAGTTTTTATATTAAACAAGGCTACAGGGCAGATGTGTGACATCAGACACATACACAAATGTACACAACGGTGTGGTGTGGGAGAGTATAAATATGTTGATTCTATAATTCAATAGAGGTTCAGTTCTGGTTTCACATATACAAGGTGTAAGACTATTTCTGTGTTGTGTATCCTGACTTCGGGAGTGGTCTTCACATGGGCCACTAGTAACCTGTATCCAGTATCCTCTGCCTTTACCTTTTGGGCCTTGCCCTCTTCAGAAGCCATATTTTGTGCCACAGAGAACAGGAACTACATGTTACTGCTGGGGTAGGTTTGAACTCGGTTCATATTAAGCTCCCTTGAAGAAGCAGATTGTGACATTGGCTGGCAGTGGTGGGATCTCTGTATAAAGTACAAAAAGATGGCAACTTATGAAGAGATGTCTGCAGCAGAGGAGGAGGAAGTGTCCAGATTGTACCAAAGATGGATGGAGATAATTCCTGCAAGTTCAACCAAGGATCAGCATAGGGAACTCCGGATACAGATCATACAGGAGGTACAGGAGAAGTAGGGAAGGGTAAGCAATGGCCCTGTCTCAGCTTCTGTGGAGGGGAAATGCTTATTCCCAGGAGAGACAGAGAATAAATGAAAATAAAATAAATGGATGGCATTCCTGGGACTATGGCCAGGTCACAAGCTAATGGAATGGCTGGAAGAATTAGTATGTGAGGAGGTTGCGCTGGAAGAGCAATATGCTTATTGGGTGGTACCTGTCTGGATACCTCATCAGGGGCCCTGTTTTTCATTGGGACTGGAAGAGGCACTTTGGGACATTGTACATGGGGATCCGGATTGTGGCTTGGGGACAGAGAAAAGACAGCTGTGTCTGTTTGCCAAACGCTGTCACATGCTGGAATTGGAGACAGGCTCTCAGGCAGCTAACCTACTTTGGCCTTTGATCCA
Organism: Discoglossus pictus; assembly: GCA_027410445.1. Taxonomy (NCBI): domain Eukaryota; kingdom Metazoa; phylum Chordata; class Amphibia; order Anura; family Alytidae; genus Discoglossus; species Discoglossus pictus. The sequence continues at coordinate 294,348,513 of CM050167.1, read as the reverse complement.
ACAGGAGCTACAGCTGGAGGTGGATTATATAGACTTGCTGGATGAAGCAACCCTGGATGGGTTTTGGCCACCCAGTTGGGAGAATGCGGATCTCAGGGATTCTAAAAATAACAAGGAAGCCTACATGCATGAGGTTGACTGGGAAGAAGGATAACTGGTCCCTATTTTTAGGGGCTGAGTCTTACCCAGTTAGAGGCATGGGGACAGGGCCAAACCACGGGAATGCTTGCCCCAGGGGAAGAACTCGGGAAAAGCTACCCTGCTCCTAGAGTCAGTGAAGAACCTAATGAGTACTGAGTCCTACCAATGGACTGTGGAAATAGTGTGGAGGTTCCTTGGATTACCATTGTCCAGGAGCTAGCCACAGACCCTGGAGCAGAAACAGAAAATAGCCGTGCTCTTCAGCCTGAACAAGAGGCAGTAGCAGCTGCTTCTCAAGTATCTACACACCAGGCAGTCTCCGAAAGAGAGAGTCAGGAGGTTCCATCTGAGAGGATCCAGAGAACAAAGAGCCAGAGGGTACCCCAGATTGTGGTCTGTCTCCTGGTCTCCCTATAGTGCCTCCCCTGCATTGGTGCCCAAATACATTGTTTGTGTACCTGTAACCCTGGAAATGAGGGGCCACTGGCCAGGCTTGTTGGGAGAGGGGTTGGCTACTGAACCACAAAGGCTTGTGTCAGAACTCCCCATTAATCCAGCATGAATGACACCAGAGAATGTCACTAGCCCATGTTGCAACTCCAGCATCCCAGTTTATTCACGAGAAAGCTCAGGCCTGACAAAGGGAAACTTGTACGCTTCAATTTTACCCATGGGACGGAGTACTGATCCAGAATCAGCAGGACAGGAGATCGCCCTAGCCTGGAAGGAGAGGGATTTGCTAGGTAAGGATCCTCCCAAGTTTATGCTGGACTTACTAGCTGGGATGCACTGTTTCCCCTGGACTACCTTGAAGGGTCCTCCATGGCAGTTGTCTTATAAGTCTCCCAAGGGGCTTGAGAAGGTCACTAGGCCACTGGGAAGGAGTGAGTATTTGCCCTGGACAGGGGGAGGCAGGGTACCCAAAGAGCCATTGAGGCTATCGCATGGATGGACTGTAACATCAAGAGGACGGGTAACCACCTGTATAGATGGGAAGTTATCCGATAGGATAAACTTCCCATGCTATACTAAAAAGGAAAGGGGGAGAAATTGTCATGATTTAATTGTTTAAGGATGCTAATTGCCAGTAATTATGAATATGGCCAAGGGAGCATGACATTGTGATTATGTATTATTGTGTGTGTTATATGTTGCCTGTACATGGTTATTATGCATACTAGTTATTATATGTTATTGAGGGAAAATGTATATAGAACAGGAGAATACATGAGGATAAGGTAAAAATGCTCTGCACAGAGTTTAGCTGCAGATCATTGCACCCTCACCCTTGATAAACAGCAGCCAAGACATGTACTTCAAGTAGTCCTAAGCAAACACTTGAGATTAACATCAAGGCTGTTTCACTAGTCAGCTATAGATATCTGGTGAATTTGATCTCAAGAGTGTGCTATGAAGGAGTATAAATATGTTGATTCCATAATTTAATAGAGGTTCAGTTCTGGTTTCACATATTCAAGGTGTGAGACTATTTCTGTGTTGTGTATCCTGACTTGGGGAGTGGTCTTGTCATGGGCCACTAGTACCCTGTATCCAGTATTCTCTGCCTGTATCTTTGGGCCTTGCGTTCTTCAGAAGCCATCTTTTGTGCCACAGAGAAAAGGAACTACACAATTCTGCTGGGGTAGGTTTAAAATAGGTTCATACCAAGTTCCCTTGAAGAAGCAGATTGTTACAGTAAGGCCCATTGGCATGACTTTTCCTGTGCCAGCACTTAAGGGTTGATAGCCTAAAGAGGTATGCCCAGGGAATAAATTGTTCTAGCAAAGTGAATGTCAGTCTAATGCAGAGCCCATATATGTCTAACCACTCCTTATGGTTGTTAATTCCTGTTCTCTGCTTTATCTTGTGAATTGATTAACAGTAATAGATAAAAGAAAGAGACAGAGATCGATATCAAATTTGAAACCCGAAGGCTTGCACCATCTGTCCTGTACTTCTAAACCATGCTCAGTTAATCCAGTGCCCTGATTATGCAGATAGAGATCAATGCCTAACTAACATGCCTACAAATCAATCAATTCAGCAGCAAGTTTAAAAAGGAAAAACCTTTTTCTATATGTCTTTCAATCCCCTATCTGACAGTGCAAAGCACAAAAGTTAATTTTACTATATAAGGAAATTAATTTGGTCCGTTAATTTAGTGTGCAAATTCTATGCATACAAATCTCATTTATTGACCATTGCCTTGACTATGCATGCTATATTATTAATTAACATTAACACAATTTCTCCAAGAGTTCTTCAATATATATATACAGTATATACACACATATATATCCCATGCTTTCTTTACCATTTAGGGTTTGGTTGCACTACAATACCGATTTAGGTTTTTAAATGTATGTCATGCAAAACAAACAAGTCTAGCAAAGCAAACTAAACTGGGAAAAAATATTTTTCTTGCTACCTACTATGATTTGAAGTATGGACTGAAACAGGTACCAGTTAATTTGAGTACTTGCAAATGTCATATCATTGCTAGTTATTCAATATGGCATTTGCAATTCCTACACACATAATACAGCAGAATGGATCTGTCCACAGTAATATATATTATATTTAAAGGTTTGCTTTTCAACTTAACATCCATCAATACAAGCAAGAGCGAAAACTTTGCAGCTTTTTCAAATAAATAATTTTCAAAAAACATTGCCTACTGTAATCTCTGAATTAATCGTGTCAGCATGGAGTTGTTTATTTATCAGGCTGTTCCACAATTTGATTTATTTACTGCACATGTAGGAATAATCACAGAACTAAAACATATTCAACTAATTAGATATTTTAGTAGTAAAAAATTGCATGTCATTATTACCTAATTTATTACTTAAATAATGGTCTATTTTTATTGATCTGCACTTAAGGTCACATGAAGGATTGTGTCATTTTTCTGTATGCAGTGGTATGGAACTCATTATGTAGTCGATTGACAGTGACCCACGTCTATTTAAAAACAAGGTTAAGTGCTCATTCAGGGTAATCAGCCATACATAGGAAAATAGTTTTCAGTATTTCAAAAGGTTTATAGTTTTTCACCATGGTTAACAGATTAACAATACAATATATGCTCATTTACAGTGAGTAATTTGTGATGGCTTCTTATCCAATTATATGTCACATCCCGTGATGTATTTTCTTGTCATTCCATGTGATTGTCTGAGAAAGATAATTGCCAAGGGAAGAAAGATCATATATTTAGTGCTTCCCCATGGAACAACTTTGCAACAAATGAAAACTTTTATATAGATTTTTTTAATTTATTTTACAAAATGATCCTTCTGTTTTACTGGCTGATAATGTATGAAGAATGAAATGTTTTTTTTCCATGACCCAGTGATATTTCAGTAGAATGTAACTGTTTTCAAAACTAAAGATGAAATCTAAATTGTTCAACTGAATACACTGATTAGATCTAGAAGATCTTTAGTGATGCAGTAAAGCATCAGTGAAGATCATCGGGGAAACCCAATGATGGTGTATTCAAAACAGTCTTAGTTATTTTGCTTATTTTTTATACAAGACGAAATGTGCTATTTCATTCCTATTTTGTGTTGATACAGTCAGCAAGGAATATACTTTTTATTGTCTTGAAGTTCTTTTTTCACTGTGTGTCCTGTGTTGCTAACCAAGGATATTTCTAAATTAATAATATAATTTGAAAATGATCACATTTCCTTTTGCTATGTTTTTATATTATTATTATTTTTCTAACACATTTTTTTTTAGTATTTTACCATTAAACTCTATGTGTTAGCACACCTTGATTGTATTGATTGTATTGAAATATATATATTGGATGTTCACACTATACCTCTTCAGCAACTCTGTTTGCTATTAACAGAGGATAGTACAGGAGTTTTCAGAGTGCCTTGAGTACTCATTCCTGTACTATCCTCTGTTAGTACGTTATAGTCGGTGTTAAGAACCCAGGAAACGTCTATTTGTTAACACACTGTGTGTTATTTTACTAATATATAATAATACCATGTGCATACATTTCCTAGAAAATAATCTATGTTCTTTTATCACAAGATTATACTAATTATATACTAAGACCATTAAACTGTTTAAAAATACTGTACTTAACAAAAGATGCACTTCTTAACTCAGCCAGATAGATGTAGGCGATTTACAATTTTACATTTTTGTTAGGTTAGGATATTTTTGCAGATACACATTTCTCAGTTCTGGCCATGTGTGTGATACGCCACTTGGCCACACATTTCCTACATAGTGATGCCTGAATACAGGATTAGAGATTTGCTACTCTAGTTCTGTAGACATAAGATTAGACTGGCTGTGTGATCAGTTGGCAGCAATGTAATATCCTCCTGGGTGCCCAGAGCCATCATCTCCTGTATCTTTATACAAGGCTATTCATTCTGTCTGGCAGCCCTTTAATATATAAACTGCTGGGACTCCAGGTATGCAGCAAGAACTAAATCTACAAACACCAAACAAAACAGAAAAACAGACACAATCTGAACAGCGATAAAAAGGTCCTCATACAATTCCCATACGTAAGGATCCATTACAGACAAGTCTCGACAGGAATCATTGTATTTAAATGTACTCAGACAGAAACAAGAGAGGAAAAAATTTATATTGCAAGAGCAGAAAAGGACACAAGAAATAGAAAAAACACAGACCTCTGTCCAAAATACAATAACGTGCCTATAAGCTTAGCAAATCTATAAATGAGTTATGTAAATCTACTGCATATATTTACTGAACATGTGCTTGCATTAACTTAAAGGCATATTAAAGTGAGGTGAGTTATGAATGCATCCTGTAGAGGAGCATTATAACTCACCTAGCAAAAATGTTTGAATTGAAAATAGCAAACCATTTTTGCAAAAAAAATTGTGTTGGGGGTGATGTTCACTCCCCCAGACACTGCTGCTGCGCTCTAGGGTACAAATTTGTAAAATCGGGCCCTAGCTAATAGCGCATGTGCAAGCTAATTGTTTTTTCAGCCAATCAGCAAAGATCTTTGACGCCACAGCTGCTTCCGATTATCTAATGGAGGGAGAAGGGGGAGGGTGGCAGACTACGCACAAGCAAGTATGTGTGAGAGGGAGTGTGTGTGTGAGTGAGCGCATCTGTCTGTGTGAGTGAGATTGTCTGTGTGAGCATCTAAGTGTGAGAGTCTGTGTGAGAGTGAGTGTGTGTGTCTGTGGGAGGGTCTGTGTGAGTGAGTATCTGTTTGAGTGTGTCTGTGTGAGTGAGTGTGTATGTGCGAGTCTGTGAGTGAGTGTGTCTGTGTGAGTGTCTGAGTGTGAGTGTGTGAGTGTATGAGTGAGTGGCAAGGAGTGTGTGAGTGTATATGAGTGAGTGTTTATGTCTGTGTGAGTGAGAGTGTGTCTGTGAGTGAGAGAATGTCTGTGTGAGTGTCTAAGTGTGAGTGAGTGCGAGAGTGTGAGTGTCTGTGTGAGTGAGTGTGTGTGTCTGTGGGAGTGTGTCTGTGAGTGAGAGTGTCTGAGTTAGAGTGTGTCTGTGAGAGTGTCTGTGTGAGTGTTTGTGTGTGTGTGAGTGTCTGAGTGTGATTGTCTGTGTGTGAGTATCTGTGTGTGTGTGTGTGTGAGTGTGTATGTTAAGTGTGTATGAGTGAGTGTGTATGTGTGAGTGAGTGTGAGAGTGAGTGTGTGTGTGTGAGTGAGAGTGAGTCTGTGACTGAGAGTGAGTCTGTGTGAGTGTGTGTGTGGGTGAGTGTATGAGTGAGTGTCTGTGTGAGAGTGTGTCACTGGGGCTGGGGAGGTCACAGGGCAATTCACTGGGGCTGGAGAGCAATTCACTGGTCCTGGGGGAGGTGATGGGGCAATTCACTGGGGCTGGGGGAGGTCAAGGAGCAATTCACTGGTCCTGGGGGAGGTGATGGGGCAATTCACTGGGGCTGGGGCAGGTCACGGGGTAGTTCACTGGGGCTAGGGGGGGTTATTGGGACAATTCACTGGGGCTAGGGGGGTTACAGGGACAATTCACTTGGACTGGGGGAGATCACAGAGTCAATTCACTGAGGCTGGGGGAAGTATCACCTGGGATGTAGATAAAACAAAGGAAAGATGCCGCTCAATTCACAGACCAAAAAGATACAATGTATTAGTTATGCTGATTTTCACTGGGAATTTCAGGGGGTGTCAACATTGATAGAAAACAGTTCCAAGGATCCAAGGAATTCAGCAAACTTCAGGGTAATGGTTTAACTGTATATTTTTATATTTTTTCATGCGAACAAATTTTTTCATACACTACTAACTCTCCTCTGCATTAATAAAACATTAATAAAACCAGCTCACTTGCATATACCTTTAAATGAACACAACAAATCACAACAAGATTCCTAATGTGAGATCTTTTTTTAAATTGAATAACTGGGATCCCAAGATTATGGTTCTCTTATGGTTTATTAAAATGTAGCTTTCAGAATACTAGCAAAATGTGCCCTTTAAATAAGTGACTTTCAAACAAAAACAAAAAAATAAATAAATACAAAATTGAAAAAAGATACTATTACAAAAAAGAATTAACAAAGGAATTATGCAAATTGCAATATCTTTAAGGGCAAATAAAAAGCTTATGTGACATTAATTCCTCATGCACAAATCCATTCCCTCTCCATCCCAGCAACTGAGGCCCTTGCCCGCAGCGTACGGCCCATTGCTCCACGCTGAGACCCTGCAGCCACCTCCTCCCCACAATACCCCGCCGCTGGAGAGAGGGAGCAGAACTCCATGCCCTTACCCGCAGCGTACGGCCCGTTGCTCATGCTGAGGCCCTGCAGCCACCTCCTCCCCTCAATACCCCGCCGCTGGAGAGAGGGAGCAGAACTCCATGCCCCATTACACCGATCACACTACTTACATTCATTGGAGCATTTCAAAGCCTGGGGGGACATGGCATCATGGGCTGGAGGCCATAAACGTCGCAACGCAAATAACACGGCACACACATTACGACGCTCGCAAACAACATACCACACACGTTCACACACATTACGGACTCGCAACACTCGGACGCAACTCGCGAACATTACAAAATTAAAAACACAATACATACACACAGCACATACATAAAAAACTTACCTACAGCAACAGGGAGCATCCAGGACCTCAAAAAGGCAACTTACACCTTCGTTTCAATAAAAATAAAAGAGTTTGGACAATAAAAAATTTGATATGCGAGAGAAAAAATGGCCACCAAACAAAACGAAAACGAGGCTACACACGCAAACACCATACGAGACACGTTACCAGACATTACGACCTCGCAAGCATTAGCTACCTTACGATTTGATTGCCGTCATTTTTTGACGGACAATTCGCTAGTAGTTCTATAATCATATGATATTGATAATTTCCCTCAACATTGGTGTTTTTGATTCAACCAGGTACTATGTATCAATTTTTTGGCACGGATCACGACTGATTGCAACAGAACTAGCAACATATTTTGGATAATCTATCACCTCTACTAAAATAATTAGTCGATGATCAATCACAATTTGGATTTTACATATTTCCCTCACACAAATCTGATTTGTATTCCACAATAAAATGAATCTTATTACATGCCCAGAAAAAAATTAACGATATCAGAATTAGAGCCTTTACATTTGTTACAGCTAATTTTCACTATCCATCCCATTTTAGTGAATTGCTTTTGTGTATAATATGTCATATGTAAAATATTACATATGAATTTCCAGCAAATCTGCCAAAAAAGTCTTCTATATTTTGATAATCTGGTGGAAAATATTGTTACCAAATAATCCTAAAACTCGTCCAGAGGATCATTAATTTTCTCCTGTAAAACAGAATAGATATGTCTTATTGTAGGCATTAACATCTCTATTTATCTATATATTTTCTAATTTGACCACAAGCACACTACTGTAAATTAGATAGAGAAAATGTATACTGCATCTCTGAAAATAATCATCTTGAAATAATACAAAAAAAAAAGAAATGGCGGCATCATGGGGGAAAATGTGGATTATATTGAACAGGCAGCCATCATGAAACAACGTAATTCAATTGAAGAATCTTATGACACCTTCTTCAAGCTATTTTACCTCTAATTATTTACAACCTTATTAAATTGCGATTCAGCAAATTTAAAAGGGCTCTATTTAAGCACATAGCATATTTTTGTACAGAAGTTTTTAGTTAGTGAACTATCCAAAAGCAAGGTCTTCACCAACTAAAAACTTCTGTAAGAAAAATATGCTATGTGCTTATATAGAGCACTTTTAAATTTGCAGAATTGCAATTTAATAAGGCTGCAAATCTTCAAATCAGGACATGTAGTTCTTCCATTCCCCTTTTAGAAAAGATACATCCTCTCCCAAACCTTATTAAATCCTTGGATATATTTGAAGATTTCTGTCAGATTACCTCTCACCTTCTGGTCTCTAAGCAATACATATTAACGTCATTAAGTCTTTCGTTATAAATGTTGTCTTTTATGCCATGAACCATTTTATATGCCCTCTTCTGAACTGTTACTGAAAATAGTAAGAGCTGCGATTTGAACACACAACATGCAATTACAAATTGCAGAAAGCTATGAATAGCGCTAATTGTGTCATAACAGCTGTAACTGAGTAAATCATACTTACAAGTTGTACAGCATATCAGCCATGTTGCTTCGGTAGTACAATGCGTTCCTATAGGCAGTTTCAGCTTCAGAGATCTTGCTCTGGCTCTTGAGAACGTTACCAAGATTTCCCCATGCTGCCAAATAAAAAACACATATATAAATATTGACAATCCCACGCAAGCACAATCTAACCACTTTGTCCATTGTTCTTATCTACAAACCTACTTTTATTTTTTTAATTTTAGCTGCACATAAATTTATGAAAAATTTAAAAGAAATAAACTGTGTGGAATCCACACACTCACGGTAGATTCCACGCACCACAATATGGTTATATGCCAGAAAAATACATAGCTAAAGGATAACATTATAAATGTCAACTGAAATAAATACACAGGATTTACAGTGCTAAGTAGGAGGAAACAAGTTAACAAATTAGTAATGGTGTAGGAGAGGCTTTGTCTGATCCCTTCTCATTTTCAGAATCTCGTGATGATATTCAAGAAGGTCAACCTGGGATTATTCAAATGCTGACAACCATTTCCTCAATGTAACATGGACATCTTTCTACATTCAATAGGAATAATTACTAAAACAGAATATCAGCTGTCAAAGGACATGTAGGTTCCTGCTATCGATCTTCATTATATATATATATATATATATATATATATATATATATATATATATATATATATAAAATAAAATAATGTTAATCAAACCTGAAATAATACACTTCATATTTAATAATTCCTCAATCCATGCATAATACAAATATCTAAAACTCAGCAGCCATACAGGCTTTTCCAAAAGCCTGGAGGGTAGCCTCTCAAATAGGTGCATTATACTTTGGAAACATATATAGGAGTCAGCAGTACAAGTTTAGGAGCCAAGCCTAATATATATATATATATATATATATATAGTAAATAAAGAGTACATCTGTGTTCACATCTGAATGTCTAAAACAAGTTTAAAAACCTGCTTCCGGATCAGAATTCCGAGAAACAGTTATTACACTGCATTCTGGGAAGTTGAGCTCGGACACACAAATGTGCCCACAAATGCCTCGCTCTTCAATCCTTAGCCATTATCAAACATGGCTTCCTTTAAGCTTATGCATGCTGTATTACACAGCTTTAATGCAAAGCCACGGTTTTATATATACTGTATATATATATATATATATATATATATATATATATATATATATATATCACACACATAACACAACGTGTTTTAGCTTATGGTGGGCAAAAGAGTACAGTAAATAAATAGTACATTTGTGTTCCTATTTGAATGTCTAAAAATAGTGAATAGAAATCCCCAGTGCAGAATAATGTGGGCTCCTCCCATTGCAACCTATGTACCTTCTATACCTTGTAGGGTTCAATAAAAAAGTAAACAACATATGTTGGTAGTTAGATGGCCCTTAGACCGGATGTATCCTTTCTATAAAAATAATTACTTTCCACACTCCAACAATACATTAAAAGCCCCCTTTACTCCAGGCTGCTGCCAGTAGTAGAGAGCCCCTACATTTTGTGGGCCCCAGTGCATTGCACCCGCTGCCCCAACAGTAGCACAACCACTGGTTACTGCACAATAACATAAACAGGAGAGGGGAGATGGGGGAGAGTGGGAAGGAGATATGAGACACCTGGGGAGGAAACAATAGTTTATCTTCTTGCCATAGATGACAATGTTATAATTCAGACTAGTGCGGGCTGTCTATCTGCTTTGTTACCTCTTACCGTTTGTGTGTTTTTAGATAAAAATATACACACATGTACACATACATACACATACATACACAATTAACATGTATGTTTTACAGTTTTTTCGCACACATACATTTACACAATTTTGTAATTGTGATATTTTTTATTTACATTGTTACAGCTTTGCCGTCCTCAAATAAACCCTTTTGAAAGCCAACGATTATTAATGGAACAAAGGCATCAGACTAGCACACTATAAAATGTATCTTATGAACCATTATTAATTACAGCTGTCTGCAGTCCTTTCAATACAGGCCTATTTGGCAACATGGGAAAAACTGTACGAATATACGCAGAGAAAACATATTCATTTGTCTGTGACAATTTTGAATTCATGTGAATATACTATACATGAATACATACATATATATGCTGTGACATGCCTCAGATACACCCCATACTGCTGTGTTACAAAGCTCACATAATAATGACAAATCTCTTCCTGGTACAGTAATTACTTTAGCAAGGGAAGTGTCTGCTGAATCACGATGGGCTGCTGCTGGAGCCAGAGAGACAGAAACAAACAACAAAAGGAATAGTGAGTACCACTGCGGCAGTACAAGGAAGCCGCAGAGTATAATCAGAAATAATTATAATAAAAAAAACATGGGCACGGCAGATGAAGTTATCTTAATAAAACAGTGTCTTATTAAAAACAGAAATGTGCTATATTATTTAACAACAGACTATTCTTACAGTAGCTGAAGGTGTATAATCACAAATCATTATCAGCCTTATTAAATTGCGCTTCGATAAATTTAAAAGGGCTCTATTTAAGCACGCAGCATATTTTTTTTACAGAAGTTTTTAGTTAGTGAACTTGTATCCAAAAGCAAGGTCTTTACTAACTAAAACTTCTGTAAAAAAATATGCTGTGTGTTTAAATAGAGCCCTTTTAAATTTATCGAATCGCAATTTAATAAGGCTGTATATTATTATATTACAAGACACGCTGCATCATAATGTCTTATAATATCTAGAATCAACTTGAGATAAAGGATGCAGACAGTCCTTCATATATAAAAGTTTTGAATTTAGTATTAGAAAGTAGACAATCTGGATGATTATACTGAAACTGATACATGAAGCTTGGCACAGTGTCATTAGTATTGCTGTGTTAATCATTAAGAACACTTTTAAAAAGTGGTTTCTAATACCAAATGATCAGTCTCTATTCAACAGCACAGAATGTATAGAAATTGGTTAGTAATCATTAAGAATGACAGTACTATATTTAAAGGGTCACAACACAATCATATGATGATATATATATATATAAATACATGCGACTTGCCCATCAAAAATGACGGACAATAACATTTGAAGCCATGGCAATGCTGTTTGAGACATAATTGAAACTGTTTTGTACTGTGAGGACCTTCAGCGCTCATTGCGAGGCTTGCGCTTGATCAGCCGCTAATCTCGTAATTTTTGAGTCTTGTATCTTTTTTTTTCTAAGTCACGCGTTGCGTATTTTTTTTTCTAAGTCCTGCATCTTGTAGTTTTAACAGTTTGCCTCGCTTTGCGAGGCTCGCATCGGCTAAGTGCTATAGTTAAACGTCTCACTTCGCAGCGATGAGCACCTTCGGCGCTCATCGGCCAAGTGCTGTGGTTTAACAGCTCGCCTTGTGTCGCTCATCGCCTAAGTCGTACGCACCTCTCAAAGCATGACGACTTCTCGCAGTTTGACAACTATTATATATATATATATATATATATATATATATATACATATATATATATATAAGTTTTTTTTTTTAAAGTTGAGTCTGACTAAGATCATACTACTTAATCAAGAAAATAATTCATAACAAGATTTTTTGCATTTCTGGAGAGCTGAAATTGCCCGCTTCTGTTCTTGTGAAGGGGTAGGGGTTTGATATAAATTGCATTCTTATCCAATCATTGAATAAAGCCTCTTGAATACTGTCTGTTCCATTCTCCCCACTCCATTAATAGCTATAAAAACACTCCCCCATGGTCTAGCCCAGTGGTGGCAAACCTATGGCACGCGTGCCACAGGTGGCACGCCGTGCCCCTTCTGTGGGCACGCGGCCATAGGTCGCCGGCAGCATGCTGGGCCTGCTCATCGTGCGCGAGCACGGCGCCTGAGCGCTCTCCCGTCACTGAAAAAAGGAGGGCTGTGCTAGCGTGCCCGCGCGGCACAGGCGAACAGACGTTGACAGTGTCCGCGTGCTGCCGCCGTGCACGCGCTCTCCTCGAGATCCGCAACGCGCGCGCGGCAGGGAGACAAAGGAGAAGGGGAGAGACAAGGGTGGGGGGAGAGGCAAGGGGAAGGTAAGAGATATGGGGCAGGGGAGAGACAAGCGGTAGGGGAGAGACAAGGGAGAGGGAGAGACAATGGTGTAGGGAGCCAATGGGGAGTTGGACAGATAAGGGAGAAGGGGAGAGACAATGGAGAAGGGGGAGACAAGGGGAAGTGGAGAGACAAGAAGGGAAAGAGAAGGGTGGGGGAGACAAGGGAGAAGGGGAGAGAGAAGGGGGAAGACAGTGGAGAATGGGAAAGAGAAGTGTGGGGGAGAGATAGAAGGGTGTGGGAGACAAGGGAGAATGGGAGAGACAAGGTTGGGTGAAACAAGGGGGTAGAGAGAGCAGGGTGGGAGAGACCAGGGGGAGAGACAAGGGTAATGGGAGACACAAGGGGAAGGGGAGAGACAAGGGGGGAGACAATGGGGAGGGGAGAGACAAGGGGGGAGAGAGAGTGAATGGTGGGAGAGACAATAGTGAAGTACAAGGAGAGACAAGGGTGGGGGTAGAGACAAGAGTGAGGGAGATACAAGCGTGGGGGAGAGATAAGCGGAGAGAGAGGGAGAGAAGAGGGAGGGAGGGAGGAAGAAAGGAGAGCAGAGAGAAGGGAGGATGGAGAGAAAGAAAATAGGGAGAGGCAGAAGGGAAAGGGAGAAGTAAGAGAGTGAGATGGGAGAGAAGGTAGAGGCACATGAGAGGAAGATAGAGGAGAGAGAAAGGAAGAGGGAGATGCAAAAGGGAGAGGTAGAGATGGGAGAGTGAGAGAAGGGAGGAGTGAGAGAGAGGGCAGAGGCAAAAGGGAGAGGTAGAGAATGGAAAGAAAGGAGGAGGGAGAGAGACAGGGAAGGAAAGAGACAAGGGGGGGTAGAGGCAAGGGAGAAAACAGAGACAATTGTGAGCGGTACAAGAGAGGAGAAATAAGGGTGGGAGAGAGAGAAGGATGGAGGGAAGAGACAAGGGAGAAGGGGAGATACAGGGGTGGTGGGAGACAAGGAGGAAGGGGAGAGACAAGGGGAGGGGAGAGAGAAGGGTGTATGATCCAAGGGGGAGAGACAAGGGAGAAAGGAAGAGACAAGGCTGGAGGGAGAGACAAGGGGGAGGGGAGAGACAAGAGGCGAGAGAGGAGGGTGGGGGGAGAGGGAAAAATGGGGGAAGAGACAAGGGGGAAGGGGAGATACAAGGGTGGGGGAGAGACAAGGGGGAAGGGGAGACATAAGGGGCAGGGGAGAGACAAGGGAGAATGGGAGAGAGAGAAGGGTGTAAGAGACAAGGTGTAAGAAAAAAGTTTGTATCATTGAACTCTCTGTTGTTATGTTCTTCTTTTAAAACAAAAGATGTTAATGAGTTCAGACAACTGTACGAGTTGTTTTTTCTAAACTTAAACCTCAGTATTCAGGTTTAATTGCCGTGTTGGCACTTAGAGGAAAAAAAAAGTTGGCATGTATTGCGGTTTGGGCACTCGGGCTCAAAAAGGTTCGCCATCACTGGTCTAGCCCTTAGGAAGTGATGTAACAAACAAAATTGATTTTTGTAATGTTGTGCCTTTTTCTTGACATACAGAGGTTATTTAATGATTGAAAATGCTGTTTTGTAAAAGGCCTCCTAAAATGTTAAATAAGTTAAGAAAATATTTCCCAAACGTCCATGTATTAATGAGATTCCATGTCTCCACCAGTCCTAAAAAATGTCCCTCTTGAGAGGACATCCCTACATTAAAGAACATATGTCACTATCATAGCCGGACAGTCTTTCTCTAGCTCCTATGTCTTTTTCTGCAGTATTACATGATGGAGTCCATAAACATGTCTTTTTGTAGTATATAAGGACCACTGAAGTCAGAAACTGTATAAGACTACTTGAGATTTAAATGTTCTGTTTTCCTATGAGTGCAGATATTTTGCTATTAACAGCACTCCCTTTATAGCAAGACGTTCATGTTGCTAATGCTTCAGAAGCACCAAGCACACATCTTATCCTGTATATGTGACATTCCCATTTGCTGTCACCATTGGCAGCTTTATCATCTATGATTACCAAGTAAAATACTCAGGAAGTTGAGTGCAACAGAGGACAACAATAGCAAAATGGCTGCACCCATAGTGGAAAAAATAGAAAGCAACAGCAAAATAACAGCAGCCATAGTGTTTTCCATTTATTTTAATAATGTAGTAATAAAATATTATTTTATAAAGTGGAATCTTGATAAAACAGATATTTTAGCTAGATAAAAGTACATAATTTATAATCCTGTATTATACATATTGTGTTGTATAATAGCTGTTAAACATAAATGCACAACATAATCTATTTTCTTATTAATCGACATTAAGACTGAAGACGCAGATCTTGAAAAATCTGCAATTAATAATAAGAAATGGAGGTTCCACAAAGGAAATGCAAAATGGATTGGAACGAGGCAGGCTTAGTTTATACGATGAACATAAAGTTATGTTCTTAATTAGACTATTAATTTGCACTGCATTGCAGGTCTCTAAAGCGTAGAGGGATTAGCAAAACTTCACTCACTTGCTCTCTTGTATCCTTTTTATTTAATAGCATATCATCTAAAAATGTGATCTGTGTGGGTGGCGACAAGACCTGCCTTAAGGCATAGATCGTTTCAAGGAGTCTGTCAGACTACAGATATCTGATTAACTCAATTGTCGTACACAAGAGTTTTTGGCCCTGTTCATGGAAACTTACATCGAAAAACAATGCTGAAATATTCAAAAGATTGTGCAATTTTGAATACAGGATCTTTCAGCTCTGAAATATATAAACTTTTCATCTGGGTTTCATTATGTTCCCTTCAGATTCTAAAAGGGCATAGTAAAAACTGACACAACTTATAAAAAAGTAACATAAATTGATTTGGGTGAAGAAAAAAATTTTTTTTAGCGCAAAAAGATTATAATTGTACAACCAAATCAGCTCAGAAGAAAGTATTTTCTTTCAAGTTTCTCAAGCAGGTTCATCTTTAAAATATTAAAGTTATTTAATTTTTAATAGCAAAGATTTAATGAGGCCGCGTCCTTACCTGTACACAGGAAGATATTTAAACAGACGTATTATGACGCATTATTTAACAAGGCACGTCACAATACCAGAGAGCACCTTATTAGCTATGCATGTTCCACTTAAAGTATCAATTAAACAAAATTGGTTTGCTTGGATAACAATACATCCAATACTACATATGTTCCTCATTTCAGTATGAAAGCTTGATGGATGTTTTGTTACCTTCCAGGCTCTAGTGCTCAAAGCACAGCAACAGTCCTGGATTTGAGTATATCTCTGCTGGAGCCCATTAATGCTAATTTGTTCATATAAAGCAGCCCAAACCCTTATATATATATGCTATGACCTGTTCTCACTTAAAAAAATCTTTGTAATTATGGTGACTAGACTGAATCTCTCTCTTCCTTGTGTTGTTCTTTACTGGTCTTCCACTCTTACTATTTATTTATGCCTCTCTTTCTTCCTTCTAAACCTAATTACATTTTAAGAATGATGTCTCACACTCTTCCCTTTCCAGGATCCTTTCAGGGCCAATCTAACCTAAAGCCACCCTGTCCAAACATTGGCACACCCCCTCTGTTACTTAGTGGTTTGGTTATTCCAAAGACCTATCTGTACTCATGTAGGGATATTCCCAAATTCTTGTAGGCATGCCTTGAAGATCATGGTTAGGAGACAGCGCTCGGGTAGACAAAATGTGGAAATGTGTCAGCATCCATGGCTCTGTACCCCTGCAATAAACTAGCAGGTTCTCAATCATAGATTTGGTTGGACTGTCCAAACGAATATTGTTAAGTTTAAAGACTGAACAAGGTGAAGAAAGCTAGACCTACTAAACTCTGTCATCTTAAATCCGGTTGGTGTACGGACTATGCAAAGAGTAACGACCCATGCCATTAGTTCCTCCTCAGGGAGATCCTATATCAAAAACGTATTGTCAATATAGTATTTATAAAACCGAACTACTAGACTGTTAATGTGGAAGATGCAGTTGCATCAAAAGCATCTCATACATTTGTAAACTCCAAAATAATATTGATTAAATTCACTTGTAGATGTAGATTGCAAAACATCTCTGGTTATGTTGAATTTAAGCTGTATTTATATGGTGTTTCGCTTTGAATGCATAATAAAAAAACAAACAGAGATTTGTGCTGCAGATATACAACGAAATGTGTCCTTGACTTGCCCAGGCTCAATCTGTTCTGAAAAGTGTTAAGTGCATTTATTATTTAGCTGCTAGATAAACTCAATTTTTATGTGCAGAGATCTGTTAGATAAAAGTATAGGTTATACAATCTATTTAGTTATGGTCCTGAGGCTTAGAGTGTTTTTTCAAAGGGCTCCAACAGAGGTGAAGTAAATATAAACCAAAAATAAAGAGTTACAGGATTACCTCTTTATACAAGCAACCGCCATATCAGTTTCCACTTATACAAGAAAGAAAATGTAACCACTATTTAAGCATTATACAAGCAAGTGCACTATTATGAGCAAAGTGGCAGATCATAACATCTAAAACAATGGCATATATTATTATTCATTATAAAAGTTTGCCTTTTACAAACAATTTTCATAAAACAAATAAAACTTGCATAACAATGGAATAATTTAAGGCTATCTAAATTAGGTTACACTGCCCATCAAATGGCATTGACCAAAGGGCAGTGCTATGTGCTGCTGCCATAGCACCTAACATAGTGTCACACTACATATCCCAGGCTGCTTTGCAGCACAAACAGGAACCCCAGAGTTTAAATCAAATGTTTCAGCTAACCTGATTGGCCAAAACAAATTATGAAATTAATACTAATTGAGCCTGGGTTTGGACGGGGTGTTAACTCTAAATTATAAGACATTTTGCTAACTTTAAGGTAAGTGTTTAGATGTTTATTTTGGTATATTTTCATGCAAAAAAATGTTTTCATACACTATAAATTCTCCTCTATCAGATGCACTCCTAATCCTGAAAACTTAGATTTGCCTTTAAATTACATTTTTTTCATAATATTTATATTTGAAGTCTGTTGCCAATGTTACAATCCAACTGCACCTATATATGTGTGAAGATATATGCACCAAATTGTAGCCTTTTATCAATACCTACAAAAGCTATTTTCAGAAAAAAGGGAAAAATGTGCACCAAAGAAAGCATTAGTATATAGGACAAGCACTGATTTTCCACCATCGCCAGTTCCGGGGCTGTTACCACAAAATAGTCTGCCTCTGGTGTGTCTGCCACGCCCCTCTGCGTCAGTTTGGAGAACATGTCAACATTCTGTGCTTTCACTTTCTCGTATTTATATTTTTCTAAATCACTAGAAAGCTAGTGATATTTTTAAACTGACTGGCTGATGTATAACTCATGCAGGCACACGCAAATTTTTGTCAGCTACAGACTCTCTTTCCAATCTTTAATTGGTGAAACTAACATATCTGGGAACTGTACATAATTGAGAAATGAGAATTTCTGATATGAACAGACATAATTCTGTAGTGAATTCTGGAAGCTGTAGCCATTATTATCTAACTGCTATGTTATTTAATTATGTTATTAATGGTTAGCAATGCTTGCAGGTAAAGATCAGGTAAGTTGATATATTGTTACAGTTACAGTATTTAGCACTGTACTATATATGCAGTTTATTTTTTATTTTTAGCCCCCTCTGCCTTTTTTAGTGTGACCTCCTTTGTTTTCAGATTTTTGATTTCTGTAACTGAATTATATTACATAGTGCAGAAATGCTTGCATCTGTTTATTTGAGCAGATAAAGACCAGTTGTAAATTCTATACGCATTACTGGTTACTTCTATTAAATTGGAGTGATGTATGATGAGATTTGTATTCATCAGATTCTGGTTACTTTGGTGTCGTGACCACATTTGACCCTAGTAGATGCTATGTGTCACTATTATTATACAATGTTACCTTTAACCCTAGAGGCTACCCTTTTTCCCAAATAGCCTCTTGTCCTTCCAGGATCTGCCCACACGACACCCATGATATTAATGCACAGTCCTATAAACTTATGTGTGTGCTCTATGTATAAAATAACATTTTTAATGGTTAATAATATGTAACGATCATATATTTGTACGTAGATCATCTTCCTGCATAAACATCCTAGCTTTTAAAAGGGATTGAACATATTTTTGAATAAAAGGGCATTCAGGGTTATCCTGGATAACTAGAGGAGTGTTGATAAGGATTTTTATTTGTTTTCCCTTTTTGGACAATTGACAATGTTTCAATGTTTTTTTTTTCTGTTTGCCTTCCTCTGGATCAGTTAACAATTAATTAAAATGAATCTGCATATTACAGATCAGAGGAGATCTAAAGAGGTGGACTTCAAAAGTCTTTTTCAACTTCTATGTAACTATGTAACTTTATTAACTATGCAAATGATTGTGGGAGGGCTTCAAGAGCTATAGAAACAATAACTAAAATGACAAAATCTAAGTGAATTATTAATCAATTTTACAATATAGTGACCAAGTGTTCAATGGTCATTTAAGTAAACAGTAGCCAAGTTAAGTAAAAAGTTTGAGGTCTTTAAATTCTAACATTACAGCATTTATATTACAAAATAGTGAAAAGAGCCTCAGGTGAAAACATTCTTACAGCTTCTCACTTGATTCAGACTGATCTACATGATGATGCAGAGCAATAATCACAAGTTCAGAGTCCCTTTAACTTTCTTTATTATCGTTTCTACATCATAACTGCTAAATTCCAAGTCCAGCTGTATTTGAAAGGATAAATATTTTATCACATCTTATCTAACCCTTGTACCAATTTGTACAATGTTGCATAGTATGATTGTGCTTTAATAAAGAAGGATAAAATTAACTAGAACACAGTTTGCAAATACATGTCTTTTGCAATTCTATTTTGGTTTTATCAGCAATTGTTGATGCATTTATATGCTTATGTATTTAATTAGTGTATGGCACCACATTAAGCATAGACTGATAAATCACAAGGTTTATGACATCATTATCTTCTTTGTTTTCTTTACAGAGACTACAGCTTAGCACTTTGATGCTCAAACACAGTCATATATTGGAACAAATACTATGAATTATTTACTTCTCACTTATGACTCTCTTGAGTTAATCATTTCTACATTGTGTAAAACATAATAATAATAATAATGGTGATGATAATGATCATTGTGATGATGACGTAGCATAAGTCTTCTGATATATCATTTTATGCATTTGCTTTCTTCACATCATACATGAGGGTTGAGTAGCACCTTTCACATGTAGTGTTTTATATGGGAATGTCTGATTGGATAAGGAAAACTTTCAGTAAGATAAGAGTTTCAACTTACACAAATTGACCCCAGACACAGAATACTGAAAAAGTTCTTCTATAAACTGAACAGAAAAGATCTATTGTCATTAAAACATCCAAAATGTGAGCTACAGATAATTCAATATTGTATATTCAGTAGGTTTGTTAACGTTTGTTTTATTATATGTTCTGTGAATAATATTACCATGCAAATAGGCAACTTGCTGTACTAGAAACTAGTTTGATCCATCACATCTCTACCTAGTCACATTTCCTTTCTAGGTTTCCCTTTTGATTGTCATGTTATTATTGACCAAACAGATGAAATATAGAAGTATATTACATATTCATCTATCTATCTATATATATATATATATATATATATATATATATATATATATATATATATATATATATATATTATATTGGTTATTCCTAATTTCCCTGGGAATTGGTCATTTTTTTTAATTTGTTTACGGTTAGCTATGTCTTACCAGTAAAGCTTAATTGTAATAGGATTTATGGTTGATTTTGGTGCACTGCTAATCATTTTCAAATCTTAAGCTGGATTGTAGGAAGTGCCTGTCTCATTGTTATGGGAAATGATGTGTTATTTACAATTAAAGGAGGAACATGTTAACAAGACCCAGTAATTCAAGACATTTTTTGTGTTTGTAAATCAAAGTTTGCATAAATGCAAAGAAAGGCTATGAATAGCACTAGGGGTTAGTAAGAAACAGCTTTGAAAAAAAAAACAGTCAAAGCTACAAGAAAGATAGTGGAATGATGCAGTATCTTTGTGAGTATACAAATAATATGGAGAAAATAGTATAACATGAATGTTGCCTATTATATCTATCTGGGCATGCCCAGACCATCTTTAATGCCAAAACAATAAAAACTGCACACATTTTTCCTAAAAAACATGTTTACCTTTTGAACACCATGATGACATAAATACTACAATTTCTTTCACAGTGCACAAACAGCCAGTTTGGAATGCAAGAACAGAAATTGCCAAAAAATAATAAGTTTGCTGTGGGAGTATGTCATCCACACATTTTATAAGGAAGATTAATATATAAAAAATATATATATAATTGCAGGTGTTGATAATTTACGATCATCAACAGAATATTAAAGAATAACATGTTAGTGTGATTGCAATATACATTTGGCATGCAAGGTCACCATTGTCTGTTGTCACAAAACAGAAAATAAAAGAAAAACAATAGAAAATAACCTATTTATGAAATATATAACATTAAATGGACAGTGTAGTTACACATTTCCTAGTATGCCATTAAAAGAGCAGGATTTAAACATTACAGACGTTTTTATTTACATGAAAAAATAGTGCTGCAAGGTATAAAATGTTATTTTAATATCTGTACAATCTGCTTTTGGAACACTGTTAGGCCCTCCTTCGGGCTAGCTCTAATTAGGGTGTGTGTGTACCAGCTATATAATGGAGTAGTATAGAAATTAGCTTCACACTAAAAACAAATAGGAGGAGGTTTTGCCTTTTGTTTCAACCGCAGTTTATATGTATTAAAGGAATTTGTTAAGAAGCAATTGCAAGTTTGTGTTCAGAGTTGCCAATAAATAGAGGAAAAACAAAAAACAAAATAGATGTGCTCAATCAGAGAACCAACAAACCTTAATAGGCTACTTCTATGTTCATGATAATCCACTCTGAGAGCAACCTCTTTAAGCTACTTATGCCCTTCACAGGAAGAAATATCCTGTAGTATATCAGTCTGGTCTCACTCAAGGAGTAATCCAGCCCCAAAATACCAGGCAATTATACCCTGAACAGGAGAGACAGCAAACCTGAGAAGCATGTTTTGGCCTTGATTGGGCCTGTCAGTGAGGTGTAGCTGAACTACCTAAGGTACAGTGAGCAAGGGGTCCACATCAGGAGCCCCCTATCACCCTTAGAGGGGCTAAGCTCTAGCTTTGCTTAGGGGGTGCAGCTACACCTCACTGATGAGGCCCAAGAGAGACTGAAACCTGGTATTTCGGAGATGGATCACCCTTTTGAGTGAGACCATACTGATATACTACAGGATATTTCTCACTGCGAAGGGCAGAACTGAATTAAAAGAGGCTGCTCTCTGAGTAAGTGGCCAGGCCTTTAGAACAAACCTACTTAAGTATTGTTCATTCTCAGATTGAGCTCCTCTGATTTCGTTTTTTTAATAAATAGAGGAATAAAACATGGACTGGGTTCTGTATTCCTTCCTTCACATCTGGAGATTTCCACTCAGGTAGGGTTTTCTTTTTCATAAAGTTTTGAAATTCTCAAAAGAAGCAAAAATCAATTTGCACCAAACTTATCTTGAACCATTACATCTAATGCAATAATATACAGTATTTAACTAAACGTGCCTTGGGGAAAAAAACACACTGTAATAAATCCCACAGAATTCCATGAAGCACTTTAAAACATAGGCACCCAGTCCTCCAAAAAACATGATTTTAAGTTATTCTTAGAGAAAATAAAAATCCTACTATACATTGTATTAGCTATTTTTCTCAAGTGAACCATCCCAGAATTATTGAGGATGTTTTGAGCTGTATTAATATGCAAGTGAGAGGCTTGCAAATACTAATAAATTGCTTTCATGTGCTAATTATTATCGCAGTCTGCAAGTCTGTTTCTGTGGTAAGCCAAAAACAAACGTAATTTCATTGTGGATCTCCTCCCCATCCTTATCACATATTCTGAGTCGTAAATTAGCATTCAGAGCCACACCATACAGAAGCTGCACAAATACTTCAGAATAACTCGAAACGTATTTACTATAGAGAAAGGTGGCTAATATGTTGTATAGAAAGTTTTTCACGATCTTTAAGATGAAACAAACTTCCTGTAGGTGACAGTCTTCCTTAAACCGAAAGTGCACTGTAGTTACAGAGCTACAAACAAACATTAAAGGGATATGTAAGTTTACTGGATTATGAATGCATTAATAGTATATGAAAAAAAATGTTTGCATGAAAAAATACCAAAATAAACATTTAAACACTTACCTTGAAGTTAGCAAAATCTATTGTAATTTCTGACAGTTTCATATTAAGGTTAACACCCCCTCCCTAATTTGTTTTGGCTAATCCGGTTAGATGAAAGATTAGAGACATAACACTATGTCAGTTGTTATGACAACACCACACAGCATAGACAGGAAGCAGTGATGAGTCATATCCCAGCAGTGACTGGGAGGCTGACAACGCTGCTCTACTATTGGCTGAGCAAGGAAGAGCAGGTAAATAGTGGGTTAATAGTGCTCCCCGGATGCTGCATGCTTGATTGAGTGTGGATCAACAAGTTGTGTAGACACCCTCTGGGGGTGTCAACACAATCATTAGAGGGATTTTCAGATATTAATACAAATAAAATGTTTTATGAGTTGTGCTGTATAAACATAGGCTGCTATTTGCCTATAGAGTGCAGAAATGTATTAATCCAGCAAATGTATATTCCTGTAAACACTCCAGCCAGAGCATCACATCTCTGAATGGCTTTTTAAATTAATTTAATTAGCCTGCAAGAACAGCCAGTCTTTACTTAGAGGTAAACATGATAAATAAAGCCTTAGAGTATGGTTTTATTTTACAACGTGTGAACATGCATATGTACTGAGGAGCCACAGGAGGTCCACATATTTTCATCAGCACTGGAATTTCATCTGAGCTGATCAGGAAGTTTTAGGCAATTCGTTTCTTATAAAAAATAAGTTTGTTTGTGTATATAAGGCACTACATTGGCGGTTACTTGAATACCACATAGAGATAGATAGATAGATAGATAGATAGATAGATAGATAGATAGATAATATGATGGATATATAGATGATGGATAGATAGATTGACCATATGATGGATGGATAGATAGATCGATAGATAGATAGATAATGGATAGATAGACAGATAGATAGATAGATGCACAGTTATACACACAAATGACATTCAATAAACTAGAAGTACAGAAAAATAAAGTATTACCTTTTGCTGGATTTACTTTTATTCCTGATCTATAAAGCATTTCTTCATTCTTCCAATCGCCATTTCTGACAACAGTCTTGAGTCCATAAAAAACAATTAAAGCAGCAAAGGCATAAAAAATTAGGCTTTTGAGAATGTGTTTTTGGGCCTTAATATAAAGGGTTCTTGCCCCGACTGTTATAAGTAAACAAAAACCCATACTGGGTATATATAGTACACGCTCTGCAATAACAAAGCCAACATAGAAAAATAGATTACTTGCGGGCACAAACGGCACTATCAACAAGGATAAAGCTAAAACAACAATGTTTTCTGTTGAAGGAAGTTGCAATCCGTGGGTAATATGGTTTTTTACACCATTTTCAAGTTTTGAGACAATGGTAGGTCTTTGCTCTGAGTTTTTGTATTCTAAATCTGACTGACAGCTATGCCCATTAGTATTCTGCTTGCCATTCATGAAAATTTTCCCATTGCATTCTCTCTTTGTACCAGAACTCTTCAGACTTGAGTAGGCAAGGAGGAAGAGCAAGACGTAAAAGGCCACAGTGTGTATATTCCTCCAGTCAATGACTGTTTTAATCAGAGGCACAGCATCCATTGACCAATCAAAGCTGAGGGTATCAGGACAGAAAAACAGCCAAAGATTCTTGGTTGGCAAGTATAAGAAGGTCAGAGTACGTGTGAGGAAGATTTCACAGTCTGCAGCTGGGTTGTCAGAGTTCGAGAAACTTGGTGGCGTGTTTCCCATCCAGTAAAATCGAGCGCCCAGCAACAGAACACCCCAGACAGAGAGCAATCCAATGCTGCAGAAGAAGGAAGCATTCTTCCTCTGAAATGAAAGCAAATAACAATTATTACAAATAATACAGCACATATAAAAATCCAAAAATGCCAAGCTAGAATGATTTATGCATGGAAATGGTTTATAACTTTCAGGAACAATAAAACCTAAAACATTGTTTGTTGTGAACAATGAATTATGCCATATATTTTATTTCCACATATTAATATTATACGAGCAGAAAACAGACATTGAATGTAAGTTTCAATCCTCACTAATTTGCTTTTGTTTTCATAAGGAAGTGTGTTCACACTGTCAAAGGTGCAAATGTGATCATTTTTCACTCCTCCACGTCTTCATTTCTGCTATATAGAGCTATTTACACCCCCTCCCTATCCATTCAGTACAACTTAGTAACACAAAGTAACAAGTAATAATATTCACTACAGAAATATATACAATTAGAACTACTCACTGCTTTATTTCCATTTTCAAATCTAGGCATAATTTCTTTCTGAAAAAAATAATCATAAATTGCCGAATGGTGTAGATTTATTAGGATAAAATGTATGCACAAAGTGCTTAACTTATTTGGAAAAAAAGGTTCATAAGATAATTGCTCAAATTGATTTTTTTTAAGCTGTAGTGGTTCTAGATATAAAAAAAAATGATACTTTAATAAGCACTGTTCCACGTCAAAGTGCATTCTCACTCATAATATTAAATGTATACAACTATTGCTTTAACCACAACAACCGTACAAAAAAGCTACTATCCTATCAGGTGCCAGGTCTCAAATATATCTCTGCCTTTGTAAATGGATATTAATCATGTGTTTTATTTGATCCACTAGAAGACATACAACTCTTCATCACGCCTACTCACCTCAACACATGGGCCCCTATTCAGTTGAGCAAGTGTTGGTTACTGGAGCCCGTAATGTAGCCCGTAGACGAATTTGCTATTGAAATTACAACCCATCTAAGCATTTGATCTTTCAAGCCTGTAAAAGTTACACGGTTTCATTTGGTGTTATATTAATCTTGGTAATCAAGGAGTTAATACATATCAGGACACACAAATGGACTAAAACAGTATTGCCATTCATTTTTATTATTTTGTACATTGCCGGATTGCAAGTCGGGTCGCATATCGGACTTCTAAACGCGAATTGGTTGACGTTTATCCTCCATGTTTTACTGACGTATTGATGATGGTCTCTAAATATGTAATCACTGCCTTGCTTAATTGATCATGATCACGCTCTGAAATGCTACTTATGATTGCGTGGTTTACGGTTTCAGCTTTCGGCTTGTAAATTGTGGGCTTTTTCAATTGAATCGCTCTGTAATTGTAGCAAATTTCAAGCCCGCAGACATACGGCCTGTATAATGTAATCTGCGGGCTTGTAATTAAATAAGGCCTATGGTGTATGCAGCAATGAATCAGTAAGTATGGGTTTGTAAAAGCATTTGTTCTGATCCATGAAAGTTCTATAGATGCTAAACTGTAGGATATACAAGAATTATGTCAAATAAGGAAACCACCTTCTATATGACTTTCTTTAGATTGTATGACTTCTATAGATTGGAAGTCCGCAAGTTTTCAGTCTTGCACGGCGCTTTGGGGAAATCACTATGACACCGAATTCTAAGCTGAAAGACAGGGCCCTGCATCCTTTGCAATGTGTTAAGCTTGCATTTGTCTTTGCTTGGAACGTAACTTATGTATAGCGCTACAGAATATGTTGGTGCGTTACAAATAAACAATAATAATAATATGACTATGCCACATATACTGTTATACATTCATTTCTTTTAAAAGAAGTCTTCATTTGATGGTGAGAGATATAAATTCTGGTATGAAGACACTTGGATGTCCACAAGTGTATTGATGGACCACTGCCTATTTTAAATATTATTTACAATAATATTTAGGAGAGAAAATATAGACCAATAACAATATTTTCTTAAATTAGCGTCCTAAAAGTTATGTTTTAGGACCATATTTTCACCACATATTCTTTTTTCTCATCTCTTTCTGGCTTGTGCTCAATTACGGATTTTTTCACTGTGAAACAGAAACATAATACAGTATTCCCATTGTTATAAACCATGGTATCAATCAGCTATAAATTGAAAGATAGCTATACCTTAGATTGTAATTCTGCGAGTTTCTGTCCTAAGTACTTTAGGAATGCACCATGGACATTGGATTCCTAGCTCAAAGACAGGGCCGTCCTTGCTTTGCTATATGGTAATTTGTATTTTTCTTTGTCTGAACTTAACTTATGTACAGCGCTATGGAATATGTTGGCGTGTTATAAATGAACTATAATAATAATAATAATACCTCTACTAGCAATTAATCCACTTTTACTTCTTTTCACAGTGTTTTGACCATTTCTGTTATGCGTAAAAGTAAAAAGTAAAAAAGCTTTGTGTAGCCCTACTAAGGACTTGGGGTGATGTATGTGGCTAATCGAGTAGCACAGGTTGCCTGTCATTGTACTCTTCTTTAGATATGCCCCTTACCCTTCCAAATACATAGTAACTACTGTGTAAATAGCCTTCTCTTGAAATTACCCAACTTCATCTATCAATGTACAGGAATTATGTAGCAGATGCCGTTTTTTAGAGGCACCTTCACGTGCAACAAAGGACAATAAATCACAGATACACCCTGACCAATGCAATCCGTTACGGTCTACTCCACTTGACAACATGGATAACGGACAGGTTGAAAAAAAATGTGATTTTTGCTTTGATTTAAGATTATACTTATTTCTGCATCTCACAAGCTCCCCATCAGATTCAGTGAACTTTCCGTACATATATGTATTGTTTCCTATTCATTATCAGTAATTTGCATGCTCCATTTACAAAATATGGGATGTATTATCTTGTATTTAGACTGTAATTTATTCGTTTTATAATAAAACAACTTCTTACAGAAAGTAATCTGTAGTAGACCACTTAAACTATTTTTATGTAGCATTTGCTTTTAGAAAGATTGTTATCTACAAAGATTTCTCATTTCCTATAATGTAGCCCTCCAGAGACTACCACATTTATTTTGTCGATTTTTGAGAAACTATATCAGTTTTTATTTCCTCTCAGCGGAATAACATTCCTTTCTTATGAAATATAGTTTATGCTTTATAAACCAAACATAAAAAATGGAGGAAAACAGTATTGCATATTCTGATTTGAGCTTTTTCCCTTTTTCCTCTGTGAATTGATATATTTCAGCATTAAAGTTAGTTCTACACATTGTTTCAATTCATTATAACTGCTATAATAATTTTTTTGATAACATATTTTTGCTATATTTTAATTATCCCCTAACACATTTCGTTGACAGTTCAGACAAAAATTATATTTTTCTTGTTTCAAAGACAATTATATTTGAACTGGTGTTGCCTGGTGTTCCAGATTTGGAATGCAGAACCACATAACACTCTGGAATAGGGATAAGAAGACTTTGTAAACCAGATGTCCAACATCCTTGATCTGACTTCATCGGAGATTGAGAAAGGAAAACAAACATTGAATTAGATCTGATTACTTTCTATTTCTGGGGCTACCACACATGCAGCTGGCCTTTACATCTTCAAGGAAATGTTTTCTTATTTTTAAGTAATTTGTTTTGATGTTGAGGTTAATTTAGGGCCATTAGTTTGTACTAAATTGCAGTGCTTTTATATAAAAAATCACCATAATAAAAATTGTGCCTAAAACTTTATAATTGTATTTTTTCATTATTCAAAAATATTAAAACAAGTCGTCATGCAACCATCATCTGCAAGTTAAATGATATCTCTAAAATAACAATACTGCTGCATTAGTTGAACCAATTGGATAAGCCCACTGGACCATAATGACTAACAGATACACAGTGTGATCTACACAGTCATTGAATATAATAAAGGAAACTGCAGTGTTTAAAGAGAATCCATCCAAGAATGCTTGCTAATGCTTATTAGTATTCTTTATTTTAGTAGACAGTTGTGTCTGAACGATGCCATGCTTTTGCCTTCCACACTACCTGCAGCCTTGAATACTGGGTGGACGTGTTCTACTATTTTTATTAACTATTCAAGAGAGGATTAAAGAGTTTTGGTGTATTTAGATATGATTTCAGCACAGGGCTCCTTCTCATCTCTCCCACAGTCCCATTAGAGATAGCTTGCCCAGCTTTGTGACCTCCCTTTGCGCCTTATAAAGGAAGTAGGACTATCATGTCAGCTTCCATGCACTAGCAGAGTCTACTACACTGAAGATGTTCTCTGATAATACTTTCATGCCATGACTTACACAGCTGATAATATTTTTAGCTTGTTGCATACTTCACAAACATGAAGTTTTGCTAATCTACAGTGGCCCTTTATAGTGTTATTGTGGTCATTTGTTTCTATATTATCTGGATCGAATAATTAAACTTGATGTTGTTCTTAGAAACCAAGAAACAATGTAATGGCTGGTTTTATTTTTGACTTTTATATACAATTATTCTTTACTGCAGAGTTCCATTTTCTCTTATTACCTGATCCTGTCTGCTACTTTTTAAGATGCTTCCCATTAGTCCTGTTGGCAGCAATGGTATTTGTAGACTCCACAATCCTTTTGTGCAGTTCAAACTTACTGTCCATTCAAAGTCTCCTCCATATTAAGATGTTGATTAGCAGAAACCAAAATGCAATACAATTAGATGCTGTATTATTTTGCTTTACATTATAAAAGCATGGTGCCTGCTTTCATGTGTAGTGCTTCAAAGTTCTTGACCACAGCAGTCACTGAGCAACCCTGTCACCTAAGCTGCATAGGGTATGTAGATGTACTCAGAAAATGGTTTCTTTCTTTCTTTCCTATATATATATATATATATATATATATATATATATATATATATATATATATATATATATATATATATATATATATATATAAGTCCACAACACAAGATGAGATCCCACTCCATGCTGATGATAGCCAGTAAGCTTGAAACAGCATGAATAGGATACTCAGCTTGTGTTTAATCCAACCTTAGCTTTGCATTAAAACTGTGTAATACAGCAGGCACAAGTTTAAAGAAAGCCATGTTTGATAATGGCTATGGATTTAAGAGCGAGGCATTTGTGGGCACATTAGCACGTCTCAGCTCAGCTTCCCAGAATGCAGTGTAATAACTGTTTTTCTCAGGAATTCTGAGCTGGAAGCAGGTTTTTTTAACTTGTTTTAGACATTCAAATGTGAACACAGATGTACTATTTATTTATTATACATATATATATATATATATATATATATATATATATATATATATATAAAAGCAGAGGCAATTTCCATCACATTTTACTTCTGCTAAAAAAATCATATTTAACACACGCTATGTAGATACCTTTACAGCCACCCTGATTTATACATAAATTCACAAATATGCACACTTGATCAAGTGATGCCAGACTGAATAATGTAACCTATGTAGACTAAACCAGGCCCTAGATTTTTTTCGATGCTTAGTCAAAATTACATGATATTGACATTTGTCTCTGTTAAAGCTGTCTCATACTTAATAAACTTGTTAAGTTTCTCACATCTGGCACCAATTGTTAGATAGAAAGGTTTACATTACTCAGAATATTTTTGGATCCATGAAACAGACTGATGGGCAGGGGGGAAGAAAAACTCAAATGGAGCATTGGGAAGAAAATAATGTTTTTTTTTGCAAGTGTCCTAGTGCACCTTCCATTATTTTATTCTGCATTCCTGCCTGATTCAGTCTATCACACTCATGATGTATGCCTCCCCTCTGTTCTTATGTTATTCACAATTATCACACTTAATAGTCCTAGTTAATTGCCATTTATTAAATAGTTATGCTATTTATCTACTGCCTATTCGTTATTGCTATTAAACTGAAATAAATTAGACAGTAACACCATATTTTTAATTTCTCTGATATTCTTTAGAATAGTACACTGGATAACAAGCAATGTTTTTTATTATTGGCTTGGATTCTAAGGGGGTGTGTTCCCCTAACCATTATTATCTATTCTAGTAAAAGGGTGGTTATTGGGGGAGAAAGGGGCATTTGTTGATATACAAAGCAATTCAAATTTAGTTTTTCTCTTTTTTTTTTCTTTTTTTTTCCTTATGGAGGTACTGACTTGCAAACAATAGACCTAGATAGATATAAAATGTGATTGATACAATCACTAAGATTAAGTCTAGAAATTGCTAGTTTTAATGACCCTTTGAGAGCCATTAACTGAGAATATGCTGAAGCACACAACTTTGATCATATTGTTAAAAGGTACTCTGCGTACATTTGTGTATTGATAGATTATGAGTCAAAAGCCCAATATTACCCATGTACGTACATTGCATTCTTAATATTGCATTTTTTGCCATGCTAAAAGATAATGTACTTCCTTTCCTTTTCTTGTTTCTTCTGGGGTTTTTTTTTTTTGGGGGGGGGGGGGGGGTATGAAAATCAATACAATTTAATGAGTATAAAAAAAGAAAGAAAAAAACCCAGAAGAAACAATTCAAATAAGCTTATAGCATTTGATAACTCTCCTCTCCTGCACATGCTCGATAGAAGACAGCTTGCTAGTATACTTGTTAACACTACTTGCCTTGCCTGTAACTGCTCCCTTACGTCTTTAAAATGAAGTGTTATTACCATCACGATAGCTTGCATGCACTAGTAAATTCCGCTAAAAAAAAGATTTTATTTTCTGATTATTTTTTTTTATACCCATACATTATTTAGTTAGTTTGATGCATCCACAAATATGTGAAGTTTTTCCTAATCTACAATGGGCATTCACTATTATATGCTGAATTAATCTCTGCTTTGTTGGTGTAGCTGCTCTATCAACATGTATAAAACTTGTAGAGATTTCCATTACTCTTATTGAAAGTTCTAGTTCGAAGGATCAACATGTTTCTATGGAAGCTTCTCTGTATTAAAGGCTCTCTTCCAAGTATAGAAGCAAACACACATAAAAAGTTGGCTCCTATTACTACATAATTGCACATTATAGTTAATAAATTAAAAGGCTGCATTCATATTTTTTTGAAAAATATTGCATATTAATCTATTTCTTCAAAAGAACATACTGTACATGTGGCACTTGAGTGATCCTCTAAGTTTTCCATCTTGCCGCTCTGTCCAGAACATTGTAAAGTAAGCAAACCCATTCAAGACATGCCATGAATAAAATTTATACAGGAAGCTTCATCTGATCGCAGCCTAATGATGTAATCTGTTGGAAATATGGGTTTAGATAACAAAGGAGGAATGTCATGTTTGGTATTTTGAGAAAACACAGTAATAAACAGTAGGAACCACATCCCTGTATTTTAT
Source organism: Discoglossus pictus (assembly GCA_027410445.1). Taxonomy (NCBI): domain Eukaryota; kingdom Metazoa; phylum Chordata; class Amphibia; order Anura; family Alytidae; genus Discoglossus; species Discoglossus pictus. The sequence goes on along the minus strand of CM050167.1, from coordinate 294,316,223 downwards.
GAGGATCAGATGAGATGCCGCATCTACAAATCATCCAAAATTTACAGAAAGTGCAGGCTCTTCACAAATTTGGTTGTTGTGAAACAGCTTAATACATAAAATATAGTTTGGCTATTCCACTATAGCTGTAACATGGTTGGTAGAATGGTTTCCTTTCAAGCTCGTAGATGATATTAGACGGAAATGTCAGTCAGATAAAAATAGTAACCAATGGCAGTGCTTCAATAGAGGCAATTGAAACCAGTCTTGAAAACATATAATTTGCATAAAACAGTAATCTTCATAGATGACAAGAATGTAGACCTTAGCATTAAGAACTCATATTTCCCAACTCAGCTTGTATTAGTCAGAAGTGTCCTTTTTTAAATATAGACTGAACATAAAAAAAAGAATGAAATGAAGCGTTTAAAAAAAATCATCCTACCATAATCCAAGAAGTATAACATTTTTACTAGAGAAACACTAAGAAACATATATAGTGGTATTTTTGTTCTCAACCTTAATCCGTTCTGGACGGCAGGTTGAGTACCAGAAAGGTTGAGTACCAAACTCCCATAAGGAGTAATGTAAATTGGTTTTAGGTAGCGAGATGAGTACCAAGGTTTTTCTCATCTAGACAGGTTGAGTATCGAAAACGTTGAGTTCTGAGGAGGTTGAGAACCAAGGTACTACTGTACTTTTAAAGACACCACTGTAGGTTAGTAAAATATTCACAATCCCAAGAAACTAACAGCTTTAGCAACAATGTCAGACAAAAAAAGTATAAGCAAAGAAAACTCCTAATTTTAGCTGCTAATGCACGGAAGCTGCCATGATAGTGATATCGACCTTTTCAAGGAACAAGGGGATGGTTACAGAGCAGGGCAAGTAAGGTTTGCAATTTTATTTGCAAGCTGCCTCTACTGGACCAATATTGGCAGGGGTCCGGTGCTGAAATCGTATCTGAATCCACAAAATGAATCAACAAATCTTCCTGCCTCCTCCCTCTGTTTTTAAACATTTAAAACAAATTGGGAAAATACTTCCAAAAGGAAGAGTTAAAGACGCATGATATCCTTCAAAGCAACTGTAATAAAGATTTTTTTTTAAATTCTATTATGCCTACTGCTTTCATGGCTACTAATGTTGTTAATTTGTTACAAGTTTTACTAACAGATTGAGGTTGTACTTTTAAAGTCACGTTAGTCATTTAAAAGTCGATTGATGCAATAAAAAAAAAGTAACATGAAAATCAAAGCTTCCGAACCCAAAAGATGAAGGTTTGTGCGCCGTCCCTTTAAGAGAGAAGTAGAGGCTTTTCTAGCTCTCTGTGGAACCCTCTTGCGTACTGCAGCAAGGGATGTAGGAGCCTGGTCAACTGTTTTAAATAAATTGATGATTTTTAACAAATCTAATAAAAGGTATATTTTATACATACTTCCTTGTAATTATTGTAAAGGGGTCAATCAATTAGAATAAGTGTTTTTTCTTTTCTCTTTTTTTGAAGTTATAATTCTTGCCAATATTTGCTATGTACTACCTTTAGTTGCAATACATGCTACATAATATTGAAACAAACACATTCACATATGCATCACATACGGTTTAGACCAGTTTATTACCTTGAATTAAAGATATCTGCATATTGTTGGATAGGACTCTGAAGAGGAAGCTGTATGAGTTTTCATATAATTTTAAATTTGGTGATAAAATGTCCATTTAGGGATTCACGTCACTATGTTACTATTTATATACACATTTACAGTGCCTTGCAAAAGTATTCACCCCCCTTGACTTTTTACTTATTTTTTTACATTACAGCCTTAAGTTCAATGTTTTGTTAATCTGAATTTTATGTGATGGACCAGAACACAAAAGTTGGTGAAGTGAAATGAGAAAAATATTGGAAATATTAGAAAATTGGCATGTGCGTATGTATTCCCCCCACTTGTTATGAAGCCCATAAAAAGCTCTGGTGCAACCAATTACCTTCAGAAGTAACATAATTAGTGAAATGATGCCCACCTGTGTGCAATCTAAGTGTCACATGATCTATCATTACATGTACACACCTTTTTTGAAAGGCCCCAGAGGCTGCAACACCTAAGCAAGAGGCACCAGTAACCAAACACTGCCATGAAGACCAAGGAACTCTACAAACAAGTAAGGGACAATGTTGTTGAGAAGTTCAAGTCAGGGTTAAGTTATAAAAAAAATCCAAATATTTGATGATCCCCAGGACCACCATCAAATCTATCATAACCAAATGGAAAGAACATGGCACAACAGCAAACCTGCAAAAAGTCATCTGCCCACCAAAACTCACGGACGGGCAAGGAGAGCATTAATCAGAGAGGCAGCACAGAGACCTAAGATAACCCTGGAGGAGCAGCAAAGTTGCACAGCAGAGACTGGAGTATCCGTACATAGGACAACAATAAGCAGTACGCTCCATAGAGTTTGGCTTTATAGCAGAGTGGCCAGAAGAAAGCCATTACTTTCAGCAGAAAACAAAATGGCACGTTTCGAGTTTGGGAAAAGGCATGTGGGAGACTCCTAAAATGTATGGAGGAAGGTGCTCTTGTCTGATGAGACTAAAATTTAACTTTTCGGCCATCAAAGAAAACGCTATGTCTGGCGCAAACCCAACAGATCACATCACCCAAAGAACACCATCCCCACTGTGAAACATGGTGGTGGCAGCATCATGCTGTGGGGGTGTTTTTCAGCAGCAGGGACTGGGAAACTGGTCAGAGTTGAGGGAAAGATGAAAAGATGGATGGTGCCAAATACAGGGATATTCTTGAGCAAAACCTGTACCACTCTGTGTGTGATTTGAGGCTAGGACGGAGGTTCACCTTCCAGCAGGACAATGCCCCCAAACACACTGCTAAAGCAACACTTGAGTGGTTTAAGGAGAAACATGTAAATGTGTTGGAATGGCCTAGTCAAAGCCCAGACCTCAATCAATAGAAAATCTGTGGTCAGACTTAAAGATTGCTGTTCACAAGCGCAAACCATCCAACCTGAAGGAGCTGGAGCAGTTTTGCAAGGAGGAATTGGCAAAAATCCTAGTGGTAAGATGTGGCAAGCTCATAGAGACTTATCCAAAGTGACTTGGAGCTGTGATTGCCGCAAAAGGTGTCTCTACAAAGTATTGGGGGGGGGGGGGGGGGGGGTGAATAGTTATGTACATTGCCTTTTTCTGTTATTTTGTCCTATTTGTTGTTTTTCTTCACAATAACAAAAAAGAAAAAAAACATCTTCAAAGTTGTGGGCATGTTCTGTAAATTAAATGATGCAAATCTTCAAACAATCCATGTTAATTCCTGGTTGTGAGGCAACAAAACACAAAAAATGCCAGCGGGGTGAATACTTTTGCAAGGTACTGTTTATAAACATTTATATGTGTACCCAGAGACAAGCTTGTATTTGGGAGTATGCGCAAGACCTTGAATCAAAGATTGAAAAATACAATTATAAAAAGAAGTCTCAAAGAAAATAGCATTTTCTGTAGAACAGGGGCAGCACCTTTTTAGAATTAAAGAGTCAAATTCCATTACATTTCAGATCAACAAATAGCTGGGAAAAGGTTTGTTTAACGCAAAATATGTGGCATAATATTAACAATAAGTGTTGTGTTGCTTATATAAATGCATCATTTCATTCTATGCATTTTATTACTCCGGCAACTCAATTGCCCAAAATTCTATTAGCTACTCGCAAACCGATTAGGAGTAGACCACCCACAATCACTACTGACGAGCCCAACTCACAAATCCTAGCTGAAAACTCCATTGGTTTTAGCACAGCTCAAGATTTACAAATGCTAACCAAGAAAGGTTACACAAAAATCGATATTCTATTAGACTTGCAACTCTAATTTGCAAATATTTTAAAACTCGCAAATTAAATAAGTATAATGTTTCTGTCAAAAATATTACGAGTACTCAAGAGGGCTCACAAGGCCTTTTTCAATCGATTATTAGACAATTAACAGTTATTTAACATGCAATACTGTACTTTAAAAACATGGGAAAGAATATAAATAAATAAGAATTAATTGCAGAACAGTCTCAAACCCAGAAATCTGCAATTAAAAAAAATATTATTTTTTTTCTTTGTGAAATGGGTCCTGGGACTTAAGGGTTTACTACACATCATGGAACCCACATGAACTAGAACCGATGAACTAATCCATTTGATTTATTTCTACATTGCTGGATTGCGAGTCTGATCGCAACATTGACTTATCTAACCTAATTAATTTGTATTCTCTGAGTGAAGTTTAAGTATAAACTCCATGTTTTACTGATGTCATTATAACGGTCTCATTTACTATTAACTGTGTCTAAGAAGTATTGCGAGTGTTTAAGAAGTAAATTACTGACTTGCTTAAAAATTGTCAAATCATATAATCACTTCCCTGAAATCAGGCATAAAAAGGTACGGTTTACCAGTTCTAAACATTTATAAAAAAAAAAACTACAGCCATGTTTGTGAATTTGAGGCATTTGCGAGCAGCTAATAGAATAGGGCCCTAATGTATCCCGTTAGAAAAGTCTCATTAGATATGAATGCAACTGTTCTGGAAATAAACCTAGGACTGATACAATATAATACAGCATCAATTGATTGGAACTGACCATTTGGAAAGGACAAACTACCCAATAAATGCTGCTAAAATACATTTTTCAAAGTAAGTTTTCAATTACAATTTTTATGAAATATTAAATTAATTCAATGTCATGACATCTGCTATTAAATTAGAATTCAACTTAAAAAATGTTTTGTAATTCATTATTCTTACAATCTGCTGTTACTGGATCTTGCCAAGGTTTTATTGCTATGAAATGAAAAAGCAGTGAGATAGTTAACCTAGGCCTGCTCTGGCTTATTTGCCCTAAAAGTCAATCAGCATCAGATTAACTTGGGTATAAAGCAAGAGCATATATCCAGAGAGCATGTAAAGAACATGGGTACAATTCATATCAGCCACTCTCCATCAGAATATTATTTTGCAAAAAAGTCATAGCTTCTAATATACAGAAGGTCCCTAGGTTACAGATGACCTGACTTACAGAAGATCACTTGCTTTCTGTATGAGTTTTCTTTTATGTTCTGAAAGCACCATAGTTACATAGTTACATAGTTATCTGGTATTTAAGGTTGAAAAAAGACTTTTAGTCCATCAAGTTCAACCTTTTAAGATCTCCTTTGATCTGCAATATGCAGATTAACTATTAATTCATTAGTTGTTAATTAATTATTAATCAATTATTTCATGTTTTTTTTTTTTTTGTTTGTTTTTTTATTATTATTAATTAGTCCAGAGGAAGGCAAATAGAGAAAAAAAAACAAAAAAAAAAACAAGCGAGACTTAGCCAATTGTCTAAAGGGGAAATGTTAAAAATTTGGATTATTACTGTCTCTCTAATTATCCATGATAACATCTTATTACTTATTATTACAATACAAGGAATTATTATTATTAATTTAGTATTTCACTGTATTATAGTTACCACACATGAGCCATTATATTATTATTATTCATCAGGGATATGACTTACATGGTAGCTCGACCTTAGCGCGCCTTACAAATGCAAGCCAACAAATGCTCGCTGACGCATGCACACACACACGCAAAGGAGTGCCCATCAAGAGCACTCCCGACATCTGAGCGCAGGAGTTGAGGTAAGGTGGGCTTCGCGGTTTAGGTTTTATGGGTGTAAGGGTTAGGGTTAGCCTAGGGGGTGTAAGGGTTAGGGTTAGCCTAGGGGGTGTAAGAGTTAGGGTTAGGCTGCAGGGGGTTAGGGTTAAAGTCGGGGTGCAAGCTCTCACAGATGGATCATGGGATGGAAAGAGAAGAGGGTTCCTGGTGTGACAATTGTGCCCATTTCGTCTGCGCCTAAACTTTGCAACTTTGCGCTGGTGTCGGCGCACTGCTGTCAGCATGCATGTGCCTTGCGTGCTAAAGTCAGGGTGCCGACCTACATACCCGGCTTAAAAAATGTTCTCAGTAACCTATCTAGTTTTTAATCTGGGGATCAACTGTAAGCATACTCTCACTGTAAATGCAGCATATGAAAAGAATGTCTGTCTTTTAATAACTACAAATTATATATAATATGGTGAACATGTATTACATTTTACTAGGGAGTAGGTACTTCTCTATGTTTGAGATGACAAACAAGTTCCTTGTATACTAACATGTACACTGCACATGAGGATACAGAGCAGGTAGCAAACACCTAGGGAACATTAGGCCCCATTCAATTGCAAGCGCGCAATTGCCTCTAGCCCATAATTTTGGTTGAGAGTTACATTTGTTTTAAACATTTAGACATATTCAATTGTCTGTAACCCGAAACTACAGTCTAACAGCCTCCACACAGAAACCATGCACTCGTAAGTAGGATTTCAGGGGGCGTTATCATATGATGTGACAATATTCAAGCAAGTCCATAATTTACGTCTTAGACACAGCCAATAGTAAAGGTGTCAGTAAAACATGGAGATTATACTTAAACGTCATTCAGAGACTACAAATTAATTAGTGTTGAGAAGGAAATTCAGTGATCGGACTTGAAATTTAGCAATGTAGAAATCAATAAAAATCATTATAGCATCTGTTCTAGTCCATGCGGGCTCCATGATATGTATTAATCCCTTAAGTCCCGGGATCCATGTCACACAAAAAAAAAAATGAATTGCAAATTTGTAGGTTTGCGACAGTTGTGCAAGTAATGTTAATGTATTTATATGTTTACCATACTTTTAAAGTACACTAGTTTGTTTTAAATAGCTGCTGCAGCTGTGATAAATGTTTGAAAAAGCCATTGTGAGTCCTATTCAGTACTTGTAATATTTTTGTCAAAAACTTGCTACATTTTATCTGACTTAATTTGCCAGCTAGAGCCTAATAGAATATTGATTTTGTGTAACTTTAATTATTTAGCACTCGTAAAGCTTGAGGTGTGCTAAAATCAATGGAGTTCTATGGCAAGTTTTGGGGCTTTGGCTAGCCCGTAGTGATTGTGGGCGGATAACTCATAATTAGAATGCGAGTAGCTAAATGAAGCCAACTGAATATCTGTAACATTTACGAGCTTCTTTGCGAGTCCAAGTAATTGCTATTTGTCCAATTGAATGGGGCCCATAGTGTTCTAGCCAATAACAGACCGTGTCTCAACAGCATTTTAGTAACATGTTTCTAAGACTCAGTCTGTGAGGGGATAGAACATCTAGAACCATAGACACATTGGGCCCAATTCAATTGCAAGCCCGCAACTCAATTGTCGTACATATATCTGCGGATGTGTTATTCAATTGCTCTAGCCCGCAAGTTACTGTACCAAAGCCGAAACCATAAACCATGCACTGGTTCGTAGCAGTTTAGGGCGGGAACATGATCAATTCAGCAAGACTCTAACCACACATTTCGAATCAGCCAATAGAAAATTAGACTGTTATTATTACAGCAGTAAAACATGGTTTATGTCAATCAATTAGGTTTGGGGGTCAAATATGCCATCAGACTCGCAAACCCGCAAAATAAAGAAATATGAAAATTAATGCCAATACAGTTCAAATCCATATGGGTGGCCTGATATGTATTAACTCATTGATACCCGAGATAGATTTAACCCGAAAATGAAACATTTGATTTCCTGACGATTTGAGGGCTTGAGACTGTTGTGCAATTAATTATATGTCAATCATCGCTTTCCCCGTTATTTACAGTGCAGTAGTGATTTTTTATTTGCTTTTACAGTGCTATGAATAGGTGTTTAACCCCCTTGCGGGCCCTCTCTAGCACTGGTAGGATTTTCTCCTTTTTTGCCATTTACTGGTGTGAAAACATTTGTGGCTTTGGGAAATTGGAGCAATTGAATAGCGATTTGCGATTTTAAAGCCTTCTGGAGGCTGTAAGTAACAGGTTTAACAATCTCAATATTTTCAAGGCTGTAACTCGTAACCCGTTTGGAGCCCGCAAAAAGACGGCAATTCAATAGCAAATTAACTTGCAACCTCACTTACGGGCTACTGGATTGAGCGAGAGCTTAATTGAATCGGGCTCATTGTGTCCTTGTGTTACAGGGGTCAGACCTTTGCAGGGACTGTGTGGAAGGTTTCAGTGAGTAAAAACAAAGCTTTTAGGTAAATGTTAATAAATTATGCTTTAATAAACAAATAAACGCTTAGGTAATGTATTTTAATATTAAAACCAGCTAACCTTTCATGTCGCTCATTAAACACTGCAGTTATTTATTGCATACTGATCCTAGGTAATATAAAAACTTAGAGAAAATATATTATAAAAGGACAAATGAGCATAGTTGCATATCAAAGCAACTTTAATACATATTGACAATTGAGACATACCTTTCATTAGCCCGATGCAAGAAAATGTGTCAGCTATTAGCAAGGTAACTAGAGTATTAGGGTTGAATATCCTAAGAGTGCTGAAGCAGCGACTGTTTTGCCAGAGTGCCTAAACCATTACAATAAAAGCTACTGAATGCCTGATTCAGCTATAATCCTATTAAGAGAAAAATAAGAGGTTTAACACTAATTACCGGACAGTTTCCACAACTGTGCATCAGTGAAACAATTTAACACTCACAAAAAAAACACTGTGATATGAACTAAGGAAAAAACTAATTATTATCCTTTATTTATAACGCGCCAACATATTCCGCAGCGCAATACAGGGGTTAGGTACAAGTATAAACAATACCCCACAATGAAAATAATGGAAGACCCTGTTATTGAGCTTTCAATCTGATATACACTGTGCTTTCCCTAAAGCACCTCACAAGATTAAAACTCGCAAACTTACATTCTAATTATAAACTTAAATCACAGTTTAAAGCGTAGACCATATAATCATCAAATTAAAAAACGCAGTTTTAAACATTAGATACATTTCTTTTTTATCTCCATTAATCATTTGAGATGCAGACTTCAGAAAAAAAATACTCCTATCTCTTCCAGTCTCTATAAAGGGGTGGGGTTGATCCAACATTATTGTAATCAATACTAACCTGACAGGCATCATAAATAAGGTACTTGGTCAATCAAATGTGTGGATCTATACACAAGGTCAGAGACAAGAGATTTGCGCTACGGAATATGTTGGCGCGTTATAAATAAAGGATAATAATAATAATAAAGGGAAAAACGGTGTTATCTCTCTAAGTGTCCATTGCCTTCTAAGTCCTGAAAATCAAAATACTCAGAGATCATTTCAAAAACATCCAGGAGAAAAAAACATTTGAAATGAAGATAATCACATTGTTTAACACTAAGGATGCATGGCTTACAACGGACGTGATCAAAATGTGTCACATTCTTTCTCAGGTTTAATTGTTTTGTGGGTATATACAACCCCTTACTGATTTATAAGTCAATGGACACATAGATATGGAAACATGGTTTTCCTCTTATCTCTTGTCGAGGACCTGGTGTATATAGATCCACACAATTCTCACACTTGATTGACCAAGAACATTATTTATGATGCCGGTCTTCTATACCATGTGGGTTTATTATTACGTTGGGTCCATGCTCTGTATATTCCAATTCTAAAGTTAAACCCTAATCAGTATTGCTTTTAACTTGATAAAGATAGGTGCAACTCTTGAACACTTGTCCCTCTAACTAAAATGTTTGTGCCATAATCACTATATACGGCGCTATTCTGATTATTCATATATGTACATGAATAGAGTTAGAGAACTGGGGTATTACTAAAGCAAGGATGCACATTTATACACTTTGCTTGTCACACAGCAGGACCACCCTATTGATCATTTAGATTATTATAGACTGGGGCACTTACTTTGAATTAAATTACATTTATGTCTGTTTTACTGCAGAAAAAATGGATCCCCTCAGGTTATTAATATGAATACACATAGCCCTCAATTTTGCTCTCATTTAAAACTAAGTAATCAATGTGATCTTAAAGTTCAAAATCTAGCGACCAAATAATTGAAAAATGATTAATTCAGGAGTTGTCTGGACCAAGAGACAGTGATGAAGAACTAAAGACTGAATCTTTTGGAGAAGATTCACAAAGAAAGTCACATATATCACTGAGGCTGGCTAAAAGAAAGGAAAGTTTGAAGAAGCAAATTTAGTTACCATGGAAAAACAACAAGACATCAGACTGATACAAGGCAATATCTCTCCTGTTTAAACATAAACAAATTTGAGAATGTTCTTTAATAAAAGCACACATTTAAAATCATGGTGAAATTTCATTTTCAAGATCTGGGTATTAGGCTATTTATATTTGTCCTGCGCTCGGAATACCTAAAATGGATTTAGGAAGCACTAATTATATCATCCCCCTTGTCGAGGTTAAGGGGGTTGTAGTGTCATCCAACATGAGCAGGTCATAGCAGAGAGGTCAGACAAAATGTGGTCCAATGAAGAGGAAATGGCAACCCACTCCAGTATCTTTGCTATGAAAACCTTATGGATAAGCACAATCAGACACACAATGATAGAGGTGCCTGGCATGCTGCAGTCCATAGGGTCACAGAGGGTTGGCCACAACTGAACTATTAACACACACACAAGGGGGTCCCAAATTGCCAGCCGATCCCCAGTGGCCCAGAAGTTTCATTCACTGTGGATTCAGCGTTACAGTGTTACAGAATATAATTAACACAATACATGCATAAAGAAGTAGTGTAAAAGTGCTACTATATAATTCAATGTAGCACAAAGCATTCTAATTCAGTAATACAATGTGTTGCAAAAGTATTCACCCCCTTGACTTTTTACCTATTTTGTTACATTACAGCCTTAAATTCAATGTTTTGTTAATCTGAACTTTATGTGATGGATCAGAACACAATAGCCTAAGTTGGTGAAGTGAAATAAGAAAAATATATACATAAAACTATTTTTTTAAAATAGAAAACAGAAAATTGGCATGTGCGTATGTATTCACCCCCTTTGTTATGAAACCCATTAAAAGCTCTGGTGCAACCAATTACCTTCAGAAGTCACATAATTAGTGAAATGATGTCCACCTGTGTGCAATCTAAATGTCACATGATATGTCATTACATATACACAGCTTTTGAAAGGCCCCAGAGGCTGCAACACCTAAGCAAGAGGCACCACTAACCAAACACTGCCATGAAGACCAAAGAACTCTCCAAACAAGTAAGGGACAATGCTGTTGAGAAGTGCAAGTCAGGGTTAGGTTATAAAAAAATATCCAAATCTTTGATGATCCCCAGGAGCACCATCAAATCTATCATAACCAAATGGAAAGAACATGGCACAACAGCAAACCTACCAATAGACGGCCGCCCACCAAAACTCGCAGACCAGGCAAGGAGGGCATTAATCAGAGAGGCAGCACAGAGACCTAAGGTAACCCCAGAGGAGCTGCAGAGTTCCACAGCAAAGACTGGAGGATCTGTACATAGGACGACAATAAGCCGTACGCGCCATAGAGTTGGGCTTTATGGCAGAGTGGCCAGAAGAAAGCCATTACTTTCAGCAAAAAACAAAATGGCACGTTTTGAGTTTGCAAAAAAGCATGTGGGAGACTCCCAAAATGTATGGAGGAAGGTGCTCTGGTCTGATGAGACTAACAATTGAACTTTTGGGCCATCAAAGAAAACGCGATGTCTGGCTCAAACCCAACACATCACATCACCCAAAGAACACCATCCCCACAGTGAAACATGGTGGTGGCAGCATCATGCTGTCGGGATCTTTTTCAGCAGCCGGGACTGGGAAACTGGTCAGAGTTGAGGGAACGATGGATGGTGCTAAATACAGGGATATTCTTGAGCAAAACCTTTACCACTCTGTGCGTGATTTGAGGCTAGGACGGAGGTTCACCTTCCAGCAGGACAATGACCCCAAACACACTGCTAAAGCAACACTTGAGTGGTGTAAGGGGAAACATGTAAATGTATTGGAATGGCCTCAATCCAATAGAAAATCTGTGGTCAGACTTAAAGATTGCTGTTCACAAGCGCAAACCATCCAACTTGAAGGAGCTGGAGCAGTTTTGCAAGGAGGAATGGGCACAAGTTCCAGTGGTAAGATGTGGCAAGCTCATAGACTTATCCAAAGTGACTTGGAGCTATATTTACCGCAAAAGGTGGGTCTACAAAGTATTTTCTTTAGGGGGGGTAAATGGTTATGCACATTTACTTTTTCTGCTATTTTGTCCTATTTGTTGTTTGCTTCACAATAAAAAAAAAATAACATCTTCAAACTTGTGGGAAGGTTCTGTAAATTAAATGATGCAAATCCTTAAACAATCCATGTTAATCCCAGGTTGTGAGGCAACAAAACACGAAAAATGCCAAGGGGTGAATACTTTTGCAAGGCACTGTAAATAAAATCAAATTGGTGTTTACATGGGTAACTAACTGCTCGCATATTTATCCACTACTGTTTTAATACTGTTGCAGGGGTGTGTCACCCATTCAAGTCAATGGTAAGGCTTTGTCAAACTGCTTATATTTCAAGTTGACTAGACCAGGTTCTATTTTTTGCATACTGGCAGAGAATTCTGCTCTCTTGGCTCTCTGGAGTTTGAGCAATGCAGGGGGATCAAAGCTTTGTGATCTGTGCTCCTGCATGCTGGGTGCTTGGGTGTAGCTCCTTGAAGTAATTCTAGCAAACAAAAATGTAACCCTTACCACATCTATCAATGCAGGCATGAAATACAAGACTCGCCTAAAGAGGAAAATGATGGGTTAACTGGTCAGTGCAGTGTCCAGGAGAAAGCTATCCTATCAATCATAATCTTGTACAGCTTTACACCATGTGTGGCACTCAACAGGCTGTTATTACTCATGCAACAGCTAGTAGGCAGGATGTACTTGTATGTAACCAGTGATTTAAAAATCCTTTAAATTTGATCTGTTATTCGTGTAATTAAAAAAGATAATTTTAACATACAATCTTGTGCTCTTTCACACCATGAAGAGCACTCACAGTGAGGTAAATGGCCCTTTAAACAGTACCTTGCTGGCAAGGTATGTGAAATGAGTGCAATTGTTAGAATTGGAGCACTGTTTGGGATTGTGAAAAAATAGACAGACCTTTTCCAGAATATTGGCCATTGTTGCGTTTTCCAAATTTGTGAACATAATGCAAGCAACACTTCCAAAGCATCATCTTCTAGGATTTTTACCAAATTTAGCTGGGCCCGTCTCATTTAACTCTCCAAAATATCTGGCTCAAGCTCATTGGACATAATATTGAGGTTATCAATGCTGTTAAAATTCCTCCTGTTTAGATAGACCTTCTATGTATTTCTTCCATCTCTTTTATATCTGATCTTCTTCTGTTCTGCCCCTAATATGTTTGTATTTTATCAAGCCCTCTTTGGTATAAAAGGTTCCTTTTGAGATGCCCAATTTTCTTGAAGAGATTTCTTGACTTCTTCTATCGCTTTACATTGTTTGCTATAGAATATCTTCTTGTCTCTTCTTGCTATCCTCTGCCATACATAGAACTTAAGTTGTTTCTAGTTTCAGCAAAAAGTGTATTCATCCTGAGACATTAAACTATTTTCTTAAGAGATAAAATGCTAATAATGCAGCATTGCACAAAACAAATTATTTAAAAAAATGGGCTTTGTGATTACCATCTATTAAATTGAGAGCTATGACATTTTATGTCAAAAGATAATTTGGGTATATTTTTAGCAACTCATTTTACTAGATCTATTATTGTCAGTTACATTACTGCAATTTATTATACCAGGCTAATCCTCATTACTCTAATGTCATGCATTAGTATACTATTTTATACAATTATACCTTTTGTTGAATACATAACTGTTTTTATACCCATTGCACCTAAAAATATAGAAATCAGATTAGTTATTTTCTATCATTGATGATAATGGGAGATACAATTAAAAAAGATACTTTTTTTTTTTGAAATTATGAACAGCACAATTTACATTAATGTGTCTTATGAAATGGGACAAAATGTATTGGAGATATGCAAATTCAGTTAAATTAGGTCTCCCATACATCTCAGATATCTTTATCAGTATGGTGCATAAGTGACTAACTGGAAGTACATAGGTTTTATGATAATATGATCTGCCTCATTCTCTTGGAACCAGTGAGATTATAGATGTGACAAATTCATTGCCATTTTGTTTAAGTTATAAAATTTTATCTGGAATTCACTTAATTTGCCTTGTGTAGAAGAAAAATGTATATATGTTGCAAATTGTATCTCTCATTTTTGGCTCTTATTGATCCATTTACTTGAAGTTGTATATAGTTTGGGTCTATAAAAGATTGCAGAGTCCTACAGCCAGGAGCTTTTTAGAGGGGTTCAGAGTAAAGAGTAACAAGAGATCCAATGAAGAATGGGAACCAACCTCCCAGTGCCAAAAAGGTGCCCCATATTGGGTAATCTGTAATTCATAAAGTGACTTAAGGGTAAGGTTTATTGACCAGCTCTGTGATTGCCAATATACCATCTCATTCTACCTTAGCTAAAATGATGTCGAAATTAAATAAGAGGGGTAATTAGAAGGAAGAGTGATATAAAATAATGGTGGAAATGCCATACTTATGTATACATCTAAATCTTCATTTTCAAAGTTACAATAAGGCCAACTCTTCTTAGTTCACTCTCTGTAACCTTTTACTCTGTAAAAGTGCTACAGTATAAATCAAAATACTTCTAAAGTGTTAAAAGTAAAGTATACAATGAGTGGCCATGTACCAGTAAATATCTAGGGTTGCACAAAAAAAGGACAACACTTTTCTTTTGTTTTAACTCAAGTTATCTAAATTCAAAGGCTAAAAGGATGTCAATACAGTTAATTAACTCAAAGTACTATGGGGATGCCCAAGGACAACAGACAAAAGATACAGTGATTAGCTCATTTCTATTAATGAGCTCATTACCATATATTACCTTTAACAGAGTGGATGTAATAATGGCAATTTGTGGCAGACAGTCATAGATTAGCGTACACAATAGTTGTTTTACCATGAGCAGGCGCTAATGTGTTACTAATCTGTGTTCTGTTCTTTTCATAGGCGCTGAGCAAGTTGTAAATAGAAAGCACCTCCCGGGTTATCCTCTGCCATCGCACACACAGCGCTCTCTTTCATTCAGTCATAAAGTGCCATTAAAAAAGTTTTACATCAATTACAATCAGCTATGTAGCGAATTTATAGTCAAAAACGTTAAAGATAATAGTGTATTTTTACTTTAGATCTGATAATAATTAGTGCTTGGTTTCCACTGCCTTTTGTCTAATGAACAATAAAATTGGCTACGGAATGGGAGGAAAATCACCGGGGATTACATTTTCTGCATTCATTTAATTGTAATCACTGGTGGGTAGTACTACAATATCCTTCGTTTTATTTGTAATTGTTCCAGACTTAATTAAAAAGTAGCCCCCGAAGGCCACAAGTGGCAGCATGGCCTCTATCGGCTGTCAGTGCTTCTTCAAGGAAGTGGATGATTAAAAGTAATTTAGCTACAAAACTAATCGTAACAATATTTAGAAACCATATAGAAATGAAAATGATTGTAAAAATGTACAATGCATACATGTGTGCAATCCTTACATTAACTTACTCGCTGACCGTTATTTTACAGCAGTGGTTTTCAACCAACAAAATATATAATTGTAGATGAGTTACATAAGTATTACATGGGGTACTCAATGGAGTGAACAAAGCAAATTCCTTTCCCCTTTTCCTGTTTTAAACTCCATTTATTGTATGGTCTAATGTTTTATCTCTGGATAGTAACAAATAGTAAAAAGTAAAGAGACATTAAAGAAGATTCAAACCCCAAACATTTTTAATTGAAGTTCTGAGATGTGTTATTATAAGTTTTTCCAATTAGGAAAATAAAATCTATGAGCCCGATTCAATTGCAAGCCCGCATCTTGCGGGATACAGGCTGTGTGTCTGCAGGTGTGCTGCGGGCTCCTGTTCGTCCCCGATTCGGGTGCTATTCAATTGAAGGAGCACGCAAGTTAGGGGCCGAAACCCGACTCCGTAAGCCACGCACTCGTCCGTAGCAGTTCAGGGCGGGAATATGATCAGTTAAGCAAGAGCGTAACCGCCCATTTCGAAAGAGCCAAAAGAAAATGAGACCCCCATCATTACGGCAGTAAAACATGGAGATGCATGTCAATCAATCAGGTTCGGGGATCAGATATGCGATAGGACTCGCAAACCATCAAAATAGGAAATTATAAAAATGAATGTCAATACTGTTCTAGTCCATATGGGTGGCCTAATATGAACTCATTGATACTCAAGATTAATATAACCTGAAATGAAACAAACTGAATAAAAATAAATGTCTTTTTACTGCCGATTTGCGAGCTTGAGACTGTTGTGCGATTAATTCTAATGTCTATCATAGCTTTCCCTGTCATTTACTGTGCAGTATTGATTTTTTATTTGCATTAACAGTGCTGTGGACAGTGGTTAAATCCATTAGGGGTACTCTTTAGCACTCGTAGGATTTTTTCCTACATTTGCCGTTTACGGGAAATGAAAATATGGTGGGATAGTAATATTTAATTAAATAATAAATCTATTTACAGAATCTGAATTTCAAAGTAGGGCTAGCCTGCAACCTCACAGGTTTCTTTGGTCTCCATGATCATCCAGAACTCATAAATTATTTCACTCTCCATCCCTAGTTGTGTGCGCCTCCATGCACCACATTTGACAATTATTTTGACAGTAGTATGTCCTAACACACTGGATTTACGATCACCAGTTGATATGTTGCATGTTTCTGTACCTACCACCTATAACGGACATGGTGGTATAAAACCAAATTGAATGAACAAGCAGTGATAATACCACAACTATAACAACAAATCAGCCTAATTTAGTAAATTAAAACGTGCAGTCCTTATTTCATATTTAAAGGACCATAGACATATGACATTTTTTGCTGCTTAACTATTCTGAATCAGACAAAGTTTTCAAGGTTCTTATAACTCTAACGGGGACTAGATGTTACCAGAAAAAGAATAATATTTTTTTCCCTAATTTTTTATGTATTGTTTTATCACAAATTAGCCCTAATGAATCAAAATGAGAGCCTTTTGATTATAGTAATACTTAGATCTCCTCCATCACCCATATGGAGCTAATTCACCCCTTTTCTCAAGGATTTGGCAATGTTTCAGTTCATTAATCTAGTGACAAATAAAGAAAACTAGAAGAAAGATGGAGGCAGCAAAATGGCACACAGAGTGATGTATTTTAATAGATGTAACAGAAGCACCGAACTTTATACATACAAGACAAACGTTGTAAATGGACTTGGAACTGTAGACATTGCCCCAAAGTTTCTATGTACAGCAAATATATAAAGGGATTTTCTAAGGGTACGTAAGGACCCTTATGGTTTATTATAATCAATTTCCTGAAGTGGGGGAACACTTAACTCCATAAGAAATGCGATCTACACAAGTGCCAGGGCTTTCAATAGCAGAATGGAAAGTTCATTACTTACAAGAACACACCTTTTTTAGAAAAAGACAGACATGATCAGGATGCCTACCATAAGGAATAATTTGAATATAAAACATAAACAAGCAAAAACTTTCCAAAAAAATCCACAGTGGTTAATAATATAAAATAAAGCAAAGCCACATAAAAATCTCCTTTGGGAAGCTTCAGTCCTCATGCTACATGAACTGTTTACATTCTCCTAATGGAATTCTCCAGCACTATACTGGATAAATACCAACCATGGGCCCTATTCTTTTGCCAAATTGGTAAATTCTTATACACGTAAAACCACTCTGAAAATTGCCACAAAATCGATATTCTATTAGACCAAATAGAATAAAGTCTTACCCGCAACTGTAGCAGCGAATCAACACACAATAATGTACTTTTAAAGCATGGGAAGACATGGAAACACATTATAGTTAATTGTAGAACAGTCTCAAACCAACAAATATGACATTAAAAAATATTATTTGTAATTGTTATTTCTGCGTAATATTGATCCTGGGACTCAAGGGGTTAATGCATATCTTGAAACCCACATTGACTAGAACAGATGATCTTATGCATTTTATAGATTGCTAGATTGATCAGCAAATATTACTTATTGGCACTAATGAATTTCTAGCCTCCGATTGCAGATTCCATGTAACTTCCGTGTTTTACTGACATCATAATGGCTCATTTACTACTGCCTGTGTCTAGGAAGTAAATTACGGGTTTGCTTAAATATTGTCAGATCATATGATCACGTCCCTGAAATCCGACTTAAAGAGGCAGGGTTTACATGTTTAGGCTTATAACACCTGCAGCCAAATTTGTGAGTTTGAGGAATTTGTGAGCAGCTAATAGAATATGGCCCCATATTTTTAACTGGTTTGTGCCACTTACTTTATTGTATACGGTTATTTTTTAGTGACAAATATGACACCGTATAATGCCAATCAGAGGATGTACTTCCCTTCATTACAGGGCTAATTATGCCTGAGCACATGCTCACTACATACAGACAATGCCACCGTACCTCATCAAAAATGTATCTTCATGACTTTTTCCCTTTGTAATTACCGTATTTATCGCCGTATAACACGCACCGGCGTATAACACGCACCTCATTTTAAGAAGGAAATTTCAGAAAAAAAAACTTAAATTTCAAATAAAGAACTTTGAAGCAAAATAAGGGTAGCTCAAAACTTTTTTTTATTAATATTATTAACACTTATAAGGTAAATAACGTAAAATGACAGTAAAAACAACTGTTTTAACAAAGAAACTTGGATATTATATGTTTTTACAAAAGTTTACTCAAAAATCGCTGCTCCTCTTCAACCCCCCCATCCTCAACCCCACCCTCAACCTCCCTCCTCATCCTCAAACCCCCTCCTCAACCCCCCAATCCTCCTCCTCCTTCCTCAACCCCCCTATCCTCAACCCCCCTCCTCAACCTCAACCCCCCTCTTCAACCTCCCTCCTCATCCTCACCCCCCCATCCTCAACCCCCTAATCCTCAACCCCCCTCCTCATCCTCAACCTCCCTCCTCATCCTCAACCCCCTCCTCAACCTCCCTCCTCATCCTCCCTCCTCAACCTCCCTCCTCAAACCCCCATCCTCATCCTCCTTCCTCATCCCCCCTAACCCCAACCCCCCTATCCTCATCCCCCTCCTCAACCTCAACCCCCCTCCTTCCCTCAACCTCCCTCCTCATCCTCAACCCCCCCATCCTCATCTTCCCTCCTCAACCTCCCTCCTCAAACCCCCTATCCTCATCCTCCTTCCTCAACCCCCTATCCTCAACCCCCTCCTCAACCTCCCTCCTCATCCTCAACCCCCCCATCCTCAACCCCCTCCTCATCCTTAACCTCCCTCCTCATCCTCCCTCCTCAACCTCCCTCCTCATCCTCCTCCTCAACCCCCCTATCCTCAACCCCCCTATCCTCAACCCCCCTCCTCAACTTCAACTCCCCTCCTAAACCTCCCTCCTCATCCTCAACCTCCCTCCTCAACCTCCCTCCTCATCCTCAACCGCCCTCCTCATCCTCAACCCCCCTCCTCAACCTAAACCCCCCTCCTCAACCTAAACCCCCCCACTCAACCTAAACCCCCCTAAATACCTCCCCCTCTCCCTTTCCTCTCACTTACCTGCTTCTGCTCCGGCCTCCGCTCCTTCTTGACCCGGCGCGCGCAACGCCATTAGCATATACCAGGTGCCGGCACCCGATATATGCTGATGGCATGACGTCACATGCGCGCCACGCCATTAGCATATACCGGGTGCCGACACCTGGTATATGCTAATGGCGTGGAGCGCATGTGACGTCACATGCGCGCCGGGTCAAGAAGGAGCGGAGGCCGGAGCAGAAGCAGGTAAGTGAGGGGAAAGGGAGAGGGGGAGGTATTTAGGGGGGTTTAGGTTGAGGAGGGGGATTGAGGAGGGAGGTTGAGGAGGGGGTTGAGGATGAGGAGGGAGGTTGAGGATGAGGAGGGGGGTTGAGGAGGGGTGTTGAGGATGGGGGGTTGAGGATGAGGAGGGAGGATGAGGAGGGAGGTTGAGGATGAGGAGGGAGGTTGAGGAGGGGGGTTGAGATTGAGGAGGGGGGTTGAGGTTGAGGAGGGGGGTTGAGGCGTCACGCCATTAGCATATACCGGGTGCCGGCACCTGGTATATGCTAATGGCGTGGCGCGCATGTGACATCACATGCGCTCCGGGTCAAGAAGGAACGGAGGCCGGAGCAGAAGCAGGTGAGGGGAAAGGGAGAGGGGGAGGTATTTAGGGGGGTTTAGGTTGAGGAGGGGGGTTTAGGTTGAGGAGGGGGGTTTAGAATGAGATGGGGGGGTTGAGGATGAGGAGGGGGGAGGGAAAGAGACACGGCGTATAACACGCACATCGGCGTATAACACGCACACATCATTTGCCCCCTATTTTCAGGGAGAAAAAGTGCGTGTTATACGCCGATAAATACGGTATACTGTTAGTTAGACTCCAAGTTTCAAATATCTTTTTGACTGTAAAGTGTTTTTTTTTAAATAAATAGTATTGTCTATAAATAAATATAAACAACAATTTAAACTTGTTGTTTTTATTATTTCTACTGATTTTCTTGTCCTTTTTGACAAATTAACATCTCTTTTTATGACTTTAGACTATGACTGCAAACTTCTTTTCATTTGCAGTTATCCCTGTCCATAGTGACAGGTTAAATAGTGCTGTGGAAGAGCCCTTAAGCTATTTTAATGTCCTTGGATGTATCCCATCTGGCTCCAATGACTTAGCCACATCCTTCTGGAACTCTCAAAATCGGACTTTCACTTCTGTAAACAGGCTTATGTCCACCTCATTACACTAGACCGATCACAGAACCGAAGTATAGATTCAATAGAATATTTATAGAGCATTTTGTATGTCCTAAAATGTTTATTTAAATGTTTTTATTTAAAACCCTTTGAAATTACATAAAAGAAACAGAGTAAAATGAAAGGATTATTTCTCTGTTCTGCAGCTAAATTGATTATAGATGAAGTTTCTGAAAATTATTCATTATTACAAGAAAAAAAGGTGAAGTTGTGTCAGACTATTCGGTTTCTTTTTCCTATTGGACTGGCCATTTGATTGCCACATGCAGGCATTTCTTTCAGGTTTTACAAGCAGGACAATTAGGTAGATCATTTGGGGATTGTGACACATGTGTCTGCTCACCACACTGCAGTTGGACCTACCATTTTGTTTCTGCTGATCAAATTCTTGAGATGGGATAAGACTTAATGCAGTGGATGCGTCTATCAATACAGTGGTAATATGGACGTTTTTTAATACTTTTCAAGAACACGTCATCCACAGTAAGTAGTAGCTCACTAAATTATGAAGCAGGAGTGAAAGTAACAGAACAATAATTGAAGCTAAAGAGAGCCGACTAAAGGAGGACACGGGGAGAAAAGTCCAGGTGGGGAGAGTGCAGGAAGACAAATAAATAAAATTGTTGCATGTCTGATTGCGGCTAGTCTCCCAAAACACTTGTACATAATATACAGCGCAACAGCATTTACATAATTAACCGTTACCACAGCAGTTGGCAGTTAATTAATATTTGCCTTATCTCACTGAGCAGGATTGTTCTTACCAACTATATGATTTCATACTGGTGCTTTGGCTCCGGCTTATATGTGCATATGTCTCTATAATCTTATTCTGAAAATACAGACCAGGAACTATTTTAATGCTTGTTTTATACTGCCAAGGCCCCTATTACAAAGTAAAACAGAGTCCATGCACAGTCCTGTAGGTTTGTGAGGGGCAATAAACAATGGCACTACACAACATAGTACAAGGGTTTGATCACATCTGGTTGCCAACACAGAAAATTATTTACAGTTAAACCAATCAAAGAAGTAGATTATAAATGGTTACACACCCAGAGACTGACTACAGTAATAGATAGGCTGTGCTTCCAATAATATATGCATTTAATTTTAAAGCATTGTATTCTTTTCCTCTGATTGGCATTATAAGGGTGTTATATTTGTCACTAATTCTATTTTATTTATTCCAGGTGAGGAATCCAACCCGTTCATCTGCAAAATCATTATCAATCTTTAGGGTTTGGCAATTAGAATATATGGTCAAGAGAAACCAGATGTCTTCACACATTACATATATGTATGTTTAAAAAAAAGGTTTGACAGTATGTGGCAATACTCTTCGTTTTCATTTGAGCCTTAACATATGCCCTTATATTATAACTTACTTGCATTGAAAAAGGTACAGGAATGAAGATTGTGAAGTATGTAAGTAAACAAAAGGATAAAGCATTTTTAGAAAAAACAATCTTATTTTTAGCAAAATCTACCATTGTCTTGGGGCTGATATGCACGTACACTTTTCTGCGTGCTGGGGAATAGAGAAGGAAAGTAGAAGGTACAGATTGTAGTGGAGGGGGAGTTGTCAAAGGCTAATGCTAAATGTGAAAAGAAAAAGAAATTGGAATCACACCTCAAGACCCAGGCCAGTAAGTGGATCTGATTTACATTATTTGAGAGTATCAGGAATTTCTCACAGATGATATAACCTAGTGAAACAATAGTAGTCAAGATTTAAGGAAATCCCAAACTGAGCACAGGTGAGGTAACCATTTTGCTTATCCCACCATTGATCGAGTAGGGAGAACTGACTGTCTGAGCTTCATTAAATATGAAACAAGTCACAAAACTAGCATGTGTAATTAAAGGACTGGTGCAGTCCAAAACTATATTCTGAACTGCCCTTCAAATAGAAAATAATATTTTTTTATGTAAAAAATAATTTGATGGCTTCCAATGTATTACTTTTTATAAGCAGTAATCCTGCTGTGGAATCTACCATTTTGATTTCTGCTGATACACTTACTGAGATAGGATGTGTCTCTCATTAAATCTGCCATGGTTACAGTGCGATTCAATTAGAAAAAAAAACAACTAAATACCGATGTAGAAACAGCCAATAGTAAATGAGACCGTCACTATGACATCAGTAAAACATGGAGGTTAAACGTCAATCAATTAGCGTTTAGAGTTCCTATATGCGATCAGATTTGCAATCCAGCAATGTGAACATGAATAAATATGAATGAAGAAACCGGTCTAGTTTTTGTGGGTGGCCTGATATGTATTAACCCCTTGATTCCCGAGATATAACATGAAAATAAAACGTAATTTATTTATTTTTTATTGCAGATTTGCGAGCTTGGGACTGTTGTCAGTATTGATTTTTTATTTGCATTTACAGTGCTACGATCAGGTGTTTAACCCCCATGCGCGTCCTCTCTAGTACCCGTAGGATTTTTGGCAACATTTGCGATTTACGGCTGTGAAAATAGTTGCAGGCTTGAGGAATTGTAGCAATTTAATAGCAAATTGTGATGGTTACATTTACAGGATTGAAAGATCAAAGGCTTAGTTGGGTCAGAGTTACGATTTTGGCAACCGCAGTTGTTTTTCACCCTATAACCCGCAGTTTGTTTGCAGATAGCTAAAAAAGGCCAATTTACTAGCAATAACTATTGCGGGCTCCTTTACGGACTTCAGTAACTACAATTTGGCGATATTAATAGGGCCCTTTGTGCATATAGAGGTTTCCTTTGCATTCAATGTAAACATAGCAGGTAAAACTTTCAGCGCTTTCAACAGGATTAATACAAATCTTATTAGTTTACAGGGACACATCCTCCTGACAGAGACAGGAAGAAAAAAAAATGGGACCTTGCAATAAAGAATAATTACATGCAAAAGTTAACAAGTAACAGGTATATTTTTCTGAAATATTTAGTAAATTATCAAGTTTAGTTATTGAAAACGCCATATAAAAATGACCAGTATTAATAAAATGTTTACTTATACATTACTGATATATTAGCATGCACAGCTGACAAACTAATAATGCTTTTATCACATTATGTTCATATTTATATTTCTTGTAAAGAGATTGCTTCAGTAAAATGTATTATGACAGAGAACCGTATGGCACTTCAAAAGATGACAGTTGTAATCTGACCAGCAGAGCATATAGTAGCCATCTGGGTATTAAAATACTTTGGAGACATTACAATACAAAGACCAAGGACATGTCAACCCTTCGACCAATTGATAGTTGGAGGCTGCTGACACAAAGTCATTATTGCACAGCAGGACCTGTCATTACTCATTGCTTTTTGCCCTTTTTCAGTAAAATGCTAGAATGCCTCAAAAAGCCAAATGTAGGCAATCTCTATAGCATACACCTGTTCAAAATCAGCAGTGCGAATTAGAATGATTGTTGC
This sequence comes from Discoglossus pictus, assembly GCA_027410445.1. Classification (NCBI taxonomy): domain Eukaryota; kingdom Metazoa; phylum Chordata; class Amphibia; order Anura; family Alytidae; genus Discoglossus; species Discoglossus pictus. The sequence continues at coordinate 294,291,936 of CM050167.1, read as the reverse complement.
ATTGGGAAAAATCAAATGTGAAGTCCGTAACTGAAGGACATCGCTGAAATGCTTTTCAAGAAGTGATGCAGAAACTCACCAAAAGGACACTGAAGTCCCAACTTTTCTAAAAAGCATTAACCGAGTATTCTGCATGAAATAGGAGTGAATTAGAAAAGTAAAGTAATGTTAAAGGGGCACTGCAGTGGTCATATAATAGGGTTTCATTTATTTCTTTAGTAACCAATTTGCAATAAAATCTCAAAAAAATAAATTCAGTGTAACACCTTTAAAACTAACTTTTGAACGTTATTGTCCAGGAATTAGCAGAGTTGCTTTTCCACATCCTCAATTAGGTGTCCAAGAGATGGGGGAGGATCTTCCTAGGAGGCTGTCCTAATTATTTCTTGGACCGTTGTAGGTTTATCTACAGTGGCCACTTTATTTGCCAAGAGACTATTCTGGTAGTCTTTATCTGCAGAGAGGAAGGGAAAAGCTATCAAGATAGAATCCCAGGAAGATCCTCTACTACCCCTGGATTGAGGGTGGAGAGAAGCATGTCTGCTAAAGTCTTATACAATAAAGACAAAGTTTTAAAAGCTAAATTCTTCAAATACATTTTTTTATTGCAAATCAGTTACTAAATAAGCAGAGCAACACAAAGTGTAAAGAGTTTCCTCATTTAATTAGTCTTACCAGATGATGACATAACTTCTGGACGAAGTCTTTCAACTTGGCTGAGTTTGTACATTCATATAACTTTATGTAAATCAGATGCTCTAAGTTAAGGCACTGCCATAAATTGGCTGTGGGAGCTTTTTTCCCTAAGTTCTACACTAATATAAATCTTTTACCCCTCCAGGTTAGAGCACTCCATGCACATCTGTAAATCCTGCCTTAGGGAGCAGCCAGACCAAGCTTTACGGATGAGACAGGACCCTTGAAGCTAATAGGAAATGTGAACGTCATAAATCTTATAAAGAGTGGGAATTGTTTTTTATTTATTAATATAATTTGATTTTAAAAAGATGTAACAATTGTATTTATAGCATCAATAAAGTTGTGTTTATTTTGTGTTAAAATATGATACAGTTAAGACAATGCATTAGAGTGTTTGTTCATAGGCAACATGGTTTTGTGACGTGTATTGACTGCTTGAGTACTGAGTTGTGTGTTATTTGGATTTCGTAACATTAAAACGGGCTTAATACCAACAAATGTTTATATCAGATTGTCAAGTGTCAAATAATGTTGAATTTTCATCATTTTGTAGTGGGCTATACTGTCACTTTAAATGCTTCTGGACTCAGCAAAGGTTTGAAAACCAGTTACGAGTGGTCTTTGTTACACGTTTTCTTCTGCTTTTTGCAGTTATGGCAGTGCCCTGATTTGCGAGTGATCCATAATCTTATTAGCATAGGGTTTGAGTATCAAAGTCTAACGGAGTAACTCGTAATTTACTTTCAGTGCAGATTTTTGCCTTGCTTTTCGGCTTTGACGTGAAGTTCACTCATAGCAGTGACTCGTGGGAGTTCTCTCGCAATGTTTTAGGGGTGGGTGATTAAGATAGCTACATAGAGTCTTTTATGCCGCTCGCTAATAATTGTGAGCACAAAGTGTTCTGCCACTTACATAATTTACCATGAAAGGGCATGGGCAGGAGTAAACAATTCTCGCCTTAATATACAATTTAAAAAATACAGAAATCTATGTTTTATGCCAAAGAAATAAATACACTATGCTCTACTGGATACATGATGGAAAATGTGGAACATCAGTATCACTTTAGAGTACATAATACATTTAAAGTAGCCTTCATAGGACCTAATACTCTCTAGGCTTTTAAAGATCTACTCCTACAAACATAGTTCAAGGGAGGTAAGGCTGTGAGAACAATGAAAAGAAAGCAGTGCAAGTTCATAACATTAAATAGATGTATAATGCTTTGTAGTGTTTACATTTAAAATTAATGTTAAATGGTTAAAAAAATAAATTGCTAAATGCTAGATATAAGAAAGAAGTTTAGCCAGATGTCAGCATTGTTTTTGTGGCTCTCTGTATCTTGCTGGGGAACTCTGGGAGTGATCCAAGATAAGAGCTAACAGAACAGGGGATTACTAAAGAGGTAGCAGGGACAGAAAGGAAAAGAGGTCAGGGGAGAATTAACAAGATAATTAACCCATTCAGGGGTGGAAGGATCTACAAAAGCCTTAACCTGAATTACTTAGAGGCAATTAAAGGCAGAAAAAAAATATAAACTGACAGTTTGGTATATAAATGTTTTGGGGGAAAAGGCTTATGTTTTCATCTTATTATGATGGAAAAAAAAAGGTATAACATTTCAAGACAAGGCTATAACTAAACAAATAAAAGCTAATTTATGTTCATAGAAATGTAATCAAATGCATACAGTAAACACTAATTTACTGTGAAGTTTATTGATAATTCCATATTCGTATTATTAAATGGGACAGGTTTCACCTGAAGAAGAGTGTCTGAAATGTTTCACAGTAGGCTTTTTTAACAATAAGGCCCTTGGGGCTGAATAAACTGATTCCAGCATGTAATTAGTCTGCAGAACCTGTCCATAGCAACCAATGAGAAGTAATAAAGCAGTGAGAGCTATCAGCTGTAGCCAGTGAGAGAATAAACAGAAGTATGACTAGTGTAATTTTTGCCAGATTAAAAGGCAATGGAAGGTTTCTGGATTATACTAGATATATAATATACCTGTGTATCTATTTACTTTCATGTACTTTGTTTTATTAAGAAATGCTTATAAATTCTGTTTTTACTGCCTAGAATCAAACAAATAATATGCTGGTGGGTCTGCCCTCTGCACAAAGACACAGACTCTGCTGTAATTGCTGTGCTTTGTCTCATGCTAACCAATCAGTGACCATCTCTCATCAACATGCACTACATTGCAGATTAACCCCCTAAAGAGTCTGTCTGCATGCGCTGCAGTGGGCAGACTCATATAGAGACTATTTGTTTGATTTTAAGCAGTACAAACAGATCTTATAAGCACTTCTTAATAAAATAAAGTACATGAATGGAAATAGATACACAGGTTTATTATATGCCTATTGAAGTCCAAGAACATTTTATATCCCCTTAAATTATATGTTTTATTACTGTTTTGCATTTAGGAAAAAAACTTTTAAAAAAAGCTGTAAATCTTATGGATGTCACTTTATGTTATTACCTTGTCATTACACAGATTTACAATTATGTGTATTGCTGAGATTTAAGGGATACCGAATTTTTATATTTTGATGTATATTTAAAAAGAGCTTATTTAAAATATTTGATACATTTTTTGGGGGAGAGAAAAAACAATGTTAAGATTTCAGGTCTTAGCAATTATTGTGTGTCACAAGTATGGCTTTGCCAGCATTGCTCCACCCCACCCCATATTGGGTCTGTACAGGACCACCATGGTTGGACACAATAAAACTACTTCATCATATTAAAAGAGGGCAGATCTATGTGCTGCGTGTGGTGACTTTTGTATTCTGTTAAAGGCATATTTAAATTTCTTAGATTATGAATGCAGGAGGCAGAATGAGGAGAATCCGTAATGTATGAAATCATTTTTTTTGTATAAAACAAAAACAAAATAAACATTATTAAACTCACCCTAAAATTTGCTACATCTCTTGAGTTAACATAAAATTCATAATTTGCTTTGGCCAATCACAGGAAGAAAATGCATTGTTTTAATATGTGATGGCAGTTTGTGCAGCAAAGCATTATGGAATATGTAGTCCCCTGCACAAGCAAACAAGGAGGAGTTAGACATTGCTCTGTGGATCTCTGCATTGTGCTGCTGGTGGCTTGAAGGTTAGTATAGGGTTAAAAACCATACTTAAATGCAGTGTTTCTATTGGTAGGCACACTGTGCAATACAACATACACTCACCTTATTGACCGCAGGGATAATCTCATTCATTTTTAACTTGTGGAACACAAAAATATCATAAACAGCAGATATTGCCAACACGGTGACTCCCTGCTCCTTCCATAACATGCTGCAGGCGGCACATAATCCAGCACAGAATATCCAACACCAACTGCTGATTGAGTATCCTCTGGTCGTACAATGCTTCATGTAACACAGTAATGAAAGTAGGAAGAAAAGTCCCGCTCCAACATCAGCCCGTCCCACTATTCCTGCAACTGCTTCTGTATGTATGGGGTGAGACGCAAACAAAAAGCCAGCAATAAGGGTCCAGCACCCACCTCCAAACAGTACTTTACACAGGTTTGTGAAGAGACCTGTTACTGCAGAATGCAATAAAATGTTCACTAGGTGGTAGCTCCAAGGATCCAGATCTCCAAAGCTATAGTTAAGGCGAAAAGACAGAGTGCATAGTGGGCGGTAGGATTTATGGCTGCCACTGTGCGTAAGTAAGGTCCCCCAAAAATCATTGAAGAAAATGTGGGTCCATGGAGTTTCTGGCAGCAGATCTTGATTCGTTTTGATGGCGCGGCTACAACAAAACAAAAAAGATAACATTAGATAAACATATATTACCATAGTTTGAGTCTTCTTCTACATTTCAACTAAAAGTAGGTACACTACAATACCACAAACTAACACAGCAACTAGCCACCATCCATCCATTCCTTGGTACAGATGTCTCACAAATGGGTACATCCTGGGAGTGAAAGCAGTTATTATTTCTTATACTATTCCTTTTTGTGGGGGAATTTATACATATATTTATAATTATATTATACGTATATTTATAATTATATCTGCACAAAACTTCCATTACATCTCACAAAGGAAGTAACTACCCCAGCTGAGCATTATTTTACTCAAAGAGATCACACCACATGAAATCTCAGAATTAAAATAACATTGAGAAAAAAAACTTCTTTCTCTGATGTTTTCATTTTTCATTTACTTTTACTATACACTATATATTTTTATGAATATCTGATTATGTTTCCATACTGTATTGTTGAATAAAACTTTAAAGTTCAACATTCATTTAGCTTGTCGGTATTGCTTAGGATATATATATAAATGTAGGAGGCACCTCTGAAATACATGTCAAAACTCATTATAAGTCCACTAAATATATTTAAATACTTCAATCACTATATATCTATAAACAAACAACATCCTGTTTATTCTAAAGAAAAAAAAAAGTTGCTGGCCACTTACATTTTTGCAAGGCACTCATATTTTATACACCAGACTACCCCAAAAAACACTCCAAGTTAAATGTGTGGCATTATTAGGCAATGACTGCAATGTACAAGAACCATAAAACATCCAAAAACCATATACTGGACACGGGTAGCTAGACTTCAATATTCAAAGCCTGAACAACATTTAAGTAATCTCATCTCAGCCACAAAATGACTAAATACAGAGACTCTTAAATCACAATTCAGATGCTTACACTGAAGTTAAATTTCAATATAAAATGAATTTTGAAAAATAGATGCACAATAAAAACGATAAAATGAATAAACACAAAACAGATTGAATTTTGGAACAAGCGAGTTCTGAATTTGTGGTTCAGTTAACACAATTTTTGTGGTTGCAGAAAAAACATACGAAACAGATTAAAATGATGTTAAGTTCTATGATTCTGGATCAAGTTTTATGGTATGCTCTATACATGATCTGTGAATATTTTGTATTTAAACATGAGCTTTGACTATTGCCCGGAGCTCATATAAGACTTTAAGATGGCCCATCTGTTTGTCTTGGCAGGAGCTCTTTGTAGATACTCCTGTAAAAGCAGACTCATTAAAAGAAAGATATGCTGGAGGGGCAATAACAATCCATTGGTAAGAAGAATACTTTATTAAAAATAGTTGGGAAAATAAACCCACATCATATAGCAAAAGTGCACACTGGGCTATATTATATAAGCAAAGAGGATTCTCATTAGTGACACATTTCCCATCACTATTTTATTCTATGAAACCATGCAACTAGACTAGTTTTCCCAACTTGCTACACTCTATAGAGTAAAAATTTTCTTTATGAAGGCATAAATCTCTTGAAATTTTATAGCAAATTACTCTCACCAGTGTGTTCTCTCTCATTTACCAGTAGCTAAATCATATTAATAAGGAATATTAAGCTAGGACAGAGCAGCCACAGTGTTTTTAAGGAAATAACTAAATTGGTAAAGGCTAACAGACCATTCAGGCACTTTATGGGATGAAGACAAAGGAAGGAAGACAAAGGGAGGAAGTAAAGACTGAAACATTTGTATCACAATCTAGCAGGTTTTTTTTTTCTCTGCCTGTCAATTTCAGCTGTGACCCCACCATTAGAAGTCACACACTGTACCCTGCAGGGTACCTTTTATGTACGTTTCTTAGGGGTGTGCACATCGAGATATCAGTATCCAGCATATAAATATAAGTACATTCAACATTTCAGTATAATACATATTTTTTCTACTAATCAGTAGCTGTTTATTAGGAAACATTTGAAACCCAGCTCACTTACGTATCCCTTTAAGCCAGGGGTAGACAAATGTATCTGAAATGGACGAGCCAGCTAGGTTAGTAGGAGCCAGCCAAACATTTTCTAGAAGCATGGATATGAATTATACAGAGAAATATATGCATAGTAATTAGAGCCAGCACCACAATTTTGGAAGCTGCGTCTAGTGGGATTTTCCGAGCCCTATATTAAGCATAAGTAAAAAAACATAGAGTATGGTATCTACATTTTTTTTAATTATTGAGCAGTTCTATGTGGGAATCTTAGTACTTATATTACACACATGGATACATCCTGGAAGTAAAATTTCTGAAATTGACTATTCCTTTTTTGAACCTTATAAGTATATCTGCACAAAATTTCCAATAAACAGCAATATAAAAATAAGTACCCAGCAGAACATTATTTCACTCAAAAGAGATCAAACCAGATGAAAAACTCAGAATCAAAATAATGTTGAGGGAACTCAATATTACTTATTTTATGCCAAGGATACAGAATTAAATGGACATTCTGTTATATGGAACATGGACATGAAACACAACAGATTTGTTCAAGCATTTACATGGGCATGTATTAAAAAATGTAAGCAAATAGCTGGAGTAGAAAACGATCTGCATAACTTAGATACTCATATATGAAATAGCACAATTACTTATAGATGTTGCCTATTGTAACTTTTATTAATCACTGAACTAACCTAACATACTGAATTTACAGCTAACAAATATTTAAATGCCACGGACGCATCCATGGTTGAGTACATGTTAAGCATGTTAATCTGTCCTGGATCACATCTGGTTCTAGAGCCATAGGTTGCTTATAGCATAATGTACAGTGTTGGAGATTATCAGTCACAAAATATGGAATAACATTTTTTGTAGTTCTTTTTAATGCAAAAGTTTGTGGAATTATATGGATTTTTCTGGTCAGTTGGTAGGTATTAATGTTGTTAAATAATTAAGAGAACAATTTAAGGCTACCCTGTAAATAAAAACAAAAAATAGTAATTATTAGAACTCAGACCGAGGCTTTCAATGAGAAAAAACACAGTTAAATGTGACAAATTGCTCTCATCTGTCACCAATTTAAATTATTCTTAAATAAACATTTTTAGAACATTTTGTTTCATTGGCTGCAGTCAGGATTAATCGATCTAGGGCTGTCCACAATTTCATAATACAATAGACTCTCAGTTCACCGGCACCCATGGGGATTGGTAGATGCCGGATAAATGATGTTTCTGGTTGCTTGAGAATTATTTTTTAAAAGAGGCCTAGATTAGCTTTACATAGGATGCTCTGCTAAGTATATTTGTCAGTGAGGGCTGTTCTAGCAGCAGCAGCTTTCACTCCTCACTTACACACAGGTACGTTCGGCTGGGGGGTGCAGTGCTGAACCCGGGAAATGTAATGCCAACACTGCACTGGCTCAGTCACCCGTGCCTGTCTGCTTCCAAGTAACATTGAATTGCATATACGTACATCGGATGAAATCTAGATGCCTGTAAGCATTTTGTGGCATTACAACCTGGCTCCTGGCATTTGCTGAGCCCTGTAAATTTAAGTTTAAATTTAAAGTACCATATTCCAAATTTTTTCTGGTTGCTTGAGTTCCGGTTAACTGAGAGTCTACAGTATAAATTGAGCACCTAGGATGGGTCACCAAAATGTGAAAATGTATTGTGGCATTGAGTGAACTTTTTAAAAACATACTAAATTAGCCTAGCTTAAAGGAATTACTCTGATGTTATCCCATGAGGAGGAAATTATTTGTCAAAAGAAATATCTCCAGAATATCCGCTTTAAATAAGATCCAGGGGACAGAGAAGAATGGAAATTCTTCTTTTTCAAACAAGTTAGTAACCTTCAGCTATGACATGTAGTTTAAACTATAATTTTCCAAGGCATAGCAGAACTGTTTAGCCCACCTAGCTTGCCTTCTCAGATCATATTTGGACATATTTTCATACTCAGGAATGCAGAATTCACTTTAAGAATATGCAAATATGTCTTGTGTATTTACATAAGTAAAGATATTATTTTAATGACCAGGCAATTATAGAGATAGAATTATACATAATGTTTATATAAAAACACAAACCCAGAATATATTATAATTTTATTTATACAGTATATATATATAGTACATTTGTGTTCAAATTTGAATAAAACAAGTTAAAAAAAACTTGTTTCCTGCTCAGAATTCCGAGAAATACAGTTAATACACTTGGGAACCTGGGCAACGGACAAAGGCTTCTCTCTTCCTTTAAACATATGCCCACTGTATTACACAGCTTTTTTGCAAAACTCAGGATGGAATATATATATATATATATATATATATATATATATATTGTGAGCATAAAGGTGGAATAGTGGTTGATGGGAGATACATCAGACCTGATTTGCTAGACAGCAACCAGAGGATTTCTCAGTTAAATGCCCCAGGGAGAGATGTTACAGTTTGCAATATGCATAGCTGATGCTCTGCAAAACATGGTATGGGTCCCTGGGGCGGAGTATTTGGAGAGCAGGGGGGGCCAATGCTCCAACAGCACTAGTTGCTGTATAACAGACCACAGCTTGGATCTGGTTTTTAAGAGTTAGCTAATTGGCACTCACCTGTAGCTACTCAATTAGCAGACAGGCCTTTAAAAGAAGAGAGCAGCCTGCTCCAAGGAGGAGAGGAAAAGACAGCTAGGAGAGGCTGCGCTTATTGCAAAGACATTGCTTTTGTTTGGGAAATTGGTAAGTGGGAAAGCCACCCAATTGCAGATAGCAAGTACTGTCTAGGAAGAGCTCAAGTAAGAGCAAGGGATTTTGTTTGTTTTGTTATTATTTAAAGTACCTGCTTTCAAACTGAATAAAAAAAGGAAAACTGAGCTGAAGGTGTCCTGGACTTTGTATACCCTAGAAGGCTGTGGTTACTGCAAGATCGGTGACAATCCTACCTGTAAAAGAAGTGGTTTGTCACATATGGTGGAGAATGCGGGCACCCACGTAAGCCTGAGGGTAGAAGTCATTTAAAGCTCAACATGGAGGATGTTATCAAGGCTCTGATCCAATCCTCCTCTGTGCAACAGGAGACTAACAGGAGAGCTGCAGAAAACAGTGCAGCCCTGCAGCAACTGGTGCTGGCCCAGGCAGAGTGTGCTAAAGTCCTGGCCAAAACACAAATGGAGGGCACTGAGTCCTTGGTGAAACAGCTTGTTGTGACACAAGCGGAGATGTTTAAAGTAGCCCGTGAGGAGCAGCAAAAAGTCACCCAGGGACTACAACAGGTAATCCAAGCGATCTCTGGAAAACTGAATGGAGACCCTGATGGAAGATACCAGGGGCCAAAGGTGATTCGGGCGAGCCACTATCTTCAGAAAATGACCGCATCAGATGATGTTGAGGCGTACCTTCTGGCATTTGAGCGCACTGCTGAGAGGGACGGATGGCCGGCTGGTGAGTGGGCAAGCATACTGGCACCGTTCCTAAGTGGAGAGCCGCAGAAGGCATATTATGACCTAGAACCAGCCGATGCAAGTATCTACAGCAAATTGAAAGCTGAAATCTTGGCACGACTGGGTGTAACCTCTGCAGTACGTGCCCAAAGGTTCCACTCATGGTCATATTCTTCAGACAAAGCCGCACGTTCCCAAATGTTTGACCTCATACACCTTGCACGGAAATGGTTACAACCTGAAATCCATTCAGCTAGCCACATTGTGGAAACCTTAGTAATGGACCGGTTTTTGCGTGGTTTACCAGCTTCCCTGCGTCGCTGGGTCAGCCAAAGTGACCCCCATACAGCTGACCAACTGATTGCCTTGGTGGAAAGATATGCGGCTGCAGGAGAACTGCTATGTCCTACTTCACAGGCAAACCCTCGCAATCCTAAGCCCCAAGATTCTGCAAGACCGGGTAAGACTGTTCAAGGTTTAAGGGGGGCATCCAGGTCTAATAGGCCTGGGAACGGAACTAATTGGTGGTCAGACTGTACTGTCAAATGTTTCAAGTGCAAAGAGGATGGTCATATGGCCAAAGACTGTCCATTTAAGGATGAACCTATGGAATGCAATATGGGCAAAAATGAGGGAACACGTTCATTTTTGCTCAGTTGTTATGGTATTGTTAACAATGACTATGATAATAACGCTCATAAATGCTGTGTAACTGTGAATGGAAAAATGTCTAAAGCATTACTTGATTCAGGTAGTATGGTTACGTTGGTAGCAGAGTCTATAATACCTTGTGTAAAACCTGATCATGGACAGAAAATAGGCATTATCTGTGTTCATGGTGATAAAAAGGAATACCCCACTGCGGAAGTAAATATTGGAACCCAGTATGGGAATTTAAAGTACCGAGTGGGTGTAGTACCTAGATTAGCCCATGAGGTAGTGATCGGTAGAGACTTTCCTCATTTTCTAAAATTATGGGCAGCTTTACAAAAGACAGATCAAAATTTATCAGAAATGAGTCAGTCTGTCGAGGATAATGTGTTCCCTTTTTCCGATATTGACTTGGGTTTTGACCACTGTGACGGAAAAATAAGGAAAAAGAAAAAATACTGCCCTAAACCAGTATTAATAGGAGATAACCCAGCTCAAACTAGTGAGGAGCCTACTAATAATGCAGACAAGGATAAGGACTTAATTGATATTGGAATTAGTCCAGGTAACTTTAAAAGCGCTCAGTGGGAAGATCCCACTTTAGTGACAGCTAGAAATGATATTAAAGTTGTAAACGGGGTTGTTAATCAGCCAGGAGGAGCACTGCCGTTCCCCTATTTTGAAGTACAAAATGACCTAATTTACCGTGTAGAAAAAAAGGATTCAGACATCATTAGGCAGCTGTTGGTTCCTCAGACTTACCAGAATATAGTGCTAAAGTTGGCTCACAGCCACATATTAGGGGGACACTTGGGAGTCGGAAAAACTAGAGAGAGAGTCCTTAGACGGTTTTACTGGCCTGGAGTGTTTGCTGCTATTACAAACTATTGCTCCTCATGTCCTGAGTGCCAGTACAGGGCTCCTTTCAAGACTTTTCGTAGTCCACTTGTACCCTTACCCATAATTGACGTGCCTTTTGAAAGGATCGCTATGGACTTAGTGGGGCCACTGGTAAAGTCCGCTAGGGGACACCAATATATATTAGTCATCTTGGACTATGCAACTCGCTATCCTGAGGCCATTCCCTTGCGTAATACCTCTGCAAAGCTAATAGCTAAGGAACTTATGTTGATGTTCAGTAGGGTGGGTATCCCTAAAGAAATACTGACAGACCAGGGGACCCCGTTCATGTCCAGAGTCACAAAAGAGTTGTGCAGGCTCTTGCAGGTTAAACATCTTAAGACCTCAGTATATCACCCACAGACTGATGGTTTAGTAGAGAGGTTCAACAAAACCCTTAAGAGTATGCTACGCAAGGTAATTGATGCAGATGGAAGAAATTGGGATTTTTTATTGCCATATCTACTGTTTTCCATTAGGGAAGTTCCACAGGCCTCCACGGGCTTCTCTCCTTTTGAATTATTATATGGAAGACATCCCAGGGGAATATTGGATATTGCTAAGGAGACCTGGGAACAGGAGACTACTCCTCACAGGAGTGTAATTGAGCATATAGCTCAAATGCAGGATAGAATGGCCACCATCATGCCTATTGTCAGGGAACACATGCTGGAAGTCCAGCAGGCTCAGAAAAACAGCTATAACCGTAATGCTAGAGTCAGAGTGTTCCAACCGGGAGACAGGGTATTGGTTCTGGTCCCTACTGTGGAGAATAAGTTCCTTGCGACTTGGCATGGACCCTATGAAATAATAGAGAAAGTGAGTGATGTCAATTATAAAGTCAGACAACCAGGAAGAAGAAAGCCTGAACAGTTGTATCATATAAATCTGTTAAAGCCATGGAAGGACAGGGAGGTCCTGGTTGCTTTAAAACCTTCAGAACCTCCTATAGTAGAGCCAGATGTGAACGTATCTAAGACTCTGTCTGTCCATCAAAAGCAAGAGGTCAGAGATTTCATCAGAAGAAATAGGGATGTTTTCTCGATAGTTCCAGGAAAGACTAAAGTGATTAAACATGACATAATAACCGAACCAGGGAAAAGAGTTAACCTCAAACCCTATAGAATTCCTGAGGCCCGGAGGGAGGTTATAAACTTAGAGGTTGAGAGCATGTTAAAACTTGGAGTCATTGAAGAATCCCAGAGTAACTGGAGTAGTCCTATTGTATTGGTGCCAAAACCTGATGGCACATGGAGGTTCTGCAATGACTACCGCAAGTTAAACGCCCTCTCAAAATTTGATGCTTACCCAATGCCAAGAGTTGATGAGTTAATAGAAAGACTGGGCAAAGCTCGTTATCTAACAACCTTGGATTTAACAAAGGGTTACTGGCAGGTCCCGCTCACTGAAAGAGCCAAAGAAAAGACAGCCTTTTCAACACCCAGTGGCCTGTTTCAGTACACTGTATTGCCATTTGGGTTACATGGGGCACCTGCCACATTCCAACGAATGATGGACAGAATTCTTAAACCTCATGTTCGTTATGCTGCAGCATACTTGGATGATGTCGTCATCCACAGTGCAGACTGGGAATCCCACCTCCCTAAAGTTCAAGCGGTACTTGATGCTATCCGCTCAGCAGGCTTAACTGCCAATCCTTCCAAGTGTACGATTGGTTTAGAGGAAGCTAAGTACTTAGGTTATTCTATTGGGAGGGGTTTGGTTAAACCACAGGAAGCCAAAGTAGAAGCCATACAAAAATGGCCACAGCCCCTTACAAAGAAACAAGTAAAGGCATTTTTGGGTTTAATTGGATATTATAGGCGGTTCATTCCAGATTTTGCTACCATTGCTGCACCCCTGACAGACCTTATTAAAGCAAAATCCCCAGTCATAGTTAAATGGTGCCCTGAGGCAGAAAAGGCTTTTAAGAGTCTGAAGGAAGCTATCTGTAGCCATCCTGTCTTAATGACCCCAGATTTTTCCAGGGATTTTATAGTTCAGACAGATGCTTCTGATGTGGGCTTGGGGGCTGTTCTTTCACAGGAATACCAGGGTGAAGAACACCCTGTTTTCTTTTTGAGCAGAAAGTTAAACCCACATGAGAAGAACTACTCTATTGTTGAAAAAGAGTGTCTTGCTATTAAGTGGGCATTAGACTCTCTTAAATACTACCTACTAGGCAGAAGGTTTCGATTGATAACGGACCATGCTCCTCTGACGTGGATGTATCAGAACAGGGAAAGTAACTCCAGAGTAACCAGATGGTTTTTGAGTTTGCAATCTTTTAATTTCACTGTGGAACACAGGGCTAGTCTGCAACAAGGTAATGCTGATGGGCTTTCGAGGGTACACTCCCTGATTTCCATGGTCGCTCAAACCCTTGGGTATGAGCTGGGGGGGAGGATATGTGAGCATAAAGGTGGAATAGTGGTTGATGGGAGATACATCAGACCTGATTTGCTAGACAGCAACCAGAGGATTTCTCAGTTAAATGCCCCAGGGAGAGATGTTACAGTTTGCAATATGCATAACTGATGCTCTGCAAAACATGGTATGGGTCCCTGGGGCGGAGTATTTGGAGAGCAGGGGGGGCCAATGCTCCAACAGCACTAGTTGCTGTATAACAGACCACAGCTTGGATCTGGTTTTTAAGAGTTAGCTAATTGGCACTCACCTGTAGCTACTCAATTAGCAGACAGGCCTTTAAAAGAAGAGAGCAGCCTGCTCCAAGGAGGAGAGGAAAAGACAGCTAGGAGAGGCTGCGCTTATTGCAAAGACATTGCTTTTGTTTGGGAAATTGGTAAGTGGGAAAGCCACCCAATTGCAGATAGCAAGTACTGTCTAGGAAGAGCTCAAGTAAGAGCAAGGGATTTTGTTTGTTTTGTTATTATTTAAAGTACCTGCTTTCAAACTGAATAAAAAAAGGAAAACTGAGCTGAAGGTGTCCTGGACTTTGTATACCCTAGAAGGCTGTGGTTACTGCAAGATCGGTGACAATCCTACCTGTAAAAGAAGTGGTTTGTCACAATATATACTAGCATAATTCTGAACAATTCAGAGAAAAAAAAATGACACAAATGGGATAAAAAGCCTAAATCATATTAAAAGTAGTGAACATTTCTCTACGTGTAGTTACATTGCATGAGGATTTTGTCAGTAAAATACATGAATATCAAACTACCACATTGTCAGACGTGAAGGGTAAAAAAGCATGTTTTAAAGATATTTTTACAGGAAAATGGGGGTCACAAAGATTTAAAACAATATGTGTATAGGCATCTTTTGCAAAATGCCAGAACCTGCCTCTTGACTGACCTTGACATGTCCGGTGTAGACCATTACCGTAAATGATTGCTCTGAGCAGACACTATGCTATGATGGATTTAAGGTGATTGAAAAACTCTCCATATAAAGTTATTGGAGACAAAATAATAATTCTAAGTACACTTAAATATCTCAAGCCGACCAGGAGACCTGTTTTCTCAATGAATAGTGCTCCCACTGAACCTAAATTCTGGGTGATGACTTGCAAATGAGGCTGAAAATGTACCACCTTTTACATCTATCCCACTTAGCGTGAGAGCCATCTAGCTTTATGGGCCCTGCTCGCTGGCGGCACATAGCCATAGATTAGTGTACAGTTTCAGACATCACTCAAGACTTACGATATATGGGACACATTTGCATGTCAATACTACAGTGTACTCAAAAAAAAATTTTTTTCTCCATAAAGTTCTGTAACTCAATGGGTGCTGTCTGTGCCCAAACATGCCCAAACCATATATTGTCAAAAAGGTCCTGATATTCTGCAGAAGTGACCTAGACACTGGGATTTAAGTGGATTTTTTTAACCATTAAATACTAGTTTTGCATGTAAAAATGCTAATATTTCTGTAGTATTTCCAAGCCCTCTCAATGGGATATTCAAGATTTCTGAGTTTCAAATGTTTCCTAAAAACAGCCACTGATTAGTAGAAAAATATGTTTTACATTGAAAAGTTAAATGTATTTGTATATTTATATGCTGGATACAGCTATCTGGAATTGCACACCCCTAGTGGGGTTACATAATAGTAGGTACAGGTTGCACAGCATCTGGGTACAGTTTGTCACTTCCAGAGGAAGTGCTGCCAGTAACATGGTTGCTGGGGTCACAGTTTATTTCTCTCTGCCGGTCTCATTTTGGGAAATGTAAACACCAGCAGCAGTGATGCAAGCTGCATGTGTTACTTTCATATGAGTCTGACTACATATCCCAAGCTTCTTTGCAGCACAGGTAACAACCCAAAATGAGCTGCTTTCTCCTGATTGGCCAAAACAAATTTACAAATGAATGCTAGTTTAGCCTGGGTTTGTAGAGGGTGTTAACCCTGTCAACTGTCAGAAATTACAAGTCATTTTACTAACTTAAAGGTAAGTGTTTATTTTGGTTTATTTTCATGCAAAAATTTTTTTGCATATACTACTGATTCTCCTTGTATCAGATGCATTTATAATCCAGGAGACATATGTATGCCTTTAATTATGTTTAGGAGATAAGACACTTTAATGTCTTATGGACAATAATACTAAATTAACATTTACATTCAAATATGATGATTCTTCATTCTGTAGCATGTGTCAATAATCAGGATATAGCATTGTTCTGTATATATTTATGCATGTATTAATTGAACATTGAATAATAATGTTGACTAACCTGACAAGTTACATCGCGATCAATTTCATCATATAATATGGTTTCCCTGGCGCACTGTCAGCATAGACCTAACTACAGGATTAATTGCAGCTAAAGCCGGGGGCAATCTAGTTCCACATACTTAGCTTTAATAAAATCCCTGTCATGTTGACCTTTAACACTGCTGTTTGTTTCTGTCTCGAATCACTAAGAGGGAACAGTTCCCAGAAGCAGTTTTGCTGCAAGAAACAGTCGGCACACAGCAAATGTTGGTATAAACTACACTCGCCATATATAAACAAACTTTCAAATACAATTAATAATAGTTATGAGATCTGGAAAGGTACAATGTTAATGAAAAGTTTTCATTTTTTTAGCAAAATATGCCCAAACAGGAGCCAGGCATATATATTACACATACATTACGCAATATGAAAGGCTCTAACAAGTCACAAAAGCTGTTAAATGTATTTTTTGGTGGGGATTAAAGAGCGAGACACACTGTGAGCTCATCTGTCCAGTTTTGTAGAACGCTATGGGAACATTGTATTTTTTGAGACTGTAAGGTTTTCTGATTTGATGCATATATGCAAATGCCTTTTGCCTTCTGTCACTCTTTTAACCACGATAATTATATATGCTATATAATATATATATAGTTGTGCTCAAACATTTGCATACCCAGGCAGAAATTGTGACATTTTGGCATTTATTTTGAAAATATGACTGATCATGCAAAAAATATGTCTTTTATTGAAAATTATTATTAATCATATGAAGTCATTTATTATCACACAGTTGTTTGGCTCCTTTTTAAGTCATGATAATAGAAATCACGTAAATGGTCCTGATCAAAAGTCTACTTACCCTTGAATGTTTGGCCTTGTTACAGACACACATGGTGACACACACAGGTTAAAATGGCAATTAAAGGGTACTTCCCCACACCTGTGGCTTTTTAAATAGTAATTAATGTCTGTGTATAAATAGTCAATGAGTTTGTTAGCTCTCACATGGATGCACTGAGCAGGCTTGATACTGAGCCATGGGGAGCAGAAAAGAACTGTCAAAAGACTGCATCAGAAGATAATGAAATTTCATAAATATGGAAAAGGATATAAAAAGATATCCAAAGCCTTGAAAATGCCAGTTCATTCACTTATTATGAAGTGGAAAATTTGAGGATCTCTTGATACCAAGCCAAGGTCAGGTAGACCAAGAAAAATTTCAGCCACAACTGCCAGAAGAATTGTTAAGAATAAAAAGAAAAAACCCCATAGGTAACCTCAGGAGAAATACAGGTTGCGCTGGAAAAAAAAGGGCGTGATTGTTTCACAGAGCACAATACGACGATACTTGAACAAAAATGAGCTTCATGGTCGAGATGCTAGAAAGAAGCCATTACTGCGCCAATGCCAAAAAAAGCACAGTTATAATATGCCCGACAACACCTTGACACGCCTCATAGCTTCTGCCACACTGTAATTTGGAGTGATGAGACCAAAATAGAGCTTGATGGTCACAACCATAAGCACTATGTTTGGAGAGGGTTCAACAAGGCCTATAGTGAAAAGAATACCATCCCCAGTGTGAAGCATGGTGGTGGCTCACTGATGTGTTTTTATTTGGGGGGGAGCTCTAAAGGCACAGGGAATCTTGTGAAAATTGATGGCAAGATGAATGCAGCATGTTATTGGAAAATACTGACAGACAATTTACATTCTTCTGCACGAATTCTTCTCTTTGACTTTCCAGCATGACAATGACCCTAAGCACAAGGCCAAGTTGACCCTCCAGTGGTTGTAGCAGAAAAAGGTGAAGGTTGTGGAGTGGCCATTACAGTCTCCTGACCTTAATATCATCAAGCCAAGAAGGCCAAAGACTTTGCATGACCTTGAGGCATTTTGCCAAGACGAATGGGCTGCTATACCACCTGCAAGAATTAGTTGTAATAGACAACTATTACAAAAGACTGCAGGCTGTCATTGATGCTAAAGGGGGCAATACACAGTATTAAGAACTAAGGCTATGCAAACTTTTGAACATGGTCAATTATTGATCGAATTTACTTTTAATACACGTGCAGACTAGTCTTTTAGTCAGGCTCTCCTTCTAACAAGCTAACCTCATTAATTTTACGGCACAACACCATCCGAGTTACAGAGAAATAATTTATTTGCTCTAGACCAGCAGTTTCAAAACCAGTCCTCTGGGAACACCTATACTTTCACTTTGGGTATTATGGTAAAAAACTGTTTCCACCTATATATTCATGCAGTATTATTCTTAAACCACTGCTATAGCCTGAACATTAGTATCAAACTCAAGCCTAAAGCTATGTACATTTAACATTTGAAAAGTGGTTTGGATAACAATATTTTCTGAAGAATATGACGTATAAAACAATTAACTTTAATATTTAAGATAATTTCCATGGTTAATCAGGAAAACCTGAGCATCGCAATCAGCCTCCTATTATTTTATTGGGTAATTTCTGTTGTACCTAAAAAGGGATAAATTGAGCAAAAATCAACTAATCATCACAGTAGATGGCCAAAGGCTATCCAAGTCTTAATTAAGTTAAACTTTTAGGTAGATATAATGGGGGTTGTGGTTCTTATCCTCTGACAAAGACATACTTCTCTTAAATCGAGGGCCCCATTGGAAAGATAGTCTTGGCTGTCTGGCATAGATGAGGTGGGGATGAGAACAAAGAAAGAAAAAATAAGCATGCGGTTGGATACAGATAAATCGGGATGGGTGATTATACCAATGGGAATTGTTTTTTTTCCCCAAACTTTCTCATATTATATAATCAGGTTCTATTTTGTGTGATCACAAAGGTACTCTTGAACGGGTCCTAGAAATAGGTTATGGGATCTGGAGAAAGGATATTGGAGTTCCAGAACACTTTTGTGGCCTGGTACGGTATGGCACGATGAAAAGCAATTTTGTGCCACCAGAGATGGGTGGTGTGGATCCACAGAAGTTGTTTTGAGGTCACAAAGTTCCACTAATGCTTTTATAGTTCAAATAAGTTCCATTACTGAATAAGGTTGAAAAAAGAGAATAAGAATTAAGAGTATGGTGGGAAAAGTGAATATACAAAATTGGTGAAGAGACTGGAAATAAAGAAAGAGAAAGGTTGACACAAACTAATAATAGAGCGAATGCGTGAAAAATTAAAAGTGATAAAATCTGAAAATTGAGTGGGCCGACCCATTTCAACTTTGTCATTTAACAATTAGTCCAAAAATGGAAAGAAAATGTCTGCAACGGCCTCTCAGAAAAATAATGCAGGCAAAATGTAACAGATTGACAAAGAAAAGGCTGTAATCTGAAAAACACAGGATGAGAGCACTTCTGATAAATGCTTTTCTAGTCAGTTTTAAAGAACAGCTGTGAGGTGCCTGGTAAGTAGCATTTGATGATAAACAGTAAAACCTTCAATTTCAACACTATTCTCCAGGCTCCATGTCTTAAGAAATAAGTCAGAAGGAAACACAAACCAGTTAGAAAATATAAAAGATTTGTAATCTGGTTTAAATGGCATCACATTGAGCTCACCTTCAAGATTGGTTTAATTGAAATCAGACTACAGTAAAGTCTAATGACTAATGCTGCTTTTATCGTTGCTTATCAGTTAGATTAGCTTTTCAGTGACTGGCTTCACCAAGTGCTCTGAAAAGCTCGGGAATGATTTTTAACAGGTGTTTTGGAAATTAACATGTCTTTAGTCAACATTCATAAGAAGCCAGGAAATAGTCAAGTGATGTAATAAGCAAGAAATGTCCTGAAACTGTTGTTCCAATGGATTTAAACTGCAAGCTTTACTCAGGAATGAACTTTGGAGAACTAAATATAACAAAACTGCGTCTTTTCAAATCAGCAGTTCTTATCCTCTACAGGTCAGGATTTCAGGGTGTCTATTGGAACTCCATGCAAAAAAGTACTAATCTACTTGGATTCCGGAAGATATTGCTCTAAATCCTAGATTATTATGGTGTGAGAGGATTGGTGTTAAGGAAAAACTTGTACACGCCAACTGTCAATACAAATAGCCAAACAGGAACACACTACAGACAACAATGGAGAATTTTTCTTTGTAGGAAAACATGTCAGGGAAGTTCCACTATAATGGATTCTAGCAATAAGTCATCATCACTCCTTTATAATATGTTCATACCACACACAGACAAAATAGGGAATATAACCCAATGTTTACTTGTATAAGATGAAAGTTCCCGCATAATTCTATGGAATTTATTCATTTAAGTTATCTCTCTGATTTGGAAATGGAAAACTTAGAGAATGACAATGTCTCATCTCAGTCTCTCACCTTAAGGAGACAGTCCGGTAAGTATCACATATATAGTTATCAGTGTGGGTAACGTTTGCGATGTTGTTTAAGCTTTTGCGTCCCTCGCACAGTGAGGCGAGCCGTTGATGCACGCGGGACTTGACCACCAAAGGCGCTCTTGGCACTGCAAGCCTCGCAAAGCAAGGTGAGCAGTTGAGGCATGTAGGACTTAGGCTGCAATGAGCAGTTGAGGCACGCAGTTGGTTCAAACGCGTAACTTGAAAACTTAATAATAACACACTCACACACAGCACATGGGGAGAGCCAGGAAGACTGGGAGTGAAGTGCAAACTAATTGGAGCCATATTTTGAGTTTTTCGGCGAATGAAAATCAGCTAAGCAAGGGAAAAAATGGCGGACAAAAAACGTAAAAATTCTGAAACCGGATGAAAACGAGGCTCTGCAACGCCAGGCACACAGAACTTAGAGAATACACAACGGCGAAAATAGTAATGCACACTAACAACGCCAGGCACGCAGGACTTTGAAAATAAAACCAACGCAGGTGCTCAGAGGAACAAAAGCCTTGCATTGTGTGGCAAACAGCATTGCCAGCCTAACAGGCAATTTCCTAGTTATATATAGAGGATGGATATAATGTACCCACAGTAATTGAGTCACACACAACATTTTACAGTGTAAAAAAATACACTACAAACATATCGGGGGCTGCAGTACCATTCAACACTAGTCCTGTACTCCAAGCCAAGCTCTGTTTCCAAATATCATCTAACAAATGAATAAATTGTTCTCGTACAGAAAGTGATTAAATTAGGCATATGTTTGAGTTCAGAATTTCATTCACAATTTCTCAGAAATGAAATTGACAGCATTTTACAGAGATTTCACTGTTGAATGAAAGATGTCAACTGGTTGTGAATGTATAAGGCAAACAGCACACGTTCAAACTAGACACGTATTTTACCTCGCTGCCAGTGTACCCGCAGCTGACAGCTGGCACAAATGACAGATTTGCCTTTCAGTGGGAAGCAAATATATGCAAGGTGTCACAAAGCGTGCATTACATTAAAAAGGGCCGCATTTCATTATCAAAGGAAAACAACTGCAGTCGTGAATCTGCTTAGAATTAAGCCTTGCATGCCTCTGTCACTGCACTGACTGATGAGAAACAAATCACCCTCTGTGAGATTTGGCTGGAGTACACTGTTACTTGGGTTAGAAAAGGTAATTTTACAGATCTTGTTCAGTGATTTTTCTGCTAGCAAAGTCTGAATATAAATATGGTATAACTTGTATATGCTTCGCAAGTACGGATTGCTGAACACGTTCTCCAGCAAAGGAGCCATGAAGGGAAAACCTCCAAATGAATATGAACATAAAAGTAAATGGTCCGTTTCACAAAGTATTTAATGTATTTATTGGCTTAGTCATCATGTGTCTTCAACATATGAAATTTTGTAAAATACAACTTCAACAGTGTACCTTCCAGTAATGATCAGTCATCTATCAGTAAACTGTTATATTTTGTGCCAATCTTCTATGGTTTCCAAATATTTTTCTTTTATGTTCGAATGAGAAATTAAGCAGTATATAACCAAGCCAATTTCACAAAATAAAAAATGCAACGTTTACTACAGAACAAAAAAAAAATAATGTCCAAAAAGCGCAGACAATAAATCTTAAATTTAGATGAATCGTAACCATTCACCACCGATTCATGCTGTGTTGAGATAGAAAGTTACAGTATAATTACAAATTTGTAGAGTTTTATAACATTTTATAATGTATCTCTGTTTTATAGAAGTTGATGGATTTCCGCTCTTCCTGGTCCAGCATTGATGATTTAATTCTGGGCTCTAGAGCTTGTGTGATTTGGTAAAGCTTCAGTAAATTTTGTAAAGTAGTCAAAGCTCGAAAAGATCTTTTTATATACAAAATCATACTTAAACTAAGCTCAGGAATGAAGGCTTCTAAAAGATGTCTGCTACTTGATGTGGAAAATAGCTCAAAACAAAAGCTTAGGTATTCTAGGTATTTATTAAGAAATATAATTGATAATAAGCCACAACAATATACACACATAGTATCGACAATTTGCTTCATATTTTATTCAACTCACATGCTGTACATTTTACAGTTTTGTTTCTTTTTCGCCTTATGGGGAATTAACCACTGTTATCAATATCAATGTGCCTGGAATCTATCAACAATGTTTCCAATAGAGGTAATGGGATGAAAAATATTTGCAATAAGCATAGGTCTAAAATATGCTTACTTACAATATCACCTACCATTTACATAAAATTATAAAAGGCCTCCCTTTCATTTCAGAATTTGTAAGCGTTACTGGATTAATAATAAAAAAATAAAAAAAAATTTGATTAATAATAAATTAACAACTAAGTAATTAATATTTAATCTGCATATTGCAGATAAGAGGATATCTTGAACTTGATGGACAAAAGTCTTTTTCCAACCTTATGTAACAATGTGGAATTTAAACAGTAAGCACCCCAAAGCACTCTAAATACCCCTCCAATTACTACCCCTTACTAACACTAATCTGCTACCCTAGCATGCAAATCACTGCAATGGTTCCCCATATCTTACCGAAATGAAATCAAATTTGTAGCTGTAATGTATAAAAGCTTTTATGATGCCACATACACTTGCATTTGTGTTCTTGACACATTACTCTAATTAACCTCCCACCCAAGTACTTCCATGACCTTTGGCTTCTCTCTTAGCGAATAGGGACGAGGAAATTAGCATTAAGATTCACCACAACACTCTCTCTGAAATGTCTTTTTCGTTATTTCAGGCTTTTCCAGTGTCTAAATGTTCAACTGATAGATTCATCTTTTTAAGAAAAGGACACAAATACAGAACACCAACCCACATTCTCAGATGGGACAAACTCTGTGGTTAACGACACCTTCTTCAGTCTATTTCATCTTTTATGTTGGCATTTACCCTAATGTGGCTGGCATGCATTCTGAGTACTACAGTTAAGGAAATAATAATAATAATATTTCTAACAGAATAGTATTTAAATCAAAATGAATTACATACAAATTAGTAGATATAATATTTGTATTTGATTGCCAATGCATATGTACGTAACATTTCATTACAGGTTTGTATTCCACAGTCCGTTCATTTCATTAATGCGGATGACAATTTTCATTCTTTTGCATTACCTTATGCTGAATATTGGATATTATATACAAATACAAAAATGTGTCGAATTAATAATGATTATTATTATGATGGGACCAGCATATTCCGTAAATCTTAGTACAGGACATACAGTGAGTATATAAAACAAATGTGACAAAAGTTACATACTGGTACAGAATGTGTACAGGGTGCTGCTCTCGTAAGAACTTACAATCTAAGGGTACTTTGCTTGTAAGTTTGTGAGTTTTCAATCTTGTGTCCGTGCCATGGAAACAAGCACTATGTACATTTTGATTATAAGCTCAAAAACAGGGCCCCCCATTCTTTATAAGGTGTTAAGTTTGTTTTTTGCCTTGTACTAAACCCCTGTACAGCGAGATATAAATAAAGATAATAATAATAAAGTGGGTTAAGGGCATTGGGCATAAAATGACACGGGCCAGCTAGAAACATAGTACTAAAGATCTGAGCATGTATGACCCCAGATTGTGTTAGTGCAACAAGCATGGCCAGACAACATTGAGCCAGGATGTGACCTGATTCATAGAACATAAAAGTCCACATTAAATGGGAGTTTCATTCCCTCCAAAAAACAAGTAATTGCAAAAAACACTTATCTTAAACTATATTTAAAATATGTGTGGACCTTTTCTGCACTTCATATTTCCCATCGTGTTATTCAATTTTATGTAGATAGATTCCAACCCTCCCCAACCACAGGATGGTATTTTAATACATTCATTCAGGTCTTATTTATAGGTGTACAATGTGTTACGCAAATATCATATTCCAATAATTATAAATAATGCCCTGTTATTTCAGTAATTATTTTGAAGTACATTTGTTCCCATTTTGAACAACTCTGCGTCTTGTGGTGGTGTATTAATTTTTATACAATCAGGCTTTTTACATCCATATTATTATGAACAAATAAAAACAGATCAATTGACATATTAATGTGTGTATTAGATATAGTGGCTCCAAAAAATATCAGAACTGAAGGCAGTTTACTTTAGAAAAAAGTTTACTAAAAACAGCAACTTCTTTTAATTGGAAAATGTCCCTAACACATCAAGCATCAGGTCACCATGGCTACTTCCAATTGTTCTTTGTTGTCCTGAGTCCAGTTTCTATAGGGATAAGTGAGAACAGGAAGACCAGCTAGGATTGAAACAGCAGCCCAGGACACATTCTGTTTTCGATAACTCCTGAAGGAGGAGGTAATAAGTCCTTGTTTGAGATGTGTCTTCTTTCTCACAGATATCTCCTGAATACTTGTCATTTCCTTACTGAATGAACAGAATTCATTACATAGCAAGTTGGGGGGGATACAAGACTCATTCGTAACCCAACACATAGACAAAGGACAGGCTGAATTTCAAAGTGACAGCATAAGAAAAGGAAGAAACAAAAGGCTCGAGTTTAGTGGTGCACTGAGAGCTGGTAATAGCTGTACAAACAAGGAAAATTGTGCCCTGTCCCACACTCAGTAGCCCATTTGGATGGGAAACCACCAAGTATTAGCCACGTGAGCCTAATTATTACCCTTCAACTGGCTCATTTCTAACAGCACAGGAGATAAACACTTCCCTCCTGCAATGGCTGCAATCAACTTTTGACAACTGAGAGCAAAAGACACTCCAAACCATACAATAGACGGGAAGCAACACAGTCTCCATTCTAAGTACTGTTTAAATGAAAAAAGTCCATTGTTGCCTGGGAGTTTTACAAATGATGGAGAACTGTTTCAATATTTTTTTTCATACTATTGCCTTTCTTGAACAATGTTTAAACATTTATCAGAAATAGAATTGCTTTTCTGCCTAGTATTAAAAAAATGACAAAGCATAGCGTTTAGGAGATATGATGGTATAAATGAAAAACTCTGAGGTACACTGATTTAGATTTTGACCTAATACTCTCTATTGGAGAAAAAACTATCACTCTTCCCGTCAGTAGAGCTGCCTCGCCAATAACAGGAGCAATGTGAGCCTCCCATGGAGAGTCTACATTGGAGAAAATGAAAAACTTTGGACAATTGTAGGCACAATGTAATTAAAATTAAATAATAAAATAATGATATACATGCAGTATCTCACAAAAGTGAGTACACCCCTCACATTTTTGTAAATATTTTATTATATCTTTTCATGTGACAACACTGAAGAAGTGACACTCGGCTACAATGTAAAGTAGTAAGTGTACAGCCTGTATAACAGTGTAAATTTGCTGTCCTTCAAAATAACTCAACACACAGCCATTAATGTCTAAACCGTTGGCAACAAAAGTGAGTACACCCCTAAGTGGAAATGTCCAAATTGGGCCCAAAGTGTCAATATTTTGTGTGGCCACCATTATTTTCCAGCACTGTCTTAACACTCATGGGCATGGAGTTCACCAGAGCTTCACAGGTTGCCACTGGAGTCCTCTTCCACTCCTCCATAATGATATCACGGAGCTGGTGGATGTTAGACACCTTGCACTCCCACCACTTTCCGTTTGAGGATTCCCCACAGATGCTCAATAGGGTTTAGGTTTGGTGACATGCTTGGCCAGTCCATCACCTTCAGCTTATTTAGCAAGGCAGTGGTCGTCTTGGAGGTGTGTTTGGGGTCGTTATCATGTTGGAATACTGCCCTGCGGCCCAGTCTCCGGAGGGAGGGGATCATGCTCTGCTTCAGTATGTCACAGTACATGTTGGCATGTATGGTTTCCTCAATGAACTGTAGCTCCCCAGTGCCGGCCACACAAAATATTGACACTTTGGGCCCAATTTGGATATTTCCACTTAGGGGTGTACTCACTTTTGTTGCCAACAGATTAGACATTAATGGCTGTGTGTTGAGTTATTTTGAGGGGACAGTAAATTTACACTGTTACACGGGCTGTACACTTACTACTTTACATTGTAGCAGAGTGTCATTTGTTCACTGTTGCCACATGAAAACATAATAAAATATTTACAAAAATGTGAGGGGTGTACTCACTTTTGTGAGATACTGTATATGAAAACATAAAAAAACAGAATATGTAAAAAAAAATATTTGCAGTTGCTGGTCACATGAATGAAACTAATCTAAATACTAAATTAAGTATTCTAAAAGCAATAGTATTACACTGAAGAGTTAACATGTTTCTCAGACCATCAACAAAATCAGTTTTTTTTACTATGAAGGGTTGGCTTTGTGATCACAATAAAAACTAAAGAATTCAAAAAGTAGAAAAGAAATAGCTTCAGAGTAACAGAAAAAAGATTTTGATATTGATAAGATTCATCTGGCAACGCCCATTTCCTGATCTAAGAAAAAAGTTTAATTAATTCTCATGATAGGTTTATGCAATTCATATTTAGGCTTAAAACTACTACAGAAATATTGTTTTCCACAAAAAAAAAAAAAAAAAAAAAAACACATTCTCAGAGTGTCAGAGTAAATTGACCTTTCTGGACTTTCTTGCAGTTTGTTAGTTTTGGTATCATGCTACCCTCTTTGTTTGGAAAGTACCCAATACGTACATTAAATTCAGAATTTAGGTGTCTGGCATGTCATATGCTATACTTGGCTAAACTCATGCATTTATTTCAGCAGTGAAATATTTGGTGTCCTGTTTCTTAGCATAAAGTGACATTCCATACATATTAGCTAGCATACAAAAACAGAGTTTATAGATTCTTAATTATCTCAACAGAAAGCATAAAACATAACAAAAATAGATTTACCCAAAAATGTGAAAAATATATGTGTAGAGAAAAACCTGTATATCTGATTAGAAACAGACAGGTCAGGTCTAAAATGGAATCAATTTCCCTTTTCGGAAATCCCACCTTAACAAACAGACTTCCAACAAAGACAAAACATGGATTTGGTAGGTTGGAGTATAAAGTTATATTGAGATAGATTTCTTGCAACAATGGAATACCCAGGATATTTTCTTATTAAATGGTCTTCACATTCACTTTTATAGCATCTGAGAAATAAATAGAACAATTCCAGCAAAACCAACTAGTTTTATTGTATATCTGGTAAAAGGACAGATTTATTGGGAACACTTAACAATGTGCAGACACATGTAATGCAAACCCAAACAGCCATGTTTTTTTAGGTCAATGGCCTTTTTGCAATATACTGTGAAACCACATGTGTATGTATCAGTGACCAGTATATTCACTGGAATAGAGATAATGAATAAAAACAATATATATATATATATATATATATATATATATATATTAATCATATCACTTATGGTGTACTAAAGAGTGATAGAAGCCCTCCACAGTACAGAGTACAGTAGTACAGAAAATGAATGATTCCACTTGAATGTCTGAAAAATAAGTTAATAAACGTATTTCCTTTTCCAGTTTCTCAGAAATACAGTTGTTACACTGCACTTTTAGAGGCGGGGACATGCAAATGAGACCAGAATGTATTCTCACTCTAATAATCCAATAAATCGCTATAACCATGGCTCCTTTTTATGCATATGCTCGCACACACAGCATACATACATTGTGGTCTCATTTACATGTACACACACACATATGTACACACATATGCACATACATCTATATATCTATCTATATACATATATATAATTATATATATATATATATATATATATATATATATATATATATACACATATACACACACACATATGTACACACATATGCACATACATCTATATATCTATATATCTATCCATATACATATATATAATTATTATTATCCTTTTATCTTTATTTGTAACGTGCCAACATATTCCATAGCACATTACATGGGTTAAGTACAAAGCAAAAACTAATTCTGACACATTGCAAAGAGTGGAGATCCTCGTCTTTGAGCTTAGAATCTAGCGTTGTTGTAGAAATTAAATAATAAATACTCTCCTTAATTTATATGATATAATTACCCAGCTGGGAGGGACGTTTGAAAATTATTAGATCCCCATTCAGTTCAACAGAAAGACTCCCATTAGTAACTAAACAATAGGATTAGGTTCCATGAGACACTCATCCTCCATAGAATGCTGCCAGCTATGAGAGCTGTAAAAAAGGTATAAAATGGAAGCCCCCAAAATGTATATTTTTTTCTAAAAATCACTTCATGCTGTTTCATACAATTTTCACAGACTACATAACATAACTTATTTTACCCTCTTTAGTATCAAATGGCATACACTTTCAAATAGCTTAACAATTGTAAGTTTAAACAATATATTTTAAAATCATAAAAAAACAAATCTTAATATATCATGTTTCCTGTTTTCCAATTAATTTTCGATCTTTAAAATTATCTTATGTGGGTATTCATTCAATTATTACTTTGGCCAAAATTAGGACCACCAGTGTTGCTATTGATCATTCTGACATGCGCAGAGCTGTAAACAACATGTGGCTTGTAGGGCTAATTAGCATTAGACATGTCACTTGGAGAAAAGGAAGCCATTAAGGGTCAGCACACTGCAGATGAGGTCAAGCAACACCATTGTCATAAGAAACTGACTAACTTCCCCCAAACCTGGAGCATGGAGTTCCTGTGGGTGATTCCTGTGGGTCATTTTCACATATGTAAGAAAGTAATTTTACTATAATATGGCAGTAATGGACAGGAGCAAATAGTATCCTTCTTGCCTTTGATCTCTAAGATGTTGCGGTAAAAAAAATATCTAAGTTCCCAGTTATCCTATTGGCTGTCACTTCCAGGGAATTCTAGTGAAGTAATAGCTTGAACTGTAAGCATGCTCTACATGTTACAAATAAAAGATGAGGTAGGACATCTCCGATATGAACTATGAAACCAGCAAAGAACCGGATTTAGTCCTCTAACACAGATATCGAATCAATGATTGATAAACATGAATATAGTGTTAAAGCAAATACTTTAAAAAAGTGATAACAGTTTCACTTGATGGGACTCTTTAAAAAGGGCCTCAAAGTGTTTAACACTTCATATTTTACTACGAAACAAAACAGTAAAATTGCTGTAGAAGAAAATAATAGAGGTAATAGATGTATAGATAATAAAGGATAAGTATTTGGGAGTATAACTGGGTATTATTTGTTAGTTTTAGAGACATATAATAAACTGTTTTTTGTGGCATGCTTTGCCACTCCAGAGAACAGGCCACAAGTGAAGTGCATTGGGGCCGCATGTGCCCTCCCCATTGTCAATATTGCTTTAAACAGTTCCAGATATAAATACTAAGCTTAAATAATAGCTTTTCCCTGTCATAGTGCAAATCAACTATAAGAACAGTCATAAAAAGTTATATCCCTTTCAAACCCAGCTCCACGCTTTCTAATTGGTCCATTATACAACAATTTGTATTTTTTATTGTACTTTGTTTTAAAAAATGGGATCAACCGGATAGTTACAATTAGTGAGAAGTGCAATATTCTAAAACTCTTACAAAAAAAAGGACTGGGACCTTGGTCAGCAGGGCTCTTACATTTTCTTAAGTTGCCTTAATTTGAAAACATGTAAAATATCTCATTTCTATAGATTTTTTTATTAACCCTAACCCTAACTATTGTTTGTAACAGTGTTGAAAATATATATTGTTTATTGTTTGTAATAATGTTAAAAATATATATTATTTATTATTAAGGGTTCAAACTTCCTTTTCAATGTGATGACCCGTCTAAAATCTTGGACATTCAAAATTTGAAACACCCTTTAAAAAGGGTGGCAGGGATTCACTAGAACATTTTAACTTAATGGTTACTAAAGCAAGATCATGACCTAGATTCAATGCAATGTAGTGGTGTTTAGGCAGAAGTAATGTAATTTTATGGAAATAATGCCTCTATTCCAAGTTTATATGACACTGACACTTTGATTTGTATTATATTAGAGTAATAGAGTTAATTTAGCTTCATATAAATATTAAAAACTCTGGTTCTGTTACAAAATACATAGTAAACAGTGGCATAAACTTAGGAAATACGCATTCTCCCTGGTGTGTCTAGAATAATGCACTTTATCTTGAGATATCTCATCCATAGTAAGTTTTTGGTGATAATGGTGTGTTTTTAGTTTTCTATTTCATTTTATGTGTCTGCCATAATTAGAAACACATTCATTCCATTTTGCTCCAATAGCTTTTTCTGAGTTCTGAGAACTTCTGACATCTTTTCCACAACCACTGGACATGGGAACAAGAGCAACATATGGGAATGAAGCCTCCCTTTTGTTCTCATTCCTTCAGTGTATGAAGACTCTTATTACCATGTGCTAACTACAGGAAGCACTCTACAATGCGTACTACAATGTCTCCTAGTGTATAAAGCTATCTTTAATTGAAGCGCTATCCATACACCCCCAACCACATGCAAACACAATGAAGAATTCCTACATTGGTAAACAATCTGTCAGCTCATAATGTAAACTGGAATGAAAGCCTAAAATGACAGTCCTTCAATACAAGAAACCCATCAGGCGTGGGAATGGGGCTGGATTTAAAATATTTATTGGTTTAAACCAGCATTCTTAAATGTTTAATTTCTCAGAATAGCTTCGGTACTTGGTTCTGAAACCATTAATTCCATTCCAAGACAGACATAGACAAAAACAACTCTTATCTCCCCCAGACTAAGGGAAATACCACTTGAAAATAAATGTTAAATTTCTAAAGTATAATCTTTACACTACTTGGAATAAGCAGAATTATTTAAAATAAACCAGCATTTTATGCACATTGTTAAGCATTTAATATACTGAATATATTTCAGGATATTATTTGCTCTTACTTGACTGCCCTTTTGTTAAGTGAAATATGTGTTTTTTTAGGCATGCAGAGTTCTAAATACATTTAGGGTAACGTAATTATGAAACAAACAAACAAAATTAAAACAGAAATTTGAGAACTGAACTTGGACTTTGTAATATAGCTTCATGAATATGAAATACAACACTGTTTCAGTCTATTGTAAATTGTACATTTTTACAAGTAGTGAAAAAGAGCTCAACTGGCCCAAAAGCAATTTCACATCTAGCCTTTCAGCATACAGGGTCTTCATCAAACAAGAGAGTCTCTGGTCCATGTTCATGAGCTCTGCAACTTCACTGTGACGTTTATGAACATATGTTTAAGAATATCTAATTTTTAAAGTGAGAACCATATTGTTCTGGTCTTTTAATATTAAGAAACAAGGTTACAATGATTGAAAATTAGTAATAAGAAAAAATATTATACAAGCAACACAAGTTATGAGTTTAGATAACTATGGTAGATACGACATTTTGGGGATTAAAATAATGCCTGTTAAATTGACAAATTATCTTTATGTAAGCATATTAAATATTGTTAAAAAATGAAAATATTGCAATCACATTTATCTTTGCAATTATATTTTTTACTGCAATAATGTAAACGAAACATTTAAAAAAAATATGTTCTAAAATAAAAAATGTTCTGTTATGCCATAACGAGTTTGATTTTTTTTCCAATTTTAATTCTAAATCCATAATATAACAGTTTGGCATAAAATTACTTTGAAAGTGACATACAGCATTGGACAAATCTTTTGATTTTTTTTTTTTAGTCCATTGAGGATTTGAATGGCTGGCCATCTGTCACTGAATTATAACTTATCCACATATAAAAAGTATTTATAATCTAAATTCATGATATTTCTTCATGGGAAAAGCTTTCTTCTTCTTCACTTAGTATAACAAATGTTATTATTTTATTCGTTTTTTAAACAACCGTTCTGTAAAGAAATTATAAAACATTTTGGCACAAATCACCACCATATAAATACAGTACAAATCTTTTTTTTTTTTTATTAATTAAAAAATAATTAAGGAGACCGTTTTTCTGCAATTGAAGGTTACTCAAATATACACTTCAAAGTCCAAAAAAAGATCAGTGAAAAAATGTCACTGACACATTTATCTGTCACTATGGTTTATTTGTACTACCACATTAACAACTAATCACTGAAAATTACACATACACATGCTCTAAGTGGTCTGTATGAAGTCTCTGAATAATGAAAAGAAGTATGTCCCCAACCAAAAAAAAGGCTGAATATATTATGTCTACTATTTGACTGATAAATTAGGCAACAGCTTTAATTCATTCATTTAAATTGCATTATATTTTATTTTCCCAGGGACACTACCATAACTAACATGATCAATATGGTAGGTAACATTACTAATAGTACAAAGAATTTCAATATATGCACTATTTGGGAAAGCACCCAATCACGGTCACCACCAACTTCAATTACACAGATAGAAAAGAGAAATATCCTGCCACAGATCAATGTGATTTTATCCAAAAAAGACAGGCCTGTGCCAAGAAGTCAGACAATTATCTGCATCAGAGAATCAGCAAATCCCTGACATACGAATTGCAAGAACAATAGGAACGCACAAAACCACAGGACCAAGGTTAAAAGAAGCATACTAGGTGGTCTTGTGCACTCCTATTATTGTACTGAATGGATTCCCCTTTTGGAGATGACCCAAGACAGCATCTTCTCCAGTAGAGCAGCTAACCAATTCCACATTTTATATTCTAGGATCTAAACTAGTCTGAGTGCAAGATTACTTTTATTATGTTTCTCACTATCACCTTCATTTTATTTCTCTGAAATTTTCAAAGAGATGCACTTTTAAAGAATTTTTTCGACATATGTTCTTATTAGCATAGTTAATATCTGCATAACATACCATCTTACATAAATATTCTGTGCCTTTTTTGCTAGTTTTTGTGTATATTGTTAAATAGGAGATATGTTTTGGTTTGTCATGGAGAAATTAAATTAGAAACTCCTTGCTAACTGTATCTAGGGTACGTAGATGCTCTACATAGATGAGGCATAATAAATACAAATTCTAAAAAAGCTACAAAAACTTGCTTTTACTCCCAAGTTCCCAAGTATAATCTGATTTTGCTACAGCCAGAGGATCTCTTTACGGACTTGCAAGTGAGCACATTCAAATTCTTGTCCCTTCTAGCGTCCATCCGGTATTACATGGGTCATTATTATCAAGTTTGCTGCTGTAACACAGCTTTTGAAGTCAAAGACTAATTTTAAAACCATAACCAGTTAACCTAACGAGACAAAAATGTGAATCATCAACTATCTGTGAATTATCAGCAGAACCATAAAAGTAAGGTCTTTAAAGAAAAAAAAAAACTGTGTTCATATAACCAAAATGAAAATATATTCTGATGCCTTGCAGACACAGATTCTTCTCACTTGAATAATCGGATGGCTACCTTGGCACAAATATGCTCATATTGATTAAATTTAGTAGGTCATAGAAAAGCTAGTCCCAGCCCATATAGAATTTTGAAGACTCTGTATCTGCATTTAGTTTTATCACTTCTTGATAACTGGAGCATACAAGAGGAGCATGTTATTTTTTTTTATCAGTGGAAGGAGGGTAGAGGAAGAGGTCAGGAGAACGTGTTAGGTCTACTCCACCCCGAATGTCCCTCTAACACACAAACAATCCCAATATATCATGGATGCCTCAATGGTCCAGAAGAGGCATCAACATTTTTTTTTTTTTAATTGCTTTAAGATTGTTTTTCAGCCTAATTAAGCTCTTAATCAGACTCAAGAGCTTTGAAACATACATGTTTTTTTATTGTACAGTGGTCCTCTCAAACATTACTATTAGGCATCATTAAACTCTCTCAGTGTAATACAGTCTAAATTTGGTTATGAAAAATAATTATATGAAATGTTATGTTGGGGAATTACAATTATTTGAGTGCAGAGTAATCCTGTATTTTTTTACTTTATGTCAAGCACATTGTATTTAGACAAGCAAAAACACTAACTACCACTGGAGCTTGATAATCTGTCAGTTAACTTAATTAGTCAAATAATGTTCTGTTCCATCCAATGTCCTCTTTTTAGCAAAATTGTAATTGCCCTTGTTTCCATGACGATGGGTATCATTGTCTACTTTCATGTATCGTGGGACTAAGAATTCAGGATTAGTTAAAAGGATAATAATTATATTAATGTATAAACACTATGTCATAAAAAACACTGAAAGTGCAGTTATCAGCAATGCTATTATAATTACTAATTCACTTATAAAGTTGTTATATGGTTATTTCTGTTTGTATATGGTATTTGGTATATACCATCCATTTGTACAGTGGTAACAAACACAATAATATATGAAGAGGATAACGGTCTTTAAAAAGAGGCATTAGCAGCTGATAATGTAAGGTGATGTACAAAACTGGTAGAAAGAAAACGTATCTCAATATTTATTCCCTGTTCTGTATTTTATAACTGGCCTTAAAAGACCACTGTACAATGAAAAAATCTGACTCAGAGCATAATTAAGCAGGAACACCTAGTTGATGTCACTGCAAGGACCCTGGAGAGGTCCACGATACATTGGTGGGAGTTGTGTGTGAGAGAGGGGCATTTCCATTTCTGGAGAGCTATTGTTGCAGTGAATGATGGAGAAGTGTCTACTGCAGGGCCAGAGGGATTTGGCATTGTGTCTATTTCAGTTTTATCCAATTATCGTTACAATGCCACTCTTGTCCCTCATTCCCCACCCGTCTCTTCACTGATAGCCTAAACAATCCACTTGATTCAGCTTTGAGGAAGTGATGTAAAAAACACAAAATGGATTCCTGTACTTGTAAACAGAGTCTTCAAAAATTCTGATTTTTTTCTTCCCAAAAAGCTTCATGCCCATGGCTTACACAGCTGCTAATATTATTAGTTTGGTACATTCATGGCAAACAAGGGTATTTTTTCTTGAACTATAGTGGTCTTTTACAGGTCAACTCTGCCTCACATTTTCTTTTGAATACTTCAAAGAAAAGGGAAAATATATACTAACTGGTGAAGTGTTAGAAAGGTCCATATCTTAGCAGATATGATCCATAGCATAACCTAGGAATGGACATCTTCTCCAGGTTATCTCAAGCAATTACCACCATCTAGTACTGCATGTGCTTCCAATTGTAATGTACTCAACCACAAATGTTGATACTAAATTAAGAAAGTGAATACTAAAGTAAATCAGAAGTAGATACATAAAGAAAACCTTAGCCTGACTAGTTAACTGAAGCAAATTTGGGAGGAAGTGTTTCCTAGTACTCCCAGTAAGACCCAATATTTGTGATTATTTAGCTGGTTTTACATTCAAATGTACAGAAATTAAACACAAGCGTGTTGATATAAAAATCTGTCCCTCGTTCAGTACAACATACATCTTATAGACTTTTATCATTGCCAAATTTACAACATAATCTTCTAAATGCATGATAGAACATTATAGTGTCTCTTTAACGGTCTACCCAACTCTCCTTGGCTGCTGTCAGCTCAGTCCATCACTTTTTTATTAAAAGATTCATTTTACAATATCTAATTCAAAACATTATTTATTACAGATGAAAGTGCTTAAAATGATGGGAGAAAAATATTATAATGACAACTATCCAGCAATGGAAATACATCAAACAACAATATGTAATACACATGGAAATGTTCCTTATTCCAAAACAGATTATTTGCTTTTAGTGGATTAGTCACTAATGAATTAACCCTAGCTTTGATTAGGAGTGGTGATTTCAGCATTCATAGTACGTTTTAGTGGTTATATCTCATCAGTAACTCCCTAATTTGGTATGACCAGGGAGATGGCGAGTGGTAAAAAAGGTTTTCTTTTGTACGTGTGCCATGACTTACTCATACAACTTCCAGTATTTATATAGGATTGGCAAATACCGTACTTACAGAACTTTGAAATGTTATTACACAATTTCTTCTAAATGAAACTTCAAGTGTTTAAAAAAAAAAAATCAGAAGAAGAGATACTATATCACTTATAAAAGTCACTGAAGTTGTTAAAACTTCTGCATCATCTTGTAGAGTGGTTAAAATGAAACATATGGAAAAAAACAACTTTAAAAGTTCTGCTCGTCTTTTGTATAGTTAGAGCAGAATTCCATGTTCTTTTAAGTTTGCTTTTGTATATGTGTCATAAGTTACTCATACAATTTCCAGTACTTATTTGTGATTGTTACACCATGACTTCCCTTTTAGACAAACTTTAAACCAAGACATACTATATCTCATTAACCTTTCAACTTCTTCAAGTAAAATAATACATTAGACAGCACACAATAGCACTACTAATGCTCTTTTCCAAGTGTGACAAATGTTCGATGCCATTATTTCCTATTGCTGTATAGGGAAGGACCACTTCATCGCAAATCCTTTTAATTATCAGCTAAAGACAGAACGCAGCTGCCTACAATGCTGTCATGAAAGTACCAGCTATGGTAATCAAAAGCGATTAAACAATGACAGCTCAATCTCGGAAATGTGCATGGATTAAGATAGCAAAGAAAAATGAACAATTAACCTTAACTTAGACTTTTTTTTCTGTGAGTACATTTGATTAAAAAGTACAATGAGAGTTGAAAAGCTTTTCCCAACGAAAAATAAAAGTATCGTTTGTAATGGCAAAAATGAAAAAGTGTTAGTCCTTATGAAGATATTTTACACCAATAAAAAACTAAGATAGCGGGAATATTCTGAGTTTGGCCTTATGCACTGTAACCAACCAAAAAACAAACACATAAATAAATAAACAAACCAAACTTGTTTAAACAGATCTTAAAAGAGATATATAAGAAAATACCCTTATGGGTCGCTATCCTGTCATGGTGAAGGGGTTTGTGTGCCTCAATGAAGCTGTGAGCTATATCATGTAGGGTCACCCATGATGGACAGATCATAGCAGAGAGGTCAGACAAATTGTGGTCCACTGGAAAAGGACTGGCAACCTACTCCAGTATCTTCACCATGAAAACCTTATGGATTAGCACAAACAGGCACAGTATATTTGCCTGGCATGCTGAGGTCCATAGGGTCACGGAGAGTCGGACACGTCTAAACGAATAAGGAACAACACATACGAAAATGGGAATATATGATACCAAAAGTGTCAAATTGTAAAAGTTGTGACAACAATTCTGTATCACATGCTTAAAGGGTAAAAATAAATTCAACATAAATATAAAGTACTGTAGTAAATACTTAGAATGGATCTATATTTTATTACTTAAATTAAAGTGTGTAATAAAGCAAAAAACAGGACGAAGTAGCTTACAGAATGAGAGCCCGACTCCCCCAACACCAAGGCAAATGGGGAAAAAAATATGGCCATGATCTGGGGTGCTTACTACAGTCAAGAAGGATTGGCTTGATTTTTTGTATATAGGGTGTCTTGGGTGACTTTTCCTGAATTAATCTTTTAATTTCAGACAGGATATTAATTTTCATATTTATTACAATAAATATGTTCTCATCATTGTTTAATAAAAGTTGGTTAAACTTGGAATTTAACTAACAAAAGAAAAAAAACATTTTAAGCCTTATTTATATGTACCAGATTTTCATAGTACATTATAATGTCAAATATTAAAAACAGACTGTTTACCAACGTTTTATTCCATTCAGTTAAAAGAAATATTGTTGCAGCCAAGGGGCTGTTGTGGAAACAAACCACAATCGTATTAAATCCATTTACTAAGGAAATACAAGAAGGAAGCGTTCGTCATAGGGCAGAGCCTTCTCAATACCTGCTAGTCACTGGAGGGGTACAACATGTGTACTACAAACCAGAGGGAAATAAGGAAGAGACTCTAATTACGCCTTCAATAGATTACACGTGTTTATCTCCAGCTATTCATCCTTTGGAATTCAAAAACTTCTGAAGAGGAAGTGCCCCATAGGAGCAAAGTAAACATGGCATGGGTTAAAACGCAGATAATGATTGTAATCGTTTAGATCATAAAACTGTTAAACGCTACATTAGCAACAGTTGTTAAAGGTAGAGACCCAATTTGACCAGAGGGAATCACAAAAGATGTAGAAGAGGCGAGGGACGTATGACGTTCAAGAAGTACATAGTAACGTTTTGGTTTTAAACAAGGGTTTCTCCAAGCATATTGTCATTTTTACATTTAATTACAGTAAAATATACTCATTTTTTTTCTCATTATTTTATCAGAAGGAGACAGAAAGAAATTACAATATACATATAAGAGCATTATACATGGATACATACAGCAGAAAGAGTCAGAGTCAACAAGCTAGCATATGATGTACATAACATAGCTTATAGCAAGTCTTGAGAAAAGTGTAAAAGACTCCTTTAGATGTAAGCTTGTATCTCAGACATTTGAGGGGGATAAAAACTGCTTACTGTATATATTTTTTTAGTTATTAAAATCTGCAATACTGCTAAATAGTTTACCTATTTTAAATGTTTATCTGTAAAAGGCACACATACACTAGGACAGTGTATTTAATAATAAACTATATTGGACTTTTTATTAAATTACAATTCAGCCAATTGAATAGGGCTCTATATAAGCACATAGCATATGTTTTTTACATACGTTTTTAGTTAGTGAACTTCTATCCAAAAGCAAGGTCTTCACTAACTAAAAACTTTCGTAAAAAAATATGCTCTGTACTTATATAGAGCCTTATTCAATTGTCCAAATCGCTAATTAATAAGGATGTGTATGTCTTGGTGTTAAGGTTTACTATTACAAAGAAAAAAATATAAATATACAAAGAATTAAAAAAAGTGGTTTTGTACAGAATAATTACAATAATGAGTTATATATCTTGAACACAATTGTTGAAAGTTCATGTTCATGTAAATACTTACATAGAAAAAACATGCTAAATACAGTATATTAAGTAAATATCTCTATGCTTTTCAAAAAGGAACAATCTCTAGTTCCCGAAAACACGGATAATGGTGTAAACCAATGAGTTAATACCCTAAAACTATGCAAGTTCACACAATTCCTAATAGTTATCTACAAATTGCATTAGGAGCCAGTGTTTAGTTTACTGGAACCTGAATTCCTTTACTTTAAAGTCCAAAGCACACCAGTCTTATCTTCATACCCAAACCGTGGCTGCTGAAAGCCAGAGTGCTGTACAAATACAATCTCGATTATAACAAAGAGCTTAATGGGATACTGACATCAGAATGGAACTGAGGGATGTAATTAATGTTGGTGTAGTTTACGTTAGACAAGTCCTGCTTCTATCACACTGATAGAGAGGTGATGATGGGAGAACCTGTCTACATGAAGTGAACCAGTAATAGTCACTCTCATAGCAAGGGCCACACGTTTGACCTCAACTCCTCAAAAATGTGTTACGTGTAATTCACTTCTACTCGCAGAAAATGACTTGAAATGGAAGAGGAGGGAGCATTAAAAGGGAGATAGATGGGGAGAATAAAAATGGAAGCAAAAAGGAATATATTCTCCTTAACCCTGATAGTCCTCTTTTTTGCAGTGACTTTTCATCCATTTGCATGGGCTTATAGACAGAAACCCCTTCTGGATTGCTTTCTTGCCACGGTGAATGGGCTTGTGTACCTCAATGAAGCTGTGAGCTATACCATGTAGGGCCACGCAAATGTGCAGGTCATAGCATAGTGGTCAGACAATTTGAGGACCACTAGAGAAGGAACTGGCAATCCACTCCAGTATCTTTGTCATGAAAACCTTACGGATTAGCACACCTAGACACAAAATATGTGTGTTGTAGTGTGGTCCATAAAAGCCATGACTAAATGACTGAACAACAAATAGAGAGAAAGCATCCTAGGATATGGCCTGTTATTGGCTGAAAAGCCAACATGGCATTTGCAATGTAAAGAACTGGCAAGTGAAGGAGGTAACTTTTTAGAAGTCTGCTGATTACTTGCAGAGTAAGTATTTGTATTTATTAGGTACATATTAAGTAAAGAAAGCAAATACAAGAAAATGGAAAATAATTACATAAGATTAAACAAGAATCAAAAATAATGAATGTTACTTTCAGACTATGCACAATCAGAAGATGAACTATATAAAATTTACAGTGCAGAAGAAAATAAATACATTGTATTTTCAGTCTAACATGACAGATAATTATGGGAAATGTGTATTCATTAATTCAACAATTAAAAAACATCATCAATATAGTTCACAACAGCATAACTGAAAAAATGAATAATTGACCGGAATTTTTTTTTTGTCATTTAATATTAGACAGAGGACTGAAAAAAAAACACTGCAATGTGCTTCTAAAAGTCCTTAATAAATACAAAAAACATTCTATTTTCCTCCAAGAACAGAGTGCATAATATTTGTCTAACCATGTGTTAATGAATCACAGCGATAAAACAAATACTGCCAAGGTGGTATCTTCTTTACAAATTCCACCAGTCAAATTTAACAAATGCCTCCCCACACTTTTCATTAATCTTCTATAGCAACGGGTGGCAGTGCAGAACATTGGTAACAATGAGGTTTGTTCAACTTGAACAAACTCAGGAATTTTAATACTTAAGGTACAATGGCACCAGAAGGCTACCCTAAATCTACTTTCTCTGGTAAACTCTAAGAGAAACAAAAGGCTTTCAAAATATAGCAA
Organism: Discoglossus pictus; assembly: GCA_027410445.1. Classification (NCBI taxonomy): domain Eukaryota; kingdom Metazoa; phylum Chordata; class Amphibia; order Anura; family Alytidae; genus Discoglossus; species Discoglossus pictus. Next base: position 294,250,831 of record CM050167.1, on the reverse strand, counting down.
TATATTAATATATTTATATGTATATATATATATATATATATATATATATATATATATATATATATATATATATATATATATATATTGTTAGCATGTCAAAGCGACATGGAATGGCTCTTTTAGCCAAAGTGCTGTGCTTACAAGACGGTAACAATATTCTTACAAATATTTTTTCATGAAAATATTAATATTTTTCTGACATTTAAGAACATGCTGTTTTCAATGTGTTATATAGAATCTGTACATTATAACAATTTATTTACCATCATTGAGAGTTCTCCTAACATTATATAGACATTTTAAAATTACACATTTGTGCTCACCTGTATAACTATGCATGTAGATATATGCTGAAAGTTAAAACAGTATATGCATTTGCAGTTAAGTACATGCTGTGCTTAGACACAAAATAATGACCTTTCCTTCTTAACTGCTGCCCTCCACACATTGGGATGTGTGAAAGATAATCTCAGAGAGTTGAAGATGACTTCATGTCATTGTGTGCAGTCACCTTGCTAATATATCTCCCTGTGAAGCCAAGTCATGCAAGGACATGATGCACCAGAACAATGCCATACTTCATTATTTGCCAAGTTGCCAAATGGCTACGTGTGAGCCATTCACTGAGAACAATAGAGCACAAATCGAAATTGCAGTTTCCCCTGAGAATATCCAGTATTGATTGGGTTTGTATAAATAAAATAACATTAGCAGTTACTTAGCATGTGAGCATGACATGATGGGTGTGCATTGTTTTTACACTGTCTCTCTCTCTCTCTTTCGCACACAGACACTCAGTGAGTACCATATTCTCAACCATCTTAATTTCAGATAAAAAAAAACAACTACTGATATTCTAGAGAGCAGACTGGACAGTAATAAAACAAGGAAAGCAAAAGTGAAGATAAGTTAGATTATCAATTAAAATGGGATCCAATCACACTTATACTCAATGGTCCATTGGAACGCACATCACCAGATAGGCGTAAGCGCCTAGTACAAATTCTAATGGCGGCTAAAACATTGATATCAGCATATTGGCTGCCCGTATGCCTGAACAAAAAAAAATACAGTAGTACTTCCAATGGAAAAAGATATCTCATGTATTTATTAGCCAAGAAAATCAGTTCTGAAACATTTGCAAGCAATGGACCACACATAATAACACAGTTGAGGCTTCCTATTGGTAAATATGGCAACACTGTCTATGGGTAAATATACGCACATTTTTTCTGGCAATAATTGGTTAAATGCACCAATTATATGTAATTTGATTATCATGGTTGAGTGTTTACTATTCTATTATGTCAAATTCAATAAATGCATCCAATTTACTAACAGTTTCATATGCTGTGACACCACCATTATAATATATATAGTAGGATCATCTTGTTATACAGTATAACATACCATATGATGCCAAAGTATATACTTTAAGCAGACGACAAGACTTTTGTGTACTGTACAACGAGATAATATGGCCTAGACATCTCAAATTGAGCGAGATGGGAAAGAGCTGATGTAGCATCAAAACTATATCCTTATAATGGGGATAAAGTACCTCAGATTGTCCACCAACAATGAGACAATGATTATTGTTGAGTGACATTTGATTTTATTACTTAAGTGTATCTTTGGTTTTGTTGTAGTTTTGCTGTTAGAAAAAATATTAAGTGTATTACAACTAATATAGCAACATTTCCAGTTACTCATAATGCCACTGGTATAAATGCAGAGACGTTACCTTTAGAATCCATTGAGGGTCTTGTATATGAACATTACCTTCTCACATTTACATGTGTAGCAAGCATGGGAAGACATTAAATGGGACAAACTTAAGTTAATTTTTTTAATTATATACTCCGATCTCATTATTTGTCCTACTAACTACAGGGGCAATATGTCTATAAAAAAATACCTTTCATACATTGGCCCTTTTAAGTAGTGTTTTGATTTACCATGTGGATGACCAAGTAGAAAGAGACGAGTCAGCAGATCAGAAAGAACAATGTAATGCATACATAGAGTGAAAAACAAAAAGGGGATGCCTCAGAGAGTAATATAGAAATGGGGAGGTTATCCAGGAGTACTCCAGTCCTACAGCTATTAGAACACATGGCCAATATTTCTGTTTTTCAGCCTTTGAATATATCCAACTAATCACAATCAGCCTGTGTAATATAGATGAATCGCAATGGTGGTCTCAACACCAAACTAAAACAAAGAGGATTTTTCCAATTATTTTAATTATATTTTTTCTATAACTCCAGATATAATAAACACATTTGTAACAACACATACTTGTAGCAGTAATAACAACACCAATAATAATAAATCTTCAGAAAAACGGCAGATGAATCTGAACATTTTAATTTGCTGTTTACACATGAAAATCCCTCATATTCATAGCGAGAGAAAAACGCTCCCAACACACCTAACGTGTTTGTCCAACATAGGCTCAATCAGAGGGATTTTCATTTTTAACCAGCAATTTTATTTTTTTAGAAGATCCAATAAAGTTTATATTAAGCTCTCTGGGGAACTTAGGAAAATGAATTATGGAAAGCACAATCCCTCTAAAAAAGCTAAGTATGCTGAACCTGCTAGGACCTAAGCTAAGTAATATGGGGCTTAAATAAACTTGAATGTCACCATTTTTACTTTATGAAGCCTAAACTATATATATCCTGACTTACTGTTACTATTAATGTTATATTAAACTAGCGACTTGCCCGTCAAAAATGACGGGGCAATAAAATTTGAAGCTATAGCAATGCTGTTTGCCACACAATGTAAAGCTTTTTCTACTCTGAGGACCTTCGGCGCTCATTGCGAGCCTCTCCTCCCGTGTACTTTTGCTCCTCTGAGCACCTTTGGCGCTCATCACAAAGACAGATATATATATATATATTTTGTTAACTAATAATTCATTATTTACATAATAAATGTATATACGTTAATTATTTGTAATTAATATATCCTGCTTTTACTAAGTGTTTGGTGGCTAAGTCCCGCGTGCTTCATTGACTTCACTGCTCGCCTTGCTTTGTGAGGCTCGCAGGCAATGAGCGCCTTTAGTGCTCATCTCCTTTGTGCTTCGAGTTTTAGTGCCTTATCGGCTCGCCTCGCTATGTGAGACTCACAGGCGAAGTGCTCCGAGTTAACGGCTCGCAAACGATGAGCGTGACGACATCTCGTAGTTTGACAACTATTATATGTGATTAACAGGAAGAAAGACTTCCCTTGATAAAGCAAATAGTTTAAACACAGTGCTGTTGCTTAAAGCAGGTTCGATTGCAATAGCAATATATTATATTTACTTTTAACCTAAATTAATATTAGAACCTTTCTTTTGATTAAATATATGCTATATAAAGGCCAACACAGATTCCAGCTTGGTTATCTTTATTGCCAGATTCAAATGCATTAGATTGTGCGTCTATATTCATGGTACCAACAACGCCCCCCCATATGTTTAATATATATATATATATATATATATATATATACATACATGAACACCTAACCTCACACAATAGTTTCTGTGTAAACAATAGGGGTTATAGCAACAATAAGGAAAGGTGGCGCAATACAATCTTATACATGTGTTATTAGTTGGTTACATATGTTACAAATGATTTATTTTTTCTATAACAGCAATGGTCTTTAAGGACCCTACAGTTGTGATATACAATTTGGTGTTTCTATGTCATTTGTTGTTTACAAGTCTGCCATTGTGTGTATGTTTCGGTACTAAATCTGAATCTCAGCGTACCATTCCCTGCACAAAACCAATCTCTTTAATATCTCTACAAGCATAAAGCACTTGCTAAAACTCTGCATCTGTCCACTACCAGCGCTTAATACCAGTGCTTAGCCCCAGGTATTAATTTATCTGAACTACCTCCTTCCTTTACGCGAATACTGAATTGCTGGGCTGGAAAGGTTGAAAATATAACCAGAGCATGAATTTCATATATAAATCAACAAAAAAAAAAAAAAACAGACTCCATGAAAAGAAACTGCATCAGGTGGTTGCTGAACTCTTATTTCATTTTCTAAATGAGACATTTTCAGCAGGTTCTCCCTACAGGATTGCACCAAAGAAAATAACCTAGCCTATACCAGATTATACATTTCCAAAATATAGATTTACTAGCAAATTGCCCGTCAAAAAATGACCGCAATGAAATTGTAAGTGAGCTAATGGTGTTTGGTGTATATAATGTGGCTGATGTAGCGTCGTTCAATTTCTATGTCGTGCGACTTTTTCGGAATATACGTAGCTGTTTGGTGGGCTTTTTCGGGATATCCGTAGGTGTTTGGTGTTGTTTTGCATGTTTATGGTAGTGTTTTGCGTGTTTAGGGACCTTTAGCCTCGTTTTCGTTTTGTTCAGCGGCCATTTTTTCTCTCGCTTAGGTAATTTTCGGGTCTCTAAACTCCAAAATCTGTGCTTAAATGGAGGTGTAACTTCACTTGCAGAGGTCCTCGGTGCCCCCCCCTTGCTGTGAGTAACCTTTTTTTGTGTTTGTTGTTTGTATTTATTGTGTTTCTAATGTTTTTGGGGTTGCACGGGTTGGGTCCTTTTTTTCTAATCTTGTAGGTGTTTTTCGGCAAATACCTAGGTGTTTGGTGGTGTTTTACGTCTTTAGACTGCTGTAGTCTCATTTTCGTTTTTTTCAGCATTTTTTTTTCTTGCTTAGAGAATTTTTTAGTGTCTAAATCCTTTTTATTTGACTTAAATTGAGGTGTAACTTTAGTTTTCGAGGTTCTGGATGCTCCCTCTTCCTGTAAGTAAGCTTTTTATGTACCGTATTTGTTGTGTGTATTTGTTGTATTTTTCATGTTTTCATGTTTGCGTGTTGCGGAGGTCGTAATGGGTCGTAACGTGTCTCGTATTTTTTTGGGGTTCCGTCGTAAATTTTGCGAGGGTCATAGTTGCTGGCAAGGAGCGCCTTTGGCGAGCCCCCAAGCGTGAGCAACGGCTCATATGCTCACAACTATATATGTGATACTTGACAGTTTATAACTTTTAGATTAAAATAAAGTCGCACATTGCAATTATTTTCTAGGACCCATAATCAAACTATCAATTGGAAACTCTACAACAGCCACTCGGAGACATTACTGGGGTTACATTGGTCCCAGGATCTCATCCTGATGAGTGCGGTTATACATTGTACCATCCAGATATTACCCTGTTAGTGCACTCTAATAAAATTAACCACATGATGCAAATTTCCAGCTAAGTGTTATCATAATTACACAAACAAATTCCAGATGTGGAACAGATTAAATCAGCAATTTGCTCCGGTTTGTGTTTTAATCAATACTTCTATGTTGTTTATTTAACTTTTAATAGCCACTAACACTACTGTATATGCAATACTACTAGTCTAAAAAGGACTCCTTAGGCAATTTGTTTTTGTTTGACATAAATATTTTAACTAGGTTACTTAATTTTATCATCCTCCATTTAACTTATATTTAACTTACTTATAAGAGGCCCCCATAAAAGAACACCCTGACAAAAGTTATAAATCTATGTAGAAGTTATTGAAGCTATGTAGTTGGAGTTGTATTGCTCCAAGGGCATTGTCTTGTAGAGGATACTGTTGAGTTGAAAAGAACACAGAAGACATTGAGCAACCCGGCACTGACTCAAATTCACAGCTGTAATGTTATCAAGTGGAAAATAAGCCAGGGCTCAATATTGATTGTTCTTTTATCAAAAATAAAATATATTTCTTACAAACTGAAAAAAAATTAAATAAAATATTGATTGTTCTTTTATCAAGAAGCCAGGCTTTATGTTGTTACATACATGGACAGTCAGACCATATGCAGTAATCTTCAGTTATCCTTCTTGTAGGAATCCCAAGTAATTCATGTGGGAGTGGAAACGGTTGTGGGATATTTTTTTTTCCATTTTGTGATGGTTCTTTTTTCACTCTTCCTCTTGTCCCTCTTAAAGTTTTAAACATTCTGTGTAATTTCCATTAAATTTGGTACAAAACCACTTTGCCGGGGCTGTGGTGTCAGAAAAATAAAACATCTTTCTTACAAACTGAAAATATATATATATATATTGAATAACCTCCTTATTCAGGTTCTGTGCTCCTTGCTCTATGTATGACTTGCTGAAACCAAATGATTAGTAAAATCCTTATTGGAAGATATAGTATAGTAGAATAGAGAGGGGTTGTAAAAAAAGGTCATCTATAGAAGTATGAATAAAACACTTACCTAGCTCAGCATTTTTATTTTGCTTGAGTAATTTAGTAATTTTCTCCATAGAAGACACCATGACCTTCCTTTCAGTCTAATTGCAAGGTGATCAGATTAAGTTAGTCACACAAGCTAAATACACGGACACAATCATTCTCATATGCAGGTATTGGATCTATTAAGAAGAATTAATGGAATGAGAAGTCAAAAAGATTAGAAAGTGCTGAGCAAGGTGTTTTATGCATAATAAATTGTTCATCTTTATGGAATCTACTACAGCTCACGTCTTCCCTATATAATTTGGCCCCTTTAAGAAGTTGTAAATACCAACATTTCGTGCAACGACTTAAGACAGCTCTTCTCAGTGCCAGAGGGCATAGCCAGAGTGAGTGTGAGACAGAATAACAGGACAGCTCGGTCAGAATTAATTGAAGGAGGCAGCTCTGTGCTTAACTTTTCCTAATGTAGAAACAGCAAGGCGCAAGACAATCTCTGAACCAGGCCATGATTGTAATAACAGGTCACCATTCTCACATACACATCTGACAGACAAAATAATCCCTCGCTGATAGAGAAACCCACAGTAAACTGGAAACCGCTGTCTGAAAACAATGCGTGAACCCTCCTCCATATCTCTAAAATCAGTTATTTTTTGTAAATAAGACACTTTATGTGTTTTACTACACAAAACATTCTTTGTTTAAGATTTATGTTGGTGCTATAGAATAAATCTATAAATGTATACAGGCAGTCCCCGGGTTACGTTCCTGAGAAAATCTTTATTATTATTATTATTATTATTATTATTAAGCACATGGCAAAGACAAAATGAACAACTTAAAATCAAATGTACATAGAGCTTGTTCCCATTGCACAGACACAAGATTGAAAACTTACAAACTTACAATCTAAGGGTTTAGGTGTGATACAAGAGGGTGACTGATGCAAGATAGCAATGTGAAAGCAATTTGTTTAGTCAAGTGGAGGTGTCTGTGTGTTGTACTGTAGATTGTGGGTGTAAGTGTTAAGCCGTGGAGTGTGCAGTTGTGCATATTAAGGCTGAAGGTGATGGGATTTTTTAAAAAGGTTTGTTTTTAGGGATTTTTTTAAAGGTTTTGAGGCAGGAAGATAGTCTAATGGAGCGAGGCAAGGAGTTCCAGATAGTAGGGGCAGCACACCTTTAGGTCAGATTTCTATGAAACTCGGATCCCTGAAAAATAATAATAATAATAATAATACTATAATGGCTCATATGGGGCAATAACACAGTATTATACTGTAATACCCTGTACTGAAATAATACGTTTCTGAAACTATTTATATTAATTCAAACGAACAGAACATAAAGTATAAACTCATACAAAAAACCTTGGGAGCCCGTTCTTCATTACGGGTCATCTGTAACCTGAAGACCTCCTGCATATTTTAATCCATTCATCTTGTCCCAATCACAATATTCAATATGCTTCTGAAATTATGCATTAAAAAAAAAAATTCTGACAGCAGATCAATAATAGTCTTATCTACTCTGTAAATTTTATGTAAATAAACAGCTTATCTTAATAAATCCTCGTGACAGCCTTATGGATATTCCAGGCCTGCTTGAGTCCCATTACTGCATTTGTTCCTACAACTTCTGCTAGAAGCTTGCTCCATTTAAATTCCACTTTTTTTTTGTAAAACTAATACTTTTTTTAAGTTTTCCCTAATATAATGTGTGTACATTACCAGAGCAATTACACAGCCGCGTAGTTATATTCATTACAATATGAAACACTCAGTACTTTTGGATATCAATCTACCCTGACAAAGATAAGTTAGATCTGTATTATATTGAATGCATGATCATAATTACATTTATTCAGATACTATACAACATTTCTGACACTTTTTAGATGTTTATATGTACACAAACATGTATTCTTTATCTTGTTATACTTTGTACGGTGGGTAGACTTATTTACACTCTCTTGCCCACCAGAGGCTTAAATAACTTGCTGTTAGTACCTTTTTTTGTCAGATTCACAGCATTATTTAGCAACCAGTCCCACCACACTGCTGAGATCCAAAATATCAAAGCAGTGCTGTCTGTGGTTAGGTTAACTACATTACCCATTGTTAAAAGTGGTGTTAGACATATGATTACCCCATATTTTCCACTCAATTAGCAGACATATAGTATTAATTATCATCATTATAGGACAGGATGTCTTTATATGATATTAAAATACAGTTTATAAACTTTCATATGACATTGCCTAATAAAACTTTTTGTCAAAAAAAAAAAAAAATGGTGTAAGAATAATGGATATATGCTATAAAAGGGACCCTATTAAATAATTTGGTTTTAAGAACGAGTGCACATTGTGGGCTCATATCCAAGTTCCCATCTTAACTTCTTAGACCACAACACTGTATATCATGAGATTTTGAGCTGGGAAGCAGGTTTTCTGATCTGTTGTACATATGCAAATGTGCAAACAAATGTATGATTTTGCTTCCTCATTTAATAGAACAAAAAAAAAAATCTATTTTCTTTAAAATATGATAATTAAACAAATTCCATTGTGAATAACCACAAATCCGTTATGAAAATGAATGGTGAGAAAAGTGTTACATTAAATGAAACCTCTAATGAACGAAATGTTTACTAATCAGCGGATATCAGTTGTCCTTTTCCTCTCATCAGAGGTATGCAGTAATGAGCTTCCAATGAATGCCCCGCTTCTACCACACACTTTCAATTAGTTGTCATTCAACAACTGCTCATTGTTCCTGCTCAATTTTTTTCTGCCAAGCTGAAAGGCTGTCAACAAAAAGAGAAATCCAATTACAAACCAAACAGCAAGTTGACTCTGTAAGATCCCTCAACTCATCACTACTAATACAAACTGTCTATAGTTTGTCTCCTGTGTCGTGTTATATCTCAAGGGTATGAAAGTACCCTGCACTATGAGCATGAAAAAGTATACTGTAAGAGCAGCTCGAAATGGCGCACAATTCTTAAAACTATTTTTGCAAAGCAAATGATAATAATGTATTTTTTTGGCAGATCAAAATAGAGAAAATAGCACACAAAAAGAAACACAGGTGGTCCCCGGATTACAGATGACCCAACTTACAGACGTTCCATACTTAAGAACAGGCTCCCAATGCTTGTTTGTTTGAAATAAAAGAAAGCGCTCAATAGTTTCTGTAACTTATTACTACAGAACAGGGGTAATATTATTATTATTTATTATTATTACAGTATTTCACTACTATTTTTACCACCTATGAGCTATTATAGTATTGTTATTTTTATTATTCATCAGGGATCCGAGTTACATACAAATCCGGGTCAAAGACATTCTCAGGAACGTATCTCGTCCGTAACCCGGGGACCACCTGTATACAGTTTTACTCAATGATATTTGTTAATAATATTGTTTTTCTTACTATATTGGAGGTACGGTTTTTAACCACTGTGTCACACACAACACTGTATTATTGTTAGTGAAAAGTTTGCCAAGTATTATATGATTTCAAATCTTCACTGAAGTAAATTACATTTTTATACAACAGCATTCAACAATATAAAAAAGTTTCTAAGGTCCTGGTATGGATTTTGAGCTGGAGTCAAAATGCGATTAATAATCAAGGGAAGTTTAAAATGTATAATCTGATTGGAAATCAATACCCATCACAATGCATTCATACTGCACGGCCAACACAATTCAACACAATGATGGTTGGTATACTTTTGAGTCACAATACATATTTAAAGACTTTATAAAACGTTTTTCAATTTCAAACCATTCTTTTTTGTCGATCATCATTAGATAATTTTGAAGTTTTAAAAATGGTCAACACTATATTTTTATAATATATTTTACCATGGTATAGTAGTGGACATGTTAAGTAATACATGCACTTCAGTCTTGAGTTTCGCAAGACATGCAGCAAAAAGAAGTTGATAAAGACCATGTTTGTGCTACTGACTAATCATCTGCTGTTTTTGCTCCATTTTACATACATTCATAATTGAGAACAGGGTAAAGAGTGAATTTCCACATAGCAGGATGTTGTCATTGTCCTCCTCCTTTCATTTAAGAGGAGAGGTGAAAAGGTTGAGACCAGGGCAGACTAATTTCTTTTAAACATGTTTTTCAGAATTCTACCTATGAAATCTGAACTTGTGTAAAGCGTCACTAGCTGTGCTAGCTCTGTTGCTTGCAGTAGTTGGCAGGGTTTCTATGAGATGCTCACAGTTGCTACAGGCTAGTTAATACAAACTACACCTGCAGCCCTATTAAATTCGAGCTACGTGTAAATCCGTAGACCGTAACGTAGCCTGCAAGACTTACGGCTATTAGACCAGCCCACAGACAACTTGCGGGTTAAGCCTTAGAACGGCTGATAAAAGCCTATGAGACGTGGAACGTGGAACTTCGCCACCGCAAATCCTTTGTTCTCTCAAGCCCGTAACCGCTACAATTCCAATCATGCTATTAAATTGCTACAATTTCATTAGCGTTCAACCCCGTAACACGCAAATGGAGCCCAAATCCCAATGAGTGATAGAGAGAACTCGCAAGGGGGGTAAAGTCCAAACCGTAGCACTGTAAATGGATATAAAAACACACTACTGTACTATTATTAAAATGGAAACTGATGTTAGGTCTTAGAATGAATAGCACAACATTCTCAAGCCCGCAAATCGGCCCCGAAAAAAACTTTATTTCATGTTATATCGACCCCTGCAATCAATGTGTTCATACATATAATGGAACTCGCATGTGACAGAATATAATATTTACGTCTTTATTAATACTGCATTATTCTGGAATGTGGGTCCGATCAATGACGTAATGATGATGATCTATTTTTCCATTGGCTCCATCTAAACCCGTAACTATGTGTTTGGCTAATTGATCCTGCAAATCCAAGGTTTGACAATTGAGTTACGGGTTCTCGTCTCAATCTCGTAACTCGCAGACCCTTCAAATGTAATAGCACCGTAACCCGAACAGATTTCAAGCCCACAGCAGTTGCTAGTCTCACATTGCTGAAACAGGGCTCAAATTTAATATGGCTGTTAGTGTGGTACACTTGCATGGGCTTTACTTTCAAAATGTACAATGTTACAGAATAAAATTGAAATAAGCAAGAAACTTATTTCAATAAACAAGTGGATGCTCATAATATGTATTTCAATAATATTTGTTTAGAAAAAACTGTAGAAAATTAAAAAAAAAAGTATTTTTACTCCAACTTGGCTTTAAACTGAAGTCATTAAAGATGTTTACACCCGTCTATCCAAAAAGCTGGCTATTTATGGTAACTTCTAATCAATGGCATAGCATATGCTCAAAAAGTTACTACATTGTTTCTTGGTTTGTTAGTTAAAGGCATATTTAAGTTTTGTGGTTTATAAGTGCATCTTATAAGGGAGAAAACATTTGTGTGCATAAAAAAAACAATAAATAAACATTATTAAGCTTACCCTAAAGTTTGCTAAATCTCTTGAGTTTGCGAGCAGTTGATTTAGAGAGTTAACACCCCTGGGAATCCCTGCTTAAATGTGTATAAAATTCATAATTTGTTTTGGCCAATCACATGCAGCTATAACATTGTTTTAAACTGTGTTGGCAGTTTGGTCAGCTGTGATGGCAGTCATGGGATATGTAATCTTGTTTTTCCCCTACACAAGGAAGCAGGAAGAGCTCAGACATTTCTGTGTAGATCTCTGCATTGTGCTGCTGTTGGCTTGAAGGTTAGTATAGGGTTAAAATATCTACTGTAATGCAGTGTTTCTGTTGGTAGGTACCAGGTACCTATGTAAGCAGCTCTGGGGGTGTGGAAAACAAATTTTATTTTTAAATACAATAAATCTGTATGTGTATAGAATGAGTCTGTACTGTGTGTGATATAAGCAGCATGTGTTAGATTAGAAAAAGGTAAAAACAGGGTAATTTAGATATACCTTTAAGCAAAAACAAAAATTAGATTTTAAAATTAGACTCATGAATGAAGAACTTATGTATCAGATAATGGCAATGGTTTAGTGATACGCAAGTGGCCTCTGCTTTCTCTGTGACCTTTGACATGTCACTTTGGCTCCTGGTGCTCAAGGGAATAAAGAAATTAGATAAGTTCTTTGGAATACCAGCTCCAAAAATCTTTGTAGAAAATAAAAACAGATGTCAGCCACTAATATTACGGCTATTTGCTAGATGTAAGACTACAACCATCTGCAACACACTGTGAATAATGAACATACACACAAGTGGTCACATTAAAAACAACAGGCATTAATCATATCATCAAGTGTATTACAATATTATCAGACTGCTGAAATGCTGATAAGGAAAGGTATAAACATGATGCGGAATGGAAAAATGCTGTGATATACTACTGGGAGTAACATCATGCAGCTGAAATCAGGACAACAAGAATACTCTAAATTACTTTTACAGATGTATAGTAAAAAAGAAAAGAAAAAAAAAAGAAAAAAAATAATAACATAACTGCATCTATAGCCAGGAGTGTTAATATCTCTGTGGTTCAGTCAAGACAAAGTTGTGTGGCCAAAAACACACCACTCTGCCCAATTGTATACAGTTGAAGGCATATCTAAGATTCCTGGATTAAGAATGCATCTGATAGAGGAGAATCAGTCATATATGAAAATATTTGCATGAAAAAAATTGCTAAATCTCTTGAGTTTGCAAGCAGTTGATTTTGTGAGTCTACACCCTTGGAAATCCCTGCTAAAATTAGCATAACATTCCTAATTCATATTGGCCAATCACAGGCAGCTAATACATTGGTGCACAGACTGGCCTTACAGATTGATACAACGAATCATGGGATGTGTAGTATTGTTTTTACCAGGGAACAGAAAGTAAGGAGGAGCCCACACATTGCTGTGTGGATCTCTGCATTGAGCTGCTGTTGGCTTGAAGGTTAGGAAAGTGTTAAAATCCATACCCAAATGCAGTGTTTCTATTGGGAGGTACACTGTGCCTATGTAAGCAGCTCTGGGGGTGTGGAAAACAAGTTTTATTTTTAAATAAAATAAATCTGTATGTGTATAGAATGACTCAATGTAATGTGTGTATCTGATATAAGCAGCTTGTGTTATATTAGATACACTTAAAAATACCTTTAAATACAGCTTTTACTTATTTCTTTTATACCAAATTATTATTTATGCGAGAATCCATTCTGTTGTCAACCGATTCATATCTTTTCACTTGAAAACTAATGAATATTGCATTACTGCCACTGACAGATGTAGATCTCACATTCCAAGTGTGCTGACATAAAACCTCCTGTGTAATCAATGTCTCCTGCTACCTCATGAAAATAATCAGAAGAAACCAAAATGGTAGATCCTACAGCAACTTGATTACAGACTGTATTAATTTATTTTCCAATCTAAATACATCTTGCATATTTTCAAATGTAGTTCTTGATAATAGCATATCTTAAATATATGACAACAGTGGCCCTTTAAACCAAACTTTCCTGACTGGGGCAAAACTCTAGATCAGGTGCAAGTAAGATTTTCTCTGGAAAGCCCCACATAGGCCAGGGTTTGAGTATTTCCCTGTTGTGCAGAAGGGAGTCAATCCCAATGACTGATGCAGTACTGTTCACAGAAAGGAAAAGACGTATTTATGTGTTATTTTGGCTTACATATGTTTTTCAAACAAGTAAAAATAGATACATTCAAGACTAATCAAAAGAACGTGCCACAAGAGTGACTCATAAGAGGTTCAAAATGACTACCAGACAAAAGCATTTGCAGTAAGTACAAGGCTATTTAAGCACTGAGCATCATAGAAGTGGGTCACAGTTGCAACGTAAGATTATCCAGGGCTTAATGTACAATTAGACGTGTGGATTTGCACCTATCAAAGGACGCCTGACAAACTCTTCAACATATAATCCTGGAATCTTTCCGTGTGATCCCTGTGTGTTGGAAACAGACTACAGAGGGCCTTGCAGCATCTGTTAAACATTTTCACAAAAAACGGAGCGAAAGCGTTACGCCACCAAGCACTTGTCTGTTAATGACGGCCATAAAATAAAACAAAAAATAAAACTGGGAGATAGTGATGCCTGCAGGGGTATGTTGTGCTTAGTGGTGATATTTAAGCATTCTGTTCACTGCAGGCATATAAAGGACACTAATAATAGTAACCCGGTAACTAAATACGGGTTTCACCATGGGTGTATTTCTGCCTAGGCCCATGAAGCCCAGGCCTAGGTCAGCATATTTACAGGGGCCTGATGCAGTGCAGTACATTGAGATATGTTTGTATATGCACGTAAATGTCCACATGCAGTGATATTTCTGTCTGTAGATATACTTGACTTTTTAACATAATATAATATACATAAACACACATAATCCTTTGCAGTGTTCTCTCCATGCCGCTTTGGGCAGGCGCTTCGCCCGCTTTGTCCCGGTTTGAGGGGGTGCAAGGTGGGCAGGCATGTATTATGGGGAGGCATGATGCCTGGCTACACAGCCATGTCACCCACATACTCCTTTGTGCCGTCTGACAGCTGAAGATTCCTATAGAGAACACTTATGATTTGAGATATAGAAAGGAATAAGGAGGATCTGCAAGTAGGGAGTGGGGGTGACAAAATATGAATGGCCTTGTTGTTTAGTCTGTCTCTCTGTGACCATATGGACCACAGCACACCAGGAACATTGATTGTGCCAATCCATAAGGTTTTTGTGGGAAAGAGTTGGTTGCCAGTTCCTTCTCCAGTGGAATGAGATTTGTCAGACCTGTCCAGACCTGTACATGGTATAGAACAAAGCTTTACTGGGGTACACAAGCTCTTCACCACAACAAGGTAGCGATCCAGAAGGGGGTGAATGGCGTAGGGCAGTATAAAACCTAATTATGCCAACATATTTTCCCACATAAAGTACAAAGTATAAGCAATTTAAAGATGCCTTAAAGATAGAGAATGCATATAACAAAAACGAGTATCTCTATAAAACCATAATGTAAACCAGTGATAAGTAATATAATGGGTCCATATGCTCATCGGTGTTGTCCTAAACAAGTCAGTATACCTTTTAGTACATGCACAAACCAGAATGCTATACTTTAAAAACAAATAATTCAAATAAATACTTTCCCATCCTATGGGAAAACAGTTTTGCAAGTCACCATCTGACATATTCCATAAGGCCACTAGTGTACTCTGACCTACCATTTATGTACCCTTCACGAAAGACAATTACATATGTCAAAAAAGAAAAGATTAACAAAAAAAAAGAACCCAGTTGTATTCTCTCTTTGTGATAAAGAAAATTATGCATTATATCATTATTAAATGCAAATAAAGCATTTTAGCTGAACTGTTATCAGGAGTAATTCCGGTTAAAATACAGAGAACATCGTTTCCCCGGCATATTTTTAATTAGGTTTTACAGCCTCATGTTCAGTTCTCTTGATTTAACCAGCGGAGTCTGTTCTTCCTTCAGGCACAGCAGTACTATTTAAGTCTTTTATGGTGACATTTAAATAAACTTACAAAGGAGTGAAGACATTCTATGCTTTATGTGGGTTTTTCTTTCAATAACACAATATGTGATTGACCTTAAGAAAACAGATATATATCGTCATGTACAGGATTTGCGTTATTCATTTTGAGAATAATAAATAATAAAACTAATCATATAATTTGTAAAATAATTAAAACATATTGAACTTCCACATTATCAATGTATGTTCTTCATAAGAGAATGCTATACATGTGAATCTCCAGTAATCCTTTAAGTGTTTTGTATGTATAATGGAATAGTCTTATTATATCCTACAAGCCACTTGAGGTACTAAGAGAAAAATGCAGGAGATAGAAAGTGCTAAGTAAGGTAAAGGAGTCTGACGGATGAATACACTTTTATGCAATGTTCCTAGTGAAATGTTATTAATAAAAATGCATGTTTCTACTTTTGTTCTATGTATCATTATTATCAAAAGCTTTCTCAATGTTAAAATTCTATATCAAGCTTATATTACTGCTCCCATCTTGATTTAGTCATGGGTAACGTCATTTTTTCCTTCTGGACCACTACCTTGTCATGGTGAAGGGGCTTGTGTACCTCAATGAAGCTGTGAGCTATACCATGTAGGGTCACCCAATATAAGCATGGATGTCAAATTGCAGTCCATTGGAGATGGAACTGGCAACTAACTCCAGTATATTTACCATGAAAACCTTATGGATGAGTATACCCAGACACAAGATCTGACTGGTTTGTTGTGGTCCAAAGGGTCACAGAGAGTCGTACACGACTGAACAATGTGCCATTACTAAGGGTTTTGCAAAAATAATACTCAATTATGTGAGAAATACAGAAGCTCAGATTTTAATTACAGATAATTTTGTTTATACAGATATTTATCACTGAAATTATGACTATGTTGGAGCGTTACAGTTGACCTTAAAGAGTATTCTATAAAACATGGAACATTATGACTTGTTTGTGACACTCAATCATCGAGCATCCCGACATAAAATAAATTATTTCTTAAATTTATTAGTATAATCTAATCTAA
The DNA here is from genome assembly GCA_027410445.1 of Discoglossus pictus. Classification (NCBI taxonomy): domain Eukaryota; kingdom Metazoa; phylum Chordata; class Amphibia; order Anura; family Alytidae; genus Discoglossus; species Discoglossus pictus. Next base: position 294,234,025 of record CM050167.1, on the reverse strand, counting down.
ACCAGCAACATGTTCCTCCTGTTGTCAATCAATAAGATTGCTTGTATGTCTATATTGATTAGATGGAACGTAACACAGCGATTCCAACCTCGTAATAAATTAGATGACTGAGAGAGTAAAGTGCTGTGCTGGACAGATTGTAGGTGCAAATGCCAGATACTGACTCAGCTGGATATTGATGCTGAATTACACTCTTGGCTTTTTAAAAGTTGTGAAGGCAAAAAAGTGATGATGCAAGATAAATAATTTGATGCTGGCTTCAGCTCGTCAAGTAGCCGGGTAATTATTGCATCAGATAACGAGGGAGACAGAAAGCAGGGATGTGATGAGATGCAGTTTTATTATCTTGGGTGCTGTTGTGAGGTTCCACTTATAACCAAAGTGAATGTCAGTAATGATAATCTTCTTACTGGCACAGGGGGCAAGCATACATATGTCTATGTGTGTCAGTCTACCCTATTGATATTTAAAGGAAAGCTTCCCCGTTTTTATTATTACATTTAATAAAATTGCAGCTTTCATTTATTAGCTAATATATGCAATTATGCTGACCATTATTGTTTCTACTGATAAATATTTGCAAATAGTATGATGCATTAAATACAAAGAAGCTTTCATTGCTATGGTGCAAGGCTTATAAGTTTCCATTGAAGCTAAAGGCTCTATTGCTTTAAAGGGACATGGAAGTTTCACTAATGATTATTAAAGTTACCTTTATTAGTTAATATATGCAATTATGCTGCTGAGGAAGCTACCATTTGTTGTTTGTCAATAAACCTTTGCAAATGGTATGAAATACAGAGAAGCTTTCATTACTACTGTATAATGTAAAGCTTGTAAGTATTCATTGCTGTATGGTAATGTGGCAGCTAAAGGTTCCATTGCTTTAAGTGGATTTAGAAGCTTCCTGTTTTTAACATCACAATTTAAAAAAAATCAGCTTTAATTTAATAGCTAATGTATGCAACTAGAAAATTGGCAGTAAAAAATGACGGGAGTAAAGTTTTAAGTCTAACAAAGTTGTTTTCCACAAAGTGCTAGGTAATGGGCCCTCATAGCCCTTTTTACGTCCTTCAACCTCATTTTCGTCGTGTTGCGTTTTTTTGGCAGCCATTTTTTTTCCTCGCTTAGGCGATTTTCGCCAAATATGCCTCAAATTAACTTGCATCCTCACTCACAGGCTCCCTGGCTCTCCCCTGTGCTGTGTGTGAGCGTGTAAGTGAATTTGAGGCACATTTGTTGTGTTTTTTATTTCCGTGTTTCGGGCGGTAAAGTTGTATTTTTGCGACTCGTACACTGCATGTACGGGTTTTGGTCCTAAGTCATACGGGTCTTATGTCCTGCATGCCTCAACTGCTCAGCGCTCATTGCAGCCTAAGCCCCGAGTGGTCGACGGCTCGCCACGTGAGGCCCGCAGTTGCGGCCCTATGAGCAGCAAAGTGTGACCAACATCGTAAGCGTTCCCAACACTGACAACTATAATAGTGATTATGCTGCTGGGAAAGCCAAAAAGACATATGGAATATTTCCTGTTTTTAGTAATAAAAGAAACTACCTAAGTGTTTATTTCTATATTTAAACAATATTTTTTATAAGAAGTGCTTAAAGGATTTTTCACTCACTGAAAGCTTCCAAACAGTCACTGCAAAGGTCTGCCCCCTGTTTCTCATGCATACAATGTTTCTATAGTATTAGATGTACTAGCATGTTACACTCCCTCACTAAATAACATAAGAAAGCATAGAGCAGGACCTTTTAATATACTAGACAAGATATCCCAGCTGCCTACAGATGAGTGAAATGCGTCTTCAGTCACCTTGATTGACTTATCTGTGCACAGAAAGGATATCCTCAAATCCCAGACTTGCCCACCCCTGTACTAGGGTGATTACATGGCATGATTTTGCTATGGGATTCTGACCATACTCTATGGTAGTTTTGCCATACATTAGCTGTCGACCACTAAAACTAAAACAGATTTATAAAATAAAATAAAAATGTAAAATATATGCAGTTTCCATGCTGCCTAAAAGTACTTAAAGCTGAAGAACATACACACATTTAGTGGCTCTTTAAGAAATATGACTTACTTTTTTCTCCTTGCATAGTTTAATCAAATTACTCTAAGGAAACAGTTATCGCCTCTTTAATGCTTTTTGCTGTCCTTGGAATAAATGTAATTGCCAGGCAAACAAAGAAGGATTATACAGGTAATTAAGTATTAGAGAAAAAAAATCTTTCCTAATTACAGGCACTAATTATTTTTTGTACATGTACAATGGATTAATAAATTAACACTGGAATGTTTTTGTTGTATATATTAAAAAATGTTTTGCTGTACATGTTTATATAGTATAACAAAAAAAGTTAAGTTACAGGTTTATAATGAATATTATAAATGAATGGCTGTAAGCACTTTAATTCGCTTTGTTATGCTGTTTATTTGCTAATCACAAGCCCAGTGACAAGTTCACTCAATTACATGTAACAGCAACTAGAAAATATCAGTATTTAACAAATATTTAATTTATAAATAATATATTGCTTTATTACAAGCCCATTCTGACAGTAATGGATTAGCATTAGCAATAGCTTTTTCATAAAATTGTTTATAGGTATATCTAAGTTTCCCTATTTTTCCCTTTTTCTAATCTAACACGTGCTGCTTATATCAGAAACATTATATTGACTCATTTTATACACATACAGATTTGTTTTATTTAAAAATAAAAATTGTTTTCCACACCCCCAGAACTGCTTACATTGGCACAGTGTACCTACCAATAAGAATGCTGCAATTTGGGTACAGATTGTAACCCTTTACTAACCTTTAGGCCAACAGCAGCTCAATGCATAGATCTACAGACCAGTGTCTAGCTCCTCCTACTTCTTTCTAAAAGGGAACTACACATCCCATGATTCCTTACTGCACAAACTGCCATCATTGATTGTCATATTGTATTAAAATGTATTAGCTGTCTGTGATTGGTCAAAATAAATTATAAATTGTATGCTAATTTTAGCAGGGATTTTAAGGGGTGTCAACTGACAAAAGCTGCTACTTGCAAACTCAAGAGATATAGCAAACATCAGGATGAGTTTGTAAATGTTTATTTTGGTATTTTTTCATGCAAACTTTACACTACTGATTCTCCTCTATCAGATGCATTTATAATCCATGGAACTTAGATCAGCCTTTAATACATAGATATGATATTCCCACAGCTAGTGCTACAATACCCATTCTTTTGCATTGTGTTAATATTGTTTTTCCCATTCTGGATCACTACCTTGTCGTGGTGGTGGGGCTTCCGAACCTTAATGAAGCTGTAAGCTATACCATATAGGGTCAGACAAATCACAGCCCACTAAAAAAGAACTGGCAACCCACTCTAGTATTTTTGCCATGATGACCTTATGGATAAGCACAACCAGACACATAACAATGTGCCTAGTGTGATGCAGTCATTAGGGTCACAGAGAATCAAACACGACTTAATGACTAAAAAACAACAAGTATTGTTTTTGACTTGAACTTACATCCCTAAATATTGGTGCATTACAAATAAAGGGAATAATAATATTAATATAGTCTAGGCCAGGTATTTTATCGTACTATGGAAATAATAATACAAATTGATCCATTCTAGTGTGAGGAAGGAGCAAAAAAAGTACAAAATATAAAAAAAGACTAAATTTGATTACACAAAGAGAATAACATATTTTTAAAGCAAAGTATAATGCAAAGTTGTTTGTTTTACTACAGACGATGGCATACATTGCTTTGGATTTACATCATGTTATTAGTGTATCAGGACAGCTGCTTAGTGTAAACCAAGAATCCAAATTCCAGCATGAGCTCTGGATATCTGCATAAAAAGTAAACACACTAATCAATATGCAGTGTCCTCCCTGCCTGATGGAAATGTGAGGCATTCCTATACGTAATAAAGATGACGACTTCCAGACATCCTCAGATATTCTCAGCTTTTGCAAAAAGTAACAAAATAATTTGGCCTTGTATAGTTATGGTTCAAGCATCAAGTGAAATACATCTGTGCAACTTATCAATTACAACAAAGCCTATTCTATTATTTCCACACAATGGCTCCAATGAGAGTTTGTAACATAAAATGAGCTACAGTCGTTCTCCCTGCTTTAATTATAAAGCAGCAAAGAACAACTATAAATAGGCTACTTATGATCGTTCGTGCAAACACAAACATCTGCATGGCTTTACAAAAAGAGCGCCCGACAGATGCTGTTAGAGGACATGACTTATTAATAAAGGGCACATCCATGTGTGAGTGGCCTTAATACTAAAATCGCAGGCATGCGCTTTAATGGCGGGACACGAGAGGTGACTAACAGAGCATGGAAGTAATTATATGTCTAGCACTGGATGTACGGTCACAAATGGAATCGTTAAAAGCAACTAAAGAAAGATAATGTGCTCAACAGATACAAGATGCGTCCCATTCCAAGGAGCCACCACTTTGTAATGTCACAATCTGTGACGCATATCATATCGGAGGCAGATCTCAATCTTCACCTTGAAGAAAGCTAGGTATGGGAATGGCAATGCCTGAAGTTCTGATACATCTGGATCCATATACAACTGCTGTTGGATAGCGGCAGTGGTTCCTACATAGGGACCACTGTACTCAATTATTTACAATACGCTCTAAACTTGCTAATGGTCAAACTGTAAAATGTAAAGCCATTAATGTGCTTTTATATGCAAATGTTCTTTACTGCATGCTACCATTGTGTGCACCACCATGTGTCCTTAATGAGATGTCCATTAGTCCTACATAAAGGCACATGGAGGGTTACATATTTTTTATATAAATATAAACAAGAGTATTTTTGCATATTTAAACATCATTTTTAACAAGTGATTAAAAGCTATATTTTTACTCACTGAAACCTTGCAAACAGTCCCTGCCTGCAAATGTCCCTGTAGCTCATGCATACAATGTGTATATATTACTAGATGTACTAGCCAATCACAGACTGTATCTCAGCAGGATATCACTAAAATGCTGCTGAGCCACAGAATGTCATTGGCTAGTACATCTAGAACTATAGATGTATTGTCTATATGAGCTACGGTCGGTTGCAGGGATTGTTTGGAAGGTTTCAGTGAGTAATAACACAGCTTGTAAGCCCTTAACAAATGTTGTTTAAGTATGCAAACACTTAAGTGGTTTATTTTATTATTACAAACAGGGAACCTTCCATGTCCCTTTACAGCAAATGAACCTTTAGCTGCCACATTACATTATAGCAATGAAAACTTCTTTCTATTCAATATCTCATCACATCTGCAAAGGTTTATCAGCAGAAACAAACATGGTGCCTTTCCTGGTAGCATAATTGCATAAATTAGCTGTCAAATGAAAACTGCATTGTTTAACTTTCTAAAACATTTTACCCATTATGAAGTGCAGGGCTTCCAAACAGCTTTTTGTAAATATAGAACTACAGCGGTGCTTTAAAACTACTAAGATGAAACTACTAAATTGCGGTCAGCTCCTCTGGGCCAGTTCACACCCACATGGGGTCAGAGCTTTATAACCGCATCCAATGTACAAATCAGACAGAGCCCACTCTTTGCAAAGCAGTTTCCTCAATACTGGATTTATGAATCTATGTAAAATACTAACAAATGCAAATTCAGTAGACTTTCAGTTATCCGGCACCCATGGGGTTTGGTAGAAGCCGGGTAAATGTAGTTTCTGGTTGCTTGAGAGTTACTAGTAAAATAGGCCTAGATTAGCTGCACATTCTCTGCTAGGTATATGTGTCAGTGAGTGCTGTTCTAGCAGCAGCAGCTTTCACTCCTCACTTACACACAAGTACGTTTGGCTGGAGGGTGCGGTGCTGTTCCCGGGGAATGTAACCCCAACACTGCACTGGCTCAGTCACTCATGCCTGTCTGCTTCCAGGTAACATTGAATTGCAGAGACGTACGGGGGTGCAATCTAGGTGCCTGTAAGCATTTTGTGGCATGACAACCTGGCTCCTGGCATTTGATGAGCCCTGTATATTTGTATTTAAGGTACAGAAAAACAATTTCTGGTTCATTGAGAGTTCTGGTTGTTTGAGTTCTGGATAACTGAGAGTCTACTGTACTCAGCTTATCAGATAACAACTTCTCACCTATACTATCTCTTCATCTGTTCAATTAGATGATTAGCGGTTAGTATTTAACAGGCAATGGAGCCTCTCATTTCCTCACCTGTTACGCTGAAATCCCGACCTGTCTGGAGAGCCGTGAGGAGAGGTTTGGGAACAACTGGGCTAAACAAAATATCAAGGAACTTTTGTATATAATGTATGATGGGATTTTGTTGGTCAAAAATAAAAATACAAGAGCACAGTCAGTCAAAGTGGGCCAGCACCAGCAATGTAAAAGAAAAATATATTAAACCAATAAGCAATACAAAAGAGGGCAACTATGGCAGGGGTGTCCAAACTCGGTTCTGCTGGGCCACACAAAGGCCTGGATTTGTGGATATCCTTGCTGCAAGCAGGTGAGACTATCGCTTCTTCAGTCATCCTGATTGACTCACCTGTGCACAGAAAGGAAATCCTCAAATCCAGGACTGTGTGCAGCTCTCCAGGACAGAATTTGGACACCCTTGCTGTAAAGGAATGCTGTTGCACATTACCCCAATGTTTTCCACCTTATAATATCAAATCAAGGCCTCTTGTTCTTGCATTTCTCTTTTCTGGAAGATGCTTCCCTCCTGAACTTTATTAAATCCTCTGATATATTTAAAAGTTTCTATCATATCACCCACCTCTTTTCTTTCCTATAAGTTAGGGGTGGAGAGTGTTGGTCCTTGAGTGCAGAGCCCAGTCCTGGATTTCCAGATTCCCTTCTTGTGCACATGTGAGTCAATCGGGATGACTGAAGAAGCAATAGTCTCAACTTGCAGTAAGGATATCCAAAAATCCAGGACTGTGTGCTGGCCCTCCAGCGCCAAATTTGGACACCCCTGGTCTATGGCATAAAAGATCAAAGGAAAGATTTTGTGACAGTAACATGAATGGCTTGAACAGGAGTAGGCGACATTAGAGTGCTGTACACAGTCCTGCATTTGAGCTTTTCCCTGTTGTGCACCGGGGAATCAGTCCCTGCCTCAAACATTCGGACTGCCTTACCTGTGCACAACAAGGGAATCTGGAAATCCAGGACTGGGCTCTGCACTCAAGGACCAACACTCTCCACCCCTGGTTTAGATGACAAAAAAGAGGGGGGTGATATGATAGATACGTTTAAATATATCAGAGGATTTAATAACGTTCAGGATGGAAGCATCTTCCCGAAAAGATAAATGTAAGAACAAGAGGTCTTGATTTGATGTTATAAGGTGGAAAACATTGGGGCAATGTGCAACAGCATTACTTTACAGAAAAGGTCATAAATAAGTGTAATAGCCTTACAGTTTAATTATTGTATAAGAATATCATGAGGCCTGATTAGGCCAAGGCTTTAGATACAAACATCTGTATTGATTGCAGTGGGAACGTCCATGTGATAAAGTCCTGTGCATAAACACAGCAGCATCATGGGTAGCCACGGCTTCGACATGCCCAGTGGGTGATTTCCCACAAACTTGTACGTATTTCAGTGCGTATTACTAAAAATTAGTTATTATTCACAAAAGTAAACCATTTGCATGAACAGCTTGCAATATAAAACCACAACAAAACAAACATTACAGATCAAATGAAACAGATGGAGTTTTCTTGTAAATTGTTTGGAAACAGACTTAACTGGAAAATCAAAGTCTGCTTATCTTATGATGAACGGGAGCAATTCATGCTAGTTTGATAAAAAAAAAAAAATACAGTTTGTTCAAGGCCCTACTTGCAGGTGGCGATTATTTCAATGATCAAACAATAAATGGTTATTTCCAAAAGAGATATGCCAAAAGATCTGCTTTCATTGTTCTGAGAGTGCTTTCATCTGAGGGTGACAGGTCTAATATATATATATATATATATATAACATAGAATAGTGATCGACATGTCTAACCCTAGTAGGCAGATAACAGGCCTGAAATAGTCTTCTTAGTCTGACTAAATGTTTGATTAGGCAGGGAAAATATCATAAAGACAGTTTTTAGTAGAAAAGAATACATCCTAGATTCCTCTGCTGGTACCTGGAGGCATCCATAACATCCCTAATATATTTGCAGGAGCAGGTTTTGCATTTGATTGCCAAATATTACAAGTTCTATTGATATAATAACCCCTTCCCTCTTCCCTCCTGTACCACTGACCCTTCCACTGAGAGATAAAATAATCATTTTTCAAGCTAATAGTAAATGCTGAAGCCAGACAATATGAACATTATTTTGCTATAAATCCCTTGATGTTTCTGGTTTACATAGTTGCTATTATTAAAATAGGTGGGTAAATTAGTGGATCCGTATTCAACACACTCATTTAAATTCATGAATATTGTAAGGGTGCACGCTTTCAATCTTGTTAGGTGCGTTAGGGTAAGCACTAAGGGCCAGATTCAATTGTCCAATTCATACATTTATACACGCTTAAAATCACTCTTAATATTGCTACATATTCGCCAATTATTAACTATTGGCACTTTATAAAAAAACACCCGAAGCCAAATTTATGAGTTCAAGGCATTTGCAAGTAGCTAATAGAATAAGGCCATATGGATGCTTGATTTTAAGTTCAAAGACAGGACCCTCCATTGTTTTGCAATGTGTTCCAATTGTTTTTGACTTGTACCAGCCCCTGTATATCCCTATATAATATGTTGACACTTTACAAATAAAAGGTTAATAATAATAATAATAATAATAATAATAATAATGAGGATAATAATGATATAAAATATAATCTTTTCACACCCACACTTATACTGAATTTTTCCCTTTTTGAAGTGTGTGTATAAGAGAAATATCTCAAAATAATGCACTAATTTGCAGTACTTGCATATGTGGTTGTAACATTTCTACTATACAGAAATATAACAATACCATATTTCACACTAAACATGTAAACATAGTGGTGATGGTATCTGGATAAAGATTGTTGGTTTTCTCAAGAGTGTGTGTGTGTGCGTCGTACAGTCATGTCCGACTTTCCATGACCTCATGGACCGCAACACGCCATGCTGATCCACTTGGTATTCATGGTAGAAATACTGGAGTGGGTTTCCAGTTCCTTCTCCAATGAGCCAGAGGATACAGCTCCTGGTATTCTTAGGTGGTCTCGCATCCAAGTACTGACCAGACCCAACCCTGCTCAGCTTCAGGGTGGTATGACCTGCCTGGAATCAAATACAACATTTCAAACAGGCTACAGTTGTGCTAGTTATGATAAACCATTCGGTCTTAAAGTTCATGATTAAATCTATTCATCCCATCTTCCTTATTAAATAATTAATTATTCCTTTCTAATTTGGGGCATATTTTTACCATGCTCTAGCTAATTTTTTTTCATAAATATATGTGAAAAGTTTATCTTTTGATTCAATTAGTTTATGGGAAACATTACTATTAACATTCCCAATGTGAAAAAAGTGCAGCAGGGCCACTCCTGCACCCGAGGAATCTTACAGCCCACTACATTATGTAGTAAGCCACATATTTTATGTCATAATGAGGGAACTACCGGGTAACTCCACCATAGGTGCATCATATCACCTTGCTCTCCACAATTTCTACAACATGTGGATCCCTTTCTTTATATATTTTAGCCATGAATGTGGAAACCAAGTACCAAAAGTTAAGTAATTTGTAATCCGAATCTCAATGATTTAAAAAATGGCAATATGATCTGGGCCAGCTGACACTTCTAGTCCATTTCTCTTCCTCAATTGTTAAATTTAAACGGATTCCCATTTGTACAAGCTGTTGCTTTTCTTTTGTATTATAAATTTTGTTTTACTCATTTGCTACATTTTTATTTCTCCCAAAATATACCCCTTTGAGTCAGATGAGGGTCCTTTCAGCGTGGCACGCGCGTGTCCGTGCCCTGCGCCACAGTGCTGAAGTGATGAACAGGAGGTAGTGCAGCCAAAAAAAAACGTATTTGCCCCTCCGACCTGCCGCATGTCAAGATGCGACACAATGGGGGATGGAATAGTTCTTCTCCTGCACTACACTTTTTCACCACTTCAGCACTATGGCTCAGGGCACGGACACGCGGCGCCACACTAACAGGATAGATCCCAGATGAGTTATTAAACAACCTCCAATGGTAATAAAAAAAGGTGGATATGGTTTCAAGTTATGGACCACCTTGGTAGCTAATATTAACCACTATACCATGGGGTCGCGCGGAGTATCTAACATCTGTGATGATTAAAATGCTTGTATAAATAACACAATATCTCTATTAATTAGTACCAATTATAAAATGGCTTTTAGCTTTATTAAATAAATTACAATTCAGAAGAGAGCGTGAAAGCACTGATCCTGAACATAAAGTATCCGATGCTGAACTATACCAAACAAATACGCCCCATAGGAAATTAATTGTGTATATCACAAGTGAAAGGAGAGAAATGAGCCAAATCAATGCAATTAAGAAATGTTGACAACAATACAACGTCTGAACCGCCACATGTAAATTACATCCATTGCCTCAGATGGAGCGTGATGCCGTTATCTGCGCTTTAATTACATGTATATTGAACACTTAGGTGTTCTTTAAACCCTTAGCTTACAGAGGGGGCATTTAGTGGAAAACAATTTCATGAGCAAGAAAAAATAGCTGATTACTATAATTTAAGTAGTAATTCATGTTATTTCTAAAGCTCGGTCTAGGTCACAGTCTGCTACTGCAGAAATATATATTTTTTTCCAATTTGACTTGATATAAAGCAGAAGTATAGTAATGCTTTGTTAATGGCCTGACATTAGAAAAGAAAAGATTGCTGATCCTTAAAACTACTGCAGAATATAGAGACAAACAAATGGTTTGATTTAACTTTAAAAGAGATCCAAATAATAACCGCTGCATGTGAATTATGTTCTGAATGTTACGTTAGCAAAATCAACATTATCAACGCTGATCAATGCTTCTGTCCTAATAGAATTATTCCTGTGGCGATGACACTGGAAAATCAATGCTAAAATGTTTCCTTGTGGTAAACTACTGTACTAACCGTAAGTGCTGCATTTATAAGGACACAGAAAGAGAGGCAGAAATACAAATGCTTCTTTGTTTCTCAATAACAATATAGGCGGTTTCAAATCTACCCACCCATATAAAAATAATAACATATTTATTGGTGCAGCTTATACTAAATATGTGGATAGAACAAGCTAATTCAAAATATGTTCTGTAGCAAAATAAAACATCAAAGCCTTCAACAGATTTCATGTCAGTGGTTGTCACCAGTTGGTCCTAGGACCAGTGGTGGTTCCTGAGACGTCATCTTCTGGGTAAAGAACAATGAGGAGAGCCTAACACTTTAACCGGGTTCCCTGATGGCACAGTGGTTAGGATTCAGTGCTTTCCCATCAGCTTTAAAATCAAAATAGCTAGAACATGGAAAAACAGACCCTCAAATTAGAAAGTGAATTATATCAATTACATATTTAATAAGGAAGAATGGGTGAATGGATTGAATAATGAGCTTTAAGACTCAATGGTTTATCATAACTAGCCCAATTGTAGCCTATTTCAAGTATTGTACTCGATTCCAGCCAGTGAACCAAGAGGTCATACCACCCTAAAGCCGAGCAGAGTTGGGCCTGGTCAGTACTTGGATGATAGACCACCTAAAAAATACCAGGAGCTGCATGCTGTGGCCCACTGGAGAAGGAACTGGCAGCTCACTCCAGTATCTCTGTCATGAATACCAAGTGGATCAGCGTAGTGTGCTGCTATCCATGAGGTCACGGGGAGTTGGACACGACTGCACAACACAAACACAACACTTTAAGCATACCATTACCATCAATCAGAGTAACAGACAGATTATTGAGGAACACACCTGCAACTAAAATGTACCCTATTATTACTCTTTAAAGTTGGGGGCCGCTGCCTTAGGGTAATTTTGTATACAGACTTCCAGTAGTCAAGGGTTGCAAATATTCTAGGATTTAAGATCCATGTAGCTGGACATAGTTTATTCAGCTTCTGTCATACTCACTAATATAGGTACACTATACTAAAGTACTTTCCTTGCTGCTGTTTGCACATGTATTTTAGTGTCAATTATTAGTAAACTAAAAAATAGATTTAACTTGAGAAGCATATACACTGGCCAGTAAAATTATTTTAGCCATAAGTGGGAGACCTCAAATATATTACTTGCTTAGTGTGTTGGTCCACTACATAGCAGAGGGTAAGCTCCTTGGGGTAGGGACCACGCCTTGGCTGCGCTCTATTTTCTGTTGCCATTGTATTGTATCGCATTAGAATTTCTACATACTTTATTATTTGTTTTAATCATTGTAGTTTGTACCAACTCTACTTTATTATAACTTTGTAAAAAGTGCTGTGGAAAAGGTGTTTTATGAATGAAGATCAATTATAAAAAATACAAAGGGGATTTGTGGATCAAATATGACAATGGGGCTTAGTGCGTTCTAGGTTTTGGATTTCAACAAATAAAAAAACAACCGCATTGCTTGGATGTATCACACTTTGCCCAAAACTTCACAATTGAATTATTCCATGGTATTAATATTTGCACTGAATAATCATGTGCTAAAAAGTAGACCAGTTGTATTTATAATATCCAGAATATGACATGTTATTAACAATTTTATTTAGCAATGATTTTTAAATACTATTAATAGCCGTACAAAGAATTTCAAATCAGTTGTTGCACAGGAACCAGATAGATACAACTGTGGTCCAGGACGCCGATTGTGTGGCCAATAATGTTTTTCCTGCCGCCTTCTGGAGCCACTTAGGGTACAGCAGGAGGGCCGCACAAAGCACACAGCTAGTGAGCTGGTCACAACTTACACTCATCAAATGCTGATATTTTGCACTTCTACAATTACAACACAAATATAACTAGCTCCACATGTCCCAGACCAAAGACAACAATACTGTGGTGTGTTTAAGGATTATCTGCAATTCTGCAAGCATGTTCAGTCATATATCTGGCTGGAGGGAAATGTCATATCTGATTGCCTTAGTTATATCAGATAGCACAAAATTATATTAGATACAACAATTTCAGCTTTGTTTGAAAAATAGTAAATGATAATATTAACAACAACAACATAAAAAGTGACTAATGCCAGACCAAAAAGGTTGCAAGCCCACTTTCCCTTTGTTGTCCCCAGCCAGATGGTCGTACAAACATGACAAATGGTAGGCAATACTATGCCAGGCAAGCTAAGCTTATCGTGGCATATCTCCCAAAATAAAGACCAACCTGCCTATCCAACATGACAGGTTGGTAACATCCTTTATCAACAGACTACGTAAAAACGTATCAGGTACAAAGACATTTACAGCCTTATTAAATTGTGATTTGGCCAAAAGCAAGGTCTTCGCTAACTAAAAACTTCTGTAAAAAATCTGCTATGTGCTTATATAGAGCCCTAATCAATTGGCCGAATCACAATTTAATAAGGTTATTGACCTGTAAAACCACTCCTTACAATTACATTTTTGTGTACCAATTTTATCAATAGGATAATTTTCATCTAACCTTAAAAATAAAAAAATAAATCTTCCCAGGTTTACATGTCTTACACATTGTACAGCGCTACGGAATATGTTGGCGCAATATAAATAAAGATAATAATATATAACTCCCAGTCATGAATATTGTTGCCATACTGGTGTTTCTGTGTCTAATAGAACATAATTGAAGACCCCACATTCAATAACCCTCCATCTTTCAAATAAATAGGGATCTTGGAAATAAGTCTTGATGTAAGTGGTGACACATGTAGGATACAATTCGGGATTTTGGGAAAGTCAATAGAAAAACAGATTTACAATATGCATAATACATTGTATCTACAACTATTGTAACTAATAGTCTTTACTTCCTTTGCAGGACAATCAGATCAAAAACACCAACATTATGATTTAAAATTTGTATATGTTTAACGACATATAATCTCATTATCTTAATATTAAAAGTAGCCTTTGTCTTTTAAGATGGTTTATATATACACAATCACAGAAAAACATGCTTGCAGTCAATTTCCACAATTAGAAGGAGAATGCACTGACAGGAACATTATCTATACATTACATGAAATTACTGAAGGATTGAAGTTTCTGTTTATAATTAGAGAGGAGAAGAAGCCGGCTGATGGTAATAAAAAGTATCATGAGAAAATGATATACTGAATCAGATAACATAATATACTACTATAATACACAGTAGGACAGACCTATATTTTAGGGGCACTGTTATTTTTTTGTTGTTGTTCAGTCATGACCAACTCCTAGTGATCATATGGACACAGCACGCCAGGCATATGTGTCTGCCAAGAAAACCATATGGATGAGCACAACCGGAAACACAAATATACTGGAGTGTGTTGCCAGCTCCTTCTCCAGTGGATCGAAATTTGTCTGACCTCTCTCCTAGCACCTGCCCATCTCGGGTGACCCTACATGGTATAGCTCATTGCTTCATTGAGGTACACAAGCCCCTTCACAACAGGAAGGTAGTGATCCAGAAGGGGTCTGTAAATTCGGAGAAAGAGGGAGATAGACAGAGGGACTCACAAGGTAGATTTACAATGCTATGGAAGAAGCTATGACGTCAATTTATCCCAATTAACAAAGCCAAGGCGGCCTACAGCCCCTATGATACTTATTAAGTCTAAGGGACAATGTCTAAAAAAAATAATCAGAGTATAGAATATATAAAAAGACTCTCACTTACAATTGCATTTCATTTATTCACTGTGCAGCTTAACTAATTAATAAATAAAACTGTCAATTCTGGGCATAGCTCACTATCAGGATATTTTATCTGCAACATTTTTAATTAAACTGGAATTCAATAATCAGAAGCATTAATTAAACACAATTAAACACAGAATGCAAAATGAAGCTTTGTTTCATCCCATGGCCTTTGATACACTGTAATTTTACTAGAAGTCAATGTATTAACATTGGACGCAACACATTCATTTAAGTTTTGCATCAATTAAAACACAGCGGAGGGAAATTAAACCTGGAGGACAAACAAGTCTAAGAAGGCAAGAGCAAAAAAAAAAAAAAACTACAGTACTGTATGAATAAATTAATGTCTTTCTTGGAAGCTAGTTTACACTGTCATCATTTTAGCAAGATCTGTGCGTCCTAAGGCTAAAATAAACCTACAGCAATCTCATATTTATAGGGCTAAACAGAGCAACTTTGTTCTAAGGACACAAACAAATTAAAGGTTGGTTTTTCATGACAGGCAAACGCCAAGAGGAGGAAATGAATTTCCAAATGGGTGCATTAACGCCAAGGTAATACATAAGCTTGACAAGGCAGACATCTTATAAATCAAACATGTAAATGAATAATGAAATGTAAATGTATACATAAATTAAGAAGCAGATGGCACAAATGCTTTTCCCAAAAGTGCTTTTGCTCTTCCTTTAGCTTTGTATATATGGGTCACTTGCTTGATTAGATCTCAAGTGGCAAAACCAAAGGGACTAACAATACAATAATGTATTAAGTCAGAGGCTTCTCCTGCTGTTAATTCATGCGTCAAGTTCATTATCGTTTAGGGAAATTGAATTTTTACTTGCTCACTGCCCTGGCCAAAAACATTTTCTTTGTGATTTATAATGAAAAGATTTCAAATTGTCTAAAAATAAAACAAAAAGCTGAACACATGCTGTATTTTTTATTGTCTATAGTAGGAGTTCACAATGTAATTGCTGTTCTGAAATAAATAATCCAGCACTGCACCAAAGAAAAAGAGTCAGTGGCTTCCAATAAAGGAAATCCCATTAAAAGTGTTTATTTACTTTCATTAGCTTCCAACGACAACAGAGGCCAGTTGGAATTTTCCTTAACCAGCCAACTATGGCAAGATGCTGTGATCCATTGCAAACCTCAGCTATCCCACAATTTGTTGTGCTCTCTTGAAGAAAACTAGTTGAAGGGGCTATTACATTTTATTTGCATTTGGTGACAAACTAGTTTCAAGGCTCACTAAAAAAGCAAAATAACATTACCAAGGTGGTAAAAATAAATAGTCAGTGACGCACACACAGGCCTAGTATAAGCCGACAATTACAGGTGCAGGACTGGCTAACAACAGACATATTTCATTTTGCATAAACCAGTTGCTTTTATAAACTAGTGACGCACAAAATATATATATACAGAACAGGAACAAACCCAATTCTAAAAGTACATTTTTTTCCACTGTTCTCCATTGAATCATTTCCTTGTATATCTTACGCTCTTTAAGAAAAGAAGCTGCTGATTATAAGAAAGCATTTCTTGAATTTAGTTAAAATAGGAAGGAATGAAATAGCTAATAACCATCTGAACTGGAGTGAAGTAGTAGAATCTTCTTCTTTGCCAAATGCTTGTAACCGCCATTATTTATTTGTAAAGTATTATTGTTTTACCCAATGTGGTTATTCCGACAGGATTAGAAAATTTAAACAGACAGTCATAACCTAAATACATTAAGCGGATTAAGCAACAGTGAATATAATCAGTTTTTAGAAGGGATGTATGTCATACTTGATTGATTAACTGCTTTGATTTTTTTTTTTTGTGAGCTTTATACAACTAAGTATCTAGCTTCCCCTCAACCCTCTAATAGCACCACCCCTTCCCCTCTATTTATTACAGTCTTGCTTTTCAGACATAACAGAGCAAATAACTGCCCGAAGGTTATTTATTAATGACTCCGTCTCTTTAACATGTTGCAAGATGCCTAGTTCTTACCTTTCTGTTTGAAAGATATGTGAATGTGTATTCTTGCCTTGAATAAGAATGTTCTTCCTATCCACTGTACTGACAGATACAATTGGGGGAACAAGTTAAGGCATATGAAGAATGTAAGTCTTAAAGGAGCATGCATGGAACACATCTTTTTTTTCCCCCAAGCATTTAAAAAGAGCACATTTTAAACATAAAAGTTGTTTGCTTATTTTGCATGAATTTTTTTATTTTATTAAACCGGTTTAATATTCATTGAAACTAACCGGAAATGAAGAGTAGAAAGTTGTGGAACTTAACAATAGACGTAACTTATGTATAATATGGATAATATGTTCTTATTTGTTTGAGGGAAAATATGGAGACATTAAAAATTGAAAATGTATTCAATTAATGTGTATTGTTTTATTGCACATATCAGGGAAATGTAGTCATAAAAGACGGAGAAAGAAAGAGAAAGGGGATGTTCCATATTATGCATGTACAAATGTGTTTGTTATCTCATTTTCATGGTTTTTAATTAAAAGTAGAGAATATTCTGCTCTCATTTTATGTTTAGGATCTATCCTGTTATGTTGTCGCGACAGGTTAGCCTAACCCTTGAACTAACCCTAACCCTCACCATAACAGTTTACCTAAGCCTTGACTCTATGATATGGCACCGGAATAAATCGGCAGCGCCATCTAGCGGATGCTCACCGCCACTGCTGCACCAGCATAACAGGATAGTACCTATGTTTATATTTATTTATTTCATAGATATTGTGAAACAATTGTGTATTGGGGTGTAACTCCTAAGGGTTACTCATTACGTATCTGTTTTGATAGACCAAGTGCAAAGAAGGATATCCTGCCATTATATCAACTGGTAATAAATAATTAGGTTATAGCGGATATGGCGGAGCCATATACGATCCCTAATTTTTATTTTAAGAGGTTTTATTCTTATTTTTTTTTTAGAGAATATATAATAAAGATTAATTTTTTTTAATGTTCTATCCTTATCCTGAACTATGAGATAGTGCATAGAGTTCTATTTTACTTAAGTTTTTTCTTCCTTGATTCTGTTCTGATGCTATAAGTCATACATAAAGCACCAACCCTAACCAATAGATCATATAAAGGTTAGTGACCTGAGTTATGTAGTGTTAATATACATCTCCTCTTAATTAGAAGACTTTATTATGTAGACCTCATTGGCTGGCAGTGGACAAGCCCCCAAACGCAGTTAAACTTCTGAACAAGCTTTTGTGCTTTGGCAATTTTATTTGAAAAATTAAACTCATGGTGACACATTATTATATACCCTCTTTCTGATGCAACAAAGAAAAAAAAAGCTTTCTGTGTCCTCTTAAATGTAAAGAAAGAATTTGCGTAATTACTAAAAACGACAGTCAACTTTTTGCATTAAATATGATTGCAATTAGTTATTTAGAAGCCAACTGAATACTTTTGGCTAGTATTAAAAAGAGAAATTATTTTTTAAGCAATTTTCACATAATAGGAACACTATCATAAGTATATATCAAAGCCATCAGGTGAAGCCAGAAAGAGCAACAGACTTCTCAACTTGTATTGTGCCTCGAGAGAGGATGAGGAGAGAGGATGAGGATGTTAAATTAAGAGAGGTACATTAAAAAAGAAATCACATGGTTTATTTATTATTTTTTTTAAAGGTCTCAATTCTGAATACTACACAAATCTATATGGCACTGAAGACTTAATGAAAAGATTATACCGTCCTCCAAAACACCCATACAACAGATTTTTCCAATCTGTTAATATGTCATTCATTAAAAGCTTTGCTTTGCATAGATTTTCAAGACGTAGCTAGACCAGATTTGGAAGGTAAGATGATAAATATCCAGATGGGCAAACTTGAAGTGTGAGATTTGGTTTCTAAATAATGTTGTCAAAGATGGAACATCAAATTATTGTTGAGTGAAACTTGTTAAACTGTATCACAGCTAAAGAAACCCAATGGAGCCGTCTCAGGGTGCTTGATTGTTACTTTCTACTTAATATTATTATCTATTTTATACTTATTTTGGACACTATATTAAATTACAAATCTATCCTTCATAAATTATGTATTTTTGAAGGCTGATAAATTCCAGTCACGGGCATAATTGAGGAGAAAGTACTAGTGAGAATTTATAGTATTTATGAATAAAATACTAGAGTACTAAATTTTTAATAATCAATTTTGATTTCTCCTTAGAAACATTTCCCTCCAGAGTTGTTTAATTAGCCCACGTCTGTGCTTTTCACTCAGCTTGCTCTCCCTCTTCTGAATTGTTAACAATAAACCTTGAATATATTTATGGTGCAAACGCTCAGAATATTATAGCTTCCTCCAGTCACCCAGTGAAGTCAGGTATATTATTACTCATATGCCCTGAATTATTCTGGTCTAGGACAAGTTGATTGTTATAGAAAAGAACAATGTGAGTGTTGCAATGCACCCCCCACTCAAAATAAGGGACATCATGAGGAGCAGGGCCGTATCTACCTTTTTGGAGCCCCTAGGCAGTGAAGTGGAGGAACCCCTGCGAGTGAGTACGCAAAGTATGCACAGACCCATTTTTGCCTTTTCTGTACGTGTAAGTTCCCTTTCCTGTTGTAACTTTCTTGTTCTAGGTGGTTATCCTCTAGTAGTCATTCTATGAACTGCAACATTAAAAAAAAATTCTAAGCCAGGAACCATTTTTTTTAAGAAGTGGCGCCCCTGGACGGCTGCCTAGTTGGCCTAATGAGTAATCTGGCCATGATGATAAGATAAGACTTTTTATAAATCTTGTTTCAGAATTGTTCTAAATTACCAAAAAAGGTTAGATTACAAAGGCTAATGTGGGGTTTAATTTGTTTCTTTAGTAATTAGTCAGCAATAAAATGACATTTTAAGAAAATAATTTCAATGTAGCTTTAAAAACATACGTTTGAGCTTTGATTTTTGACCTACTATTAGAGATGATTTTTCTGACCTGGCTAGGCTTGCCTGCATTGAAGAAAGCAGATAAAGAGGACTATAAGGACACCATAGGGGATTGAGGTAAGCATATCTGGAGAAATGTGTTATGAAGAGTGAGGTAGCCGTGAATGTCCAGTAATCCAGATGAATAATCAGAGTATTGCAATATATAGTGATACCTTTTTTATTGGACAAACATATTTGTAGGTTTCATGACAAGCTTTCGAGAGTGTTACTCTTTTTGTCGAGTCAGAATACTACTCGAAAGCTCATTATGAAACCTTTGAATATATTTGTCCAATAAAAAAGGTATCACTATATACTGCAATAGTCTGATTATTCATCTGGAGAAATTTGAAAAGATAAAAGTTCAAATGTAAGCTTTAAAAAAACCACACACTTTACTTTCCTATCCTGGTTTCATTGCTGATCAGTTATTACATTAACAAATGAAAACTGAATATATATAATGATGTTTAGTTGTTCAGTCATGTCCGACTCTCCATGTCTGACTCTCCTTAGATACCGCAGCATAGCAGCATACCAGGCACATGTCATTATATATCTCTGGTCGTGCTTATCCATAAGGTTTTCTTGGCAAAGATACTGGAGTGGGCCGCAAGTTCCTTCTCCGAAGGTCTGCGATTTGTCTGACCTCTCTGCTAAAACCTGCCCATCTTAGGTGACCCTACATGCTATAGCTCACAGCTTCATTGAATTATACAAGTCCCTTCACCACAACAAGGTAGAGATCCAGAAGTGGATATAAGCAATACTAAGGTGTACTTATAGCTAAACGTTTATGACTGCTTATTTCCAATGCAGACACCACAAAAAAGTAGATTCATTTAATGTTTAACACCTTAAAAGGTAGTTCAGTATTAAACTAGTGCCCTTTTAAATTGTAAGTTTGTGAGTTTTCAATCTTTGTGCCTTAAAGGCATATTAAAGTGAGGTGGATTATGAATGCATCCTGAAGACATAACCTAGCAAAAAGGTTTGCAGGTGATGTTTACACCATCAGGATTGAGCTAGGCTTCTCAGGGTATGATTTTGTAAAAGTGTACCAAGTCCATGTGAGCATTCTCAGATATGCAGCCAATCAGCAATGCTGAATGCAGCCAGCATAGATGACTATTAGACTGGGTCCTTAAAGGACCATAAATCGAAATTCAAGTAAAAATGCTTGAGCGTTTACACGGTTGTCCTCTCCTTGATAAATGTTGACAAATTGTAATTGTCCTGAAACCAAACATTTCAACTTCTTCTTCCTATTCTAATTTGTATTTTAGGCGAATGAGCATTTATGCTTGATTTATGGTCCTGCAATGACCTGCAAGAGCCAGCCATGGTCTCTGTGCATGTGTCTCTCTGTGAGTGAGTGCATGCAATTTACTGGGGCTGGGGGAGCTAATGGGGCAATTCACTGGGGGTGGGGAAGGTGATGGGGTAAATCACTGGAGCTGGGGGGGGGGGGGGGATTTCAGGGGCAATTCACTGAGGCTGGGACATGTGTCACCTGGGATGTTATGTACATAAAACAATCAGTGAATGAAGGGACACAGACCTTGCTCTGGGTATTACTGAAATCTAAAGGAAAGCTGCAGCTCAATCCAAAGGCCAAAAAGATACAATGTATTAGTTATGCTAATTTTCCCTGGGAATTTCAGGGGGTGTCAACATTGCTAGAAAACAGTTTGCAAATGCAAGGAATTAAGCCAACTTTGTTTATTTTGGTATTTTTTCATGCAAATTTTTTGCATAAACTACTAATTCTCCTTTGTCAGATGAATTAATAACCCAGCTCACTTGCATATACCTTTAAGGAAAGCTCTTTGTAGTTAAGCAATCAAACTATGGTAAGAGAATGCAATGTAAAATAGATTGCTTTTCATTTTCACTACAATAAAATGTGTGATATAAACATCATATCCAGCATAACAAGGGCCTTAGAGAGGTATTACATGGGTTTATATCTACAGATTAGAGATATACTGTGCTGTAAATCTGACTGCTGCTTGGGAGTAAACTATTCTATCTTTACTTAAAACAGTTTAGAAACTTTTTAATACAATCTCAGCTAAATGTCTAAACTAGTTAAAACTGTTGGGAGAATATCTGGCCTGTGGCAGCATTTTTATTAAATTGTAATGGGGAACTTTAAATGTGGTTTGAAATAGGGAAAGAAACATTGTGAATGAGCTTACGTGAATAGTGCGACATGGAACATTAACTCACCGGCTGCATGCGCTTCCACTATTAACACCTACAGATTTCTGCATTCCTGTAATCACATCCCATAGCCCTCTGGCATTGTAAGGTTTTAAAACTTTTTTCTCATTTGCGCATAAAAAAATTGGCCATTTCCAGAGATAACATGTTCTACAAAGACAATGAGCAATAAAACATTCAAAATGACAACATTATACAGGCAATTACTGAGCCACAATATGATAGTTCTATATAATAAGATCTAGTAAAAGAACATTAAAGGGACTTGATACCTAATACAGTAAACTCCCAGTGATCCGGCACCCATGGGGACTCCTTATTGCCGGATAATTGTAGTTGCAGGTTAATTGGGAGTCCCTGATTTTAAGGGACTAAACGACCATTAAACGCCCCCAAAACCCCTCAAAATGCCTTTAAAAAGGCATTAGCTCCTAAACCGGGCCATTTAGGGCCCAAAAAGACAATTAGGAAAAAAGTTAGCATTCATTTTTTGCAGTCTCGAACTGCCGGATAGTGCCGGTCATGCCGGTTTAGTGGGATTTTTTTGAATTTGGGTAATTGATGCCGGTGCCGGTTGCTTGAGAGTCCTGGTTAGTAGGGTGCCGGATAACCAGGATTCTACTGTAATTCTCTATAATGCATTGAAAATAGAATGTTTTAGATATTACAACAGTTTTATGCATGAACAAATATTAATAAATATGTTTATATATGCTAGCAATGCACCGTTCATACTGTTGTATATTGTTATCTCATTGGCTGATAAAGATAAATCATTTTAGATTGTATTACTGGTCAATGGCTGATAGGGACAGGTGCCTGGTCAATTATACATTCAAAACCATTTATTCAACACTGGGTCTTTCATAAAAAAAATAAATCAGATTCAACAAAGAAAACGTGTGTTCCACAGACAGTATCATTTCTAACTACAAGTAATAAAGTACTTTATCAACTGAATGATATATTTTTTTAAAAAAAAGGCATTTCCTACAGTAAACTAATATTAAAGGTTGCTATTTTTCGCAGTCAGTTTTCAGATCCACCCACCAAGAGTCAAATATTTTCTTAGTGACAGATCCTTAACAATAATTACTGATTAGCCCCTGAGCTATAGCATGCCCAGTCTTTTGTTCTGCAGTCAACTTACATGGAACACAATGGACCCAATGACAATTAATTAATGGCAATGATCTCTACTTATTAAAAAATAATTGTGGGTGATTAAGGAAGTCTAACAAATCTGTATTAGTTTACTGTACGACATTTAAAAAAAAAATCAATTTATAATGTATTTCTTACATATAGTTTTAAATTATACCATATTCGTAACACACTATGAGAATATCAAAGTAAATAATAGGGGAGAAGGTATTGGCATCATTATTATCTGGGCTCCAAAAATAATGAGACCCTTTTTCTAAAGTAAAATGTACATCTCTGAATACAAAATTATCTTCCTCCCTCCTAAGATTTCTAGCAGACTTCTTGGATTTATATTTTTTTGCCAACCCGTAGTATAAGACCATCTCGTGCTGTCACCAGACATACAGCACTAATCACGGGGCATATTTATACAGCGCTGACAACTCTATCTGTCTTCCCAAAATGGGAGAACGATAGAGACGATGATTCATTAGTTACTACTGATATTACTGTGTTGAAGCGTAGTGACATGTTCCAGAACTGTATAACCACCCAGACTTTATAATGGTTCAGCAAATATAGTCATAATGCACACACGTAAAAGGCCACATTATTAAGGGGACATGGAAGGTTTCTGCATTTCAGTAGGAATATAATATACATATGTATCTATTTACTTTTGTCAACTTTATTTTATTAAGAAGTGCTTAAAAGCTCTATGTTGTCTGCCTAAAATTCTACAAATAGTTGATAACTGGTGTTCCCCTCTGCAGCTCATGAAGACAGTGTGCTTCTAAGTACAGGGGTTGCACTTTCTTATAGTAATCAATCAGTAGCGACATTGTGCAACAAACTAATTATGAGAGGTCACTGGTCGAATTTGAAACTGCACTTCACAGTCTGTATATTCATGAGCAGTATGAGCTTCAGAGGGAAGACCCAAAAAAGGCAGAAAAAATAGCTTTTAAGCACATCTTAATAAAATAAAGTATATAAAAGTAAATAAATGTATATTATATTCCTAGTGAAATCCAGACCTTCGATGTCCCTTTAAGAGGTACAACTAACTGGTAGGTCACTTCAAGTTGATGTGAACACAAAGGAATCTTCAGAAATGAACTCCTTTAATATGAAAAAGTAATTGCAAGGTTACAGATTTATATCTATTGTGTACTATAGTCATCATGTATGAAGCAAATGGCAATGCATTAAAGGGCAAGTGTAAGCTATTTTCATGTTAATGGTGAATTATAAAAAAATGGTTTAAATACCCCCCAAAAAACACAATTGCAAACATCAGCAAATCAAATACTTAGAAAAATTTAGTTTAAAAACAAAGTTTAGAAAATAAATGACTGTTGCTGTAGCCCTCCCCATCTGTCTCACTGTCCTTAGCACTACTAAAAGGAAGTAGGAATTTCAACTGAAATCACATTGATGGTTGTCTTGGTTAGGCTTGAATAATGGTATCTCAGTTGAAAGCTTCCACTTCAATTCAGTAGTGATCAGTACAATGAGAGAGATGGAGAGGGGCAACTGAGTTTTAAATTATATTTGCTGTCTTAATATCAATTCACAGTGAATTGGTTTAAAATGAAACATTACTTTTCTAGATATCTAGAAAAAGATAGTTATGCATAACAATCATCAGATTAGCTTTCTCAAAGAACGCAAATTACTGCGGTTTTCTTTTTAAAGTACACTGAAGTGAAGACAAGGGACCACAAACTCATCTAAGTATACGCCCACTGCTAAACGCAATAATTAAGGATCTCAAGTGCTCCAGTGCTTTGCCACTTCATCTTCAGCAGACGTGGCTTGCCAGGATATATAAAGCGGCAGTCTCATGAATGGCATGGGATCACCCACTGCTGGCAGGGCCGCCCCAGCTGCTGGCATCACACACTCCTTGCAGGGGTCAGGACTTGATGAATCCCAGCAGTGTGGGATTGTGATGCTCCTTCTAAGACCTGTACTATAACTCACTGCAATCTTTGAATTGCTGCAACATATTTCCCCTCAGGGTTTAATGAAAGCAGTATGTGGTATGCGCCTATTGCCCTCTATACAGTGATGTGAAGATAGACGGTTTAAATATCATTTTAAAATGTTAAAGTTCTGAGAAAGAAAATTATAGAAACATTAATATAAGATGTTACCCATGGGCTAGGTTTTAAAATATGGATGCTTATCGCGAGTGCCTGCCCCCTGAAAAACATATAAAAATGCATTTTCAGCTAACAGTATCCATAGGAAAATGCAACCATCCTATGCACTTATGCAATTTACTTATTTTGAGCAAAAAGTACTATTTTTCATGGGAAAAAAATGACCCAAATTCCTGGGAAATTTCCAACCATGTATATATATATATATATATATATATAATTGCATACATACACACATATATATATATATATATATATATATATATATATATATATATATATATACATATATATATATATAGATATTGATTTATATATAGATATAGATAGCTATATCCCCTTCTGGATCGCTACCTTGTCATGGTAAATGGGCTTGTATATCTCTATGAGGCTGTGAGCTATACCTTGTAGGGTCACCCAAGATGGGCAGGTCATAGTGGTCAATCGGGGTCCACTGGA